>OY744539.1:81662850-81825350 GCA_963556195.1 Sepiola atlantica | reverse complement strand
AATCACTACAAGAAAAGATTTATGTATGTGGCTTTTGTTACCAAACTATCGAGTGCGTATATAGGTGACAACTGATATTACTTTATATATGATATAAAATATACCGTCCATGTTTATATAAACAAAAACGGTAAAATTTCTTAGAAACAGAAAACATCTTGCCGATTCAAATTGCTCTCCGATTAAACATAATTAGTCGATGATCGATTATAATCTTCAAGGATATCGATAATACGCATTAATGAGAGTCCCGTATGAAGGATGCAACAATGTAACAATGTAACAATGTGACAATGTAACAATGTGACAATGTAACAATGTGACAATGTAACAATGTGACCCACAGTGATTTTGTTCCATGCTGTCACCGTCGCGCTACATGCATCATTTAATGTCGACATGAAAGAAGGTCCTCAAAAAAGGAATAATGTTTCCATATTGTCTCACGAGTAATCACAAAATGAGGAAATTCGCTGTTAAAAACCACATTCAATGCACAAGAAATGTTGCCTTGTCAAAGGTATAAAAGCAGACTTTCACTGTTCGTAAAAAAACCCAATAAACCCAATGGTTATCTAATGGCTTATCTATATTACGAATCTAGCTGAAATACTTTCTTTGTAATTTATTATTTTATGTTTTGATAATACACAAACCTCATTTGACTCACATGGTATTGAATTACCACATAGTGCACAACACATGCACTTTATATTTGGAATATGATTTGAAAATCATTTTAACTGTCAAAATTACATATATATATATATATATATATATATATATATATATATATATATATATATATATTGTGTGTGTGTATTTAAGCAGCATTTTCTCATTTATGTAAACATTGTTAAAAATAACAGAATTCGTCTGTTTAAGTACACCTTTTTTATTTTTACAATTTTTCTGATAGTCCTTTTTGCATTAAAATAATAATAATAAAAAAATAAATGTTCCATAGGTTTCACAGGTTTTACCAACGTGTTCGATTCTTCTTCGAATCATCTTCAGGTGTCAAAATCAAATGAACAAAAAAGCTGGAAAAAGAAGAGAATTTTAAAAAGACGGCGGAGAAATGCGCATAGAACGTTTTTCGCATTGTTCCAGGAAGTCGTTGACGATTTAGATTCAGCAACGCTGGGTGGCATCACAGAACAAACTCGCATTACATCAAGCCGGCGTACTTCAGAGATCCATTCTGGTCTCTTCCTGATCTTCATTAATAATCTTCCCAATCCTATTCTGAGATCATTTGTTGATATCTATGCTGACGACACAACTGTCTATGGCAGCACTTCGAATAGCACTGATGAGTAAAACTTTGCTTATCTCTCTTCTCCCGACTTACAACAACAAGGAAAAAGTGATTTGTTATCTTTAACACTTCTAAAACAAAGCCTATCTCCTTTCACCACCAACGCTCGAACGCTCGTTTTGTCTCAGTTGGAAAGGAATGCTTCTCTCTTTTACAAAGTCTCTTGTGTTGACAAGCTCATAGAACTGACTTTTACCAAAGACCAAAAATGGAACACTTCTATAAAATCTGTTTCAAAAGTTGATGAAAAAATGAATTGACTCATTCTACCGATTCTCCATGAAGTATTTGGCACCTGATGCCATCGTCTACTGGTGTGAGGGGCAAAGGTCAGATATGGTCCAATATAGAGTGCTGCTGCTGCTGCTGCTGCTGCTGCCACAACCTGGCGAGGTGCCGCTCAGAGTACAAAATCGATTTCTCACAGGAGAGACGTTGCCAGTCTTTCTCTACTCTGTCGGTGTTTCCATGGTAGATACTCGACTGAGCTCATATCTCTGCTCACCCCATAAAATCTTCACAGCAAGAATTCGTCTTTCTACCAGCACTGCAAAGAACTCTCGTGTCTACCTAAAATAAAACGAAAGTTCTATATAAAAAAAGTTAATTTCCAAGATCTTACCACTTGTGGAACACGTTACTGAGGTCAAATTAATCAAACATATTTCTCAATTCGTTCAGAATACTGTTACATCGTAAAACTGATCCCCATCCTCGAGTGGCTTTTGGCCTAGGTAGTAGTGAACCATTAGTATATATATATATATGTAAGCAAATAACGTATCCAAATGAGAGTGATAGGTGAGTTCCAATTTCTTTACCAGGTGAGAACATAAACTGAAGAGAGCCGGATGGTTAACGCCTTCTGAGCTTGAAACCAATGGTACTGATGTTGTACTGATTTTCTGTACCAAAAAAATAAAAAATAATATATATATATATATATATATATATATATATATATATATATATATATGTGTGTGTGCGTGTGATCACCTTTATGTCACAATATTCTTTCTATCGAGTCGAACAGTGATTTCTTAAAATAACAGTATTGTTTGTTTTGGTTACGCCATTGTTGCAAATTACGTGCGTACATTTTTCGTATCTATCGAATCGGAATAAGCAATTAAGAGTTCCACTCTTTGATCAATCTTTTTACATTAGAAGTAACCTTCACACAAGTCTCTTTCCCCTTCTCCCTTTCTCTCTCTCTCTTTCTCTCCCTCTTACTATACATATAGACATATATGTATATATATCATATATATATATATATAATTGATGAAAATAAAAATTGTGCAAAATACAATATCCGTTAAGTCATCAATTGTTCAAAACAAGGGGTTTTAAATAAAAGAGATTGTATTATTCCTTCCTTAAGCCATGGCTTTTCAAAGAATGATCTCTTATTGTCAGAGGAGAGCAAAACAGATAAGTTTGTAAAAGAGAAATTCCCAAAATGTCAATACTGAAAAGATATCAAAATAAAGGTAATACGAACGGCAATAATAAAATGTTCACCGTTGAAAGTACCAAAAGAGGTCGCAGAAGCAGATACGAAGTAAGGTAACATCTGCTACTGTTTTACGGAAGGATATTGGCATCCGAAGTTGTACAAAACATCGGGTGAAGTTGTGGATAGGCGATGACCATTAAAGGGCCAGACGATCTGTCAAGTTTGAAAAAATTGCGGCATGTGAAAGCTTAGGATATCTGTGGCATATTGAAAATCATTTGTGTGTAATATTCTTCGGCTTTTAAGAAATAGTTATTTAGGAGTTATTCACTCTAGAGTAAGCTGATGAATAAAAATTTCAATCGAAAAGAGCCAGCAGTGAGAGAAGCAAGCAGTGAGGTAAAAATAGAATAAAAGTGGGAGAGGAACGTCAAGAATAGATTTGGAAACAAGACAAGCAAATGGCGATGCGGGCAGCAGCGAACGATAAGGGGGCAGCATGGTGGGGAGTGGCGGGATGAAGTATAAGGTTAAAAGGGTTGGTAGGTCTATACTTACTATGGGAACTTAAAGTTGAGTTGAAGCATTTACATGTAGGACTTTACAGAGATGACGCATTTTTGTTTCTAGGGAGAGACCTAGCCGATACAATAGCACCATTAAGAAATGTCATGCATCTTTTTAAGCTATAAAATCACTATAAAACCAGAGAAAAGAATATCTAACTTCCTAGACTTAACATTGAACCTTAATTCAGAATCATTTAACCCTAACCCGAAACTAACACTATTTTACGTTCACAAGCTCACCAACCGCCCAAAATCTATCATTAAATCTATAGTCCCCTCAGTCTCTAACAGAATATCTAAACTATCTGCAAATAAATCGATTTTCGACCAAAATCTGATTTTTTTCTAATAACGTCCTACTTAACTCAGGATACAATGATAAAATTACATATCAAAATAACTCCATCATCCGGGGAAAAAACCCTTGAGCATAATTACATACAAACATGAAAGTAAGAGATAAAAAAGAGAAGAATATAACAGTTACTAAAAATAATAACGCTTATAAAAACGTATCTAGGAACCCTACTTGCAATGGCAAACAACTTGACTTTCGAAAACCTAGACCACATAAACGACTAAAGAATGCCCACTAGGCAATGATTGTATACATAAAAATAATAATAACAATTCCTTCGTAACGCCAATCAACACAACAACACCAGTACACGTGCACCTACCCCACAACACTATTCCCAAAATATCATTCGAAATATAACTTACTAAAATTATTATTATTATTATTATTATTTACTCACTAGGAGTTATCACACTGGTCATCGTCAGTGATCGCCCACTGCCAACAACCTGTGGTATTCCCTGGAGTCTGAGTGACAACAAGTCTCCTCAGACTTCCAGTATGCTCCACCTCTTTTCGTTCATCACCGCTGATGACCTTGCGGTATCGCAACAGCCACCTACCACCGATTTCCCGCTGGTAAGGGCCATTGGTCCCCTCTGGGGCCCGAGTGGCAACAAGCCTCCCCAAGGTCCCAGAGCTGTCCGCGCTCTTCCAGTGGAGGTCTGGTTTGCGCTTTCCCTCCTCGACCCTCTGTCCATAATTTTCGTGGCGTCAGCCTATGCTTGCGCCCCTCTCGTGCGGTTGTATTTTCCCCGGTTCTGTTGTTTTGTGCTTCCATGTGTTTGTTCTCCATTCGTTGCTTATGTGGGTTGGTTTCCGCATTCGAGGACATTTCTCAGGATTGTAGCTGTTTTGATCATTACTGTCCTTTGTATGGTCTCATTATTATTATTATTATTATTATTATTATTATTATTATTATTATTATTATTATTATTATTATTATTATTATTATTATTATTATTATTATTATTATTATTATTTAGTCATTTTTTTCATAGTAGTCTCAACTTTCGGATGTTTTTAGTTGGATTTTTCTTTTTGAACATCAAGTCAATTCCCTTGACTTCAGACTGTACCTTAACACTTTCGCTGTTCCTAACAGGCAAGCCTTTTGCAGAATTGGAAAAAAAATTGTCTCATCAATCTGTTTAAGCCATTTATGGTGGCTTTTAGTTATGGTTCCAAGCGTTACAATTACAACAGGAATAGTGTTCTTTCTCCTACACTCTGGTATCGAAGGGGCAGGCCATATCAATGATTAAGCAAGTTCTCTTGTTTTTGTTTAGAAAGATTAAGTCGGTTTGGAATGATCGAGAACCTTATCAGTTTGTATGCGCAAAGAAGTTTGGTACTGTCGTTCTCCTGTATCACTTCTAGTTTATGGTCATACCACTTCTCATTGTGGTCCAATTCATAAAGTTTGCATACATTCCAGTGTAATACCTGAGCGACTTTGTCGTGTCTCCATGTTTTATATTGATGTTGTGCTAGAATAGGACATTCAGATACAATATGCGCTAAGGTTTCCTCCCTTTTATTACACAATCGGCACATCGGTGATTCTGCAGTTTTGTAATGTTTGATGGACCTAGTGCGAACGGCTTGTTCCTGGCTGCCATTAAGGTGCTCTCAGTAGATCACTTAACAGTGAGTACAACATTTTGCCATTGACTAATCACCTTCAAAATGCTAAGAAACAAAGTGAAATCTCTTGAAGTATTTATCCCTAAAGACCGTCGCCAAACAATCGATCACTGTCACTTGATCGAAAAACCTCATTGCATCAATGGATTTAGATTGATTATATGAAGTTCATTTAAAAAAAAGGTTATATTGATTATATCGTATCAGATGTATATCTATCGTATCAGATGTATATCTATCGTATCAGATGTATATCTATCGTATCAGATGTATATCTATCGTATCAGATGTAGTATCTATCGTATCAGATGTATATCTATCGTATAAGATGTATATCTATCGTATCAGATGTATATCTATCGTATCAGGTGTATATCTATCGTATCAGATGTATATCTATCGTATCAGATGTATATCTATCGTATCAGATGTATATCTATCGTATCAGGTGTATATCTATCGTATCAGATGTATATCTATCGTATCAGATGTAGTATCTATCGTATCAGATATATATCTATCGTATCAGATGTATATCTATCGTATCAGATATATATCTATCGTATCAGATGTATATCTATCGTATCAGATGTAGTATCTATCGTATCAGATGTAGTATCTATCGTATCAGATGTAGTATCTATCGTATCAGATATATATCTATCGTATCAGATGTAGTATCTATCGTATTAGATGTATTAAGTAAATAATGGAAAACGATGAAACACTTCAAATAGAATTGCTTAAAAGCTTCTCAGCAAAACACGATTTTAAGTTTGATTTGATATTTTGTGCTGCGAATGTTCTAGAAACAAACATCATTCAGCTTTCGTCACTCATGTGAAATAATAATAGAAGTTCCTTATCGATATATCTCTTTTTCTCTGCTGATTTATTTCAATTTTATGGTCGTTTTATAAGCTAATTGCGAATTTCATCATTACGTGTTGAGGCGTTCACATGGTGGGCAAAAATAAGGGTCCTATTTTTTAAAATTCATAACTTTTTTATTTATTGATTTTTTTTTTTTTTTTAGAATAAGTAAAGGACCCCCTCCGAAGCAAGCATGAGCCGTATTAGCCCTAAGGAACGTACCCTCATTTAGAAAACATTATTTTTGCTTAAAAAACGCAAAACAGTGTAAAAAACAATACTTTAGTTTTTGTAAGTTTTAAGAAGTGTTTTTCGGCTAAAATTTGTTTTGTTTATTTCAAAAAATCTCGGAAGGGTCAGTCTACACACACATAAAGTTTGGTGAGTTTAACTTTTATTTTGTGGAAGTTATTCAAATTCAAGTTATTCAAATTTAAAGATAGGACCCTTATTTTGGCCCACCCTATATAACCTTTCCCGAAGTGGGTGGGGGGGGGCATAAGATTGCTCCGTGGAGGACGTTTCTTATCAGAGAATAAGTATAAGACAATTACACAGCACGACATAATAACGTCGCTTATTATGAAATAAGTTTTAATGAAAGAAAACTAAGGCTACAGGAGAAACCTGTAAATACGAACTATTTCAGTTTTCCGTTTATTTTATATTCCGGATAAAATATTCCAACGATAAGATAAAGAATGAAAATTGATTCAACTACATTATATTTGTATTGTTTTCCTACTACATAAAGTAAACACGTTTCTTATTCTTTTAATAAAAAAAAACAAATTTGACTTGAAACACGTACGTAAGTAAGTAAAGCTAAATGAGAAAATCTAATCTAATATGCAAATTGTTTTGTCATCCAAGATTAAATGGAATCAAAAGTTTTCTTAACTAAGTATATGCATCAGTTTGGAAATTCATAATTTTTGTTACCAAATTAAAAAAGTAGAACAAAATGTGACATATTTTTAGTTCACATATCTTCAAGATTACTTTATTCAGTTGCCTTCTCGGATTTTATTTCTTCTTTGTGTGAACGTGTTCTGTGTGCGTTCATTGCACAGGCCGTTATCGTACGCTCGTGTTGCCGTCCAAAGTCGTTGTTTGATTCCAACACGGGTCGCAGTGTCTATTTTGTCTCAGTCAGTACCGCAACAGAATAATTCTCCCTCAAAATAAAACTGCCACTCCCATTTAAACAATTACAAGAAGTTTATTCTTTTTGATGTCACAGTGATGCTCGTTTTCCTTTACTGAATAACAGACTTGCCAATGAGAATTCTTCGAATCAAAACACAAGTCCAACCGAACAGAAACAGAACACCCGTTTCTGAGAACCAGTGAAAAACCAAACCAAACTAACTCTGAGATGTCCAGATGACCCACTCCCCTGCCCATCCCATGGAATATTTGTAAATCTCACCGCGACCAACCGATAAAGACCACTTGAGATAATAACCTAGCCACCATCCACTTGAAAGGGCTTATTTGCTTCCAGTCTATGGACATCAAAAATACAATACCTTATTTTTAGCAAAAACGCAACTGGTTCATAATCACAGCAAGAAAAAGACAATAAAATTCTGGGTGGCCAAATCCAAAATCAGAGATATTTCCAAATATCTCTCAGCTGCAGCAAGTCTGTCATTCGCATGAACCATAAATATTCAACCAATTGCACCTAGTACATGTTTACATCTGTTCTTTGAATTGTTTTTTGGCGATACACTTCTAATTCAATAAGCGGTTCTGTATCTCTTCGTGCTAAATACAGTTCATAAATTGAATCACTTCTGCGTGCATATTTGCAACACTGGTCCAGTAATTGGTACAATCTTGCATTCCTTCGATGCTCGATCTTTCTGAATCAATCTTGTCTTCTCTTACAAGACATTGTCGCATTTAATACATTCTTCTTTTATGGTAGGTTGAACCAAAGCATTATCTTTGCATCAATTCACCCTTTTAAAACGTCAGAATTCAGTATGGAATCTACTTTCTCTCCATTTTCAAATAACTTCATCATCTCCAATTAATACACTTCTCTTTTCACAGAAACATCTTCTACACAAGCCGTTATGAGATTAATATTATATCATGAATATTATAATCTGAAGAAGAAAAAAAATTATTATTGTCAAACACAGTTTCATGCAATATTTAAGTCTGAATTTGATCAAGAAATCATTTAAATGTAGTCATAGAAAATGCCCTGAATATCAGCAAGCCGTTTTTGTGTTCCATATATTGTGCATTCCGTTCCTTATTAAAAGAAGACCATATTTTTTCTCTCGATCTTTCCTCCTAGATTGTTCATAATAATTGGAAGACATTAGTGGCAGCAAAGTATTTCATTACCCATCATAGGGTTGGAATGACACAATGTTTTCGTTTATCGCAGCTGACAGCTCTGCAACTGAATCCAGCACTACGTCATCATCAGGAGGAACCACTTCGCAGTTTCGGCTCCTATTCCTCGACTGCTTTTCTAAAGTGGAGGTAACCTTCTGTCTAGAGGTGCTTATTTAGCATTGGTGTAATCTACCAATAAATGCTATCAAGCCATGTACACTTTTCAGCCATCATCAACATTAACAACTAGTTTTGTTTGCATCGTGACGTCATACTAACTGGCATCATGGCATTACCCTGCATATGGCGTCAGAACTGTGCCCTTCACCTCCCTTCTATCACAATTCACCTCTCTTTCCAGTTTATATCATCTATCTTCAGTCATATCCAATAAGATTCTTTCTCTGCTGTTTCCTGAAGATCTTTAAACAATGTTCTTAATTCTGAGTTGTTAAAATCGACGTTAAAATAGGTTTATAACCGTTCGCTCTACATTTCCCCTTGCCCGAATGGTCAAATGATGGAATTTGACCTTCCATTATTTATCTTGATATTATTCATATCTGACCCCTTTTCTTATTTTCTGCAGCAACAAAGTTTTCTTCACATGGTACTGTTAATTCTAGTATTATCCCTTCTTTCTTTTCTTCACCCCACACGGCAATATCTAGTCGTTGTGCATATGATACTAGTGTCCAGTCCATCTGTCATCTATTTTTATAGTCGTTGGATGACTACTCAGATTACTTTTTGTGCCTGCTTTATTGAATTCCATCTTCTTTATTTGTTTAATCCTGGTAATTCTCCATCATGAAATTGTCTTATTGTTTACTTTTTTTGTTCTTCAGTTATTGCAAGCACCTGACTGTGACGTCACGTATATCTTTCTGTTGCCGGCTCACAGTTTGGCAGAATACACTTTAGTTTTCCATTTCATTCCGCATCATCACATATCTTCCAACGAACGAGATTGGCAGGTAATGTCACTACACCATACGTTAATTTAATCAAGAACGATGTCCTTGCCCGTATTTCTTTTCATCCAATTTTGGCTCTACAACACCCTGCTCCCATTGTTATCACTGTCCAAGATGTAAATGTAAGTTGTCTTGAACTCCCTTCCCAATTTCTTTCTTTACACCATCCCTATTTTCCCTTACATTACTCCATGGAAAATCGTTGAAAGTTTCTAAATCCATTTGTACCATATTGCACATCTCCAACAGCATCTGCATGTTCCAACTTTGCTATTACATGATCGACTGCAGTTTCTGCTCTCCATTTCACTCAGGTTCTTACTTCAGCTGGATTGTTTTTTTAATTTTTTTAGTCGTTGGAGAAGCGAAGCATCATCACTGTACGCACTTTAGTAGGCTAAAATTCTTCTACAATAGATGCGACAGGGAGTTGTAGTTGATGATTTCTTCTAAATATTGCAGTATTATTGAGCGACTTTGTCAATCCTAGCAAGTTTCTCATACATATATATATATATATATATATATATATATATATATATATATATATATATATATATATATATATATATATATATATACTAGTAAAAGACTGCCCGCTCCCGGCAGCAATTAATCTAGCTGCAGCCTTATCTGCAGAAAAACAAAGAAGCAATTTTCTTTTCACATTTTGGTAATTCGAAAAATAACAACAAAAAGACGATTGTCATGGTGTTATTTGATTTATTCCAATGTTGGGATTTGATTGCGTATAAGCATACTAATTAATCAATTCCTCATTAAAAAACTGGTTATAGAAATAAAGGAAAGATCGTGGCGATTGTCAAGAATAACCAACAGGAAGAAATAAGTGAAAAGAAATCAACAAATAACTGTTACTAAAGGCAATAAAGTTACTTTTCTTCATACTGTGTATTGTTTTGTGGATTAAAATATTTTAAAGCGTTGGTATTTCATTTTAATAATTCGTCCAAATATGATCGCGTTACAGTTCCATTTTCAAGATGGCGTAAGTGGACATCCCACAAATTTGTCTAATAATTTTTTTTAGTATTTTAGGGTGAAAAAAACAAACAAATAGTAAACAAATAACTGTCCCAAACGCCTTAAAATTTACTTTTCCACTAATTGAAATAAAATGGTTTCATTTGACATAACTTTTTAATTGAAATCTAAAAAAAAATAAACGCTTTAAAATACTTTAAAACACATAAAAAGGGAAGGTAGGTAGAAAAGTAACTTTTATCTCTTTTGGTAAAAGTTATATGTTGACTATTTGTTTTTTATCGCAACTTTTTTCTCTATTTGACAATCGTCGAATACGGGTCGTCAATTGGTCAAATAAAATAGTTATATCATTCTGAGTAATTTAAGATCGTTTTTTTTTGGTGTTTTTCGCATTTATTATTAAAGACAGAAATATAAAACCAAATTTAATGACTTATTTTTAAAAATATGATTCTATAAATTTTTAGTAATTTAAAAAGCTGTGAGAACGGGTTCCTTCTTCTTTATTCTTTTGTATGGCAAATGTAAAAGTTGTCTTCATAATCATCATCAGCAGCAGCATCATCATCCTTGTCGTCGTTGTTGTTGTTGTTGTTGTCGACAGCGTCAACAACAACAACAACAACAACAACAACAACAACAACAACAACAAAAACCTGAAGTCATTTTTCGAATTTCAAAATAATGATTTTGAATGTTAAACGTTTTTCATTAAATCGTTGTAATTAATATTACTACTACTTAAATTAATCATATTAATATGAAAAAAAAAAACTATTACATATATATAAGGAAATTGTAGAACAAACATAGCAATAAATTGTGCAGACTGTTAATTTATTAGAAAGTGTTTATAAAATTATAATTCAAATGAAGCATCTTGATAAGTGTGTTTAGGCAGTGTTCCGTTGGGTATATATATATATATATATATATATATATATATATATATATAAATGCGACATTTCTTTTCATTTATCTTTCTATATTAATACATGAGGCATATATGTATATATATATATATATATATATATATATATATATATATATATATATATATATATATATATATATGCTGCATCGCTGTTCTAATCTTTCAACACGGTTCAATAGCATCTCTTACATCTGTGAAGTCACAGTAAGCTTAAGTATTAAGCATACTATAAGCACCAACATTTGAATATTCCATGGTAGATCAGTCTTTTTTATAGTATTCTACTTGCTACTGTATTTCATCTCCCTTACATCTGTCATTTAAGGCACCCTTATACCATCTTCATAAACTCTTCACTGGTTTATCTTTAACAGTTGGTATCATATCACCTCCTATCTTATACCGAACTTCTTTCTGATTGCCTTTCACATGTGTACCACTTCTGGATTTCTTTGCTTTAAACTTCATTTTTGATCATATAAATAAGCCATCCAATTGAAGAACAAACTCCATTCCTTCAACACTTTCCGATTTAACTGTCACACCATTCGTAAATGCTCGAAGTGGAGCTCCGCAATCTGTTACTCTTAATATCATTTCCATAACAAGTACAAAAAAGATGACAGAAATTGTGCAACATGCAGCAATTCACACTTCTCAACCTTTCCAATTTGTTACAAAACTTCCGGTTGTGAATCTCATTTTGAATTGTTCATAATACTTCATTATCATGCTTTGCACAGCTTTAGGAATCCAAAAGAAATCCATAGCTTTCTGTAGTATCATGTGTGGTAGTGAGCCATTTGCATTAGCAAAATCTAACCCTAACCTGATAAATACATCTCCGTTTTCTTTCTTGTTGGATTCTGTATACTTTCCCATAAGCATGTTCAATGCACCCTAGTATTCCTGTGATTCCAACCTTTAGCACCGATTCATTGATAAATCCGTTTTTCTGCACATAGGTAATTATCTGATTTGCTAGTATACCAAACATTATCTTGCTATCAATATTCAGCAACGATATCAGGCGGAATTTTTCCAAATTTTCTGATCTTTCTTCTTTCGGCAGATAGGTGCCTTCTGCAACACACTAACGATCCGTTACATCTTTACTTCGCCACATTTCTCGTATCAATAAAATCATCCGCAAGCGGAGATGCTGGCAATATCTGTACACTTTGTAGCTAACCCGATCCACTCAAAGGGGAACTTCTTGCTCTCGCCTTCTTCACAAAATCATGTAATTCCTTCTTATTTATATCATCGATATCAAACGGAACTCCTGTCTGCGAGAGTCTTTTCAATCATTCTATATACAGTAGTTCTCTATCTTTAGTAAATAATATTAATGGCGTTCGAAACTAATTAGGTGTACAATTTGATGAAATAATTTTCAGAATTCTGATCGGATAGTCTCAACCAGTGCATGGGCTTAGAGTTTATAGATTTAACTAAAATGATATCATGTTGACTTTAGAAAATAGTTGAACCGTGCATATGCTTAGATTTTATAGATTTAACTAAAATGATATCATGTTGACTTTAGAAAATAGTTGAACCGTGCATAGGCTTAGATTTAATAGATTTAACTAAAATTATATCATGTTGACTTTAGAAAATAGTTGAACCGTGCATAGGCTTAGATTTTATAGATTTAACTAAAATTATATCATGTTGACTTTAGAAAATAGTTGAACCGTGCATAGGCTTAGATTTTATAGATTTAACTAAAATGATATCATGTTGACTTTAGAAAATAGTTGAACCGTGCATATGCTTAGATTTTATAGATTTAACTAAAATTATATCATGTTGACTTCAGAAAATTGTTGAACCGTGCATAGGCTTAGATTTTATAGATTTAACTAAAATGATATCATGTTGACTTTAGAAAATAGTTGAACCGTGCATAGGCTTAGATTTGATAGATTTAACTAAAATGATATCATGTTGACTTTAGAAAATAGTTGAACCGTGCATATGCTTAGATTTTATAGATTTAACTAAAATTATATCATGTTGACTTTAGAAAATAGTTGAACCGTGCATAGGCTTAGATTTTATAGATTTAACTAAAATGATATCATGTTGACTTTAGAAAATAGTTGAACCGTGCATATGCTTAGATTTTATAGATTTAACTAAAATTATATCATGTTCACTTCAGAAAATTGTTGAACCGTGCATAGGCTTAGATTTTATAGATTTAACTAAAATGAGATCATGTTGACTTTAGAAAATAGTTGAACCGTGCATAGGCTTAGATTTGATAGATTTAACTAAAATGATATCATGTTGACTTCAGAAAATTGTTGAACCGTGCATAGGCTTAGATTTTATAGATTTAACTAAAATGATATCACGTTGACTTTAGAAAATAGTTGAACCGTGCATAGGCTTAGATTTTATAGATTTAACTAAAATGAGATCATGTTGACTTCAGAAAATTGTTGAACCGTGCATAGGCTTAGATTTTATAGATTTAACTAAAATGATATCATGTTGACTTTAGAAAATAGTTGAACCGTGCATATGCTTAGATTTTATAGATTTAACTAAAATGATATCATGTTGACTTTAGAAAATAGTTGAACCGTGCATAGGCTTAGATTTTATAGATTTAACTAAAATGATATCATGTTGACTTTAGAAAATAGTTGAACCGTGCATATGCTTAGATTTTATAGATTTAACTAAAATGATATCATGTTGACTTTAGAAAATAGTTGAACCGTGCATAGGCTTAGATTTTATAGATTTAACTAAAATGATATCACGTTGACTTTAGAAAATAGTTGAACCGTGCATAGGCTTAGATTTTATAGATTTAACTAAAATGAGATCATGTTGACTTCAGAAAATTGTTGAACCGTGCATAGGCTTAGATTTTATAGATTTAACTAAAATGATATCATGTTGACTTCAGAAAATAGTTGAACCGTGCATATGCTTAGATTTTATAGATTTAACTAAAATGATATCATGTTGACTTCAGAAAATAGTGTAACCGTGCATATGCTTAGATTTTATAGATTTAACTAAAATGAGATCATGTTGACTTCAGAAAATTGTTGAACCGTGCATAGGCTTAGATTTTATAGATTTAACTAAAATGATATCATGTTGACTTTAGAAAATAGTTGAACCGTGCATAGGCTTAGATTTGATAGATTTAACTAAAATTATATCATGTTGACTTCAGAAAATTGTTGAACCGTGCATAGGCTTAGATTTTATAGATTTAACTAAAATGATATCATGTTGACTTTAGAAAATAGTTGAACCGTGCATAGGCTTAGATTTTATAGATTTAACTAAAATGAGATCATGTTGACTTCAGAAAATTGTTGAACCGTGCATAGGCTTAGATTTTATAGATTTAACTAAAATGATATCATGTTGACTTCAGAAAATAGTTGAACCGTGCATATGCTTAGATTTTATAGATTTAACTAAAATGATATCATGTTGACTTCAGAAAATAGTTGAACCGTGCATATGCTTAGATTTTATAGATTTAACAAAAATTATATCATGTTGACTTTAGAAAATAGTTGAACCGTGCATAGGCTTAGATTTTATAGATTTAACTAAAATGATATCATGTTGACTTTAGAAAATTGTTGAACCGTGCATAGGCTTAGATTTGATAGATTTAACTAAAATTATATCATGTTGACTTCAGAAAATTGTTGAACCGTGCATAGGCTTAGATTTTATAGATTTAACTAAAATGAGATCATGTTGACTTTAGAAAATTGTTGAACCGTGCATAGGCTTAGATTAGATAGATTTAACTAAAATGATATCATGTTGACTTTAGAAAATTGTTGAACCGTGCATAGGCTTAGATTTGATAGATTTAACTAAAATTATATCATGTTGACTTCAGAAAATTGTTGAACCGTGCATAGGCTTAGATTTTATAGATTTAACTAAAATGATATCATGTTGACTTTAGAAAATTGTTGAACCGTGCATAGGCTTAGATTAGATAGATTTAACTAAAATTATATCATGTTGACTTCAGAAAATTGTTGAACCTGCATAGGCTTAGATTTTATAGATTTAACTAAAATTATATCATGTTGACTTTAGAAAATTGTTGAACCGTGCATAGGCTTAGATTTTATAGATTTAACTAAAATTATATCATGTTGACTTCAGAAAATTGTTGAACCGTGCATAGGCTTAGATTTTATAGATTTAACTAAAATTATATCATGTTGACTTCAGAAAATTGTTGAACCGTGCATAGGCTTAGATTTGATAGATTTAACTAAAATTATATCATGTTGACTTCAGAAAATTGTTGAACCGTGCATAGGCTTAGATTTTATAGATTTAACTAAAATTATATCATGTTGACTTCAGAAAATTGTTGAACCGTGCATAGGCTTAGATTTTGTTGACTTCGAGTTCGATTATATTTTCATTTTAAAGTTCTTTCATGATCATTCATTCTTCAGAATAAAACTATGCGAACGAAAGTAATCTTTTTCAATATCACCTTCTGATCCCTAGTGCCGCTGCAGTCGAGTTTTCTACTTGAATAATGGATTTATTAAATAATGCAGTATCTTTTAGATTCAAAACTTGATCGTTTGGTCAATCGTCTGCTGATCTTACCTTTTCTCTATTTGACGCTCGCCATGAAGTTAAGGGAAATGATAATGTCTATATTTGTTTACCTTATCGATTGGCTAGAAAGTTCAATTTTTTTTTTACGAATTCTTTATGTGCGTCTATGCCTGTCTGTGTGTTTAGTTTAGATCATCTGTACTGATCAAATCAATTCGAACGCATTCGTCTCCCCCTCTACCCCCTCTCTCTCATTACTTTGAGAAAGAGAGAAAGAGAGGAAGAAAGAGGGGAAGAAAGAAAGAGAGAAAGAGAGAGGTGTACTACTTTCGTGATTGTTATTCTACTTCCTCCTAAATAAATAGGTTTCCTTATTTTAAGACGGCTTTACTTGTTTGGAAAAGTCGTCGTCTTGTCGCTTGTATTTGGAAATGTCGTCGTCTTGTCGCTTGTATTTTGAAAAGATAACCAACATGCGGCAGAGATGAAACGGCCAAAGCGGTGGCGATGGCAGTCCAATGTCTTCTGTCAATTAAAATGATATTAAAAAAATACTATCGAGGCCGTTGCTAGTAATTGCCGTGTTGTTAATCAGTATTTGTGTGTGATGATGATTATCATCATCATCATCATTATCATCGTCATCATCATCATTGAAAAGAATTGTTGTCTTCGAATCATCACACAACGTTTTATCCGTATTCTGCAGAACACAATCTATACTCCATTAACTTCATCCAAGACCTTTCCCTAACTACTTTGTTTAGTTGATTGATCTGAAAGTCCAGAAACGTACGTTATCACGCCGTCTTCTCTGTAGTTTACCTCTTTTTCTGCACTCTTCCACGATACCTTTTAGACATAGCTTTCTCACGCCGATTTTTGATAATGTTGTGTGTCCGTACAGTCTAACACTTTCCACTTATTTACAGAGGATATTGGCGGTAAGGTTCGTCTTTACTAAAAAAGTAACTTATTCTAATCTGATCAGTTCACACATTGCTTTCGTTATTTCATTTTCAAAGTGAGGTTTTCCATTGTTTTTCTCTGCCCATTTGACACAATCCAGATCACATAACACCACTGGCAGTAAATCCGTGTTAACAATTTCGCATTTCATGCAAAATAATCAGTGATTTAAAGTGAGAACTACACGAGGATTACCTGTAACCTGTCAGATCAAGAAAGACTTGTAGGTCCTCACAGAGGTCACTAAGCATCATTTAATATCTATCATGAATGTCATTCTATAAATAAATTGATTTCGTCACTTAAGCGATTCAAAAGTTGTCAGTGTTTGAAATTGGCCAATAATGTAGTTCAATCACTCTTTATGTCTTTTGTCTTTTGATTGGCCAGTAATGTAGTTCAATCACCCTTTTTTGTCTTTTGTCTTTTGATTGGCCAGTAATGTAGCCGTACCACCCTTTTTTGTCTTTTGTCTTTTGATTAGCTAGTTATGTAGTTCAATCACCCTTTTTTGTCTCTTGTCTTTTAATTGGCCAGTTATGATGATAACTCACCTGTTTTTTTACCTTTTGTCTTCATTCAACCATTTGTGTATTTTGCCTTTAGATTTGCAAATAATGTAGATACATTACTCTGTTTCGTCTTTTATCTTTTGATTTGCCACTCATGTAGTTCAATCACTGTTTTGTGTCTGTTGTCTTTTGATATGCCAACCAAGTAGTTAAATAACACTCTTTTGTCTTTTGTCCTGTGATTGGCCAGTCATGTAGTTTTATAACCGTTTTGTGTCTTTTGTCTTTTGATTACACAGTCATGTAGCTAAATCACCCGTTTTTGTATTTTGTCTTTTAATCGGCCAGTCATGGAGATCAATCACTTTATTGTCATTTGTCTTTTAACTTGCCAGCTATGTAGTTCAATCATCTTTTTGTGCCTTTTGATTGACTAGTGTGCCAGTTGACACGGTTAAGATTCGAATAAAAATTGATGTTTGGGATAAACACAATTTAGGCGCGCAGAGTGAATATAATTGTATTGGCGCGTGACAAATATAAAATAACGCCCACGCAAATTCCGATGTGGCCTTATATATTAAATCAACTCAAAACGAGCGGACGTAGTTGAGAGCACACCACGTGATATTTCTGTCCAATGAGATTTCTCCAAAGACATATTTTTCTAAACTTTTCTCCTTAAGCTCGCTGGAGCCTATCCAAATAGTATTTAAGCACACACAAACATCAAACTTTCTCTTTCAACTGACTTTTCATCCGGAGGTTACACGCATCTTACTATCACTCTTCCATTTCACCCTTTCGCGCGCTTCATACAATTTCACAGGCGAACATTACCTATTGCATCTTTTAACATTTTATAACAAATGAACATTTCAACAAAAGAAAAGACATTCTTCTTTTTACTTACCCTGAAACTAAAGGAAGGACTCATGAACTCATTACAAAAAGAAATATATTCTATTTGTTAATAGTTTATTTCAGTAAATAAACTTCCGTTGATTTTGCATGTAAGTTTTCTTCTTATTATTTTTATTTGTGGAGGAAGTTATCACCAAAAAAAGGTATGACGACCCCCACACTAGTCATGTAGTTTAATCAACCTTTTTCGTCTTTTGTCTTTGGATTGCCCAACCAAAAGATAAAAGACAAAAAAGGGTGATTGAACTACATCACTGGCTAATCAAAAGACATATATATATATATATATATATATATATATATATATATATATATATATATATATATATAATATGAAACTAAAAGTAAACTTAACTCAATGTCTCTGTGTATGTGTGTGTGATTATTCTGTGTTCCTTATAGAAAGATAGATGAAAGAATCTACATGAGATCTATAAAATTCACCGAGGAAGACACAAGTGGGTGCTTCTTGCTTAAAAGTCCGAAAAAAAGATTTCTTTGTCTTTTACTGTTTAAGAGGTAAATAAGGGGCAGTAACTCTTATCAACTGTTGTTATTACATGTAACGTAATTTACAGAAAATTAATTAGTAATAAATGAACAACAAAGTATACAGCAATGGAAAATTTAAGAATTTATTGTGTTTATACTTGGGTTTTATACTGAATAAAATTCAGCAATTTGTTTGCAAATTTGGGCAATTTCTGCCGCCACATGAATTCTGCGAGATAGGAATCCACCATTTGCGTGTGGGTGCCACATTCAATTTTATTTATTTCTTTTTTGCTTCACACCACATACGTTCAACGTGGTGGTGGCCCCGGTTTGTGGATCAACAAAATTGTACTTGTGATTCACACGCAAATGATGGAATCCTTCGGCACCAAGGCGATCGTATGCTCGTAAAATCTGGCTCAAAATTACAATTAAGAGTTACTGCCCCTTATTTACCTCTTAAACAGTAAAAGACAAAGAAATCTTTTTTTCGGACTTTTAAGCAAGAAGCACCCACAAGTGTTCTCGAATCTCTAAATGCACCCTAAGGGGATTATTAGGGCATAACTCTCTTAAAACTTTAAATACATCCTATTTTTATCAAATTTAAATCATATTTATGAAATATTTTGGGGAAGACAATAGAAGTGGACCAAAATCTCAATCCGCCCTCCTTACCTAAAGGGAGCTATGTAGGCCGAACCTCCTTTAAAACTTCAAATATATTATATTCTTATTAAATTTATATAATATGTATAACATTTTGTATTAAATAGAGCTTCATGGGTTACGCAATCATTAGTGTTGGAAATGTTAATTATTGCCGATCTAAGGATTCGAACCCAGTCACAAAGTCATTTTCGACTTTGTAGCGTGATATTCTACCCCAACGCCAACAATAATCAGCCAACAATAATCAACATGGAAAGAAGGAAATTTAAAGTATATAAATGTCAAATCAACGGACATGTACAGCAAGCGGCCAGAGAGTGTTCAACTTGCTGAGGCTATATATATATATATATATATATATATATATATATATATATATATATATATATATATATATATATATATATATATATATATATATAATTAACTTGTTATAAATATCCAGGGGGTATGAATCCGAAGGAAGTTGAAACCGGGTTTATGAGAGTGCTCAATGAAAATTCAGAGCAAAATATATATTTTTTGATTTTATTCCACTAGTTGCGACAAAACAAGTTTTGTTTCATTGGTGCGAATAGCGACCAACTCATCGGGCCGGCGAAAGGAATTCAAATGGCATAAAATTTTAACTTCACTTTAACGGGAGATTGAAAATTGAAAATACATTGAGGGGGAGGGGGATAGAGTTGGGGCTTTGTCTATAACGGCGACATGGGACATGAGAGGGGAGGGGGGAGGACCCCAACAAGTCGTGTTTCAAATTATTACGTGGGAGGTTTTTCACGTGTCAGTGCTGTGACGATCTCAATCTCGGCCGGGGTGGGAGGAGGGAGATGGGGCGACGGCCAGAGTGAGTTAAATTTAAAATGAGAATAAAATTATGATTACAACCGTCATTCTTATTTTATTTTAATTCTAATAAGTAATTATCAAGTGGATAAAAATGTTTGATAATTTTAATTTAGGGTATTAATTGCTACTTTTGCATTTTATTTATTTTATTTTAATGTTTTATTTTAATGTTTTGTTTATTATTTGTAGTGAATTTTGTTGTGATTATATTTTTTTAAAATTGTGATTATATTGATCTCGGTATATATTGATCTCATGTCCCATGTCGCCGTTATAGACAAAGCCCCCTCCCCCTCCAATGTATTTTCAATTTTCAATCTCCCGTTAAAGTGAAGTTAAAATTTTATGCCATTTGAATTCCTTTCGCCGGCCCGATGAGTTGGTCGCTATTCGCACCAATGAAACAAAACTTGTTTTGTCGCAACTAATGGAATAAAATCAAAATATATATATATATATATATATATATATATATATATATATATATATATATATATATATATATGTGTGTTTAACATTTCAATTATTTTCAAATGATATTCAAAATAAACGGTACACATAATACTATCTAAGTCGTTTCCTGCTCCTTCCAGACGATATTTATTTTCAAGTATGCAAAAGAACACAAACTTTGTTGGCAACAGTCTGTCTATTTGACACAATCAAGATCATATATATATATATATATATATATATATATATATATATATATATATATATATATATATATATATATATATATATATATATATATGTTGCGAAGTTGTTCCACAGTGAATAATAAATAAAGGAAGTCAAGTCGAGGGTTGGTTTAACAAGTGTATTAACAAAGTAAGAAATTGACTAGCTCTTGGCTAGACAGTTACAAGACTGTGCTTTGTCTTCTCTGTGTCTCTGGTGACTCGCACTATTTATAGTGACAACCGGTGTTGTTTCTCTTGTGTAAGAACGGCCGGTGTAACAATATATATATATATATATATACATATATATATATATATATACATATATATATATATACACATATAAATATATATATATATATATATATATGTGTGTGTGTGTGTGTGTGTGTGTGTGTGTGTGTGGCCTAAAGATTCCTGCGGGGATGATACGCGGGAGCCTCTGTGTAGCTTAATTGCCATAAATATATTTTCATAACTTACTATATATATATATATATATATATATATATATATATATATATATATATATATATATTACAAATTTCAAATTACCCCTATACGCGCACATAAATAACTTGAAGATAATTTATTTGACTCGCCTTCATGTATACTGTGTATATATATTCAAATTTAAAATTGCCTCTTACACACACATCATTAACTCAAAGGTAACCGATTAGACTATCTATGTTCCAAATTTCATGAAAAATTTGTCCAATGTTACTTTAATCCAATTTTACATTCATTTTCAGGGGGGGGGCGGTCTCCGTTACATCCCTAAAATTGAATAAACCATTTCCGAACGGTTTTCATAACTTCATGAAACATCCGTTCGTTAGTTTTTTAAAATCCATTACTTCCAGGCGGATTTCGTCTCCCTTCCTTATGTTAGATTATGAAGGGCCCTATGTTTCTCAAAATGCGTACGTTAGCTAGTATGGATTGTGACTACGGTGAAATTGATAAATTAAGTGCAGGTTAGGATGACATGAGATCTTGGTGAATGATTCATTCTCAATTTAATAACATATAGGCAGGAATTGGGCGGAGTTCAAAGATATGGGGCCAGCAAAGGTTAAACTAAAAACGAGTAAAAATGCGATGATACGATTGGTTGACGGAACAAAGTAACCACATTTCTACAACTTAAATTTTAACATTATTTACACAGATTGATCAATGTAATATCGGTAACCTTGAGGTCCCAAAAATCAATAAAACCGACCACTGCCATTTTTGATCACCACATAATGACTATCCTCTGTCATTCAACTCCCTGTTCTTTTCTATCCGTATGTAGGCCCTTGCTCCTTGCCTAGACTGTTACCCACAGCCAAACCTTACGTGGGGGTTACCATACCGCGAACCGATTATCTCTTTGACTCCCTTGAGCCTGCCCATACGATGAGCTCCTGAGATTTAATCGAGGGGATTGACCGCCATCGGGGTATCCCCAAAGCCCCTTGATTTCTGAGAACTTTGACTAAAGTAAAATGAAACAAAAAAATATATACATATATATACATAGATATATGTGTGTATGCATATAATTTTATTATTTCATGTTTATACACATATAATATTATAAGGTAATATACCATATTGTAGGTCCTACGTATGACCTTAAAAGACATCCAGTGGTGAGGCCCCTACTTGGGAGCTGTGGGGGGTGTGGAGTTGCCCCTTAGTTGCCATTGCTCCCAGGTCCACTCTGACCCGGAGTGATAGTACCTGTAAGGCCCCCATCTATGGGTCAAATAGAACCTACGGGCGCTGCCAAGTCAGGTTGTCTGAAGTTATTGACTTCCTGACTCAAAATGCACCAAACATTGATGTTTTATTGTTTTTTTTCTTTGCAAAACTCAATCATGTTCTGTAAAATCCAAAACAAAAAACAACAATTTCCCCCTTTTCCCTTCCCTTTTACCCCATTTCACTCAACCAAACATCATGAATAGATACTTCAACATATGAAGAATATGAAGTATAAGCACTTTCACCAAAATGACCGGATTCGACATTAAATAAACCGAAAAGGGTTGATATGCCGTAGAACAAAACAACTAAACCAACTAAACCATATTGTACATATCTAGTATTTTCTTAAATACGTTTGCTTAGGTGTAGTATTAAAATATTTATAGCAAGTAAGCTACGCAGAAACGTTGATGAACGTTTCTACGTAGCTTACTTGCCCTAAATTAATTTCATACTATATATATATATATATATATATATATATATATATATATATATATATATATATATATATAGTTTTTTAGAAAATTAAAGTTTTCATTAAATAGCTTACGCTTTTAATTTGTAATTTTTTTTTATTATTAACGTTTTACTAGTGAATCGTATACATCTCTAACAACTTTGCTAACCCGACTTTCATATCGCGTTGGTAAAGTTCTAACTGATTTCCTTCTGTATTTGAAGCAACCAACTCTTGGTTTACTTCATCTGACTTTCAAAAAATAGTTTCATCTGTTTCTTTCGTAACGTTAAATGTGTGCGTTGCACTAAAATAAAACTTCCTTTTTGTATCATCAATCTCATGAAATGGTGTACATTTAAATCGTGATCATCTTTTTGTACATTTAAATCGTGATCATCTTTTTGTACATTTAAATCGTGATCATCTTTTTGTACATTTAAATCGTGATCATCTTTTTGTACAGTTAAATCGTGATCATCTTTTTGTACATTTAAATCGTGATCATCTTTTTGTACATTTAAATCGTGATCATCTTTTTGTACATTTAAATCGTGATCATCTTTTTGTACATTTAAATCGTGATCATCTTTTTGTACATTTAAATCGTGATCATCTTTTTGTACATTTAAATCGTGATCATCTTTTTGTACATTTAAATCGTGATCATCTTTTTGTACATTTAAATCGTGATCATCTTTTTGTACATTTAAATCGTGATCATCTTTTTGTACATTTAAATCGTGATCATCTTTTTGTACATTTAAATCGTGATCATCTTTTTGTACATTTAAATCGTGATCATCTTTTTGTACATTTAAATCGTGATCATCTTTTTGTACATTTAAAGTCACATATAAATGAATTTCCGGCCTTAGAATTTCGCGTCATAACATTTGCAAAAAATGATTATTGACGTGTTAATGCTGCTTTTGAAATGTCTTATTTTTTTTCTCATCTATTTCAACAAACTTTTCTAAATGATTTGACTGTGTAAAAATTGAAATAGAGACAAAAAAACTTATTTGCTTACCTCAGAAAAAAGCATCAGCCAGCTTCCCTCTTTACTTTTCTTCATCTTTTTTGGTTTGACTAACAACCGATGGACGTGTCCTGCTTGGTTGGGTCTTCAAGTCTGTTAAATATGGGCAGGGCATTCGTTCATGCCTCATTGGTTACTAACGCCACCATCTTCTTGTTGAGTCGTCCCCTCCCTTCACCCTCGATCCAGTCATTCGTTATGTGGGCGTCAAGGCGCGTGGAGTGCCGCGCATGTTTGATGATATCGGTGCATGTGACAGAGTAGCGTCGTCACCAAGCTAGCTACAGAAGTTTGAATGATCAAGTCATTTGCTTTTACAAATCTCCACCCAGGGATTACGAAGAAGGGGAGGGGTACAGGGAATGGGAAAAGTGACTGGCAGGTAAGCTTTCCCCTCCCCCCTGCGTCTTAGGCCGGCCTGATGATATTCTTTCCAGTTCAATTGTACCAGCGTCTTGTTTAGGTCCGATACCTCCCACTTCTCCCTTCCTCCTCCTCCTCCCCTTCCTCTCCCTCCACCGCCACCATCGCCTCCTTGTATAAACACCATTTTGAAAAGTTCAAAAATATCGCCGTGGTCAATATAATAGCATTTTCCGCAGATGAAGGTCTTTTCTCCCATGAAATGTACACGACGAGCAAAAACTGATTACGTGGACATTATTACCGATTCGTTTTCTTTCGAACCATTAATGCTATCAGAACCAATTTTTCTTTAAGTATTGAAAACATATACTAAAATTCTTAAACTAAGCAAAATAATAACTTTATTTTCTGATCGAGTGTTCCACAGTAGAATATGATATCACATTGATTTCAATATATTAAATGCCATTTTAAACTTTTGGGTCAGATTTTTAACTCGGACTAATAAGTGGGAGCAACTTTGACTAATAAGTGGGAGCAACTTTGACTAATAAGTGGGAGCGACTTTGACTGATAAGTGGGAGCAACTTTGGCTAATAAGTGGGAGCAACTTTGACTAATAAGTGGGAGCGACTTTGACTGATAAGTGGGAGCGACTTTGACTGATAAGTGGGAGCAACTTTGACTAATAAGTGGGAGCAACTTTGACTAATAAGTGGGAGCGACTTTGACTGATAAGTGGGAGCAACT
Organism: Sepiola atlantica; assembly: GCA_963556195.1. Lineage (NCBI taxonomy): Eukaryota > Metazoa > Mollusca > Cephalopoda > Sepiida > Sepiolidae > Sepiola > Sepiola atlantica. Next base: position 81,799,770 of record OY744539.1, on the reverse strand, counting down.
TTGGCTAATAAGTGGGAGCAACTTTGACGATAACATAACCCATTGATTGGCACAGCCAATTTAATGTCCTCTTACGAGGATTAAAATCAACCTATTATGGTACTAAACCTTATTTCTAGTATCCTTATGCGAATTTTGATCGAAACATGATTTAGATTCTAAAAAATGACTAAAATGTAAAGGAGTCTTATGGGGTCTCAAGAAAAAATTTAAAATTCAGGGAATCTTGCTTCATTGGTGTCTACTGAATATGGATCAAATAAAATGCACCTATGATATATTTGACTTTATCAAATGGGGCGTTATGACAATATTATGACTACGAAAACCTTTAAAATACTGATATTTGAAAATACTGATATTTGATCAATATTTATTAATTGATGTCCAATACCTACTTTTAAATTTGCACAAACATCGATGGTGTCTGAATTTTAAATAGGGTCTTCTACACCCTTATTACCCCCTTCGCATAAAACTCAAGTAAAGTAAATATAGTCCACGTTAACCTCTCTTTACACCTCGCAGCTGCGTTGCAACACTTATAATGATCGGTTAACTATTTAAGGAGTGAATCATGTATATATCAATATATAAACATATACTCATACCTAACTTTATATATATATATATATATATATATATATATATATATATATATATATATATATATATATATATATATTTATATTTATATTTTATACTTAAATTTTTATAGCAACAAAGGTTCCTTACTTAATATAGGGGGCACCTTTCAATAAGTTCATTAAAATAAGATTTTATTGGCATACAATTGTTTCTGCCCTCCTCCAACAGGTACATATTCTTGATAAACCAATTATGCAAACATATACAAACATTGATAATTTTATTTTAAGGCGGGCTTCATCAGTGCCTAAGAAGTTCACCCATTCGTCTTGAAAAACTACAGTGCAGTTTAATATTCATTTATTTTTTTGTTTTTTATTTTTCATATATATATATATATATATATATATATATATATATATATATATAGGCCGTCAATTGATTCATCAAATGAATTCGATGAAAGGTTTAATACTATCGCCCTGCTGGAAGACAGGGGCAGACAAATGAAGGCTGGGCAGCACAAAACTTGAGAACCCTGGACTACACTTCAACTATGGACGCCAACTGTCCTAATGTGTCGTACCCGAGGTTCTACAGGAGTAAATCTTGTAAGGGACCGCATCCCACCCCGGTTTTGAACAAGACATGATAAACATGGTGAAAAACATAAAAATCAAAAAGAAAAATCAATACCTGCACCACACTATTTACCATACTAACAAATTTTAGGAAAAATAAAAAATGACCCTAATATAATAGTACGTGCAGATAAAACAATGAATATATATATAACATGAGCTTCGAAATTTACAACAATTTCATTCTAAAAGACCTCAGAACATAAATTCCGACGCATTAGAAATATGTTCGGAAATTTGCATAGATAAGAACATTAAAATCTACACCCCTAAAACTCCAAGGTTTACCCTTAAAGATCATAAGTCAGATTTTAATAACAACCCCACCCTCAGATTAATTTCCCATTGTGCATCAAATATTGGTATGGTAAGAAAAATATATTAGCTAATATACTACCGGAAATTAAATCTAAAATTTACTTTAAATTATGGTCATCATCCAATAAAGTTATAGTCTGGTTTAAAAATGTACACATAACTAAGAATAATAAGTATATTCTTTTCGACATTGATTAATATTATCCGTCACTATCCCCTTCATTACTAAACGAAACCGTTGAAATGGCACGGATAGTGACTAACATAACTAAACTTGAAATTGACATTATTCAATAAGCTAGGAGAACATTAATACCATACAATGATAAATTATGGACGAGAAAGAATCAAGTAACTTCAACACTACTATGAGTTCTCTTAGGTCAGAGATCCAGTGGGGCTTTATATGTTGAAGAGAATATGAGAAGGGGCTTGTTGGGTGGCTATATAGGGGTGTTGTGCTATTCTTAGTCAATTCTACTAATAGAAACATAGGGGAAACAAACAAACAAAAAACCTTACATGAGTTTTTCGGTAGGTTAGACGTAAAGGTAACGATAGATGCCAACTATAATATCGGTAATTTTCTCGACATAACCCTGCATTTAAATAACGAAACATTTGAACTCTACCATAAACACAATCACACGCTATACTACATAGCATAAAGCTATTGTCTCCAGTATCTTTAAAAATATCTAAGTTATCAGCAAGCGAGCAATTATTCAATAGAAACAAACAGTACTACAATTATGCATTAACTAGATCAAGGTATAGGAATAAAATAAGCATTACCAAAGCCAACTCGGAACAAAAACTAGACGGTGAAACCAACACTTGAAAACAATACACTTTGATAAGATACAATATGGCAATGCATAAAAACAAATCTAAGATAGATAGGACCAATGTAGGTGATAAATCAAGCAACTTAGACCAAGTACCTGGCACAAATCAGCCTAACGCACCTAATAATATAAAGAATAAAAATAGAAGACGTAAATTGGACTGGTTGGATCCCCCTTATAGCAAGAATAATTTTATCAACATTCCCAAGGAATTTTACAGTATTATGGATAACAAATTTCCCCGAGATAGCAGAATAGGTAAAATTATTTACAATAATACAATAAAATTGTCATTTCCAACTTCTAAAGACTTAGCGGCTTCTATTATAGATTCAAAAAATGACAAAATTCAATAAATAGTTAAAAATAATAATGCACAGAATCCCATACCCACACAAACTAGATCCGAAACCGTATGCAACTGTAGAAACCATAAAAACTGTCCATTGGACAGGGAATGCATTCTATCAAATGTAGTGTATAAATGTAATGTAGAAATAGGTAATAATTCTCGATATAACGGGTCCACTAAATCTTTACAGACAGGTATAGAAATCACATGTGCTAATTCAAGTCTGGTCCTAATTCTGAAACTAGGTATTTACTAAAGCTCACTAAAAAATAGGGGAAACTTAATAGATTCACTTAAATAATTATTACCAAGAAATAACAAGAAATCTATTTCCAATACTAAATTGCATCAACCAGTTTTGTCTATAAATTGTTCATAAGAATGTATCCTGATAACCATTTTGACTAGCTAGGTAGTATAGTTATTTAGCTATATTACCTAGCTAGTCAAAATGGTGTTCATGATACATACTTATGAGATTCCGCAATTCGCACGTGACAGGACCTTTAGTTTTTTTTTACCTGTGTGGAGTTTGGTGGATCAATATTCACTTCTAAATATTCGAGAAGCTAATGTGGGTTTGGTTGTAATCTATTTATCCGGTAGGATACTGAGGAAAGAATATTAGCTCCGTATGGGTAACATGACTCGTCGTGAAGAAATATAATAAATCAACTTATGAATTTTTATGAAGGAGGGAGTACAAAACCTGTACACCTTCTGTTTGATTTGAGAGTGATCTTTGCCGTCCACTCAAATGGTAAGCTGAGATTATAGATTAAATGTATGAGATGTGGTGGCCAATATGAACTGTACATTCTTTCTAAGGAAACATATCAATTAAATGTATAAATGTATCTATATTAATCCGCTCAAATTGGAACTAACAGTAATATTTGGGGTAATCGATGGAAATAATCCGAAAATTCGAAAAGAAATAACATTACAATCATATCTTAGAACGGAAATTATAATTTAGTGATCGAACCACTATTTTGTCAACGTTACAAATTCTTGTCCACTTAGCTAAAGTAAATAAATTAATGACTAAACAGGATTTCTTGATATGGAGGAGGGGAAGAGAAATTGTTGTCTTTCGTTTGAGACTTAAGTTTTGCAAAGAGAACGAAAATAAAAGAATAAAACAACAATGTTTGGTGCATTTTGGTCTAGTAAGTCGATATCTTCGGACGCCTGATCTGGTAGAAACAGTTATATTCGACTGAACACCTAATATATGGTCTCATATTTGTGAACGCATTTGATTATTAAATAAATTAATATTTTACCGAGAAGCAAATATACATGGTGCATCTGGTATTTTAAGACATATTTGATTTTATGTATATAAGTAAATTGCGATGTTTCCCCTATTTGATTGACCGCCATAGCTTCATAAAGAAAAGCTGCAAAAAATCTTCTTAATAGTGCACATATTCTTTTCGTATTTTGATCAGGAAATATCTTTTATTCACAATCATATTTTCAATGTAAGATTTATTGTGACCAAAAGTTTTCTTTGCGCTTAGTAATCTCATCATAATAGTCGGATGCGACACTCCTTTCATTCACAGATGAAATACCCCTTTCATTCACAGATAGGATACTCCTTTCATTCACAGATGTGATACGCCTTTCATTCACAGATGAGATGCTCCTTTGATTCACAGATAAACACCACCTTTCATTCAAAGATAAGATATTCATTTCATTCACAGATCAGATACTCATTTCATTCACAGATAGGATATTCCTTTCATTCACAGATGAGATGCTCCTTTCATACTACAAATAAGATTCTCCTTTCATTCACAGATGATATACTCCTTTCATACTACAGATAATATTCTCCTTTCATTCACAGATGAGATGCTCCTTTCATTCACAGATGAGATACTCCTTTCATACTACAGATAATATTCTCCTTTCATTCACAGATGAGATGCTCCTTTCATTCATAGATGAGATGCTCCTTTCATACTACAGATAATATTCTCCTTTCATTCACAGATGAGATACTCCTTTTATACTATAGATAATATTCTCCTTTCATTCACAGATGAGATACTCCTTTCATACTATAGATAATATTCTCCTTTCATTCACAGATGAGATGCTCCTTTCATTCACAGATGAGATACGCCTTTCATACTACAGATGAGATGCTCCTTTTATTCACAGATGAGATGATCCTTTCTTTCACAGATGAAAAACTCCGTTCATTCACAGATAAGATACACCTTTCATTCACAGATGAGATGCTTTTTTCATTCACAGATGACATACACCTTTCATTCAACGATGCGATTGCGATACTCCTTTCTATCACAGATGAGATGCTCCTTTCATTCACAAATTAGATACTCCTATCATTCACAGATGAGATACTCCTTTCATTCACAGATAAGATACTCCTTTTATTCCTAGATGAGATGCTCCTTTCATTCACAGATGAGATACTCTTTCTATTCACAGATTAGATACTCCTTACATTCACAGATGAGATGCTACTTTCATTCACAGATGAGATATTCCTTTCATTCACAAGTCCTCTGACCGTTATTTGAATCAATGCGCTGGAATATTTGTACCATAAAAAGCTTTCGCTTAATCATTTGTAAACTCTTAGAATGTTGAAATATGTAATAATAAATGAGAATTATTTACATTCACGTTTATTCCTTGATAAAAGCATACACTATATATTTATTAGTAGCAATTTCCAAATTAATCACATCAATAAATATTAAATTTACACATAACATACACGCAATTAAGAATAAACCGCATAATATTAGTCGCAATTTCTGAATTCATTACCTTATTAAATACTGAATTCACACTTCAATTACATTCTTATTAGAATACACCGGATAATTATTTGGTATAATTTCTTAATGTGTTACCTTAATAAATAGTACATTCACACATCAAATACACGCTATTATAAATACACCGTATATTCATTAGTCGCAATTATTTAATTCATTCCATTAATAAATATTACATTCACACATCAAATACACGCTACTATAAATACACCGGATATTTATTAGTCGTAATTTCTTAATTCATTACCTTAATAAATACTGAATTCAAACAACAAATACATGCTACTTAGCATCTAAGGGATATTTATTAGTAGCAATTCCTTAATTCATTTAAAAAATAAATATTAAATTCACACATCAAATATAAGCTACTAATCATACAATAAATATTTATTAGTCGCAATTTCTTAATTAATAATTTAATAAATACTAAATTCACACATAAAATACACGCTACTAATAATACACAGGGTGTATATTAGTCACAATTTCTTTATTCATTTTTTAATAAATACTGTATTTACCCATGAAATTCACGCTCTTTGTCGCAATTTCTTTTTTTTTTACCTTAATAATTACTAAATACACACATCAAGTACACGCTATTAAGCATAGATCGGATATATATTCGTCGTAATTTCTTGATTCATTAGCTTTATAAATACTAAATTCACACATCAAATACACGCTACTAAGCATACACTTCTTTTTTATTCATTGCCATAAATACTAATTTCACACAAAAATACAGACTCCTAAGAATACACCGGATATTTATTAGTCGACATTTCTTAATTAATTTCTTTAATTTATACTATATTCACACATCAAATACACGCTACTAAACGTATTTTCATTAAAAAAAAACAATAAGGAATTTCTTTCGCTTACGGGCACCTGTAAATTTAATTGTGCTTCTAGGCAATGTATGATGCATATTTTTATCAAAAAACCAAGAAGAAATAAAAAATAACAGTAAAATATTTTTAAAATTCTGAGAAAACTGATGTTTTTTACCGTTTTTATTGAAAGGTGTATCTTTATATTTTTATTGTTGTCCAGGGAGGGAAAGAGACTGAGATAATTTACAATTTTTTTGTATAACTGGGAAACAAAGAGCTTATTGCTTGATTACTTTAAATAAAAACAACGTATTTCCATTGAATAACACGTATGATAAGTAAACGTTGTGGTCTGCAGGTGATTAAATCAAGATAGGTTGTGAGCGAATGAGATTTTTTGGCGGTACTTTTTTCGTCGGGGTCTCGAACGGATTTTTATCGAATGCCTAATGGACCCAATGTGTTTTTTGAATTTTTAAAAATCTTTCATTTTTTTCTCACACGATAATGGGAGACAAGACGTGTCATAGCCATCGTGTAAACATATTTAGACCTCCGATATATCGCACCGATGTATCTCTAAATAGTATGAGAGAATTTTGAGAAATAAACTATGGGCCTGCCTTCATAGGTTGATGCGAACCAGAGTGGGGGTTCAGAATAGCTTTCCACCTTTAGCACACAGTAAGGGCCATGTAAGAAGAATTAGTATTTAAATAATAGGAGCACCACATTGCGACCGGCTTCGGAGATCCGGTTAATCGCACGAAATAGGTTGCAAGTGAGACGACATCTGTAGAATTTTTTGGAGATGCACATCGGAGAGGGTGCGACAGAAAGATTTCGAAGTATCAGGTTCGAATCAAAGTAATGTCGTTTTTGTCCAACACATTTATTTCATCTGAAACATCCATAAGCTCGAAACGACGTCGTACGTAGGTAAAATATTAAAAATAATTTAATATTATGTTATATATATATATATATATTTTGAGCACTTTCTCCACACTGCTCCCACGCAAAAAGTTTTTCTTCACATTCTACAATTCATTTGACTTCTTTTCAGCGGAAATTTACCACCCGGACAATCTGCATATATTTTTCACGGAATTTTTCTTTTCATTCACTGCGTTTTTTTAACAAAAATTCCTTTAATAATAATTTTCATATTTTTCAAATATTTGAACTTTGTTTTTTTCGAAAACCAACTTATCCATCTGTATTTCTCCTCTGATGATAAGATTTCGATCTTTGAAAAGCCTTGGCTTAAGGAAAGAATAATAAACACTAGTTTATTACTGAATACACCTTGCATTGAACAATTGAAATTTGAAATAAATTTGGACAATCGTCGCATATTTATCACTCTTTTTTCTTCTCTCTCTCTCTCTCTCTCTCTCTCTCTCTCTCTCTATATATATATATATATATATATATATATATATATATATATATATATATATATATATATGCAAACATTGTTAAAAATAACAGAATTCGTGTGTTTAATTATACCCTTTTTTCTGATGGTCTTTTTGGTATCAAAATAAAAAAAAGAGTTAAGAGTTCGAGAACAAAATCTGGGAAATAATTGAAAAATATAATGTCTTGACTTTCTTTTAGGCGAACCACTTAATCATTTGTTGCAAGATTAGGGGAGATAGAATGACCTGAAACAATATTAAAACCTATTTATAAGATAAATGGCGAAAAATGATATTGCGAAATATCCATCCGAAACAAAAATTCTACAAAAAATATAGCTGCCCTCTCTCTGATTGAAAGACAAATTCTAGTTAATAACACTAAAATAATACATTCTGAAACCAATTATTAAAAACAAAAAATAATGGAATACAGAAACCTACAATTAATAACATCACGTATTAAACCAGTGGCAACATTTTATAATGATTAACGTAATGCGATTTTATTCTGTGATGTCACTCCGGCGTTGCTGAATTTAAATCGTCAACGTCTTTCCTGGAACAATGTGAAAACATTCTCTGTACGTGTCTCCGACGTTTTTTAAAACATTCTCTCCTCTCTCCAGATTTTTTGTTCATTTTCTTTTTGACACGTGATGATGATTCTGACGAAGACTCGAAAACGTTCGTGAAACATATGGGGCATTTATTAATTTTTAAAAAATTTTAATACAGAAAAATTAAAAAAAAAAGTATAATTAAACAGACGAATTCAGTTATTTTAACAATGTTTGCATAAATGAAGAAATGCTGCCTAAATACACAATATATATATATATATATATATATATATATATATATATATATGTATATATATATATATATAGATATATATTATATTGACATTTATAACATTATATTGACATACTAGAGATCTTCGAAAACACGTCCAAGTTTTCATAGAATATCGAATAAACAAACGTATTCCCTTCCACTTTTAAAAATAAATAAATCTGCTTTAAATCAATTTTTCTTATTTCAAACGGTATATTATGTACAATAACTCAATCCAAAGTAGAGCGATCACATAAATAGACTTTTTCAATAAAAGTTAATTAAAAACACAACCCAGGGCATAGTTATTAAAATAAGAGTTAATTAGAAAAAACAATCGAGAACGTAGTTATTAAAATTAAATACCAATTCCCAATAATTCCTGGTTCAGGTAATCACATATTGCATTTTTTAATGGTATTGTCCCAGAATTATCAAGATAGCCGGCTATCACCGATGATTGGGAAAATACACAGGAGGAAAATATTATCCCTATTTGTCAGTAGGCCTCATCATAAGTTTAGAGTCAGACACAAGGTCGTCTTCTATGTGAGGAAAATAGGTGCACTTGCTAACCCAGTCCTTTACGAGAAAATGTTACCCCCTTTTTTTCCTTTTAGTGACCTAGAGGTTATTGCAACTAGTTAACCCTAAATATCACTAAATTAAAAGTGTGTTTTTTTCTCTTCTGGATTTGCTTATATATATATATATATATATATATATATATATATATATATATATATATATCATTTTTTTTTCGAAGTCAAGTTGTTTTTCCTGCGTTTTACGTCCATGATTCAACTTGGTATAACTTAGTTTTTAATGTTTCGTTTTTCTTACTAAATATGGCTTCAAGTAAAAATCGGTTGTTTGACAGCAATGGCAAAACCCCGTCGAAACCCATTTCACTGTAATTAATATGCGGCTGTATATTAAGAAATTAGAAGTATTTGTCAGTCAGGCACATTTTATCTTCAGAAACAGCCTAAGTAAATTATTGCAAAAAAAAAGTGTAGCAAACTTTGTATAAAGACTTGTGAACACTATTTGTAGATTTTGCTATTTTAAGAATCACTTAGTTCAATGAATAATCTCATTTCATTTTTTACAAAAAATGTGTAGCAAAATTTGTATAAAGACTTGTGAACAATATTTGTAGATTTTGCTATGTTAAGAATCACTTAGTTCAATGAATAATCTCATTTCAATTTTTACAAAAAATGTGTAGCAAACTTTGTATAAAGACTTGTGAACAATATTTGTAGATTTTGCTATGTTAAGAATCACTTAGTTCAATGAATAATCTCATTTCAATTTTTACAAAAAATGTGTAGCAAACTTTGTATAAAGACTTGTGAACACTATTTGTAGATTTTGCTATGTTAAGAATCACTTAGTTCAATGAATAATCTCATTTCAATTTTTACAAAAAAATGTATAGCAAAATTTGTATAAAGACTTGTGAACAATATTTGTAGATTTTGCTATGTTAAGAATCACTTAGTTCAATGAATAATCTCATTTCAATTTTTACAAAAAATGTGTAGCAAACTTTGTATAAAGACTTGTGAACAATATTTGTAGATTTTGCTATGTTAAGAATCACTTAGTTCAATGAATAATCTCATTTCAATTTTTACAAAAAATGTGTAGCAAACTTTGTATAAAGACTTGTGAACAATATTTGTAGATTTTGCTATGTTAAGAATCACTTAGTTCAATGAATAATCTCATTTCAATTTTTACAAAAAAATGTATAGCAAAATTTGTATAAAGACTTGTGAACAATATTTGTAGATTTTGCTATTTTAAGAATCACTTAGTTCAATGAATAATCTCATTTCAATTTTTACAAAAAAAATGTGTAGCAAAATTTGTATAAAGACTTGTGAACACTATTTGTAGATTTTGCTATGTTAAGAATCACTTAGTTCAATGAATAATCTCAATCCAATTTTTACAAAAAATGTGTAGCAAAATTTGTATAAAGACTTGTGAACAATATTTGTAGATTTTGCTATGTTAAGAATCACTTAGTTCAATGAATAATCTCATTTCAATTTTTACAAAAAAAAATACAGAATCAAAATCTTTAATATTTCATCCGATAGACCCCGAATGTTTAAAAAAAAATCCTCGCACATCGAAAACGGTTCATTGAGCAGAAATAATAGAAAAACGGTTCATTAAAAGTCATTAAAAGATTCAGTATAAAAATATGAGAAGAATATATAAAACGTAAACTCTTATATTTCGAATTCGAAAACCGACGTTTGCTGATTTTTTAAAAATCAGAAATCAACTTGGATTTTCACCGTACTTCCCCTACGGTGTTTTTGTTATGACATGTTTTATCGCTACTCAACAATATATTTCTTTTTATGGAAATCACTCCAGACAAGACATGAAGCCACTGATGTAAGGAGCTAACAAGAATAAAAGATGATTATCATTAAAACAGGTTATGCCTATTCGTCTTAGTCTTAAAAAGAAAAAAGGCTATGGGTAGAAGGAAAACAGTCAGCATGAAGAGAGTTCCACAAGCCTACAGTTCTTGGAAAGAAGCTACTGGTATAGGAAGTTGTATGACAATGAGGTATCAAAATAGCGAATTGATGGAGACCGCTAGACCAATGAGTCAAACGAGCTGGAACAAAGGAAGCGGATAATAGATCACCCAATTCTGAAGAACACATGTTATAATAGTATTTTCTTACCATTATTTCTAAATTCATCCAGTTTATTCTTACCGTGATTTACATCATATTTATGTTTAACCAGATTAGGCAATTTGGTTAAAAAAAATAGGTTACACTATTAGAGAAACAATCTAATTTTGTGTAGATTTATTTTTTGAAATTTTTCTTGCCCAAACATTTTCATTTCTAGGAAAGATTTTAAAAAGGTTTACAGAATTTAGAAATGGGTTTAATTATTTTGAAGGTATCAATTAAATAATCGCAAATTCTTCTCTGTCGTAAAGTAGGTAAACAGAAATAGATTTCCCTCCTCTTTCCCATTGTCTTCTTCTTCTTCTTCTTCTTCTTCTTCTTCTTCTTCTTCTTCTTCCTTCCTTCTTCTTCTTTTTCTTCTTCTTCTTCTTTTTCTTCTTCCTTCTTCTTCTTTTTCTTCTTCTTCTTCTTCTTCTTCTTCTTTTATCTTCTTCTTCTTCTTCTTCTTCTTCTTCTTCTTTTTCTTCTTCCTTCTTCTTCTTTTTCTTCTTCTTCTTCTTCTTCTTCTTCTTCTTCTTTTATCTTTTTCTTCTTCTTCTTCTTCTTCTTCTTCTTCTTCTTCTTCTTCTTCTTCTTCTTCTTCTTTATAACGCTGATTGTAAAAGCTATTAAAAATGCTAGCACAAAATCATGTAGGACTAACACAGCTTTCAAATGTTTTATTCTTCTTGATGATACAGAATAAATTATCCGCCACCCATGAAAGCGACTGTTCTCTCCCATAATATCGTCCTAAACCAAACCCTAACCCTAAACTCTACCCAGTTTTCTCCGATGGTCTAGAAAGAATGAGGAACATTGTTTACCACTTATATGATACGTGTCTCTGGTAACTTCTTGTCTATAACGTCGTATCCTGCCGTAGATTCCTAATTCTAGTTCATTTCTAATGGAACTTGCCGACCACACTAAACTTATGCGTACTCTAGCCTTATGTGTAAAAATGCCGTTTTTAACATCATTTTAACACCCTCAACTAATCTTGCTGCATAGCTATTAATTAAAATAGTAGGATAGTCTAGACGCCCAAGATTTAGTGGTGCAACTAGTTTAGAAGAAAAACTCTGAAATAACACCAGTCCTTTCCTGTTTATACCAGTGTCGTTTCCAGGTGTCCCGAACTTCTCCTTTTCATTGGACTCAAGTAATACCGGTTTAAAAGAAGTGCGGTTAACAATTGCTCAATCCTTGCTTCACTATCGACTCTCTTCACAGCCACCTTGGCAGTTGGTATCTATTATCTCTTGAGACTGAAAGGATGCTTATATATGAAGACAAGGTGAAGATATCAAAGGATCTGATTGGCCAAACATGATCACATGTAAGAAGAAAGACGTGGCATATTTGAAATAGTCATCAGTAAAGTTAGACAGTCAGAGAGATACACAAAGTGGAGAGGGAGTGTCTGTGTGAGAACCATAACCATATATACAAAATACATATATGCTTTTATGCTCCAAGAATTATTTTTATGTCGAGATTCACAATAAAATATTTCAACTTTTTCTAGTGTTTTTCTATTACATGCTTCATTTTTTGCATCGAATGACAACATTTCAATCTATAATCACTGTTATAAATTTAAGAGACCGTCTTGCAATGTGAAAGATAAAATCATCACAAATCATGACTTAAACTAACAATCAAAATTGAAACTGACAATCATAATTGAAATTAACAATCATAATTGAAACTAACAATCATGACTTAAACTAATAATCATGACTTAAACTAACAATCATAATTGAAACTAACAATCATAATTGAAACTAACAATCATGACTTAAAGTAACAATCATAATTGTAACTGACAATAATAATTGAAACTAACACTCATAATTGTAACTTACACTCATAACTGAAACTAACAATCGTAATTAAAACTAACAATCATAATTGTAACTGACACTGATAATTGAAACTAACAATCATAATTGAAACTAACAATCATAACTTAAACTGAAAACTATAATTGTAACTGACAATCATAATTGAAACTAACAATCATAATTGAAACCAACACTCATAATTGAAACTAACAATCATAATTGAAACTAACAATCATAATTGTAACTGACAATCATAATTGAAACTAACAATCATAATTGTAACTGACACTCATGACTTAAACTAATAATCATAATTGAAACTAACAATCATAACTGAAACTAACAATCATAATTTTAACTGACAATCATAATTGAAACTAACAAACATAATTTAAACTAGCACTCATGACTTAAACTAACAATCATAATTGTAACTGACAATCATAATTGAAACTAACATTCATAATTCAAACTAACAATCATAATTGAAACTAACACTCATAATTGAAACTAACACTCATGACTTAAACTAACAATCATAATTGAAACTAACACTCATAATTGAAACTAACACTCATGACTTAAACTAACAATCATAATTGAAACTAACACTCATAATTGAAACTAACACTTATGACTTAAACTAACAATCATAATTGAAACTAACACTCATAATTGAAACTAACACTTATGACTTAAACTAACAATCATAATTGAAACTAACATTCATGACTTAAACTAACAATCGTAATTGTAACTGACACTCATGATTGAAACTAACACTCATGACTTAAACTAACAATCATAATTGTAACTAACAATCATAATTGAAACTAACACTCATAATTGAAACTAACAATAATTACTTAAACTAACAATCATAATTGAAACTAACACTCATAATTGAAACTAACAATCATCACTTAAACTAACAATCATAATTGAAACTATCAATCATAATTAAAACAAACAATCATAATTGAAACTAACAGTCAGAATTGACACTAAGATATAAAGATAAAAACCAGTTTATTTTGCTCACAATTTTGTTGTCATTTATTTTTCTCTTATTAAATAATTACGTCAAAATGTGTATATTTACTCTGCCTTCTTTTATATAGATAAATGATATAATGCTGCGAATCAAAGTTTCTGCTGTGGGAAACAGATATTTTTCTTTCATACTCTTCAATGGCCTCTTTCAACGCTTCAGCACTTAAAGGTTCCTTTTCAACAATAATGTTCAATTTATCATTAATTTTTCAATATAGTTAAGATCAGACCTGTTTCCGTGCCAATCTAATGTCGTCAATTTGTTCTGCTTCCAGGCAAATCTATGTTGTAATTGTAATAGTCAGTTATAAGTAAAACTTTAGTAGAACTCTTCATTGATGTCACTCCAGAAATAGAAATGAGACTTCATTTTCTTTTTCATTATGGGTCACGTTCAGTTTATACACGTAAAAATACAGCTAATGAAAGCATGAAGTGAACACCACATGTCTGCTCTTAATTCATAACTTCAGCCTTGTCCCAATTTATTGGAGTCAATTTGTTCTCTTATTAGGGCACTACAGTTTTCCACTTTTTTTAAATGAAAATTCTAGACGGTGGTCAAGCAGTTGTATTATATGTAATAATGAATCTCTGATTAATCTAGATATGGATTTCTAGGTTCTCATTCTGCAGGAATTTGAAAAAATTAAAACCATTAGCAGTTTCAGATTTGAACATTCCAAATCATCTGGCTTTGTGGAATTTTAATCACTTTAATTGGATACTTTTCTTCCGATCTTATGACCGACCGGCATTTTGATATTTCTTTTAAGCATAGCAAAATAAGTAATATTAAAATTAATAAATAACAAATTGAAAATAAGTACTTTACCTCAATCGTTTTCTGTCCAAGCTTCATGCTGTTCAGAAATTGCTAAGTGCTTGGATTTCAAAACAAATGTTGACCAGGTCTGCTTTAAATGATTAAATACCGAATCTTAAATAGTATGAAACTCTCACACAACTAACATTTGTACATTTTGTAATTTTTAATCTTTAGTCAAAAATATTTTTTGACATTGCTGCATTCATAAATAAAAAGAAATATATTGGTATTTACTGTCTAATGACTGTGAAAGGAACCGATCGGATATATCTGTATGAATTATCCGCACATCTCCAGTTGGTTTGGTAAATGTTAACATGTTTTATGATGAGAGTAATGTTATAACCACTTCTTGAAACTTTGAATCTGGGATCCTGCTCACAAGTTGTTGGAGTTTTACATCGAAGTTCAATGGATTCGTCCAGATTTCTCCACATTAAACTATTGAATTTAGGATCAGCGGGGAAAAAACAGGTCAGTTTTGCGGCATCTCCTTCCATAAAATCGGTTCCGTTTGTAGAATGATAAATATCTAAACGAAAAATAAATTCTATTTTTAACAAATATTCGTGATGCAAAAATATCGTAGTACTTATATAAGTTCAAATCCTATAAATTATAATTTCAGGTATAAGTTTTTCTTCATCAGCATATTAAAATTTATCACGCATGATATGCTGACCTGAGTTGTTGTTAAAATGTAATTTTATTTCGTTTCGTCTGTAACTTTTGTGTCTGGAATTGTTTTTGAATTTCAAATAGACGGACGCACGAACGATGTTCTGATTTGTTTAATGTAAGGATATTCTTATATATACATATGGGGGTGGAATGTATCTTCAACATTTCTAGAAGTGATACTAAGAACTTATTCTAAGTACAGGCGTCAAAATGCCTGGTATAGTACCCAGACACGGGGTTACCCCACTTGGCAAGATATACCCGTAGATCTTGTCAGATAATTCATCTATGAGAAGTAGACTTTGATGTAAACTCTGCACTCTACATCATACCATCAGTTTTCTTGCTCCAGCTTGTTATTGAAACCAGGCTTCTTAGAAGGAATGCATGTCATGTGTATCGTAAAAGCGCAAAGAATGGCCATCCATATGTACACTCATCCCAATGGAGAGTAGAAAGTGCGCCGCCGATGGATATTGGACAGACCAGTAACTCTCGCATCCTATACTTTGTCCTTTAGTTGTGCTAAAAATTGAACACTTTGTAAAGAAGTAGCGAACAGTCATTTTTCTATAAGAATATATACATTTTTATTTATTCATTTCAGCTCCCGAAAAACTTATAAAATTCTATAAAAGTCGGCAAGCAAAACCGAGAGAGAAAGTGTAAAATGTTTGCAAAAATAGAAAGAGACACAAACACATCAAAAAGAAAGAGACAGAGAAAAATACTACAGTCAGTGATGCTTTCAGATCAACAGGTTCTGGTGTAACCCAACAGTTTATTTGATATTTAGGCCGGCGGCGACAACCTCAGTTGTTGATATTTAGACTGCCATCTATACTATTATAGTGGCCGGCGATCCACGACATTATAACAATTCCGAGTCGAACTCGGCTGGTGCAATATTTCAATGCAACAATATCTTGATTTGCGTTCCTCCCCACGAGGGAAAAAGAAAGTTAGGAACTAGGTTGGCTTTTAATGTGGGAAAATCGAGCTTCCACAAAAAGAGCACTTATACTTGTACCACACAGGTAATCGATTAGATCAACACGTGTCAGCCAATTAATTAAAAGAAAAATAAAGGAAACGAGCCATTAGTGAATGTGAGTTGTTTTCTTTTGTTGTTTTATTGCAGTAATGATTTCCTTGTGAGGCATATAAAAGAAAAATAAATTATAGAATAAATTCTTTGGAAAGATTAATGGAATCGTTGTGAAGTGATCTCATATCATCTAGTAGGGGATGGCCTGAGTTGGCTCAAGTGATGTTCACGGTTGCCAGTAATTATGAAGCCAAATCGGCTGATCACAGATAGAGATTTGGGGAGCAAGCTCTCTCAACATATACATATGTTGAGGAAATGATGAGTGACATGACGTGTCATAGCCACCGTGTGTAATATTTAGATCCCCGGAAAATCCATGGATGTGTCTTTAAATGTACGAGATGAGTAAGGAAAATAGTTGACCATGGTCGTAATTTGATATGAATCGGTGTGGGTCTTCAGACCAACCTTTCACTTTTAGTGCCACAGCTAGGGCCATATGAGGAGGGTTAGTGTTAAAAGAAAAATTGGAGTTCTGTGCCGAGATGGTTCCAAACCTATTATGATCAGATAAAAGGGGTTGGGAGTTAGACAAAGGTACGAAGTGCTTCGGAGACACATATCGGGGGCGAGAGATAGACACCATGTTAAAAGAAGACTTCCAAAGGTTTTTTCCGGCAGTGGATGGATCGGTGGGCTAAGTGTGTGCAAGCACAAGGGGCCTACTTTGAAGGGGATTAGGGTCCCAACCTCGCCACGTATTTGAAATATTTTTCTGGCATAAGGATGGATGCTTTTTAGACAGGTCTCGTATACTTACATTTCCGGGTAGAGCATACTTCAAGCTATCCTTTGAGAAGGAAAGTTAAAAATTATTTAACTCATGTTAATTTTTGAGCGCTTTGAAATGGGAAGATTTTAAGACCCACTTAGTGCTTTTCTATTCTCATAAAGGCAAAAATGCCTTGCAAACAGCATTTTAGATTAGTCCAAATTTAAAAGGATTATTATTAGTCTGAGCTAGTGCTCAGGAGACATGGAAAAAAATGATAAGTTATTTGGTCCATCTGTAACTATAATCGTCTGATTTTCATAAATAAATGTATGAAGGGATATTATTAAACTGGGCTAGTGCCCATGAGAGAGGGAAAACAATTATTGGTTATTTGTTCCATGTGTAACTATAATAGTCTTATTATTATAAATAAATGTGCATAGGGGTATTATTATTATTATTATTATTATTATTATTATTATTATTATTATTATTATTATTATTATTATTATTATTAGATGAGATGAGTTAAATCAGTAACTAAAATAAACTTATTTTCATTAAAAATACTTTTAGGGGTATTATTAGACTGGATTAATATTCATGAGAGATGGAAACAATGAAAGGTGTTTTGGTTTATCCATAACAAAAATAATCTGATCTTCAGAAATAAATTCCTGTAGCTAAAATAAGCTAGTGTTCAGACGTTCTTCAATGTCATTTTCTTGTTTCCAAGGCCATCATGTGTTGTCGCCTTGCAATGTTAATACGTAACAGGTCAAATCCAACAAATCCAACAAATCATAACTGAAATTATTAAAAATCATAAAATCATAATTGAAACTAACAATCATAATTGAAACTAACAATAATTATTCAAACTAACAATCATCATTGAAATAAACAATCATAATTGAAACTAACAATCATAATTAAAATCAACCATAATTGAAACTAACAATCATAATTGAAACAAACAATCATAACTGACACTAACAATCATGACTTAATCTAACAATCATAATTGTAACTGACAATCATAATTGAAACTAACCATCATCATAGAAACTAACAATCATAATTAGAAATTAACAATCATAATTGAAACTAACAATCATAATTGAAACTAACAATCATAATTAAAACTAGCTATCATAATTAAAACTAACAATCATAATTGAAATTAACTATCATAATTAAAATTAGCAATTATAAATGAAACTAACAATCATAATTGAAACTGACAATCATAATTGAAACTAACAATCATAATTAAAATTAATAGTCATAATTAAAATTAACAATCATAATTAATTTAAATTAATAATCATAATTGAAACTAACAATCATAATTGTAATTAACAAACGTAATTGAAATTTCCAGTCATAATTTAAACTAACAATCATTATTGAAATTAACAATCATAATTGAAATTAACAATCATAATTGAAACTAACAATCATAATTGACACTAAAAATTAAAGACAAAAATCAGTTAATTTTACTCACAATTTTGTTGTCATTTATTTTTTCTTATTAAATAGTTACGTCAAAATGTATTTACTAAACCTTCTTTTGAAATAGATCATTGATTTAATGCTGAGAATCAAAGTTGCTTCAGTGGGAAACAGATTTCTTTCATACATACTTTTCAATGGCTTCTTTCAATGCTTCAGTAGAACAGCGTTTTATTGCATGAAACCATTATATTCAATTATTTTACTAATAACATGTTCAATTTAATAAAGAAAAAACACCTTCATGTGTCTGTTTCATGTTTTTATAATATTTTCCAAATATTTCAAAGATGGCTATCGTTCTACACTGAGTGATGCCTTATGGAATATTTTGCTGAACAAATAAATTAGCAGAAAAATAAAATGACCAATTTTAGAAGAGTGATGTTCTTATTCTATGTATATTTCACAACTGTTTATGATTCCCTTAAATTCATCTTTTTAGTTAGATTAGCTTGGAAACAGTGAAGGAGGTGGATAGGCCATAGATAAA
Source organism: Sepiola atlantica (assembly GCA_963556195.1). NCBI lineage: Eukaryota > Metazoa > Mollusca > Cephalopoda > Sepiida > Sepiolidae > Sepiola > Sepiola atlantica. The sequence continues at coordinate 81,780,125 of OY744539.1, read as the reverse complement.
CAGGGGGTGGAGAAGTGAGAATTACTAAAACGAAATAATTGAATATAAAATAAACAATACATACTATATCGCACAAGGACAATGGTTCCCCAAGTGGCAACACATCTTATTAAGGAGAGACGATAAGGTATGAAGCCTTTTATGTAATGGAGTCCGGTTGATCCGCATTTGTTTATTTTAGGATTAGATAAAGACATCTCCTGAAAAGAGAAATAGAATAACACCTCAACAATACGGACAGCAAAAGATCATCTCATATATAAAGTAGAGCCAGCTAAAGTGGCCACTTATAAATGTTTAATAGCTTTTGTCATATCGTGTAGATACGTTATTCTGCTTCCCCAGGTATTTAGTGCACATATTCGACCATGTTCTTAAAACAAAAAAAAATGTATTTCCAATCAATTTCATCGATCACATATTTTATCCTATTGATATTTTTATTTTGCTTTGTGGTATTTCACAGGAAAGAGGAAGATCTTTTTTCTCACAATTAGAAATCCTCCTACTGTCACTCATTAATAACCGGATTTTATTTAATAATATTTGTGCTTTCTTAGCTATTTCTGTGAGACACGTTTTGATTGACTATGCTATTTTTATCCCATCATATTAACGATGATGATATAGAAAGTAATATTATAAAAAATATTGAATAAATCTTGAATTTTTGTGTTATTCGACTTATTTAAAATCCCATGAATAACCACAGATACACCCTTAGTAATGTACAAACATTGCGCCAAACCTTGCCAACCCAGTTTGCAAAACTCTTTTATAGCATCGTCGAGGATATCAGATAAATATTAAATTATTTATAATAATGAGGGATTCTTAGTATTTTGCGGCCAGCCCATTACATTATATTACCTTTTTATTTTTATTTTCTATATTTTGTAGTTTTTGATTTTGGGGGTGAGGCCGAAAGATCTACTCATAATTGATCAGATGAAATGAAGGTGTGTAATTAAAATAACATTAATTTGAATAACTTTCGGTAAATTTACAGTCTTTAACTCTCTCATGACCATTTCCCTGGAATCAATGCGTATTACCGTGCACTTCTATTCGATACCCTGAACCCCTTATACCCATTTCTATTCTTATTTTTAAATTTCTATAATTTTCAAGTTATAAATAAAATACAATAAAGTAAAAAGTCTTATTTCTTTTTCATGAATGAACGTAAACCCTACACTATTAGTTTACTCATTTTGATCCCAGTGAAATATACCCGCGTGTTCGTGAACAAACAGACAGAAACTACAACTTTATATATAGAGATAATAAAGGTTGCAGATCACTAGTTGGAGATCGGTTGTCGTCATAAGCTGACAACACCAAAAAAAAAAGATGTCCAACTGTCAACAAAAGCCCTCACGAAAAGGAAAATCATAACCAAAAATTTAATACAAACCGATGGCGTTTTATTGGTCTGTGAATGTACTACCCCCCCCCTCACACACACACGTAAAAAATGAACAGTCTTATAAGATAAAAGAAGGCGCTTCACGATTGGTTGTGATGGACCCGAAATGTGGGTTCTACATCTTGTGACAGCTGATAACATCGGACACGAAATAGTATTTATATTTTTGCCGGAAATCGATTTAATAAGAACACGTTGGCTATGATAATTGGCAGGAAAAGACTAACACATGGATATGATTACAATAAGAAACTTACGATAATGCTATAACATTACAAGAGAGAACGAAAATGAAAATAAAAATATAGGGGAAAAGAGGGTTTTTTTGCTGGCGTATGATAGATGTATGTGGCATTTAATATACATATTTTATGTAGATCAAAAGTTCCATAAAGTTGAGCAGTACTTAACTGTTAGATTCATCTGTTCTCCTTGAGAACCGAATCAGACGCATAACAATCTTTTTCCGATAAGTTGGGTCGATCAATTATAATTCTCGTAATAGAAAAAAGATGATGCGTTCAATATTCAGCGTTTTCATGTTTTCTTCAAATAAACAATCCATTACAAAATGTATATATATTTCTACGCGTGTGACCTTTTTTTTTATTCCCGACAGAACAGAATATATTGTTCAACTCATTCAATCATTTTCTTCCAATTTGCTATCTTCCAGATTTGAGCCTACACTGACATACTAAGTGAAGTGACCGTGTCGGTTATTGAATGATGCTTAGTGGATGTAAGTTTAAATATGTGAATGTGAGTTAACAAACAAAAACATGAGAAAGAATTTGAATGAGGAAACTTGGTACGGTCAAGAATTAATTATTTATTTACTTTGTACAATTGGAAGAAGAGAATTTACTAATTAATTGGCATTTATTGTGGGAGCTGAAACGATAACGTCATTACAGAATGTCTGTCTCTGTTTGATATTTCATTCAGATTCGGCCAGACGTACTAACTCTTCCGACTAAGTTCGGAATTCTGACTTTCTTCCTGATTTAAACCTTTTTAATTCACCCCGTCTTTTACCCATTTACAATATTCAGCGTTTTCATGTTTTCTTCAAATAAACAATCCATTGCAAAATGTATATATATTTCTACGCATGTGACCTTTTGTTTTATTCCCGACAGAACAGAATATATTGTTCAACTCACTCAGTAACTTTCTTCCAATCCATTTTCCCCAAAATTTGTGCCTAAACTCATTGTTGTCTGCTCTCCATATAGCAAGTATTTTCTTGTTTCTTTTCACACGGCACTCTCATATCTCCCCTTTCCCACCATGTTTCATTGTCTAAACCCGCAAAAGAAAAAAAAAGAAGAAAGTATTTTATTGGCCTCTTCTCCAGGAGGTTAGACACAAGGTCAGGTGTGGGTTTTGATGAAAGTGTTTCTGTAGAACAAATTGGATTCGAACCCGGCACCCCCAGGTCATCAGTGCGCATCGTTAACCACTTAGCCACCGCGCCATTATACAGTCGCTTTTCTCGCTCGTTATTCTGTTCATGCCTCGATAAAAAGGGAGAAAGAAGCAGAAAGTAGACTTTACACTCGCCCTCTTCCCACCCCCTCTCCCCTTCTCTCCCCCTCTCTTTCTCTCTTTCCCCACCTCTCTCTCCCCCTCTCTTTCTCCTCCTCTCTCCCCCTCTCTTTCTCTCCCCCTCCTCTCTCCCCCTCTCTTTCTCCCCCTTACTCTCCCCCTCTCTTTCCCCCTCTCTCTGTCTCTCTCTCTCTCATGTCCGCCTAATGTTACACTCGCGTACGTCACAATAAATGCTTGTCTTGCTTTAATTCATAGTTCTTTTTAATTATTTAATCTCTTAATATTCTTCTGTTGAAATTTTTTACTTATGTGTATGTTACACTCGTTCATGTTCGTCACAATCTAAAAACATACAGACAACACAGAACGCAAAGTATCTTTCAAGGCAACGCGTTGTTTTCAACGTATTCTTCATACCTGTAAAAATACTAGAATATCATGCAATATTGTAAAAGAGATACTTGTATAATCTGAAATTAAATTTCATTGTAATTGTAACATTTAAGATGTAATTGTGTCGAATTAGGCATCAGGATTATAACATTTGATACCAACTCAAAACTTCTGAAATACTTATACTTACATAGAAGGAAAATATATGTTCTTTTTCATAAAAAGTTACAGTACGAAAGTTATGCATCTTCTTCTTTCGTGTCAATCAGATGATTCTGGTTTTGGCATCAGTTTCCCAGATGTTTTTCTAGTTAAAAATCTTTCTGGAAAGACATCAGGTATTTACAGGAAGAACCACGTGAAGGTTGCCAACATCCTTAAGTGAAACTGGTACTGCGGAACCGACTGGATTCGAACTTGGAACACCCAAGTCTTCAGTCTGTGTCGTTATCCACTTAACCACCGTTCCAAAGTTATGCATAAATATTAGCAATAAAAATGTCACAATATAGGCAAATTATAAATTATAAACTTGATATATATATATATATATATATATAGATATAGGTTCCTTTAGGGAAAAAGGTTTGGGGTTTTAGGCTTTTAGTGGAGGCGGCAGTTTAAAGAGTTGTTTTAAGGTTTTCTTTCAGAGTAATGTACAGAAACCAGTATCTACCAAGACTGTATCTGCCCAGATGAGCAGGAGGTATAGGTCTCTCAGAAATTGACCATCAACATCAAACCACTATTGTGAGCACTAGCCAATATCTGATGAGCTCCCAGAACCCAAACCTTATGATGGTGCATCAATATCAAGAAACAAGAACCAGTTAAACAACCTCCATCACAAAACTGGATCAAACATTTTGGGACAAGATTGTCTCACAAATGAGAAAGAAACACCAAACAAGCATGCCACAAAAATAACCTAAAAGAGCCGCCAGAAATACACAAACATCTTCCATAATAGAAAATTGGAAGAAAGGACCAACCAACAACTTACCAAATATTTTCTGGAAAAATTATCTCATGAATATATAGATAAGGAAAGCTCTGTAGACCTGCTTAAAAGAGGATATGATCAGGAGAGGATGATAATGGCTGCCCAAGATCAAGGCTTGATGACCAATGCTTTTAAGAAGATGAGTTGGCTCAGCAACTACAACAGGTGAAGGTTCTGCCATACCAAAGTAGAGAATGGGAGCCACCTGACATCCAATTGTAAGGTTCTACTAGGGGGCGGCTACTATGCAATGTGGCACAATGGAGTGTGTACATATCTCCACTGAACCATCTGTAAAAAATTGAATATCCAGTGTAGCAGCAAGTCCTGAGAACATATTCCAGAAAGAACTGTTGGAAATAAATCATACACCATCCACTATGATTATGTAATCTATACACATACATACATAGAAAACAGAGCTGTTAAATCTGACAGTGATAATGGACAAAAGGGGGAAATTAACAAGCCTAGTTGAAGTCAGTGCCCCTAATGATGCTGGCTTAAACAAAGCCGAAAGGGAGAAGATAACTAAATACCAACGTATTATGTACGACATGAAAGGAAACTGGAATCTTAGGATAATCTCCATTATTCCAGTACTCATAGGAGCAACCGAGCTCATGAAACGGATTTTTAAAACCACCTGGCGAATATACCCGGTGAACCAAGTTCAAGAGAGATCTAAAAAATTGCCCTTCGAGAGACGGTTAGAATTGTGAAAAAATCTCTCTGTTGAAGTCTCTGAAATATGTCTGGTGAATGTCTGGCATCCTGTAAGATGCCCCATCTCCAGCAAAAACAAAAAATAAGTGAATTGAAAAAAATTATTATTTAATTTATAGACACACACTATCATATGGTAATATAATATGTTGTGTATTTATATGTTCACTATTTTCTCCACCACTGCTCAATTGCTCTGTCGGCGTGGCCATAAATTCACTGACTACAACTACATGCCGAAAATGTGTGCCATAGGTGGCGATTTGTGAGGCCTTAGTACGGAATCCTGGTGGCTGAGCAATACATGACCATATTGCATAACTCTACTTCGACCCTTACTTCGGCTAGATAGGAGGTCGGAGAAGCTCAATCAGATCAATTGGCTGGTCATATCTAAGTTCATTCCAAACCGTATTATTTATTCGGATTCTTCTAAATATCAAAACCTTACTTCTCCTTTTTATTTTTCTCCCAAATAGATATGAGAAGGCAGTGGCTTAGGGTTAGGGTTAGGGTTAGGGTTAGGGTTAGGCTTAATCGTTCAGAGAATAATACTGAGGAACAGCAAGAGGGCACAAGGACATGAACTCAGTGACCTTAATACACTTTTATTATTTAAAATGGTTGCCGAAAGGTCAGTGGACAACTCCCTTAACTTCCTCAATGCTATGATGTTTCTATTTATCTTCCTCCCACAAGGTAAGATGTGACACAAGGTCGGGAAAGTGGGATTTGATAAACCAGCGCTCGAGAATTTGAGCACTCTGGCTGTGTAACAATTGCCTAGGCAGCCCCGTCGGCATTCCCCGGTAGGGGCGCCTCAGACAGTAAGCAATAAACTTACTCTTCCCCAAAGAGGGGAGGCAAAGCCTGGGAGGGTGCACCTCCTAGAACTGCACAGGACCGACAACCAATAGACCGGCGTAAATCCAGACCCGAAGGCCCGGACAATACCGGTTTATTAGGCGGGGTAAGGTTATTTACTGTGATACAAACAAGGAAAGAAGGGACCCGAGATATGCTAAAACACGCAAATTCTGCTTTTAACACCTCACCCCTATCTGACAATCTTCGGGGACATGAATTTAAAAATTCTTTGAAAATCTTGCTTCAGGAAAATGTCTGTGAAAATGTACCCTTTCCTCTATAGGATAGTAAAACTAACGGTCCCTTTGGATGTCGGTGGTATGTCCTAGGATGTTCTCATCGATGGGCTAAAGATCCATAGGACAAACCATCAATTCCCCAACACCATTAATGTTCGTTGTAGAAACTCAACCCTAAGATCCAATGGCTCTTTGAGTTTGGCAGGATTTTCAGTGCTTCGGAATAAATATCTGTAATATTTAAGAAACCCACTTTATTTAAAATGATTATAGAGGATTTCTGGCTCGGGATCTTCATGTCTATTTCGCATAGTCCGATGTTCACTAGAGGGGAAAGGGGCTCACCTGACTAGTAGAGCACTCTTTAGATGCACCGAGTAACCCTAGCTTCTTGGATACGGGAGTAAGACTTTGCGTTCTGGGTGTTACCATAAAGGATAAAGTGTTTTGACTCTTCTCAATAACCATTCGGAGCTTCCTCCTTCATTTTGACGAGTGGAACAGTTCATTGACACTTTTTGCCCGGTTATCATAGCAGGTTCTGGATCCCAATTTAGCTCATGGGAGTAATCATTCCAGGGGTTCTAACAGTGATCAGGATTCTAAAACGTTTTGCGAATTTGTTGAAAAGTGTGGATAAGTTCAGAGATGAAAAGCCCCATGATTTATCATGGACTTGAGCTCCGGTATAGTGCACCTCTCGAGTTATATTAACCAGTTCATAATTAGAAGAGTCGATGTAGGATTATTAGATTGTCACGTTTTCATAATAAAGTTTACTTGGACAATAGGATTATATGGGTCCGTGTAAACTTAGAAAAGACCTAACCATAGAGTGGCTAGTTACTGGAAGCTCAATACATCATTGTTCGGAGTGAAGGTGTACCTGGAACAGTTAATACTAACCATGAAGCAGGATCACCTTAAGAAAGTCATTAGATCCTTTTCTCCTGACTTTAGTCGACGACTCAACCTAGAATCTAGAGCATCAAAAGCGACATTAGAATCTAGATTAGATCAGGCGGTGGAGACGAGGAATAGTACTAATTTTACTATAATTAAGGCTAATCCGGCCTTTTTCATTATCAAGGAGAACCAGGCTTCAATAATTAAGGCTAGTCAACGAGAAACCCCAGGAAGCAACACTCGGAGTTACATTGACGTGCTTCGGATTGACATATCACCTGTATCACATTGCTGGAGAGAGTCTTATGACCTCAAACGAATGTATTCTTGAGTCATTTCATTCTCATTTAAAAAATCTCTTCAGTAAGGATCTCGGTCTGTCTTTAGCATATTTTGACCCTATTTAGCTGACTTTTTTCGCGTTGGGTCGACCAAAGCCGCTAGTTTCAAAAGTTGCATACAAGAGGAAGAAGTCTTCAAAGCCCTAAAGTTGGTTGGATTGAATAGGTCTCCAAGGATCGATAGTTTGCTCTCTGAGGTGTATTTGAGGCCTTCACAGATTTTCGTTCCATTGCTGGCCGTTCTTTTAACTCGTGGTTTAGGAATGGTTTATACCTCAGTACTGAGAAGGAATGTGATATTACTACTCAAGAGCAAAGATGCTAGGGATGGGATACGTAATTTTCGGTCTTTAACGATATTAAACGCAGCGTGAAAAATTTTGGTTAATATCTTAGCCAATCGTCTGCAGAGTTGTTGTGTGAATGAAAAGCACTATTCAGGATAATTTGAACTCGATACGCTTGATCATTGAGAAAGTCGACTCAGAAGCCACGTTGTTCAATTTTGATCAATCGAAAGTATTTGATATTGTAGACCATTGTTATTTAGAAACTGTATTCTCTTCGGAAAGATTTTGATCTCTTATATTCGTCTCTTATATGCAAAACCCCGTGTGCTGGTAGATGTGAATTTTTTTGTGTCGAAGACCTTTGATATGTCCAGATCTATTCGTCAGGGATGCACACTTTCACCGATGCTTCATATGCTTGTGTTGAAGCCCTGACTTCACAGGGTAAAGGTAAATTGTAGAGAAAAAAATAACGAAATAATCTTTAAATAGAGATGTCGCCAATATCAAGTCCAAATGGCAGGAAAAAAACCGTCTCTCTCAACTGTATAAAAAACGTCCTTCAAATCAACATGAAAGAAAGTCCAGCACTCTTCATTTTCTTTTGCTCGCTTTCCAATACGCGTTCAGAACGATATCCACGAAAAAACTAACTCACTCTTCATTTTCGCTCTCTTATTGAAACGAAAATCTGAAGCATGCAAGCAATCCAATTAGCATAAACACAGCTGCCCGGATTTTTAAATAAAATCTTATTTCACTTTCTGACGCCTTTCTCCTCCGACTCCTCTTTCTGTTTTAGTTCGGCAGCGAGTGTTTTCGGGTTCGCCCCACACACACAGCATACCAGACGCTGTCTCTTTGAACGTCGCCGACAAGTGTCTGCATCTACGTCAATCGACCGCTCTCCGTTACATAAATCCAGTCCTATGTGAGATTAATTAGACAGATGCCCGCATCACGTTAAAGTATTCTAAACTTTAACTAAAGTTAAAGCCTATGCCAACGAGCAGTGCCAAGATTAGAGTCATCGACAGATATATCAGAATATATAAAACGTTAACAGAAATATCAGAATGTATAAAACGTTAACAGAAATATCAGAATGTATAAAACGTTAACAGAGATATCAGAATGTATAAAACGTTAACAGAGATATCAGAATGTATAAAACGTTAACAGAGATATCAGAATGTATAAAACGTTAACAGAGATATCAGAATGTATAAAACGTTAACAGAGATATCAGAATATATAAAACGTTAACAGAGATATCAGAATATATAAAACGTTAACAGAGATATCAGAATGTATAAAACGTTAACAGAGATGTTAGAATGTATAAAACGTTAACAGAGATATCAGAATATCTAAAACGTTAACAGAGATATCTGAATATATAAAACGTTAACAGAGATATCAGAATATATAAAACGTTACCAGAGATATCAGGATGTATAAAACGTTTACAGAGATATTAGAATATATAAAACGTTAACAGAGATATCAGAATATATAAAACGTTACCAGAGATATCAGAATGTATAAAACGTTTACAGAGATATCAGAATATATAAAACGTTAACAGAGATATCAGAATGTATAAAACGTTAACAGAGATGCCAGAATGTATAATACGTTAACAGAGATATCAGAATGTATAAAACGTTAACAGAGATATCAGAATATGCAAAACGTTAACAGAGATATCAGAATATATAAAACGTTAACAGAGATATCAGAATGTATAAAACGTTAACAGAGATATCAGAATATATAAAACGTTAACAGAGGCCAAAATTTACTTTGACAGATCTGTAGTCTTGTGCATTAGTGTTAGAAGAGTGTATCTCTACAAGGATTGTTTAGCTGGATGTAGAGGCCTTGCAAGATGCTCGGCGTCTGGTTTCGTTCTGATGTTCAACTGGAGAAAAATGATTGGAAGTATTGAAAGTGATGCGGGTCGCAGCTGTAGAAATTTTGTATTAGAGGGGAAAGGGGAAGTGCGTGTTTCATGCATCTATCCAATCATCCTATATCGTCTATCAGTTCTGCCACTTCTGTCGAATACGCTGTTTAATTAGCAGTGGGCCTTTTGCAAGTTTTTGTAGCTAGGTAGGGCCCCAAAGTTTGGTCGCAATATATCTTATCTGAATCCTTCTGAAAGCAGTCTGGGTATGCCAAACGTTGAAATTGGTCAACATACATTTCGGCTATACTATCTGGATCGGATGTGTATACCTTGTGAAAGACGTACACCTGGATAATGGAAAACGCACAGGTTGCTCATTTTACCATGAGTGTTGACGAGCCTTGAAGTTTCTCTTACAGGTGAAAGAAAGCCTCTCTGGAACTGTTAAAAGGCATTATTTCGGGTTATGGTGCAGGTATCCGTTTGAGATGATAGAATTGAATAGCTCAATTTGACAAGCGGGTGCTACACTGGATCTGGCCTTGGGTGCCTGGGTTAAGAAGGTTTCGATAACGATGAGGCATCATTGGCTTGACTGATAAGAAATGCTCTTTATGTCGGCAAAAACTTCCTTCAGCTGGCTTGGCAAAGTCGTCAATTTGTGTCCGAGGATGCGGTGATGAAGACGAGACTCTGAGTAATGCCTTCTTTTAAGTAAGTTCCAGACCTCATAGTTCGCATATTCAACATAGCAACGTTTGAACTGGAACCTATTAATGTATGTTGCGATTGGGCTCTGAGCTTACTAGTAGTTTTGAGATGGTCAACGCATATAAAAGTGTTTTACTAAGATGGAACCTTCACGTCTCTTGGCCTTATTCAGATTTTCTAATACCACTTAGTGTGCTGTGGACCTGAGAAGGTAAAATGTCTTTCAGCAGAATTTGGTGAAAGGTGAGTGAGAGTTTCACAACTGTGTCGAGTGACAGATGTTAGATTTGAGTAGTATTTCGACTTTCCTAAGGCAAAATGATATTAGGTTTCCCAAACAACCGTTAATCAAGGGAGGCGCGAGAGCGCTCTATCCCTTAATAGACTTCAAAACCGGCCTATGCTCGAAATCTCATTTCTTTGATCAATCATAACTCAAAAAGCAATAAACCAAATTAGTTAAACTTTGCACAAAATTTCTTTTTGATAGGTTCTATAAGTGTGTAGAATTTCAGCATCATTAGTCAAGGCAACCCAGAGATCCAGAAAGGTCAGGCACGATTTTGTGTTATCCGTGTGTACGTACGTACGTACGTACGTACGTACGTGTGTACCACTCTGGATCTCATCAACTATTTTATGGATTCAGCTGATTTTTGGCAGAGATAGAGGTTCTAGGGTCTAGTTGATGGCATTTTAATTTCAGTTTACCATATACCTTAGTTTTCCAGAAAATAAAAAAACGTAAAAATGACCATTGTCTTGAGGCATAGCCTTTACAAAAGTAGTGACATTCCATGATAAATGCCAGTATACTGAAATCATATGCCCTTAATAGGGTTAAGATGAACATTCATATACATTAAATGTACAAAAGCAAGGAAATTCCCAAATGTTTACACTTTTATTGTCATTAAGGGTATGCGAGCGCAACAGGGCTATGTATTTTACTGGTAGGAATTTTTCTTCAGCGCACCTCACACACTTCATCCACTCATGCATATAGATTTATACTGTAGTGATGTGATAATGAAATGGTTTGGTTGACATGTAGTCATACCCTTAATGACAATAAAAGTGTAAAAATTTGGGAATTTCCTTGCTTTTGTACATTTAGTGTATATGAATTTTCATCTTAACCCTATTAAGGGCATATGATTTCAGTATACTGGCATTTATCATGGAATGTAATTAGGACTTGTATAATATTAATCTAAGTGACCCGTTTATGGTTAATTTTAGTTCATAGCTTAGCTAATGTATGAATGATTTCATTAGGCGCCCGATATATCTTCTCTGTCTATATATAAAACTCAATATTTTATTTTGTGTGTGCTATATAAATCTATATGTTAACAGTTAGAACATTAAAAAAGTTTCAATAGGGGTTATATTTTCAACGGATTCTAAAGACAACATTGACATTTGCTTTCGATTCCATTTGGGTTCACTAGGGCAATCATCGCTTAGGCCCATAAACTAACTGTAATATATTAGAACGTAAAGAAACGTAAATAAACGAAATTTATTTTTTACTGGATTTAAAAAAAAATATAATGAAACAAAGAATATCTCAACATTTACAAAATGTTTTAAACATTTAAATAATTATTTCTATTGGTATTCCTAAGATTGAAAATAATTAAATTAAAATAAATTCGTTTCAATTCGTTAAATCAATTTTCCATTTTACAGATGTCTGTAAAAAACGCAATGCCAACAGGTAGTTTTTTAAGAACACCACCACGTTAACAGTTTTTTATTACTTGATCTCATATTGCAAATGTTATTTTTAACTTTCCTGTCAAAGCAAAAAAGAACATTTCCAACCAGCAATATATCTCCACACAGGCAACGCTAGTCTCTCTCTCTCTCTCTCTCTCTCTCTCTCTCTCTCTCTCTCTCTCTCTCTCTCTCTATATATATATATATATATATATATATATATATATATATATATTTTAAGAAATTCCATTCTTTCACTCGCTTTTTATTCATTTTTGCCATAAAAGACCTGAAGATGATTCCGGAGAGAATCGAAAACGTTAGTCAAACACATGGATCCTACACACAATATATATATATATATATATATATATATATATATATATATATATATATATATATATATATATATATATAGTGAGTTAGGTTGTATATGAAAAGAAATCAAATAAAGTGCTCGATCATATAAGAGAGCTAATATAATTATTTAGATACTGTATATTACATATTTCAGCAATGTACCGCGGTTTCATCCAAAAGGGCAGATTTAGACATCTTTAGTAAATCTCTGTGCCCAGTGGAATCACCGGCAAGCTGAAATGATTGTAGTCATGTCCCGATAGGGAATGGCGTCAACAATGACAGAAAACGGTGTATCTCTGAGGGGGTCCCCCAAAAAATCCGGTGTGGGATAGTGATTAACTAAGCCTTAAGAGAGTTCGATGTTAGTTCGTGTATGAAAGGCCTTCATGTTATTTCCTAGCAAGTTTTATTTATTTATTTATCTGTTCTTTTTTTTATCGTTTTTTTTTTTTATAGATGATGCCCTTTTGGATGAAACCGCGGTACATTGCTGAAATATGTAATATACAGTATCTAAATAAATTATATATATATATATATATATATATATATATATATATATATATATATATATATATATATATATATATATAGTAATAAGTAGCAACACTATGCTAGAATTGCCCACATAGTACCGTGGAAATACGGAAATAAATGCTAACTAATCTTCAGATCTAAGTGATAGTTTTCCGGAGGTTGAAGTTTCAAGCCTCAGTACAGGCGATACTTAGAATATAAGAATAAGATTTACTAAGACGTCTACCCGGTCATGACTGACGAAATGAGAACAATCTACCTCCATCGAAATTCCGTACAGATTTCCGTGCTCGACATAAAAATTCCCGAGTTAGAAAAGACGCACATGAAGAATGATAATGAGACGAGAACAGTAGTCCGAATAATCGAAATTATCAATACTCATCTAAAGAATTCTGAAACATAAATAGTAAAAGTCAACGAATCAATTATTGGTAATTTATCCATTAAAACACCTTCCACATAGAGTTATTAAGAAGTACTAATTGCACTGAATCGTCCTGGAACAGGTGGCACTTTACTTTAATATAACACAATAGTCACAAATGTAATAAATATGCTCAGTCAGTAGCATTGTATCTCTATAGCAAATGAGATTCAAGTTTGAACTCCAATATCAACAGTGACACTCTTTATTCATATATGACAGATTGCTTTTTTACAGAATTTGCACGAGATCCAAGCTTTATACTTGTGATGTAATAAATTTATTAGATTTCTCATGTGAAAAATAAGAACGTCAAGAGCTTAAGAGAAAATGCCATCATCAGAAAACATCAATGGAAATAAACTGTTACTTAATCAACACCACATCATTAATAGAAATTAAAAACGAAAAAAAAACCAAGGAAAAACATTACATAATTAATAAGTCCAAATTATACCCTGTCCTGTGGCCAAAACCTCCGGTAGCCCCAGGAGTTGAAGTATTGCCATAGCTACAAAAACTGTATCATCACCTCTTGTTGATTTGCAGAAAGTACAACAAAGTATAACAAGCAGGAAAACAAATCGCAGAGTTCTTCTTACTTACAGAATCATTGCCTTCGCATTTTAGCTTTGGGAGAGGATTTGAACATGAGGTTTTAATGAACCAGGCTCCGTGTGCTTGAGTAATATGCATGTCTACCTCTCCGCCTGAATTATGATAAAGAAAAAACATAAGAAACAAAATATTATAAACGTGTCACACATAAATACATACACCAAAAGACATGGAATCTTGAGAAATCATCATAATAATTCTACTTAAATACATAATATTATAAATCTAAATGATAGAATGATTAAATATCAGAATTAAGACAAGAAAATCATGATTGAAACAAGGAAATCATAATTTAAACTGAAAAATCATAATTGAGACTAACAAATCATAATTGAAACTAAAAATCATAATTGAGACTAACAAATCATAATTGAGACTAACAAATCATAATTATAACTAACAAATCATAATTGAAACTAACAAATCATAATTGAGACTAACAAATTCTAATTGAAACTAAAAAAATCATCATTAAAACTAAAAAATCATAATTGAAACTAACAAATCATAATTGAAACTAACAAATTATAATTGAAACTAAAAAATCATAATTGAGACTAACAAATCATAATTAAAACTAAAAAATCATGATTGAAACTAACGAATCATAATTGAAACTGACAAATCATAATTGAAACTAACACATGATAATTGTAACTAACAAATCATAATTGAAACTAACAAATCATAATTGAGGCTAACAAATCATAATTAAAACTACAAAAAATCATAATTGAGACTAACAAATCATAATTATAACTAAAAAATCATAAGTGAAACTAACAAATCATAATTGAGACTAACAAATCATAATTGAAACTAACAAATCATCATTAAAACTAAAAAATCATAATTGAGACTAACAAATCACAATTAAAACTAAAAAATCATAATTGAAACTAACAAATCATAATTAAAACTAACAAATCATAATTGAAACTAACAAATCATAATTAAAACTAACAAATCATAATTGAAACTAACAAATCATAATTGAGACTAACAAATCATAATTGAAACTAACAAATCATAATTGGAGCTAACAAATCATAATTGAGACTAACAAATCATAATTGAAACTAACAAATCATAATTGAAACTAAAAAAATCATAATTGAGACTAACAAATCATAATTGAAACTAACAAATCATAATTGGAAGTAACAAATCATAATTGAAACTAAAAAATCATAATTTAAATGGAAAAATTATTACTGAAACTAAAATATTATTATTTTAACTAACAAACTATAATGTAAACCAACGAATCATATTTGAAACTAATAAATCAGAATTGAAACTAACAAACAATAATTCAAACTAACGACATTAATTGAAACTAAATAATCATAACTGAAACTAAAAAATCAGAATTAAAACTAACAAATCGTAATTGAAACTAAAAGATCATATTTTAAACTAACAAATGATAATTGAAACTCTTAATTATAATTGCAACTAACAACACATAATTGAAACTAAAAAAATCATAATTGAAACCAACCAATCATAAATGAAACTAAAACTCATAATTGAAAATAATAAATCGTAATTGAAACGTACAAACTATGAATAGAACTAGCCAATTATAAATTAAAACTAACAAATCATAGTAGGTGATATTGATAAATGCTTTATTTCGGCGGTTTTTCTATTTTGTGTTGATGGCCACCATTATTGAGGACACTGAATGCGAGGTGCTTCATCTATAAATGGAACAATAATATCGTTACAGTCTCAATCTATTACATTCAGTTTGTTGTCTTTTAGGCCAATCTAGTGTTGTCACTTTGTTTTTTGATCAAAATATTCTGTCAAGTAGTGGCATTATACTTGATAATAAAGCACTAAAAATCCAGATATCTATTTCCAGGTTTCAATCCGACAGAAATTTCACAAAATTTAACCCTCTATTTTTGATCCTGGAAACAGGAAAAAGCGCCTGAAGTTTCAGATTAGGACATTCTAAATCATCTGGTTTGGTGGAATTGTAATAGTTTTAATTGGATACTTTTCTTCTGGTCTTAAGACCGACCGGCCTTTTGACATTTCTTAGCAAAATAAATAAGATTCAAATTAAGAAATAACAAACTGAAAATAAGTTTTCTGTCCAAGCTTCATGCTGTTCAGAAATTGCCAAGTGCTTGAATTTCAAAACAAATGTTGACAAGGTCTGCTTTAAATGATTAAATACCGAATCGAATCTTAAATAATATGAAACTCTCATACAACTACCATTTGTACATTTTAAATTCTAAGAGTTTTTCATTTTTAGTACAAGATATTTGTTGACGTTGCTTCATTCAGGAATAAAAAGAAATATATTGATATTGCTTCATTCAGAAATAGAAAGAAATACATTGACGTTGCTTCATTCAGAAATAGAAAGAAATATATTGATATTGCTTCATTCAGAAATAGAAAGAAATACATTGACGTTGCTTCATTCAGAAATAGATAGAAATATATTGATATTGCTTCATTCAGAAATAGAAAGAAATATATTGACGTTGCTTCATTCAGGAATAAAAAGAAATATATTGATATTGCTTCATTCAGAAATAGAAAGAAATATATTGACGTTGCTTCATTCAGGAATAAAAAGAAATATATTGATATTGCTTCATTCAGAAATAGAAAGAAATATATTGACGTTTCTTTATTCAGGAATAAAGAGAAATATATTGATATTGCTTCATTCAGAAATAGAAAGAAATACATTGACGTTGCTTCATTCAGAAATAGAAAGAAATATATTGATATTGCTTCATTCAGAAATAGAAAGAAATATATTGACGTTGCTTCATTCAGGAATAAAAAGAAATATATTGATATTGCTTCATTCAGAAATAGAAAGAAATATATTGACGTTGCTTCATTCAGGAATAAAAAGAAATATATTGATATTGCTTCATTCAGAAATAGAAAGAAATACATTGACGTTGCTTCATTCAGAAATAGAAAGAAATATATTGATATTGCTTCATTCAGAAATAGAAAGAAATATATTGACGTTTCTTCATTCAGGAATAAAAAGAAATATATTGATATGGCTTCATTCAGAAATAGAAAGAAATATATTGACGTTGCTTCATTCAGGAATAAATAGAAATATATTGATATTGCTTCATTCAGAAATAGAAAGAAATATATTGACGTTGCTTCATTCAGAAATAGAAAGAAATATATTGATATTGCTTCATTCAGAAATAGAAAGAAATATATTGACGTTGCTTCATTCAGGAATAAAAAGAAATATATTGATATTGCTTCATTCAGAAATAGAAAGAAATATATTGACGTTTCTTTATTCAGGAATAAAGAGAAATATATTGATATTGCTTCATTCAGAAATAGAAAGAAATACATTGACGTTGCTTCATTCAGAAATAGAAAGAAATATATTGATATTGCTTCATTCAGAAATAGAAAGAAATATATTGACGTTGCTTCATTCAGGAATAAAAAGAAATATATTGATATTGCTTCATTCAGAAATAGAAAGAAATATATTGACGTTGCTTCATTCAGGAATAAAAAGAAATATATTGATATTGCTTCATTCAGAAATAGAAAGAAATACATTGACGTTGCTTCATTCAGAAATAGAAAGAAATATATTGATATTGCTTCATTCAGAAATAGAAAGAAATATATTGACGTTGCTTTAT
This sequence comes from Sepiola atlantica, assembly GCA_963556195.1. NCBI lineage: Eukaryota > Metazoa > Mollusca > Cephalopoda > Sepiida > Sepiolidae > Sepiola > Sepiola atlantica. Next base: position 81,762,410 of record OY744539.1, on the reverse strand, counting down.
TCAGGAATAAAAAGAAATATATTGATATTGCTTCATTCAGAAATAGAAAGAAATATATTGACGTTGCTTCATTCAGGAATAAAAAGAAATATATTGATATTGCTTCATTCAGAAATAGAAAGAAATATATTGACGTTGCTTCATTCAGAAATAGAAAGAAATATATTGATATTGCTTCATTCAGAAATAGAAAGAAATATATTGACGTTGCTTCATTCAGGAATAAAAAGAAATATATTGATATTGCTTCATTCAGAAATAGAAAGAAATATATTGACGTTGCTTCATTCAGAAATAGAAAGAAATATATTGATATTGCTTCATTCAGAAATAGAAAGAAATATATTGACGTTGCTTCATTCAGGAATAAAAAGAAATATATTGATATTGCTTCATTCAGAAATAGAAAGAAATATATTGACGTTGCTTCATTCAGAAATAGAAAGAAATATATTGATATTGCTTCATTCAGAAATAGAAAGAAATATATTGACGTTGCTTCATTCAGAAATAGAAAGAAATATATTGATATTGCTTCATTCAGAAATAGAAAGAAATATATTGACGTTACTTCATTCAGAAATAGAAAGAAATATATTGATATTGCTTCATTCAGAAATAGAAAGAAATATATTGATATTGCTTCATTCAGGAATAAAAAGAAATATATTGATATTGCTTCATTCAGAAATAGAAAGAAATATATTGACGTTGCTTCATTCAGAAATAGAAAGAAATATATTGACGTTGCTTCATTCAGGAATAAAAAGAAATATATTGATATTGCTTCATTCAGAAATAGAAAGAAATACATTGACGTTGCTTCATTCAGAAATAGAAAGAAATATATTGATATTGCTTCATTCAGAAATAGAAAGAAATATATTGACGTTGCTTCATTCAGGAATAAAAAGAAATATATTGATATTGCTTCATTCAGAAATAGAAAGAAATATATTGATATTGCTTCATTCAGGAATAAAAAGAAATATATTGACGTTGCTTCATTCAGGAATAACAAGAAATATATTGATATTGCTTCATTCAGAAATAGAAAGAAATATATTGACGTTGCTTCATTCAGGAATAAAAAGAAATATATTGATATTGCTTCATTCAGAAATAGAAAGAAATATATTGATATCCACTTACTAATGACGTTGATAGTATGTGTTTGAGTAATACCATTTGCGTTGGGATCATTGCGTGGATATGCATTACACTTCAATATAGTATGGTTTGGTTGTACATGTTTTATGACGAGAGTAATTCTATTACCACTTCTCGAAAGTTTGAATCTAGAATCCTGATCACAAGTTGTTGTAGTTTTACATTTAAGTTCAATGGCTTCGCCCACAATTAACCAACTTAAACTATTGTACTTAGGAGCAAAAGTGAAATCACAGCTCAGTTTTGCGGCATGTCCTTGTATAAAATCTGGTCCGGTTGGAGAATAATAAATATCTGAAAGAAAAATTAATTCATTGCATTAAATGGAACATTTTAAAGAAATGTACATGATGTAAAAGTATCATATATATATATATATATATATATATATATATATATATATATATATATATATATATATATATATATATATGATTATTTTTATTTACACAGACATGTACAAAATCTGCGACACTGGCATGTCAGTGTTATCGATCAACAGCTATTATAAACTGAGATCTCATCAGGCAGAGTTAGAATCCGATCTGAACCTTAGATCATATTTGGAAAGAATGAAATGGAGAAAAAAGAAAAGAAATTTAAAATGTTAAAATTTGAAAAGTCACGTGGTTGGGACCGTAAAAAATCAAAATCTAAAAATAAAAATAAAAATTTGAAAACCCCAAAATATTAATATAAAATATAAAAGATAATATATAAAATATAAAATATAAATTATAAAATATAAAATATAAAATATAAAATATAAAATAAAGTGAAAAGAGAGAGATATAATAAAAGGGTAGAATAAAAAGATAGATAGATAGATAGATAGATAGATAGATAGATAGATAGATAGATAGATAGATAGATAGAAAATGAGGTCGTTTACGATTGAGCCAGAAGTGGGGGATGGAGACACATGCGATGGGACGTGTCAAAATCAGTTTATATATATATATATATATATATATATATATATATAATATGAAACTAAAACTATACTTTTAGAGGATATAACCTATAGGGAAATGGTTTAAGCTCAATATACGAGATAGAGCAATTATAAAGATAAATGAAAGAAAGAGAGATAAAGATGTACGAATGACAAATCTATTTCAACTTCGATTGTTCAATGCAAGGTGTACTCGATAAAAACATGTTTATTTTTCTTTCCTTAAGCCAAGGCTTTTCAAAGATTAAAATCTTATCATCAGAGGAATTACATAGATGGATAAGTTGGCAGCGGAAAAGCCAAAATTCAAAATTTGAAAAAAATATAAAGTAATGGAGAGTAAGAGTATGCGTGTAAAAAATATGAAGTCTGCCCAGTTTGTGAATGTCCGTTGATAAGATGTCCGGTGAATGCAGATTTAAAGATGGGAAAAGGGCGTTTCGTGAAGGCAGCGTTGAAAATGTTCAAAATGAAGTAAATCCAATAGAAAGATGTTTAGTTCAATCGTAGATGGAACGCACTGATTCGGATGTAATTTTATATATATATATATATATATATATATATATATATATATATATATATATATATATATATATATATATATATAGGGTAAGGTACACGATAATTCATGAAAATGAAATGTCGTGATGGATAAAATGTGTGAAAAAATGACAAACGGAAAACAAGTTAAAGTGCAGGAGAAAAACAAAAACAAGAGATTTTTGACCGGTTTCGTTCGTGGCGAACGTCTTCAGAAATGAAGATATAGAAATAATTTTATTTTGAAGGCACACACATGGGATGAGGGAAGGATGATCTGATTGAACCATATGAGAATACATTAAGTGATGTTGGGATATGATAAGTGGGTGACACATTATTCTATATCTTCCATATCTTCATTTCAGAAGACGTTCGCCACGAACGAAACCGGTCAAAAAATCTCTTGTTTTAGTTTTTCTCCTGCACTTTAACTTGTTTTCTGTTTGTCATTTTTTCACACACACACACACACACACACACACACACACACACACACACACAGACACACACACACATATATATATATATATATATATATATATATATATATATAGCTGCACTTATCCGACGTTACCTGGGAGTCAGAAAGTCATTTTAGTTTTAAAATTTCATTTGTTTGCACATTGTAAAACTTATACAGAAAAATAAATAAAATTTTAGTTGTAAAATATGAATTATCTCCCGGTATATCATTTGAATTATGCTGATAAATAAAGGCACCGTTTACGAAGGATGTGTCACGTGACATTAATCGACATTGAAATTTAAAAAGTTTTCAGATATGATTTTTTTAACAGTTATTAAGTATAAATAAACAAGAGAATCTATCAGTATTACTATTCTGTAATGATAGTAGTTTTTCGTTTTAAACACATGGACTAATTCTATATTGTTCTGTAATAATAGCGAAATTTGCTACTGCAGTAAAATGGTATCAATGTGTAATTGATATTTGCTGCAGAAAAGAATGATCTCTTCTCTGCAAACAATAGTCTGAGTAGGAATAATTGTATTTACAAAGAACGTGTTTTCATTTTAACAACACTGACCAATGCTAAACAAAAGAAAATAGCTATTCAGAATAAAATATTGATATTTTAAGATGGAAGCTATGTCTAATTTTAAAATCCGTTACAAATTAATTTTATAAGTCAGATTTTTATATTTTGTACAGTTATTAAAACATTGATTTTATTTATTGTATAATTAGAAATTAAATATTGATAAAGACAACACTCTAAAGCGAAATTATGTTGATGAGACATCAGTTCGAAGAGAAATAATGACGATGAAGAGAATAGTCCGAAGATAAATAATATTAGTTCAAAGAGAAATAATGTTAATGGGGACAATAGTTCGAAGAAAAATGATGTTGACCAAAACAATAGCCCGATTAAAAATATTATAGATGAGGCAAATAGTCGAAGAGAAACATTATTAATATTTTAATACATTTAAACAAGAAAGAGGAGTGTGCAGGAGAGATGGAAGGAAACAAAGAGGGGAGTGAGGTATATAATGAAAAAGAGGAAGAGAAGTAAAAAAGGAAAAGGAAAAGGAGAAAGAGAGGGAAAAGGAGTATAGAGAGATAAATATTGTGAGAGGGATAAAGAGAGGAAGAGAAAGAAGTTTTAAAAGAAAGATCTTACAGTTTTTAACTCTTCTATTTTGTTGTTTATGCCCGGACAACGCTGAGTAACCATGCTAGTTCAGAAATAAAACAAATTAAATCACTGTTATTCACTTACTTTTATTATTACTGACTTTTAAATTAATTGATGCCCCACGCAATCCTGAATCGTCCATACATATCCATCTGGTTTGGTTAAGTTGTACATGTTTTATGATGAGAGTAATGTTATAACCACTTCTTGAAACCGTGAATCTCGGATCTTGCTCACAAGTTGTTAGGGTTTGACATCGAAGTTTAATGGGTTCGTCCTCATTATACCACATTACACTATTGAATCGATACTCAGCAGGGAAAACACAGTTTAGTTCTGCGGCAAAACCTTGCATAAAATCTGTTGCGTTTACAGAATGATAAATATCTGAAAGAAAAAAAAGAATTCTATGCTTTAAATGGAACATCTTAAGAAGCAGCTGTGTTCTAAAATTCATGATGTGCGGTTAATTAGTTTAGAAGTGAGTCATGTACATAGAAATATATAAACATATACACAAACCTAACTTATATATACTAGCTAAAACTACTCGTCATCGGGGAAGCAAGTAATGAAACTGTAGTCTTCTTTACACGAAAAACAAAGGCATAGTTTTAATTTCACATTTTGGTAATTTGGAGAAAAATGATTGTCACGGTGTCATTTGATATATTCCTATGTTGAGGAAAATTTCTGTGTATGGACATAGTCAAATTTGATTAATTAGGAAATAAACAACAAAACGATTATTTCATATGGTCTTTTCGATATTCAAAGAAGACGAACTTGATATGTTATAAGCATAAAAATGAAAATGAATTTCCCATTATGAAATGAATAAACGAAATAGTGGAACATCGTTTGATCAAATAAAACAATTTCATATTACTGAGTAATTGGAAATGATTGCTTTGTGCCTTTCGTCTTTATTATTAAAGACATAATGAAGATTAAATTAAAATAAGAACTTTTATTTTGTAGAAAGATGAGAGGAAGGGGCTTTTTTTCTGTTTCATGACAAATGTAAAAGTTGTCATCATCATCATCATCATCATCAGCAGCAGCAGCACCACCACCACCACCACCACCACCACTACCACCACCACCAACAGTCATATAGTAAAAAAATATGTTTTTACTCAGAGAATTCCATCCAATCCAAGGTCGAAGTATCGGTTAACCTTTGACTTTGAAAAAAAATCTTTAAAGGGTAGAGCTGACGTTACTTTTCTATTTTTAGTTCTATAGGTTCCTTTCCTTCCTTTGGTTCTCTATGTATCTTTCTAGGTTCCGTTCCTTTCTTTAGTTGCCTAGGTTCTTTTCCTTCGTTAGTTCTCTAAGTTCAATCATTTCTTTAGTTCTCAATGTTCCTTTCCTTCTAGAGTTCTCTGTGCTCCTTTTCTTTCTTTAGTTATCTATGCACCTTTCCTTTATTTAGTTGTCTAGATTTTTTCCCTTTCTTTCGTTCTTTAGGTTCCTGTTCTTTCTTTGGTTCTCTAGGGCCCTTTCTTTTCTTTAATTCTCTAATATTCGCGTCTGTCTTTGATTTACTAGATCCATTTCCTTTCTTTACTTTTCTATGTTTCTTTTTCTCCCTTTGGTTCACTAGGGTTATTCGTTTCATTTAGTTCTTAATGAACCTCTTCTTTCTTTAGTTTTGTAGGTTTCTTTTCTTTCTTTACTTCTCTATGTTCCTTTTTTTTCTTTAGTTCTCTAGATTTCTTTCTTTTCTTTCGTTTTCTAGGTTTTTTTCTTTTCTTTAGTTCTCTAGATTCTATTCCTTTCTTTATTTCCCTAGTTTTCTTTTCTTTCTTTAGTTCTCTTAGTACCTTTTTTATTTACTTCTCTAGGTTTCTTTTCTATCGTTAGTTCTCTAAGTGGCTTTGCTTTCTTTAGTTCTCAAAGTCCCTTACCGTTCTTTAGTTTTCTAGATTCGTTTCTTAAGCTTTGTCTCTAGGTTACTTTCATTTCTTTCGTTCTTTAGTTTTGTCTCTGGGTTCTTTTCCTTTTGTTCTCTAGGTTCCATAAATTTCTTTGGTTTTCTGAGTTTCTTTCCTTTCTTAGATTCTCTAGGTTCTTTTCCTTCTTTTAGTTCTCTAGGTTCTTTTGTTGTTCACTGGGTTTCTTTTTATTTCTTGAGTCCTTAAGGTTCCTTTCTTTTCTTTAAATTGATAGGTTTCATTTCTATCTTTTGTTCTCTTAGTTCATTTTCTTATTTATTTATTCAAGTTCGTTAGGTTGCTTTCCTTTCTGTAGTGGAAAATGAAAACAACAATGTTAATTCATTAACTCTCTGCGGTTAGCAGAGTTGTCCCCCTTTGCAAATTGGCTGTTTGGAGAATTTGAAAGCTAGATGACTCTGGTTGACAGTCAATTTGCATAGGTGGGGCAAAAAGCAGTATAAAAACTGTACTCTTTTGTGAAGAGCGGGAATGCACAGCTCTCTTTCGGATACTTTGTCATTGGTTTGTCTTTATTGCGCGCTTGATTGTTATTTCCTATTGTTACTCTTGTTATTATTGTTACTTGTTGGACATTACCGTTTTTTTTTTCCTTGTTACCTGTTGACATTTGTTATTTGGAATTACGTTTTTTTTTTTTCTTCCCACTTTTTTTTTTTTTGGTTTTTTTTTCCCATTTTTTTTTTCTACTCTCAATAGTCTCTAGTTTTTATTTCTAGATGACTACTGAAATGACAACGTCCGAAGGAACTGAGTGGTCAAAACCACCCAAGATTCAAATAAATGTGGAACAGTTCGTCGAAGAGGCAAAAAAATGTGTACACATGGTCACGGAGACCGGTTTACTGGTGGACTTACCTAAATTGGAGGAGATCCAGAAAAGAACTGTCTCCCTTTTTGTCATGGACAAAAAAATCAAGAAGTCAATCAGAGCAACACCAGAACTAATCCTAAAGCTACTACACTCTGTTGGATTTAAGCCTCAACGTCTGATCAAATCCAAAGGCTTCAACACATGGTCGGCTTTGTTCCCAGACGAGGACACATGTAACAAACTGTCCTTAACGCCAATAATTACCCCGGATTATATTCTACGCACGGAATACATGGGAAGAAGACGCTCCTCAGTTTCTTTTTTTAATGTGCCCTTCCATGTGAAGGGGGAGCACATAGGAGCCTACCTCCTAAAATATGGTGAAATCACGGATGTAAACCACGAAGAATTTTCAGGAGTTTGGTCCTTCGAAATTTTCGTCGACAAAAAGGCTTACGATAGCATCCCTTACTACATGCTCATTGGGGAGGAAAAATTACCCATCATACTGACAGGACGTCGACCCATTTGCTGGTATTGCGAAGGAATAGGGCATCTAACGATGGATTGCCCTCTAAAGAAGAAGGATCCGACTCCTAAGACGACTACCAGTAAGTCGAGAGCAGGAGCTCATATTAATCCACCGTCACGAATTGGACTACCAATATTGTCGTCAAATGAGGAGTCCGACGAAGAATTTCCGGCACTGCCTACAGCCAAAAAAAATGATGACGATGAAACAGAAAATAAAAGAGAAGGATGGGTCATTGTACCAGGGAAAAAAACCCCGGGACGACACACTTTGGACGAAATAAGAGAAAAAGAAATGTTAAAACATGACCCCGGAAAGGACTCGTATATAAATGCAAAAAATTTACTAAAGAAAGTAAATAATAAACCCAAGCCCACTCCTGACTCTGCCCCCCAAAAAAACCCTAAACCGCAGACCCCCAAATCAATGCCCCCTCCTATAACTGGTCCCATTATCGATAAGCCCTATAAATTAATCCCCCTGAGTCCTCAAAAAGTTCCCAAAAAATCCCCTAGACCTTCTCCTTTTGTGTCCCCTGCCCAGACCCCAAGAAGCTCCCCACCTGCATCCCCCTCAAAGCATCCCTTTCCCGCACCTTCTCCAGCATCTCCCTTAGAGCCTAGCTCCCCCTCCCCTTCCCCCATGGAAGAAATGCCTCCACCCACTCCTAAAAGACACAGGAGTCCTTCCCTAGAGAAGAGAAGTTTTAAAAAAGCTACTTTTCTTTCCGGAAAAGATATATGCAGATGTACGCAAATACAAATTGACACGGTGAAGAATATGCGTAACTCCAGCCTCACCGGACTATTAAAATTCGAGGAGGTTGGAGGCTTTTCGATAGAAGACCCCAATAATTTCCCCAACGCCACAAGAGTGGTAACAGTTATAAGGAGAAGAGCTGAAGCAAAGGCTCTATGGGAGATGTTGGAGGAGGCGAACTCAGCCTTCAATTTTGACCTCCCCCTTGCCATATTCAAATCAAGTGAACTCAGAGAAATGAAAAATAACTGTTTCGGAAGGCTACCCATTAGAGTTCACCCCTCCCTGTATAGGATAGCCAAACTAACGTATCCTCGTGATATCGGCGGTATCTCCTATGATGGTCTGATTAACGACCAAATGGGCCAAGAGTCCATTGGGAGAGCCGTTGGTACCCTGACCTCATCTATGTTCGTTTCTCAAACTCAACCCTAAGGCATCTTTATGGCTCTCTATCTAGCTACTTTAAATGTGCGGGGCCTGAGGGCAAATGACCGTAAATTTCGGGTCGCTACCGACCTTCAGCGCCTCGGAGTGGATGTATGTTGCTTGCAGGATACCCACCTGATTTCAGGGGACCATTTGGGTGCGTTGGGTAAGCGTTTTCACGTTTATTCAGCGTACTTTAATTCTTCCGCAAGGGGGGTTTCATGGCTGGTAAGCAAGACTTTAGATGCGTCGTGTGACCCTTTCTACATGGATCCGGAAGGGAGACTATGTATTTTGGATATTACCATAAAGGGGAAAGCATTTCGACTCGTTGGGGTTTATGCTCCCAATATCCATACTGAGCGTTCTTCCTTTTTTCGGCGAATCGAGCAGTTCTTGAATACTACTCGGACGGTCATTTTAGCGGGAGACTGGAACGCGGTCCTGGATCCCGATTTAGATCGTAATCGGCCTAGGGGTACTAACACTGATCGGGACGCTAAAATATTCCGGGACTTTCTCGATAAGTTTGATCTTATCGATAAGTTCCGGAATGAAAAGCCCCGTGATAGGGTATGGACTTGGACAAATAGGCGCGGCTCCGATTTGGTACAACTTTCGAGTTATATCGATCGGTTCTTAATTAGAGGAGTCGACGTAGGGGTAGTTGAATGTCCAAGTCTTCATAATATAGTTTACTCGGACCATAGACTTGTTCGGGTCCGTGTGAACTTAGATAGACCTAAGCCTAGATTAGATGGTCACTGGAAGCTCAACACTTCGTTGTTCGATGTGAAGGGCTACCGGGACCAGCTTCTACTAACCTTACAGCGGGAATTGACGGGGGCTGTAATTGGGAATAGGAAGTGGGGCCATTTTAAGAAAGTAATTAGGTCCTTTACTGCCGATTTCAGCAGACGGCTCAACCTATCAACTAGGGCAGTTAAAGTGGCACTAGAGTCTAGATTAGATCGGGCGATTGAGGTGGGGAGTAGCTCTAGTGTTACTATAATTAAGGCTAAGCTGAATTCTTTGGCTTTCAAAGAACATCAAGCTTTAGTAATTAGGAATAGGTTAAATAGAATGTCTACGGAAGCAACAAACATGGCCGCTGAACTGCGTGCAGAGGAGTTTCGCCATGCAACTGATCGACATATCGCTCGTGTCTCATTACCGGATGGGCGGCTCGTGACTACAAACGAAGGTATTCTGGAGGCCTTTTGCTCTCATTTTCAAGAGCTTTTTACTCGGGAACCTGGTCTGTCTTTAGCACAATTCGACCCCTATTTGGCTGACTTTTCTCGCCTTGAGGCGACCGAAGCGGCTAGGTGCGAAGGTTGCATAACAGAGGATGAAGTTCAGGAAGCGTTGAAGCAGGTCGGCCTTAACAAGTCTCCGGGGATTGATGGTTTGCCCTATGAAGTGTATTTGAGGATGTCGCCCATTTTTGTTCCCTTGCTTACAGTTTTGTTTAATTCATGGTTTAGGAACGGGAATATTCCCCAGTACTTGACCATGGGTTTACTGAAGCTGATACGCAAAAGCAAAAATGGTGGGGATGGGTTAGATAACTTTCGGCCCTTAACAATGCTTAATGCGGAGTTAAAGATTTTGGCCAAGATCTTAGCTAATCGTCTGCAACTTGTTTTGCCTGGTCTTATTAGCCCTGAACAGACTTGTGCTGTAAAGGGCCGGACCATTCAGGATAACTTGCATTCGATACGCTTGATCATTGAGAAAGTCGACACTGAAGCCGCGCTGATCAATTTAGATCAGTCCAAAGCATTTGATAGGGTGGACCATCGGTATTTGGAGGCTGTTTTATCGGCGGCCGGCCTTGGTCCTCAGTTTCGCTCTTGGATTCGCCTCTTGTATGCGAACCCCAGTGTTAGGGTAGAAGTGAATGGGGTGAGGTCGGAGGCTTTCAGGTTATCCAGATCTCTTCGTCAAGGGTGCCCTCTTTCACCGATGCTTTATGTGCTTGTTTTGGAACCCTTCCTTAACAGGCTAAGGGTGAATCCGGTCCTACGTGGAATTACTTTGCCAGGTGCTTGCACCACGTTAAAGTATTCTGCCTATGCCGACGATGTAACAGTGCTTGTAACGAGCAATGCCGAGATTAGTGTCGTCGGCAGAGAAATCAGAACATATGAAACGGTGACAGGGGCCAAAATCAACTGCGTTAAGTCTGTTGGCTTGCGCATCGGTGCCTGGAAGGGTGTTTCCTTACAGGGACCCTTTGGCTGGACAGATGGACCTTGCAAGCTACTCGGCGTCTGGTTTGGTCCTGATCTTCAGCTGGAGAAAAATTGGTCGGAAGTCCTGAAATCGATAAGGGCCACAGCTGGCCTGTGGACCCGTAGAAATCTTTCATTAAAGGGGAGAGCGGACGTATGTGCTTCTCACATTTACCCGATTATCCTATATCGTCTTTCAGTACTTCCACTCCCGTCGGATACACTGCTTGAGTTGCAGAGGGCTCTTTTCAATTTTTTATGGGTTGGAAAGGCCCATATGGTCCGTCGCGAGGTTTGTTGCCTTCATCCTTCTGAGGGCGGTTTGGGTATGCCGAGCATCGATATTCGATGTCACACACTTCGGCTCTTTTATCTAATCCGAATGAGTACACAAAGTGAGGGAAACGGTGTCTTCTGGAAGGAAGACGCTAAGAAAGCCTTCCCGGCTTTGAGAAGTGTGCACTTGGACGAGGGGGAGGCACATAGGTTACCCCGAGGTGAGTGCTCCTTCTATCGCGAATGTAGACACGCATTGAAATTTCTTTTAAGAGCGACAGATGGCCTCTCTGACACTCTGCTGTTGTCCCGTAAGGCATTATATCGGGTAATGGTGAGGGGGACCGTTCGTGGAGATAGGATTGAGGGGCTCGATTTGACGAGGGGGGAGCTTCGCTCAGTCTGGCCTTGGGCGCCTGGGTTAAGGTGTCTTGATAACGACGAGGCATCGCTGACCTGGCTGACGATTAGAAATGCACTCTGGGTCGGTAAGAGGCTTCATTCAGCGCGCTTGAGTAATTCTCCGACTTGTGTTAGATGTGACGATGAGGACGAGACTGTAAGTCACGCCTTCGTTTATTGTCGCATTGTCGTGCCGCTGATTAAGCTTGTTTCAGGCTTCATGGTTCGTATTCTTAATGTGTCGTCTTTCGAACTGGAACCCATTAATGTATGTAGCAACTGGGCTCCGACAACTGATAGTCAAAAGCGTTCAACCTTTTTGAGCTTACTAGTCGCTATGAGAGTTACGATTTGGAAGACGAGATGCCAGACAGTCTACGGAGCTGAGACCTTCACTCCTCGCGACCTTATTGCGATATTCAAATATTACCTGAAAGCTCGCATTAGGGCCGAGAGGGTGAAACTCTCTTCGGCAGATTTTGGTGAAAGGTGGGTGACTGGTGCGCGACTGTGTAGAACGGCTGGAGCTAGATTAGAGTGGTATTTAGACGTGCCTTAGGCGAATATTGGGTCGGAAAAACGAACATATATTTCAATTAAGTTAGGTTAAGACATTTAATTTTATTTTTTAGATTTTTTTGTTGAATTTTAAGTTCAACAACTTAGCTAGGGTGTGATTGTATTCATTACTCCCCCTTTTATTTTGTCCTCTTCCCACCCCCTTTTTTATTTTCTACCCCTTAAATCCCCCTTCCCTCCCCAATTAGGTGACAGATTGCCGATTTGTCGGGATGCGGGTCGCCCTTCAATATTTTCGAAGGAGGTGTATTTAAATAAAGCGTTGGGGCCCGCATCAAATCTTTATTTTTCGAGTTTTCGATTTCGACCGGCAAACCGGCACCTCTGCCACATTGTGATATCGGGGGGCTTTTTACTAACAAAAATATTTTTTTTCATGTAAATATTCCCATTTTATTTTTGTATATATATATTTTTAGTCCCTCCCCCCCGTTGCATATTTTTATATGGGTTTTAAGTAGGTTTCATAGTATGGTTTGTTATGGTGATAGTGATGGATGTATAGCATGAATGTGGTATTTTGGTAAATGATGGTCGCGATTGAAACTAGCTAAGTTGAGTCCGTTTTTAAGTTAGAAGTTGACCTATCCGTCCCCTCCCCCTTTTTGGCCTTGTGCCACATTTTATATATGTTTGCATTTTTGTAAATTTATATAAATAAATAAAAATGCACAGCTCTCTTTCGGATACTTTGTCATTGGTTTGTCTTTATTGCGCGCTTGATTGTTATTTCCTATTGTTACTCTTGTTATTATTGTTACTTGTTGGACATTACCGTTTTTTTTTTCCTTGTTACCTGTTGACATTTGTTATTTGGAATTACGTTTTTTTTTTTTCTTCCCACTTTTTTTTTTTTTGGTTTTTTTTTCCCATTTTTTTTTTCTACTCTCAATAGTCTCTAGTTTTTATTTCTAGATGACTACTGAAATGACAACGTCCGAAGGAACTGAGTGGTCAAAACCACCCAAGATTCAAATAAATGTGGAACAGTTCGTCGAAGAGGCAAAAAAATGTGTACACATGGTCACGGAGACCGGTTTACTGGTGGACTTACCTAAATTGGAGGAGATCCAGAAAAGAACTGTCTCCCTTTTTGTCATGGACAAAAAAATCAAGAAGTCAATCAGAGCAACACCAGAACTAATCCTAAAGCTACTACACTCTGTTGGATTTAAGCCTCAACGTCTGATCAAATCCAAAGGCTTCAACACATGGTCGGCTTTGTTCCCAGACGAGGACACATGTAACAAACTGTCCTTAACGCCAATAATTACCCCGGATTATATTCTACGCACGGAATACATGGGAAGAAGACGCTCCTCAGTTTCTTTTTTTAATGTGCCCTTCCATGTGAAGGGGGAGCACATAGGAGCCTACCTCCTAAAATATGGTGAAATCACGGATGTAAACCACGAAGAATTTTCAGGAGTTTGGTCCTTCGAAATTTTCGTCGACAAAAAGGCTTACGATAGCATCCCTTACTACATGCTCATTGGGGAGGAAAAATTACCCATCATACTGACAGGACGTCGACCCATTTGCTGGTATTGCGAAGGAATAGGGCATCTAACGATGGATTGCCCTCTAAAGAAGAAGGATCCGACTCCTAAGACGACTACCAGTAAGTCGAGAGCAGGAGCTCATATTAATCCACCGTCACGAATTGGACTACCAATATTGTCGTCAAATGAGGAGTCCGACGAAGAATTTCCGGCACTGCCTACAGCCAAAAAAAATGATGACGATGAAACAGAAAATAAAAGAGAAGGATGGGTCATTGTACCAGGGAAAAAAACCCCGGGACGACACACTTTGGACGAAATAAGAGAAAAAGAAATGTTAAAACATGACCCCGGAAAGGACTCGTATATAAATGCAAAAAATTTACTAAAGAAAGTAAATAATAAACCCAAGCCCACTCCTGACTCTGCCCCCCAAAAAAACCCTAAACCGCAGACCCCCAAATCAATGCCCCCTCCTATAACTGGTCCCATTATCGATAAGCCCTATAAATTAATCCCCCTGAGTCCTCAAAAAGTACCCAAAAAATCCCCTAGACCTTCTCCTTTTGTGTCCCCTGCCCAGACCCCAAGAAGCTCCCCACCTGCATCCCCCTCAAAGCATCCCTTTCCCGCACCTTCTCCAGCATCTCCCTTAGAGCCTAGCTCCCCCTCCCCTTCCCCCATGGAAGAAATGCCTCCACCCACTCCTAAAAGACACAGGAGTCCTTCCCTAGAGAAGAGAAGTTTTAAAAAAGCTACTTTTCTTTCCGGAAAAGATATATGCAGATGTACGCAAATACAAATTGACACGGTGAAGAATATGCGTAACTCCAGCCTCACCGGACTATTAAAATTCGAGGAGGTTGGAGGCTTTTCGATAGAAGACCCCAATAATTTCCCCAACGCCACAAGAGTGGTAACAGTTATAAGGAGAAGAGCTGAAGCAAAGGCTCTATGGGAGATGTTGGAGGAGGCGAACTCAGCCTTCAATTTTGACCTCCCCCTTGCCATATTCAAATCAAGTGAACTCAGAGAAATGAAAAATAACTGTTTCGGAAGGCTACCCATTAGAGTTCACCCCTCCCTGTATAGGATAGCCAAACTAACGTATCCTCGTGATATCGGCGGTATCTCCTATGATGGTCTGATTAACGACCAAATGGGCCAAGAGTCCATTGGGAGAGCCGTTGGTACCCTGACCTCATCTATGTTCGTTTCTCAAACTCAACCCTAAGGCATCTTTATGGCTCTCTATCTAGCTACTTTAAATGTGCGGGGCCTGAGGGCAAATGACCGTAAATTTCGGGTCGCTACCGACCTTCAGCGCCTCGGAGTGGATGTATGTTGCTTGCAGGAGACCCACCTGATTTCAGGGGACCATTTGGGTGCGTTGGGTAAGCGTTTTCACGTTTATTCAGCGTACTTTAATTCTTCCGCAAGGGGGGTTTCATGGCTGGTAAGCAAGACTTTAGATGCGTCGTGTGACCCTTTCTACATGGATCCGGAAGGGAGACTATGTATTTTGGATATTACCATAAAGGGGAAAGCATTTCGACTCGTTGGGGTTTATGCTCCCAATATCCATACTGAGCGTTCTTCCTTTTTTCGGCGAATCGAGCAGTTCTTGAATACTACTCGGACGGTCATTTTAGCGGGAGACTGGAACGCGGTCCTGGATCCCGATTTAGATCGTAATCGGCCTAGGGGTACTAACACTGATCGGGACGCTAAAATATTCCGGGACTTTCTCGATAAGTTTGATCTTATCGATAAGTTCCGGAATGAAAAGCCCCGTGATAGGGTATGGACTTGGACAAATAGGCGCGGCTCCGATTTGGTACAACTTTCGAGTTATATCGATCGGTTCTTAATTAGAGGAGTCGACGTAGGGGTAGTTGAATGTCCAAGTCTTCATAATATAGTTTACTCGGACCATAGACTTGTTCGGGTCCGTGTGAACTTAGATAGACCTAAGCCTAGATTAGATGGTCACTGGAAGCTCAACACTTCGTTGTTCGATGTGAAGGGCTACCGGGACCAGCTTCTACTAACCTTACAGCGGGAATTGACGGGGGCTGTAATTGGGAATAGGAAGTGGGGCCATTTTAAGAAAGTAATTAGGTCCTTTACTGCCGATTTCAGCAGACGGCTCAACCTATCAACTAGGGCAGTTAAAGTGGCACTAGAGTCTAGATTAGATCGGGCGATTGAGGTGGGGAGTAGCTCTAGTGTTACTATAATTAAGGCTAAGCTGAATTCTTTGGCTTTCAAAGAACATCAAGCTTTAGTAATTAGGAATAGGTTAAATAGAATGTCTACGGAAGCAACAAACATGGCCGCTGAACTGCGTGCAGAGGAGTTTCGCCATGCAACTGATCGACATATCGCTCGTGTCTCATTACCGGATGGGCGGCTCGTGACTACAAACGAAGGTATTCTGGAGGCCTTTTGCTCTCATTTTCAAGAGCTTTTTACTCGGGAACCTGGTCTGTCTTTAGCACAATTCGACCCCTATTTGGCTGACTTTTCTCGCCTTGAGGCGACCGAAGCGGCTAGGTGCGAAGGTTGCATAACAGAGGATGAAGTTCAGGAAGCGTTGAAGCAGGTCGGCCTTAACAAGTCTCCGGGGATTGATGGTTTGCCCTATGAAGTGTATTTGAGGATGTCGCCCATTTTTGTTCCCTTGCTTACAGTTTTGTTTAATTCATGGTTTAGGAACGGGAATATTCCCCAGTACTTGACCATGGGTTTACTGAAGCTGATACGCAAAAGCAAAAATGGTGGGGATGGGTTAGATAACTTTCGGCCCTTAACAATGCTTAATGCGGAGTTAAAGATTTTGGCCAAGATCTTAGCTAATCGTCTGCAACTTGTTTTGCCTGGTCTTATTAGCCCTGAACAGACTTGTGCTGTAAAGGGCCGGACCATTCAGGATAACTTGCATTCGATACGCTTGATCATTGAGAAAGTCGACACTGAAGCCGCGCTGATCAATTTAGATCAGTCCAAAGCATTTGATAGGGTGGACCATCGGTATTTGGAGGCTGTTTTATCGGCGGCCGGCCTTGGTCCTCAGTTTCGCTCTTGGATTCGCCTCTTGTATGCGAACCCCAGTGTTAGGGTAGAAGTGAATGGGGTGAGGTCGGAGGCTTTCAGGTTATCCAGATCTCTTCGTCAAGGGTGCCCTCTTTCACCGATGCTTTATGTGCTTGTTTTGGAACCCTTCCTTAACAGGCTAAGGGTGAATCCGGTCCTACGTGGAATTACTTTGCCAGGTGCTTGCACCACGTTAAAGTATTCTGCCTATGCCGACGATGTAACAGTGCTTGTAACGAGCAATGCCGAGATTAGTGTCGTCGGCAGAGAAATCAGAACATATGAAACGGTGACAGGGGCCAAAATCAACTGCGTTAAGTCTGTTGGCTTGCGCATCGGTGCCTGGAAGGGTGTTTCCTTACAGGGACCCTTTGGCTGGACAGATGGACCTTGCAAGCTACTCGGCGTCTGGTTTGGTCCTGATCTTCAGCTGGAGAAAAATTGGTCGGAAGTCCTGAAATCGATAAGGGCCACAGCTGGCCTGTGGACCCGTAGAAATCTTTCATTAAAGGGGAGAGCGGACGTATGTGCTTCTCACATTTACCCGATTATCCTATATCGTCTTTCAGTACTTCCACTCCCGTCGGATACACTGCTTGAGTTGCAGAGGGCTCTTTTCAATTTTTTATGGGTTGGAAAGGCCCATATGGTCCGTCGCGAGGTTTGTTGCCTTCATCCTTCTGAGGGCGGTTTGGGTATGCCGAGCATCGATATTCGATGTCACACACTTCGGCTCTTTTATCTAATCCGAATGAGTACACAAAGTGAGGGAAACGGTGTCTTCTGGAAGGAAGACGCTAAGAAAGCCTTCCCGGCTTTGAGAAGTGTGCACTTGGACGAGGGGGAGGCACATAGGTTACCCCGAGGTGAGTGCTCCTTCTATCGCGAATGTAGACACGCATTGAAATTTCTTTTAAGAGCGACAGATGGCCTCTCTGACACTCTGCTGTTGTCCCGTAAGGCATTATATCGGGTAATGGTGAGGGGGACCGTTCGTGGAGATAGGATTGAGGGGCTCGATTTGACGAGGGGGGAGCTTCGCTCAGTCTGGCCTTGGGCGCCTGGGTTAAGGTGTCTTGATAACGACGAGGCATCGCTGACCTGGCTGACGATTAGAAATGCACTCTGGGTCGGTAAGAGGCTTCATTCAGCGCGCTTGAGTAATTCTCCGACTTGTGTTAGATGTGACGATGAGGACGAGACTGTAAGTCACGCCTTCGTTTATTGTCGCATTGTCGTGCCGCTGATTAAGCTTGTTTCAGGCTTCATGGTTCGTATTCTTAATGTGTCGTCTTTCGAACTGGAACCCATTAATGTATGTAGCAACTGGGCTCCGACAACTGATAGTCAAAAGCGTTCAACCTTTTTGAGCTTACTAGTCGCTATGAGAGTTACGATTTGGAAGACGAGATGCCAGACAGTCTACGGAGCTGAGACCTTCACTCCTCGCGACCTTATTGCGATATTCAAATATTACCTGAAAGCTCGCATTAGGGCCGAGAGGGTGAAACTCTCTTCGGCAGATTTTGGTGAAAGGTGGGTGACTGGTGCGCGACTGTGTAGAACGGCTGGAGCTAGATTAGAGTGGTATTTAGACGTGCCTTAGGCGAATATTGGGTCGGAAAAACGAACATATATTTCAATTAAGTTAGGTTAAGACATTTAATTTTATTTTTTAGATTTTTTTGTTGAATTTTAAGTTCAACAACTTAGCTAGGGTGTGATTGTATTCATTACTCCCCCTTTTATTTTGTCCTCTTCCCACCCCCTTTTTTATTTTCTACCCCTTAAATCCCCCTTCCCTCCCCAATTAGGTGACAGATTGCCGATTTGTCGGGATGCGGGTCGCCCTTCAATATTTTCGAAGGAGGTGTATTTAAATAAAGCGTTGGGGCCCGCATCAAATCTTTATTTTTCGAGTTTTCGATTTCGACCGGCAAACCGGCACCTCTGCCACATTGTGATATCGGGGGGCTTTTTACTAACAAAAATATTTTTTTTCATGTAAATATTCCCATTTTATTTTTGTATATATATATTTTTAGTCCCTCCCCCCCGTTGCATATTTTTATATGGGTTTTAAGTAGGTTTCATAGTATGGTTTGTTATGGTGATAGTGATGGATGTATAGCATGAATGTGGTATTTTGGTAAATGATGGTCGCGATTGAAACTAGCTAAGTTGAGTCCGTTTTTAAGTTAGAAGTTGACCTATCCGTCCCCTCCCCCTTTTTGGCCTTGTGCCACATTTTATATATGTTTGCATTTTTGTAAATTTATATAAATAAATAAAAATGCACAGCTCTCTTTCGGATACTTTGTCATTGGTTTGTCTTTATTGCGCGCTTGATTGTTATTTCCTATTGTTACTCTTGTTATTATTGTTACTTGTTGGACATTACCGTTTTTTTTTTTTTCCTTGTTACTGTTGGAATTTTGTTATTTGGAATTACGCTTTTTTTTCTCCCCACTTTTTTTTTTGGTTTTTTTTTTCCCCCCACTTTTTTTTTTCTACTCTCAATAGTCTCTAGTTTTTATTTCTAGATGACTACTGAAATGACAACGTCCGAAGGAACCGAGTGGTCAAAACCACCCAAAATTCAAATTAATGTACAACAGTTCGTTGATGATGCAAAAAAATGTCTACACATGGTCACGGAGACCGGTTTACTGGTGGACCTACCCACATTGGAGGAGATCCAGAAAAGAACTGTATCCCTTTTTGTCATGGATAAGAAGATCAAGAAGTCGATCAGAGCCACACCAGAACTAATCCTAAAGCTTCTACACTCTGTTGGATTTAAGCCTCAACGTCTGATCAAATCCAAAGGCTTCAACACATGGTCGGCTTTGTTCCCAGACGAGGACACATGTAACAAACTGTCCTTAACGCCAATAATTACCCCGGATTATATTCTACGCACGGAATACATGGGAAGAAGACGCTCCTCAGTTTCTTTTTTTAATGTGCCCTTCCATGTGAAGGGGGAGCACATAGGAGCCTACCTCCTAAAATATGGTGAAATCACGGATGTAAACCACGAAGAATTTTCAGGAGTTTGGTCCTTCGAAATTTTCGTCGACAAAAAGGCTTACGATAGCATCCCTTACTACATGCTCATTGGGGAGGAAAAATTACCCATCATACTGACAGGACGTCGACCCATTTGCTGGTATTGCGAAGGAATAGGGCATCTAACGATGGATTGCCCTCTAAAGAAGAAGGATCCGACTCCTAAGACGACTACCAGTAAGTCGAGAGCAGGAGCTCATATTAATCCACCGTCACGAATTGGACTACCAATATTGTCGTCAAATGAGGAGTCCGACGAAGAATTTCCGGCACTGCCTACAGCCAAAAAAAATGATGACGATGAAACAGAAAATAAAAGAGAAGGATGGGTCATTGTACCAGGGAAAAAAACCCCGGGACGACACACTTTGGAGGAAATAAGAGAAAAAGAAATGTTAAAACATGACCCCGGAAAGGACTCGTATATAAATGCAAAAAATTTACTAAAGAAAGTAAATAATAAACCCAAGCCCACTCCTGACTCTGCCCCCCAAAAAACCCCTAAACCGCAGACCCCCAAATCAATGCCCCCTCCTATAACTGGTCCCATTGTCGATAAGCCCTATAAATTAATCCCCCTGAGTCCTCAAAAAGTTCCCAAAAGATCCCCTAGACCTTCTCCTTTTGTGTCCCCTGCCCAAACCCCCAGAAGCTCCCCACCTGCATCCCCCTCAAAGCATCCCTTTCCCGCACCTTCTCCAGCATCTCCCTTAGAGCCTAGCTCCCCCTCCCCTTCCCCCATGGAAGAAATGCCTCCACCCACTCCTAAAAGACACAGGAGTCCTTCCCTAGAGAAGAGAAGTTTTAAAAAAGCTACTTTTCTTTCCGGAAAAGATATATGCAGATGTACGCAAATACAAATTGACACGGTGAAGAATATGCGTAACTCCAGCCTCACCGGACTATTAAAATTCGAGGAGGTTGGAGGCTTTTCGATAGAAGACCCCAATAATTTCCCCAACGCCACAAGAGTGGTAACAGTTATAAGGAGAAGAGCTGAAGCAAAGGCTCTATGGGAGATGTTGGAGGAGGCGAACTCAGCCTTCAATTTTGACCTCCCCCTTACCATATTCAAATCAAGTGAACTCAGAGAAATGAAAAATAACTGTTTCGGAAGGCTACCCATTAGAGTTCACCCCTCCCTGTATAGGATAGCCAAACTAACGTATCCTCGTGATATCGGCGGTATCTCCTATGATGGTCTGATTAACGACCAAATGGGCCAAGAGTCCATTGGGAGAGCCGTTGGTACCCTGACCTCATCTATGTTCGTTTCTCAAACTCAACCCTAAGGCATCTTTATGGCTCTCTATCTAGCTACTTTAAATGTGCGGGGCCTGAGGGCAAATGACCGTAAATTTCGGGTCGCTACCAACCTTCAGCGCCTCGGAGTGGATGCATGTTGCTTGCAGGAGACCCACCTGATTTCAGGGGACCATTTGGGTGCGTTGGGTAAGCGTTTTCACGTTTATTCAGCGTACTTTAATTCTTCCGCAAGGGGGGTTTCATGGCTGGTAAGCAAGACTTTAGATGCGTCGTGTGACCCTTTCTACATGGATCCGGAAGGGAGACTATGTATTTTGGATATTACCATAAAGGGGAAAGCATTTCGACTCGTTGGGGTTTATGCTCCCAATATCCATACTGAGCGTTCTTCCTTTTTTCGGCGAATCGAGCAGTTCTTGAATACTACTCGGACGGTCATTTTAGCGGGAGACTGGAACGCGGTCCTGGATCCCGATTTAGATCGTAATCGGCCTAGGGGTACTAACACTGATCGGGACGCTAAAATATTCCGGGACTTTCTCGATAAGTTTGATCTTATCGATAAGTTCCGGAATGAAAAGCCCCGTGATAGGGTATGGACTTGGACAAATAGGCGCGGCTCCGATTTGGTACAACTTTCGAGTTATATCGATCGGTTCTTAATTAGAGGAGTCGACGTAGGGGTAGTTGAATGTCCAAGTCTTCATAATATAGTTTACTCGGACCATAGACTTGTTCGGGTCCGTGTGAACTTAGATAGACCTAAGCCTAGATTAGATGGTCACTGGAAGCTCAACACTTCGTTGTTCGATGTGAAGGGCTACCGGGACCAGCTTCTACTAACCTTACAGCGGGAATTGACGGGGGCTGTAATTGGGAATAGGAAGTGGGGCCATTTTAAGAAAGTAATTAGGTCCTTTACTGCCGATTTTAGCAGACGGCTCAACCTATCAACTAGGGCAGTTAAAGTGGCACTAGAGTCTAGATTAGATCGGGCGATTGAGGTGGGGAGTAGCTCTAGTGTTACTATAATTAAGGCTAAGCTGAATTCTTTGGCTTTCAAAGAACATCAAGCTTTAGTAATTAGGAATAGGTTAAATAGAATGTCTACGGAAGCAACAAACATGGCCGCTGAACTGCGTGCAGAGGAGTTTCGCCATGCAACTGATCGACATATCGCTCGTGTCTCATTACCGGATGGGCGGCTCGTGACTACAAACGAAGGTATTCTGGAGGCCTTTTGCTCTCATTTTCAAGAGCTTTTTACTCGGGAACCTGGTCTGTCTTTAGCACAATTCGACCCCTATTTGGCTGACTTTTCTCGCCTTGAGGCGACCGAAGCGGCTAGGTGCGAAGGTTGCATAACAGAGGATGAAGTTCAGGAAGCGTTGAAGCAGGTCGGCCTTAACAAGTCTCCGGGGATTGATGGTCTGCCCTATGAAGTGTATTTGAGGATGTCGCCCATTTTTGTTCCCTTGCTTACAGTTTTGTTTAATTCATGGTTTAGGAACGGGAATATTCCCCAGTACTTGACCATGGGTTTACTGAAGCTGATACGCAAAAGCAAAAATGGTGGGGATGGGTTAGATAACTTTCGGCCCTTAACAATGCTTAATGCGGAGTTAAAGATTTTGGCCAAGATCTTAGCTAATCGTCTGCAACTTGTTTTGCCTGGTCTTATTAGCCCTGAACAGACTTGTGCTGTAAAGGGCCGGACCATTCAGGATAACTTGCATTCGATACGCTTGATCATTGAGAAAGTCGACACTGAAGCCGCGCTGATCAATTTAGATCAGTCCAAAGCATTTGATAGGGTGGACCATCGGTATTTGGAGGCTGTTTTATCGGCGGCCGGCCTTGGTCCTCAGTTTCGCTCTTGGATTCGCCTCTTGTATGCGAACCCCAGTGTTAGGGTAGAAGTGAATGGGGTGAGGTCGGAGGCTTTCAGGTTATCCAGATCTCTTCGTCAAGGGTGCCCTCTTTCACCGATGCTTTATGTGCTTGTTTTGGAACCCTTCCTTAACAGGCTAAGGGTGAATCCGGTCCTACGTGGAATTACTTTGCCAGGTGCTTGCACCACGTTAAAGTATTCTGCCTATGCCGACGATGTAACAGTGCTTGTAACGAGCAATGCCGAGATTAGTGTCGTCGGCAGAGAAATCAGAACATATGAAACGGTGACAGGGGCCAAAATCAACTGCGTTAAGTCTGTTGGCTTGCGCATCGGTGCCTGGAAGGGTGTTTCCTTACAGGGACCCTTTGGCTGGACAGATGGACCTTGCAAGCTACTCGGCGTCTGGTTTGGTCCTGATCTTCAGCTGGAGAAAAATTGGTCGGAAGTCCTGAAATCGATAAGGGCCACAGCTGGCCTGTGGATCCGTAGAAATCTTTCATTAAAGGGGAGAGCGGACGTATGTGCTTCTCACATTTACCCGATTATCCTATATCGTCTTTCAGTACTTCCACTCCCGTCGGATACACTGCTTGAGTTGCAGAGGGCTCTTTTCAATTTTTTATGGGTTGGAAAGGCCCATATGGTCCGTCGCGAGGTTTGTTGCCTTCATCCTTCTGAGGGCGGTTTGGGTATGCCGAGCATCGATATTCGATGTCACACACTTCGGCTCTTTTATCTAATCCGAATGAGTACACAAAGTGAGGGAAACGGTGTCTTCTGGAAGGAAGACGCTAAGAAAGCCTTCCCGGCTTTGAGAAGTGTGCACTTGGACGAGGGGGAGGCACATAGGTTACCCCGAGGTGAGTGCTCCTTCTATCGCGAATGTAGACACGCATTGAAATTTCTTTTAAGAGCGACAGATGGCCTCTCTGACACTCTGCTGTTGTCCCGTAAGGCATTATATCGGGTAATGGTGAGGGGGACCGTTCGTGGAGATAGGATTGAGGGGCTCGATTTGACGAGGGGGGAGCTTCGCTCAGTCTGGCCTTGGGCGCCTGGGTTAAGGTGTCTTGATAACGACGAGGCATCGCTGACCTGGCTGACGATTAGAAATGCACTCTGGGTCGGTAAGAGGCTTCATTCAGCGCGCTTGAGTAATTCTCCGACTTGTGTTAGATGTGACGATGAGGACGAGACTGTAAGTCACGCCTTCGTTTATTGTCGCATTGTCGTGCCGCTGATTAAGCTTGTTTCAGGCTTCATGGTTCGTATTCTTAATGTGTCGTCTTTCGAACTGGAACCCATTAATGTGTGTAGCAACTGGGCTCCGACAACTGATAGTCAAAAGCGTTCAACCTTTTTGAGCTTACTAGTCGCTATGAGAGTTACGATTTGGAAGACGAGATGCCAGACAGTCTACGGAGCTGAGACCTTCACTCCTCGCGAACTTATTGCGATATTCAAATATTACCTGAAAGCTCGCATTAGGGCCGAGAGGGTGAAACTCTCTTCGGCAGATTTTGGTGAAAGGTGGGTGACTGGTGCGCGACTGTGTAGAACGGCTGGAGCTAGATTAGAGTGGTATTTAGACGTGCCTTAGGCGAATATTGGGTCGGAAAAACGAACATATATTTCAATTAAGTTAGGTTAAGACATTTAATTTTATTTTTTAGATTTTTTTGTTGAATTTTAAGTTCAACAACTTAGCTAGGGTGTGATTGTATTCATTACTCCCCCTTTTATTTTGTCCTCTTCCCACCCCCTTTTTTATTTTCTACCCCTTAAATCCCCCTTCCCTCCCCAATTAGGTGACAGATTGCCGATTTATCGGGATGCGGGTCACCCTTCACTATTTTCGAAGGAGGTGTATTTAAATAAAGCGTTGGGGCCCGCATCAAATCTTTATTTTTCGAGTTTTCGATTTCGACCGGCAAACCGGCACCTCTGCCACATTGTGATATCGGGGGGCTTTTTACTAACAAAAATATTTTTTTTCATGTAAATATTCCCATTTTATTTTTGTATATATATATTTTTAGTCCCCCCCCCCGTTGCATATTTTTATATGGGTTTTAAGTAGGTTTCATAGTATGGTTTGTTATGGTGATAGTGATGGATGTATAGCATGAATGTGGTATTTTGGTAAATGATGGTCGCGATTGAAACTAGCTAAGTTGAGTCCGTTTTTAAGTTAGAAGTTGACCTATCCGTCCCTCCCCCTTTTTGGCCTTGTGCCACATTTTATATATGTTTGCATTTTGGTAAATTTATATAAATAAATAAAAATGCACAGCTCTTTCGGATACTTTGTCATTGGTTTGTCTTTATTGCGCGCTTGATTGTTATTCCTATTGTTGATTTTGCTATTATTGTTACTTGTTGGACATTACCGTTTTTTTTTTTTTCTTGTTACCTGTTGACATTTTGTTATTTGGAATTACGTTTTTTTTTCTTCCCACTTTTTTTTTTGGTTTTTTTTCCCCCCACTTTTTTTTTCTACTCTCAATAGTCTCTAGTTTTTATTTCTAGATGACTACTGAAATGACAACATCCGAAGGAACTGAGTGGTCAAAACCACCCAAGATTCAAATTAATGTGGAACAGTTCGTCGAAGAGGCAAAAAAATGTGTACACATGGTCACGGAGACCGGTTTACTGGTGGACTTACCTAAATTGGAGGAGATCCAGAAAAGAACTGTCTCCCTTTTTGTCATGGACAAAAAAATCAAGAAGTCAATCAGAGCACACCAGAACTAATCTTAAAGCTTCTACACTCTGTTGGATTTAAGCCTCAACGTCTGATCAAATCCAAAGGCTTCAACACATGGTCGGCTTTGTTCCCAGACGAGGACACATGTAACAAACTGTCCTTAACGCCAATAATTACCCCGGATTATATTCTACGCACGGAATACATGGGAAGAAGACGCTCCTCAGTTTCTTTTTTTAATGTGCCCTTCCATGTGAAGGGGGAGCACATAGGAGCATACCTCTTAAAATATGGTGAAATCACGGATGTAAACCACGAAGAATTTTCAGGAGTTTGGTCCTTCGAAATTTTCGTCGACAAGAAGGCTTACGATAGCATCCCTTACTACATGCTCATTGGGGAGGAAAAATTGCCTATCATACTGACAGGACGTCGACCTATTTGCTGGTATTGCGAAGGAATAGGGCATCTAACAATGGATTGCCCTCTAAAGAAGAAGGAACCAACTCCTAAGGCGACTACCAGTAAGTCAAGAGCAGGAGCTCATATAAATGCACCGCCACGCATTGGAGTACCAATATTATCGTCAAGTGAGGAGTCCGACGAAGAATTTCCGGCACTACCCACAGCCAAAAAAAATGATGACGTTGAAACAGAAAATAAAAGAGAAGGCTGGGTCATTGTACCAGGGAAAAAAACCCCGGGACGACACACTTTGGACGAAATAAGAGAAACAGAGATGTTGAAACATGACCCCGGAAAGGACTCATACGTGAAAGCCAAAAATTTACTTAAAAAAGTTAATAATAACCCCAAGCCCACTCCCGACTCTGCCCCTAAAAAAAACCCTAAACCG
Source organism: Sepiola atlantica (assembly GCA_963556195.1). Lineage (NCBI taxonomy): Eukaryota > Metazoa > Mollusca > Cephalopoda > Sepiida > Sepiolidae > Sepiola > Sepiola atlantica. The sequence continues at coordinate 81,735,690 of OY744539.1, read as the reverse complement.
CAGACCCCCAAATCAATGCCCCCTCCTATAACTGGTCCCATTATCGATAAGCCCTATAAATTAATCCCCCTGAGTCCTCAAAAAGTTCCAAAAAAATCCCCTAGACCTTCTCCTTTTGTGTCCCCTGCCCAGACCCCCAGAAGCTCCCCACCTGCATCCCCCTCAAAGCATCCCTTTCCCGCACCTTCTCCAGCATCTCCCTTAGAGCCTAGCTCCCCCTCCCCTTCCCCCATGGAAGAAATGCCTCCACCCACTCCTAAAAGACACAGGAGTCCTTCCCTAGAGAAGAGAAGTTTTAAAAAAGCTACTTTTCTTTCCGGAAAAGATATATGCAGATGTACGCAAATACAAATTGACACGGTGAAGAATATGCGTAACTCCAGCCTCACCGGACTATTAAAATTCGAGGAGGTTGGAGGCTTTTCGATAGAAGACCCCAATAATTTCCCCAACGCCACAAGAGTGGTAACAGTTATAAGGAGAAGAGCTGAAGCAAAGGCTCTATGGGAGATGTTGGAGGAGGCGAACTCAGCCTTCAATTTTGACCTCCCCCTTGCCCTATTCAAATCAAGTGAACTCAGAGAAATGAAAAATAACTGTTTCGGAAGGCTACCCATTAGAGTTCACCCCTCCCTGTATAGGATAGCCAAACTAACGTATCCTCGTGATATCGGCGGTATCTCCTATGATGGTCTGATTAACGACCAAATGGGCCAAGAGTCCATTGGGAGAGCCGTTGGTACCCTGACCTCATCTATGTTCGTTTCTCAAACTCAACCCTAAGGCATCTTTATGGCTCTCTATCTAGCTACTTTAAATGTGCGGGGCCTGAGGGCAAATGACCGTAAATTTCGGGTCGCTACCGACCTTCAGCGCCTCGGAGTGGATGTATGCTGCTTGCAGGAGACCCACCTGATTTCAGGGGACCATTTGGGTGCGTTGGGTAAGCGTTTTCACGTTTATTCAGCGTACTTTAATTCTTCCGCAAGGGGGGTTTCATGGCTGGTAAGCAAGACTTTAGATGCGTCGTGTGACCCTTTCTACATGGATCCGGAAGGGAGACTATGTATTTTGGATATTACCATAAAGGGGAAAGCATTTCGACTCGTTGGGGTTTATGCTCCCAATATCCATACTGAGCGTTCTTCCTTTTTTCGGCGAATCGAGCAGTTCTTGAATACTACTCGGACGGTCATTTTAGCGGGAGACTGGAACGCGGTCCTGGATCCCGATTTAGATCGTAATCGGCCTAGGGGTACTAACACTGATCGGGACGCTAAAATATTCCGGGACTTTCTCGATAAGTTTGATCTTATCGATAAGTTCCGGAATGAAAAGCCCCGTGATAGGGTATGGACTTGGACAAATAGGCGCGGCTCCGATTTGGTACAACTTTCGAGTTATATCGATCGGTTCTTAATTAGGGGAGTCGACGTAGGGGTAGTTGAATGTCCAAGTCTTCATAATATAGTTTACTCGGACCATAGACTTGTTCGGGTCCGTGTGAACTTAGATAGACCTAAGCCTAGATTAGATGGTCACTGGAAGCTCAACACTTCGTTGTTCGATGTGAAGGGCTACCGGGACCAGCTTCTACTAACCTTACAGCGGGAATTGACGGGGGCTGTAATTGGGAATAGGAAGTGGGGCCATTTTAAGAAAGTAATTAGGTCCTTTACTGCCGATTTTAGCAGACGGCTCAACCTATCAACTAGGGCAGTTAAAGTGGCACTAGAGGCTAGATTAGATCGGGCGATTGAGGTGGGGAGTAGCTCTAGTGTTACTATAATTAAGGCTAAGCTGAATTCTTTGGCTTTCAAAGAACATCAAGCTTTAGTAATTAGGAATAGGTTAAATAGAATGTCTGCGGAAGCAACAAACATGGCCGCTGAACTGCGTGCAGAGGAGTTTCGCCATGCAACTGATCGACATATCGCTCGTGTCTCATTACCGGATGGGCGGCTCGTGACTACAAACGAAGGTATTCTGGAGGCCTTTTGCTCTCATTTTCAAGAGCTTTTTACTCGGGAACCTGGTCTGTCTTTAGCACAATTCGACCCCTATTTGGCTGACTTTTCTCGCCTTGAGGCGACCGAAGCGGCTAGGTGCGAAGGTTGCATAACAGAGGATGAAGTTCAGGAAGCGTTGAAGCAGGTCGGCCTTAAAAAGTCTCCGGGGATTGATGGTTTGCCCTATGAAGTGTATTTGAGGATGTCGCCCATTTTTGTTCCCTTGCTTACAGTTTTGTTTAATTCATGGTTTAGGAACGGGAATATTCCCCAGTACTTGACCATGGGTTTACTGAAGCTGATACGCAAAAGCAAAAATGGTGGGGATGGGTTAGATAACTTTCGGCCCTTAACAATGCTTAATGCGGAGTTAAAGATTTTGGCCAAGATCTTAGCTAATCGTCTGCAACTTGTTTTGCCTGGTCTTATTAGCCCTGAACAGACTTGTGCTGTAAAGGGCCGGACCATTCAGGATAACTTGCATTCGATACGCTTGATCATTGAGAAAGTCGACACTGAAGCCGCGCTGATCAATTTAGATCAGTCCAAAGCATTTGATAGGGTGGACCATCGGTATTTGGAGGCTGTTTTATCGGCGGCCGGCCTTGGTCCTCAGTTTCGCTCTTGGATTCGCCTCTTGTATGCGAACCCCAGTGTTAGGGTAGAAGTGAATGGGGTGAGGTCGGAGGCTTTCAGGTTATCCAGATCTCTTCGTCAAGGGTGCCCTCTTTCACCGATGCTTTATGTGCTTGTTTTGGAACCCTTCCTTAACAGGCTAAGGGTGAATCCGGTCCTACGTGGAATTTCTTTGCCAGGTGCTTGCACCACGTTAAAGTATTCTGCCTATGCCGACGATGTAACAGTGCTTGTAACGAGCAATGCCGAGATTAGTGTCGTCGGCAGAGAAATCAGAACATATGAAACGGTGACAGGGGCCAAAATCAACTGCGTTAAGTCTGTTGGCTTGCGCATCGGTGCCTGGAAGGGTGTTTCCTTGCAGGGACCCTTTGGCTGGACAGATGGACCTTGCAAGCTACTCGGCGTCTGGTTTGGTCCTGATCTTCAGCTGGAGAAAAATTGGTCGGAAGTCCTGAAATCGATAAGGGCCACAGCTGGCCTGTGGACCCGTAGAAATCTTTCATTAAAGGGGAGAGCGGACGTATGTGCTTCTCACATTTACCCGATTATCCTATATCGTCTTTCAGTACTTCCACTCCCGTCGGATACACTGCTTGAGTTACAGAGGGCTCTTTTCAATTTTTTATGGGTTGGAAAGGCCCATATGGTCCGTCGCGAGGTTTGTTGCCTTCATCCTTCTGAGGGCGGTTTGGGTATGCCGAGCATCGATATTCGATGTCACACACTTCGGCTCTTTTATCTAATCCGAATGAGTACACAAAGTGAGGGAAACGGTGTCTTCTGGAAGGAAGACGCTAAGAAAGCCTTCCCGGCTTTGAGAAGTGTGCACTTGGACGAGGGGGAGGCACATAGGTTACCCCGAGGTGAGTGCTCCTTCTATCGCGAATGTAGACACGCATTGAAATTTCTTTTAAGAGCGACAGATGGCCTCTCTGACACTCTGCTGTTGTCCCGTAAGGCATTATATCGGGTAATGGTGAGGGGGACCGTTCGTGGAGATAGGATTGAGGGGCTCGATTTGACGAGGGGGGAGCTTCGCTCAGTCTGGCCTTGGGCGCCTGGGTTAAGGTGTCTTGATAACGACGAGGCATCGCTGACCTGGCTGACGATTAGAAATGCACTCTGGGTCGGTAAGAGGCTTCATTCAGCGCGCTTGAGTAATTCTCCGACTTGTGTTAGATGTGACGACGAGGACGAGACTGTAAGTCACGCCTTCGTTTATTGTCGCATTGTCGTGCCGCTGATTAAGCTTGTTTCAGGCTTCATGGTTCGTATTCTTGATGTGTCGTCTTTCCAACTGGAACCCATTAATGTATGTAGCAACTGGGCTCCGACAACTGATAGTCAAAAGCGTTCAACCTTTTTGAGCTTACTAGTCGCTATGAGAGTTACGATTTGGAAGACGAGATGCCAGACAGTCTACGGAGCTGAGACCTTCACTCCTCTCGACCTTATTGCGATTTTCAAATATTATCTGAAAGCTCGCATTAGGGCCGAGAGGGTGAAACTCTCTTCGGCAGATTTTGGTGAAAGGTGGGTGACTGGTGCGCGACTGTGTAGAACGGCTGGGGCTAGATTAGAGTGGTATTTAGACGTGCCTTAGGCGAATATTGGGTCGGAAAAACGAACATATATTTCAATTAAGTTAGGTTAAGACATTTAATTTTATTTTTTAGATTTTTTTGTTGAATTTTAAGTTCAACAACTTAGCTAGGGTGTGATTGTATTCATTACTCCCCCTTTTATTTTGTCCTCTTCCCACCCCCCCTTTTTTATTTTCTACCCCTTAAATCCCCCTTCCCTCCCCAATTAGGTGACAGATTGCCGATTTGTCGGGATGCGGGTCACCCTTCAATATTTTCGAAGGAGGTGTATTTAAATAAAGCGTTGGGGCCCGCATCAAATCTTTATTTTTCGAGTTTTCGATTTCGACCGGCAAACCGGCACCTCTGCCACATTGTGATATCGGGGGGCTTTTTACTAACAAAAATATTTTTTTTTCATGTAAATATTCCCATTTTATTTTTGTATATATATATATTTAGTCCCTCCCCCCCGTTGCATATTTTTATATGGGTTTTAAGTAGGTTTCATAGTATGGTTTATTATGGTGATAGTGATGGATGTATAGCATGAATGTGGTATTTTGGTAAATGATGGTCGCGATTGAAACTAGCTAAGTTGAGTCCGTTTTTAAGTTAGAAGTTGACCTATCCGTCCCCTCCCCCTTTTTGGCCTTGTGCCACATTTTATATATTTTTGCATTTGTAAATTTATATAAATAAATAAAAATGCTCAGTGAGCAAAGTGAAGTGGAGAGCGAAAGAGGGGCAGAAGGCAGTTGGCAGTTCGCAGTTTGGATAAAAATCACAGATTTTTATCTTTTCAAGAAACTTTCCTTTCACGGATAAGACCACAAGCTATTTCCGGCGGCCTACCTACATAACAGGATGGGTGACAGAATCAAATTAAGCAGTGACGTATTGAAGGCGTACGCTGGTGATGGAGACGTAGTGCGATGGCTGTCTAAATTGAAGATGGTCGCAAGATTGCAGAAAATTGAAGATGTGGCAACCTTGATTCCATTATATTTGGAAGGAAATGCACTTTCGGTCTACCTGGAAATGAATGACACTGAACAAGACGATGCAGATTTGATAGAGGCAAGACTAAAGACCGCTTTCGCAGAAAGCGTTTTCGACGCCTATAGCAAAATGCGCAGGATCACATGGACAGGGGAACCAGTAGATGTCTTTTCGACGGAGATCCGGGGGCTAGCGGGACTGGCGGGTTAGGCAGGGATGAGCCTTGAAAAAACGGTGAAAATGACGTTTGTGACTGGTCTTCCTGATAGTGTGTCCACAGAGCTGCAGAGACTGACAATGAACATGGATGAAGTGCTGACCCATGCCAGGGTGCTGACAAAGAAGAGTCACTATTTAGAGGCAACCGCGAATGTAAGTCTGATGGGAGGGAAGTCCGCAGTTAAGGAGAATCTCTCGTGGGGGCGGTCACCTGGAAAAGCCCCAGTGAAATGTTTTCGATGTTTTCATTTTGTACGGGACTGCCGAGAACCTAAGCCTGGCATAACCTGTTTCCGTTGTGGACAAACTGGGCATATCAGCCGAACCTGCAGGGTACAGGGAAACGATTAGAAGGGTGCCATAGCGCCAGTGGCTACCCCCTATCAAGTGACGGCGCATAGGACTGCATTACCACAGGTGGAGGTCACCGCAAACGGGAAGAGAGCCAAAGCCCTGGTTGATACCGGCTGCACGACCACGTTGGTGACAACGGATGTTGCTAAATCTTGGCATGGAACGACCAGTGTGAGGGCGGTTGATGGCCGTGAGGTGATGTGCCGAGGAATGTGCACTGTGAGAATAATAGTGAGAGAGACCGAACTTGAGGTGAGGGCAATTGTGATGGAGCGGCTTGTTGCAGGTGTTGATGTTGTGTTAAGCCTGGATGTCATCGATCGACTAGGGGGTGCTATGTTTAGCATGGGCATGATCACATTTGGATGCGAGCGCCCAGTCGGATTGGCAGGGATGGAGAGTGTTAAACCCAAGAAGGCGGAACCATGCCAAAATTAAAGACAAAGACTTTCAGGCCAGTTTTGATGGAGATAAGTGGACGGTGGAATGGCGTTGGGTTTCAGAGCCGCCAATACTAAAAAATCAAGTTGGGTGCTACGAAAGTACTCTGAATGGTGACACAAAGAGCTGCATGAAATGCACCACTTTGGGAAAGAGAGGACACTTTTTCTTGCAAGAAAGGTGAACCCGAGTGTGACAAAGGAGGCGGTTAAAGAGGTGGTGGAACAATGCAGAGAGTGTCAATCAATTGACCCTGCCCCATCCAGGCACGAGAGAGGGGAATTACAGGTGACTGAAACTTGGAAACGGCTGGCCATTGACGTCACGCATTATAGGAACGATATATTCCTGTCAATGGTCGACTGTGGACCTGGGAGAGTGGCAATCTGGCGTAAGTTGAGAGCGGAAACCGCGAGTGAAATCTGCAGAGCCATGGAGGCGGTGTTTTTGGAGAGGGGGCCAGTGGAGGAGATATTACTGGATAATGGTGCCGCCTTCCGCTCTGAAGACTTTGCAGAGCTGTGTGCCAAGTGGGGAACCCGGCAATTTTTTCGGGCTGCATATCGACCGGGAGGAAATGAGATTGTCGAAAGGCATCACCGAACCATAAAGGCTGTTGCAGAGAGAGGCCGAATCTCACCAGAAGAGGCGGTATTTTGGTACTACATGTCTCCAAAGAGTGGTCAAGATGAAGAGTCAGTGCCGCATCAGTCAGTCTTTCGGTATGAGTGCCGTCACCCTCTTGCTAGAACGAACATGAGTGAAGAGGGACAAGGATCCATCACAGTTGGTGAAGAAGTGTGGGTCAAGCCACCGGGAGCTCTATGCACTACACGTTGGGGACGAGGAAGGGTAACGCATGCACAGTCTGTAAACAATGTGAGTGTTGACGGGATGCCGCGACACGTGCTTGACATACGTCGTGTCTCTCTTCCATCAAATGGACATGCTGAGGAAGAAGCCGGTGAGTCCCCGTTGGAAGAACCCCCGCGACGCTCTAATCGTGAGAGGAGACAACCGGTCTGGATGGCCGACTATGCGAGGTGAGATGTGATTTTTAGATCACGGGGGCATGTAGTGGAAAATGAAAACAACAATGTTAATTCATTAACTCTCTGGCTGTTTGGAGAATTTGAAAGCTAGATGGCTCTGGTTGACAGTCAATTTGCATAGGTGGGGCAAAAAGCAGTATAAAAACTGTACTCTTTTGTGAAGAGCGGGAATGCTCAGTGAGCAAAGTGAAGTGGAGAGCGAAAGAGGGGCAGAAGGCAGTTGGCAGTTCGCAGTTTGGATAAAAATCACAGATTTTTATCTTTTCAAGAAACTTTCCTTTCACGGATAAGACCACACTTTCTTTTGTTCTTTACGTTCCTTTTCCTTATTTACTTCTCTATGTCGCTTTCCGTTCTTTTGTTCTTTACGTTCTTTTTCCTTATTTACTTCTCAAGGTTGCTTTCCTTTCTTTTGTTATCTACGTTGCTTTTCCTTATTTACTTCTCAATGTTGCTTTCCTTTCTTTTCTTCTCTACGTTCCTTTTCCTTATTTACTTTTCTAAGTTGCTTTCCGTTTTTTTGTTCTCTACGTTGCTTTTCATAATTTACTTATCAAGGCTGCTTTCCTTTCTTTTGTTCTTTACGTTCCTTTTCCTTATTTACTTCTCTAGGTTGCTTTCCTTTCTTTTGTTCTCTACGTTCCTTTTCCTTATTTACTTCTCAAGGTTGCTTTCCTTTCTTTTGTTCTTTACGTTCCTTTTCCTTATTTACTTCTCAAGGTTGCTTTCCTTTCTTTTGTTCTTTACGTTCCTTTTCCTTATTTACTTCTCAAGGTTGCTTTCCTTTCTTTTGTTCTTTACGTTCCTTTTCCTTATTTACTTCTCAAGGTTGCTTTCCTTTCTTTTGTTCTTTACGTTCGTTTTCCTTATTTACTTCTCTATGTCGCTTTCCTTTCTTTTGTTCTCTACGTTCCTTTTCCTTATTTACTTCTCAAGGTTGCTTTCCTTTCTTTTGTTCTTTACGTTCCTTTTCCTTATTTACTTCTCAAGGTTGCTTTCCTTTCTTTTGTTCTTTACGTTCCTTTTCCTTATTTACTTCTCAAGGTTGCTTTCCTTTCTTTTGTTCTTTACGTTCGTTTTCCTTATTTACTTCTCTATGTCGCTTTCCTTTCTTTTGTTCTCTACGTTCGTTTTCCTTATTTACTTCTCAAGGTTGCTTTCCTTTCTTTTGTTCTTTACGTTCCTTTTCCTTATTTACTTCTCAAGGTTGCTTTCCTTTCTTTTGTTCTTTACGTTCCTTTTCCTTATTTACTTCTCAAGGTTGCTTTCCTTTCTTTTGTTCTTTACGTTCGTTTTCCTTATTTACTTCTCAAGGTTGCTTTCCTTTTTTTTTGTTCTTTACGTTCGTTTTCCTTATTTACTTCTCTATGTCGCTTTCCTTTCTTTTGTTCTCTACGTTCCTTTTCCTTATTTACTTCTGAAGGTTGCTTTCCTTTCTTTTGTTCTTTACGTTCGTTTTCCTTATTTACTTCTCTAGGTTGCTTTCCTTTCTTTTGTTCTCTACGTTCCTTTTACTTATTTACTTCTCAAAGTTGCTTTCCTATCTTTTTTCTCCACGTTCCTTTTCCTTATTTACTTCTTTAGGTTGCTTCCCTTTATTAATGTCTCTACGTACCTTTTCTTTATTTACTTCTATAGGTTGCTCTCCTTTTTTTGTTCTTTACGTTCCTTTTCCTTATTTACGTCTCTAGGTTGCTTTCCTTTATTTTGTTCTCTACGTTCCTTTTTATTATTTACTTCTCAAGGTTGCTTTCCTTTCTTTTGTTCTTTACGTTCCTTTTCCTTATTTACTTCTCAAGGTTGCTTTCCTTTCTTTTGTTCTTTACGTTCGTTTACCTTATTTACTTCTCTATGTCGCTTTCCTTTCTTTTGTTCTCTACGTTCCTTTTCCTTATTTACTTCTCAATGTTGCTTTCCTTTCTTTTCTTCTTTACGTTCCTTTTCCTTATTTACTTCTCTAGGTTGCTTTCCTTTCTTTTGTTCTTTACGTTCCTTTTCCTTATTTACTTCTCAAGGTTGCTTTCCTTTCTTTTGTTCTTTACGTTCGTTTTCCTTATTTACTTCTCTAGGTTGCTTTCCTTTCTTTTGTTCTCTACGTTCCTTTTACTTATTTACTTCTCAAAGTTGCTTTCCTATCTTTTTTCTCCGCGTTCCTTTTCCTTATTTACTTCTTTAGGTTACTTCCCTTTATTAATGTCTCTACGTACCTTTTCTTTATTTACTTCTATAGGTTGCTCTCCTTTTTTTGTTCTTTACGTTCCTTTTCCTTATTTACTTCTCTAGGTTGCTTTCCTTTCTTTTGTTCTTTACGTTCAGTTTCCTTATTTACGTCTCTAGGTTGCTTTCCTTTCTTTTCTTCTCTACGTTCCTTTTCCTTATTTACTTCTCTATGTCGCTTTCCTTACTTTTGTTCTTTACGTTCCTTTTCCTTATTTACTTCTCTATGTTGCTTTCCTTTCTTTTGTTTTGTTGGTTTCCTCCAATTTCTTTAGTTCTCTAGGTTCTTTTTTTCAACATATCTTTGTGTCATTTATATTTATTGTTCCATAATAAATCTGACATGAAACTTTTTTGACTTGAGCTGATCTGTTTCGGTTATTTCTATGTTTATTGTCTCCTTTTACTTGTGGTAAGTAATTTTAATACCCGATATAACTTCACTCTTTTTAGAGCACTGATTTGTACCAGATATTTTGTTCTGTGATGCATCTCCAGTGTCGCTGAATTTAAATCGTCAACGACGTTACTGGAACAATGCGAAACACTTTCTCTGTGCGTTTCTCCGCCATCTTTAAAAAAAAATTCTTTTCTTTCTTCCAGCTTTTTTGTTCATTTGCTTTTCAAACCTGAGGATGATTCGATGAAGAATATAAAACCTTCGTGAAACTTATGGAACATGTATTAATATTTTTGGATTTTAATACAAAAAAAAACATCAGAAAAATTGAAAAAATGAAAAAGGTGTCATTAAACAGACGAATTCTGTTAATTTTTACACTGTTTGCATATATATATATATATATATATATATATATATATATAAAAGGATATTGTAGTTTGCTTGAAGCATTGCTGGTAAATTTAAGTGTAGGTTTGTAATCTGAGGCTGGAGCAATGTGATATAGGTACCGGAAGGTGGAGAAGGTGAACAAAAACAAACGAGAAGAGAAAACAAGAATAGAATCTCAAATCAATTTATTAATATTTCACGTAAAACAGATTAAATACCGGAACAATAAATAAAAAAGGGGTTACTGTCAGGCAAATAAAAGTTCCGGAATAAGGTAATCTTAAATTTTCGAAAGAAAAACTTTCATTATCAAAAGACCAAAAATTAACGACCGAGTGGTCGAAAAAACGAACGAACCGGATGCACTGATGGAATCAATCTGTTTTACATGAAATATTAATTAACAAATTGATTTGAGATTCCAGTCTTATTTTCTCTTCTCGTTTGTTTTTGTTCACTTTCTCCATCTTCCGGTACCTATATCACATTGCTCCAGCCTCGGATTACAAACATATATATATATATATATATATATATATATATATATATATATGAGAGAGAGAGAGAGAGAGAGAAGAAAAAAGAGTGATAAATATGCGACGATTGTCTAAATTTATTTCAAATTTCGATTGTTCAAAGCAAGGTGTAATCAGTAATAAACTAGTGTTTATTTTTCTTTCCTTAAGCCAAGGCTTTTCAAAGATCGAAATCTTATCATCAGAGGAGAAATACAGATGGATAAGTTGGCTTTCGAAAAAAACAAAGTTCAAATATTTGAAAAATATGAGAATTATTATTAAAAATTATTAAAATAATTTTTGTCAAAAAAACGTATTGAATGAAAAGAAAAGTTCCGTGAAAAAGATATGCAAATTGTCCGGGAGGTAAATTTCCGTTGAAAAAGTCCGGTGAAATTGTAGAAAGTGAAGAAAAACTCTTTGCGTGGGAGCAGATTGGAGAAAGTGCTCAAAATGTAGGTAAGTCCAGATATATATATATATATATATATATATATATATATATATATATATGACTAGAAGAATACCTGCCATAAGCCGGTTAAATTAGCCCCCTGAACAGAACAGTTTTGCATCACTTTCATGCTCCCTTACGAAGATTAGAATCAAGATATAATGAGACTAAAATATCTTTTGGAGTTCTTGTTTAATCAAAGTCTCAAAAATAAAGTCACCGACGCCACAAAATAGGATTTTCAACAGTAATATTCCGCCTTTCGTGAGGATGTAAAAAAAAAACGAAGTCAGTCGACTTATCATTAAATGGTGAGAAAACAAAGGTTGTTGGAGATTCAGTTACGAACAATTAAAAAACAGTCTGAATGTTAGAAAATTTTTAAATAAGGATTCAGAGTCCGATATTTTCGAATTCTAGGAGTCGGAGTCAGGCCTTATGCCTCCCGAATCTGCGACCCTGCTACTTATGAGACGATCACCAAAGTGTCTCCAAATATCATTGAACGGTGATAAAACAAAGACTGCTGGACAATCATAATTGAAACTTGATGAACAAGCCATGCATAGACTGAAGTTTATTTGTACCAAATATGGTTGTATTGCAGAAAGGATTGTAAATGTTATTATCTTTTAATAATTAGGAACACGAATAAGTTAAACAAACTTATTTATTTTGTTTCTCTTCCTGAAGAAGTGAATTGACAAAATTTATTTTCAAGTTGAAAATTAACAAACGTTAAGTTATTTCCCATTTTTAATGACAGAAATCAAGTACCAACAAGAACATCAACTTCGACTAGAACAGAAATTACATGGAATATCTTGTAATGTCTTTGCAGACATCAAGTTCTTTTCCCTCTGATAGGAATATCAAGATGGGAAAAAGTCTGAAGCACATAGTATCAACAACGGTAAGTCTCCGTGATCAATTCTGAGCCCAGCACTCTTCTTGAATGTCATTAATGATCTTCCAAATCATATTCTGAGATCATTTGTAGACATCTATGCACACAACACAACTATCTATAGCAGCATGTTTGAAAAACATTCTTGTGTACTTAACTGCAATTCATAATTAACTGTAATTCATAATTAACTGTAATTCATAATTAACTGAATAAGTCATCCATCTCTTTCTTAACTATTGATGTATTTCTCTTGACCCTTTTCACTCTTCAATATTTCTTAATCTCTGTGGTTAAATAAGTCAGGCTGTTCCTCTTTTGTCAGAGCTGTCATGTAATTTACATACATGTGTTTGCACACATCACAAAAAGATATGTGAATTAGATGGCAAAATATTAAGTTTGTTCTATATAATAATAATAATAATAATAATAATAATACATAGCAATAATAATAATAATAATAATAATAATAATAATTATAATAATAATACATAGCAATAATAATAATAATAATAATAATACATAACAACAAAAGCACAAGACAACAGAACCGGGGAAAATACAACCGCACGAGAGAGGCGCAAGCATAGGCTGACGCCACGAAAATTATGGACAAAGGGTCGAGGAGGTAAAACACAAACCAGACCTCCACTGGAAGAGCGCGGACAGCTCTGGGACCTTGGGGAGGCTTGTTGCCACCCAAGCCCCAGAGGGGACCAATGGCCCTTATCAGCGGGAAATCGGTGGTAGGTGGCTGTTGCGATTACCGCAAGGTCATCAGCGGTGATGAACGAAAAGAGGTGGAGCATACTGGAAGTCTGAGGAGACTTGTTGTCACTCAGACTCCAGGGAATACCACAGGTTGTCGGCAGTGGGCGATCACTGACGATGACCAGTGTGATAACTCCTAGTGAGTAAATAATAATACATAACAATAATAATAATAATAATAATAATAATACATAACAATAACAATAATAATAATAATAATAATAAATAATAATAATAATAATAATAATAATAATAATAATATATAACAACAATAATAATAATAATAATAATAATAATAATATATAACAACAATAATAATAATAATAATAATAATAATAATACATAATAATAATAATACATAATAATAATAATAATAATACATAATAATAATAATAATACATAACAATAATAATAACAATAATAATAATAATAATAATAATAAACATAATAATAATAATAATAATAATAATAATAATACATAACAATAATAATAATAATAAATAATAATAAATAATAATAATAATAATAATAATAATACATAATAATAATACATAATAATACATAACAACAATAATAATAATAATAATAATAATAATAATAATATATAACAACAATAATAATAATAATAATAATACATAATAATAATAATAATATATAACAATAATAATAATAATAATAATAATAATAATAATAATAATAATACATAATAATAATAATACATAACAACAATAATAATAATAATAATAATAATAATACATAATAATAATAATAATACATAACAATAATAATAATAAACATAATAATAATAATAATAATAATAAACATAATAATAATAATAATAATAATAATAATACATAATAATAATAATAATAATAATAATAATGATAATAATAATAATAATAATAATGATAATAATAATAATAATAATAATAATAACAATAATAATAATAAACATAATAATAATACATAATAATAATAATAATAATAATACATAATAATAATAATAATAATAATAATAATAATCATAATAATACATAATAATAATAATAATAATAATACATAACAACAATAATAATAATAATAATAATAATAATAATAATAATAATAATAACAACAATAATAATAATAATAATAATAATAATAATAATAATAAACATAATAATAATAATAACAATAATAATAATAATAATAATAATAACAATAATAATAATAATACATAATAATAATAATAATAATAATAAACATAATAAACATAATAATAATAATAATAATAATAATCATAATAATACATAATAATAATAATAATAATAATAATACATAACAACAACAATAATAATAATAATAATAATAATAATAATAATAATAATAATAACAATAATAATAATGATAATAATAAACATAATAATAATAATAATACATAATAATAATAATAATACATAATAACAATAATAATAATAATAATAATAATAATAATAATAAACATAATAATAACAACAACAACAACAACAACAATAATAATAATAATAATAATAATAATAATAATAATACTTCTACATAACAATAATTAAAATAATAATAATTCTAATGAATTAATATAATAGACACAATTTGAGATGCGGAAAGAAAGGGTTAACATGGTCTATGGATACTGGTTTAAAAAACGTTCTGACTCTTCACCCACTTCTTGCAACAATGCTAAATTACTGTTTGCTGACAGGTTGCTTGTCTGAGTGGCCAACAAATGAAAATTTGAATGAGGCTTGAAATAAAATCATGTCCGAACGTGTTTGGTTGTGTCTCTTTCTCAACGCGATGTGCAGCTTGTACGTGTCCCTATGCACACGTGCAGGAGCTATGATCTTTCTTTCTTTGACTAGACGCCATTGAATAAGAGAAATCACATAAAGAGGAAGGTAGTTTTCTGTTGCGATGAACTTGCGATACACAACATGATGACGAAAGATAATAATAGCATTGACACATCGGTTCTCGTTAAATCCCTGAAGTTAAGTGGCGTTTAGCCTGGTCAGTACCAGATGGGTAATACCAGGTGCTGTGTACATATACAGGTGTGACGAGCCGTCTACATATCCAGCCACCAGAGAACATATTAGAAGTCACAGCATCACCTCTGGAGGTCTGAATTCATCAACGCTTCATCTACGCCTACTGCTACATAGTATGACTTAAGTCAAAGTCAAGTCGAGGCAAAAAGGAGTGATGTGACAAACTTTAGAAGTGGTACAGTTTGTGACCCATGCTGAAACCGACTTTTCGTCGACAGCTTCCGGCAGTTTACGTAAACAACCAAAAGATGGCGAAACGCTTAACCAATCAGATTACTGCAGACGACAATTTGCAATTGCGAATTAAGTAAATCGTAAAATTCATTAAGTTAAGACAATTGATTAAAGTGATAATGAATTTCAACGTTTTAGGACAAGCGATTCAATTTTTCGAAGGACAAAAAAAAATAAAAATCTGTTTTTATTACCCTAACCCTAAACTCTAACTCTAAAAATAATGTAAAAAACTGTTTTTCTTTTTAATACTAACCCTGACCCCCCCCTCCCCAAAAAGGTAAAAAGAAACTTGTTTTTTTCACCCTAACTTAACACTAAACTAACCCTAACCTAACCTAACCTAACCTTAGACAAATCCTAACCTAACCGGTCTGGTTCAAAACCTGTACCAGTACAAAAAAAACACCGATTGTTACATTTATTTTCTTCATCAAAAAATAAATAGTTTTTCATAAGATTTTACATTCGGTGACTGTTTTTTCTTTCTTTAAATTTTGTTTACCTACACAGCCATAAGATGCCGACGAAAAGTCGGTTTTAGCATGGGTCACAAAGTGTACTAGTACCCAAACTTTACACCAATCGCTTGCCTGTCAGTTATGTGGAAACTTTTCACTAGCATCTTGTATAAAAGCATCTATGGTAATTTGGAAGAAAACCTGCCTGAGAAACAGAAAAGCTGCCAAAAAAAAGATCATGTGGCATCAAAGATCAGCTTCTGATCGATAAAATGATCCTGAGAAACAGCAAACGAAGAACTACTAACCTTGTCATGGAGTGGGAGATTATAAGAAGGCATTTGACATGGTGCCTCATTCATTGATACACAAATACTTGGAAATTTTCGGAAAAGACTCCACATTCAAACAGCTTTAAAGAATGGTATCAAGAATTGGGAAAACTTCAAGAGGTGTTGCATTGGGTAAATTGAAAATCAAGAGAGGGATTTTCCGGGTCGATAGTCTTTCCTGTATGTTTTCCTGTACTTCTCTTACGAAATGTGAAGGTGGGATATGAACTTGGGAAAGGACTTCCTACAGTCAACTACTTACTATTCATGGACGAACATAAAGTTTTTCGGAAAGAATGAGAACCAACATAACATGCTAATAGACATGGTCAGATTATTTAGTGACGATATACGAATGGAATTTGACATAATTAAATGTACTATTTTTATCATAAAAAGTTGTACATTCATCCACTCAGATGGTCTTGAACTCCCAACACGAGATCTAATAAAGAATGTTGACAGTGAGAGGAGCTACAAATACTTGGGGATATTTAAAGTAGATAAGATTGAAAACAAGAAAATGAAAAACCAGGTCACAGGTAAATACATCAGAAGACTAAGGGTTATTCTTAAATTGCACCTCCACTGTTGTAATAAAATCTATGCTATCATCTAATATCATGCTGGTATACATAGCTGGAATGTAGATGAATTAAAAGGTTTGGAAACGAAAACACGGCAAATGCTTACACGCTATGGAGCTTTTGCAGATAAAGGAGACGCAGATCGATTGTATACACATAGAAAAGAAGGTGGTCAAGATTTACTTGATGTTGAAGTATATTTCTAGCAGTAATGAAATTCTTCTTCGTGAAGTAAAAAGGGACGGAGTACTAAGAACTGGGGTGAAATGGAATCAAAGGTTACAGAGAAATTACTTGGAAAGAAACTAAAGAGAGTATTCTTAAAAATATTGAATTTAGAGATACAGAAAGCTGGAATTAGTTGATGAGATGTGATCTCAAAAGCAGACCAGACACAAGTAACTCGCACTAGGTCCATCAAACACTACATTGACAAAATAACAGAATCATCGATGGGACATGCGCATACAAACTGACAAGGTTCTTGAACATTCCAAACCCGACTTAATCTTTCTAAACAAAAACAAGAGAACTTGCTTAATTATTGATATAGTTTTCCTCTTCGATACCAGAATGCAAGAGAAAGAACAGGAAAACAATTAATAAATATCAAGATCTAAAATAGAAATTAGACTATGGAAATGTAAAGAAGTCAAGGTGATTCCCATTGTCATTGGAACGTTTGGTGCCACAACTAAAAGTCACCCTAAATAGCTAAAACAGATTGACGAGACAATTTCTTTTCTAATTCTGTAACAGGCTTGGGTGTTAGGAACGGCGACAGTTTTACGGTATTGCTTGAATATCTAAAGTCAAGGGAATTGACGTGATGTTCAAGAGGAAAAAAATCCAACTAAACACATCCGAAACTTGAGACTATACCACTCAACTACATCCTTAGGAAATGTGATGCCGGATACAAGTTTACAGATACAGAACAGAGAATAAACCATCTCATGTACATGGACGACCTGAAGCTATTTGCAAAAAGCAAAAATTAACTGGAAAAGCTGATAAACACGACCAGAATCTTCATCCAGGACATTCAAATGGAATTCGGAATGGAAAAGTGTGCACTTCTGGAGATGAAAATGGGAAAACTGAAGACATCGAAGGAAATGGAACTGCCCAACTAAGAGGAGATGGGGGCGCTTGGTGAACATGATATCTACAATAAATTGTGAGTTCTGGAAGAAGACACTATCAAATCTACAGAAATAAAAGAGAAGATTGGAAAGGAAAACCTGAGAAGAACAAGGAAACTCTTAGAAACGAAATTATATAGCAGAAATATAGTAAAAAGAATAAACACCAGGGCACTATCACTAAAAAGATACTCTGGACCATTCACAGGCTGAACCAAAGAATAACTTAGACATCTTGACCAGAAAACGAGGAAACTAATGACCATGCATAATGCACTACAACCAAAAGATGATACTGACCGACTTTATGTAGATTACAACGAAGGGAGAAGAGGACTGGTAAGTATAGAAGACTGTGTGAAATACACCAAAAAAACTTGGAAAAATACATAATTCGGAACCCCTTATATATTTCTTTTCATTCTTTTACTTAAATTTTGATACTTCTAACTGTTTTACATGAAAAGATAAATGTTGGTATAATAAATACTGATACCAAACATGAGATTATTTATCTGTAATCTGTATTTGTTTAATTTTCTTTCTCTGCAAATCTCCAGACCATTGGTGAAATTTCCAGACATTTGATAAAATGTCCTTATTTTTTTGTATGAATCTTCAGATTTTCGCAACTTATTTTTCACCTAGAAGAAGCATACTCCTGTCGACACAAGTAAGAGAAATAGTTTCATCGAAAGAAACTAAGTGTAACAATGTTAAAATAAAAAATAAAAAATAAAAAACGGGGCATACTTTGAGAATTCGCCAAATGGATCATGAATAGTATCATTATTATTCTGGAAAAGAGAGAAAAAAAGAAAATCTTTTAATTCGTTATATCATACACCAACAGTTAATAAAATAAACACTCAAACGCAAACTATATATATTTTATTCTCGCTCTTACACTAAACAAATAACGAATGCAAATACAACATATTTATTGTCGTTTTTTCATTTCATTATTTTAGTGAGAGTTTTTATCTCTTCATAACATCTCCTCCTCCTCCTTTGCACTTCCCCATAAAATAATACTTTTGTATTTTGGGATTAATGCTTGTCTTTGGCGTTTGCTTCAGCACTTTTGTTCTGGTGATATTTTGGTACACAAAATAAATCATAGATTCTTCTCTACGATCATTTAATTTTTAAGTTAGTTATAGTATTGTCTAATAATCCATTTCGGATGTTTGATGATAGACACTAGTCTTCCAATTTGTTTCTCAATAATGCCCTCCTTCCATAATCTTTAAAATAGATTTTTTCTAAGCTTGAAAAGTTTTCGATCTATTTTATATTTTTTAAACATGTTGGTCCTGTTAGGTATCAATTTATTCAATACTGATCGAATTGTTCTTGCCAATATAAGTTTAACTGATGATATTCCTGAATTTGTACCCAGCTTTGGAGTTATCGGATACACTTTCAGAAATTGTTGTAGAAATTCATCTTCTCTCTGAATTTTTAATGCTCGCTGAAACGTATTCACGAAGCGTTCTGCTTAGCCATTATATATTGGATGGTATGGACCGATTGTCACATTACTAATTGAACATTCTTTGCAGAAACCTCTAAATTTGTTAACTATAAAGTGAGTTCCACTATCAGAAACAATTGAATTAGATTTTATGCAATAAGTTTATACTTCTTTTGCACGTAGGTTTTTCTACATTTGACAATTCATTGGTCATTTCGTAAAACTATCTACCACAATCAACCCCATTCATTGGTCCTGCATAATTAATATGTAGTCTTGACCGTAGTCTTTCTGTTTTCGGCCACGAGTAAATTTTTAGTGGTGCTTGGTTTTACTGTCATTGCATGACATCATCAAAGTTTCATAAGATCTTCAATTTCCATATCCATGTCAGACCAATGGACATAACTCCACACTCGACCAGGGTTGCTTGTTTAACAGCCTTGTGCTGGAATAAATTATTCTGAAATACGTGTCATATGTCTCGGACAATTTTTTATTCCTTGAACTTGATTTAACATGATTGAAATCGGTATATAATGAATAAAAAATGCACTTAGCCGTAACACCTTACTGCAGTTTCACGGTTTTCACCGATCATCAGAAATAGTGTTTCATGTATCATTTGGTATCAGATAAGTCCGTTATCTATCCATGTATATTTATTTATTTAATTATTATTGTTTACTTTATATATTTATTAATATTTTTCAATCTTATTTGCTGTTTTTTATGTTATTCGATAATTAATAGAAAATTGATATTTATTTATTTATTTATTTACTTACTTTTGTTTTATATATTACAATTATTTAATCACCAAAGTGCAATTATTTTCTGTTTCTTTGCATATAATATTGATTGTTAATAATTTCGACAATTTTTGGATTTCAACAATTTAAAAAAATACTACTTTTACTACTTAAATAGCAAAGCAAATAAATTCTTGTTTTTATTAAAAAAAATAAATTTCGAGTGTTTAATATATTAATATCAAATCATGAACTAAAAAAATTCATTAAATGTAGATTTTTTTCCATTAATATAATTTTGAGTTTCTACTATTTATATTGCAGAGAGGAACTGATTTTATGATGTCCCAATTGATATTATAACTATTTTTTTGTTCACATATATATTGAGACATTGTAGCGCTTTTCTATATTTTTCACTCTTGAATGTCATCTTAAAATTATTTTTCGTTTCCCCTATTTATACTTTTTGTTCATTGTTGATATGAATCTAAACTGCTGTTTTGTATACGACACGAGATGTTCAACATTTATTTATTAGTGGACAATTATTTTTATTCTACAATTACATAAGTTGGTATTATTATTTATACTAATAGTATAAGTACCACTATTACTCTTACTATTGTTCATTATTTTTATTGTGCTTATTTATTATTCATTGCATGCTATCTATGCACCATATAAATTATTACTGGTAGGATAAAAATATTTTAAAGCTGAAGTAGGAGCAGAAGTCTGACGGTATAAAATCATTATATATACAGTCTAAAGAAGCTTTGAGTCTGTTACAACAAAGAAAGAAAATGCAGTTTAAATTCCCAGGAATACTAACTAAATTCAAAATATCACAGACGTAGCACTTTCATAAGCTGACTTACCGTTGGAAAATTCACAAATAAAAAAGGGGAGTCAAGTATCTAACAATGAAACAAAAAACAGGGGACCTTAACTTGAGAGTGGAATATTAAATGGGGGATCATCAGCTGTTTACCATGTAACTGTATCGGAGAATTAAAAACAGGACAGTTTTAAAATTCATGGCTCTCCAGTGGTACTGATCAAATGACCACTTCCCCAATAATCAAATGTAGAAATAATTCAGCTTCAATTTCACTAATATATACTTTATTTATCAAAAAGTAAATACAGGAAACTATATTTACAAAAATGATGTGGCACAAGGCCAAAAAGGGGTATGGGGGGGACAGTGGGGGTCGGGGGTCGTCCACCTGGTCTATGCCCTAGAAACTAGCTTCAATCACCACAATACCACATTCACTCTATGGACTTAAGCTACTTAAAATATCCCCT
The DNA here is from genome assembly GCA_963556195.1 of Sepiola atlantica. Taxonomy (NCBI): domain Eukaryota; kingdom Metazoa; phylum Mollusca; class Cephalopoda; order Sepiida; family Sepiolidae; genus Sepiola; species Sepiola atlantica. Next base: position 81,714,360 of record OY744539.1, on the reverse strand, counting down.
GGGTGTTTTAAATGAATTTTATTTACAAAATATATACATGTGTGTAATGATGGGAGTGGGAGAACAAAAACTAAGCCTTAAAAAATCCCCCAAAAATAAATAAAAAGAAAAGGGATGATGAAAAATAAAGAACAAAAGAAAATGCTAATTATGGTAAGTTAGTAGGAACCCCCCATCCTAACTAAGGTATGAACTGCTCGCTGTCTTCCGGTAAAAGACGAAAGCAAGAAAGTCAGTTCCTAGGTGGGAGTGGGCGTTTCTATGGGGGTAAAAGAAATGGTGGGATGGGTTTTTCGGGATGTGCAGTGTCCTCCAGGATAAGTACTATTAGGGCGGGTCAGGGACACAAAAATAAATATGGGAGCGGGCATCCTGGAGGAGTTCTGACACCTAAAATAAAGATGGGGACAGAGAGCTCATTTATACTACTAGCTAAAAGGGAACTGATCCAACAGTTTGGATGGTCAATAATAGAGACCTAAGGTCGCTGTGTGCCATGCCTAGGCAGGGAACACGAACTCGAATTTATTCCGTGTGAACACGCATAAACTAGCGGTGTGTATCCACCTACTTTTAAATAGTGAGGTAGGCAACCTTTTTCTATCAGATTTGATTTTGATTTTAAGCTGGTGTTTAAAATACAAAATCAAATGATGATGAGAAAGCGGCGCCCCCCCCCACGCCCTATTTCTAATCGTGAAGAATACACAACGAGTCTAGCTACGGCTAAAATCGCGAGCAAAACCATACGTTTCTCCCTGGGCCACAAGGGGTCCATGTTGAATTTCACTAATATATACATAAATACATAAATAATAATAATAATAATAATACATTACTCTTAAGACTACAGTGTGATATAGTAATTTGCATATCAAATAATATCAATAATAATAATAATAATAATAATAATAATAATAATAATAATAATAATAATAATAATAATAATAATAACAATAGTACTATCTAAACACTATACCCCAGAACCATTCTGCAATATGGTAGCTAGCAATAAAATTATATAGGAATAAAAGTTTCATTAAAAAAAAGCTTAAGTACCTTTGGTACCAGATAGGCAAGTATATATATATATATATATATATATATATATATATATATATATATATATATATATATATATATATATATATAAAGCAAGAGTTTGAGATCTCCACTTTTATGTGAAATTTCGCCTTTTCTGTAAATCAGAAAAGGCGATTTCTGCCTTAATCTGCTTTTTTACCTTTTTTTCAGCAGACTGATTTCTGCTGAATCGCTAGAGCTTTATGTCCTTATTTTTTTGTTATTTGACTCGATTTTATTTCTCTGTCTCTTTCTTCCTCTCTCGCTTTATCTTTCTTTCTCTTTTCCTGTTTTTTCCTTTCCTCTTACTCTCTCCATCTTTATTTTTCTTGCTTTGCCTCACACCATACTTTAAACGATTTATGATGCTGGTAGGGGAGTAGAAGAATTTTGTTTCATCAAAAATGACTTCCTTTCTCCTTCCTTCCATATACGCACTTGGGGTCTTTCTTATGTTTACTTGTTTATTTCTCGGACCAAACATATTAATGTTTTAAACTGTTATTACACATAAAAAAAAACTTGTTGATACACAAAATAAACTTTTGACATTCTTTTTACACAAAAAGCAAATTTTAACGGAATTTAACTAATTCAAAAGCAAAAATTAACTCAAAAACATAACAGTCGATATTTTCAGTATGACAAAAAAGGTATTGTTAATTAACACCTTTCGCTAACCCGACTCCTCCCCAAAACAAGATTCTACTTTTTGGGGGCGTTTATGAAACACTCTGAAAAACTTGGTTGAAAGAAGAAGAAAAAAACAATGATTTTTAAAAAAATTTAGAGTGGGGAATCAATTTCTGCATATAAATTTAACGGAAAATGATCCAACATTTTCAGGCTATTCTAGTGTTTTAGGGCAGTTGACAATTCTTTTGCTATGAGAGATAAATTCTGCATTTTTTTTTTGGGGGGTGGTCTACTTTTTAAGTCGATTACGTGTAATTTTAAGATTTTATTTGTTTGGTGGAGATTGCCACTGGAATTAGGGTTAGTGGTAGGTTAAGCAAGGTTTTTGGGGTAGGGGGACTTGTCACTCGGACTTAGGGTTAGTGGTAGGTTTAATATTTTATAGTATAATTGAATTAAATAAAATTTACAGGCGCCTGTCTAAGAGTCACTTATTAAAATCTATATTTTATATTCTCTTCAGCCCTGGAGTATGTGGTGCACTGGATAAAAAGTAGCTTGTTACTTTTAACACCTCTAAAACCAAGCTCCTCTCCTTTCACCACCAACGCTCAGATCCCTGTTTGGCCCTAGTCGAAATGAAATGCCCTCTCCTTGAAGAAGCGCCTTGTTTTGATAAGCTTTTAAGACTGACTTTCACTCTAGACCTAAAATGAAAGACGTATATCCAGTCTGTTGCGAAGCTATATAAATAAAACAAACGTTGCTTCAGAACTATATAAATAAAACAAACGTTGCTTCAGAACTATATAAATAAACAAACGTTGAATCATTCTACCGCTCCAGAAATTACCTGACTCCAGATGTAACCTCTACTTATATAAGAGCCAGATATATCCAAAGATGAAATACTGTTGCCACATCTGGGGAGGTGCTGTACCACAACGCACTCTTTTCTGGCTTGACAGAGTACAACACCAACAAAAAAATCTTCTCTTCCTTTACAACACCTTGCTCACAGAAAGGTTCTCGTCTGAGCTCCAATCTTTAGTTCCTCCTTGTAAGACATTCATCAATGGAAAAAGTTCCTAGCATCAAGTGGAATTTACATGAAGAGAGCTACTTTGTAAAGGCTTCCCACCTGTGGAACACATTACGACGAGAATGCTTCCCTGTTGATTACAACTAGGTCGTCTTCAAATCCAATGTTAACAAATTTCTGTCCTAAACTGCCCCATAAACAAATAAGTAAATAAAAAAAATAAAAAAATGCAGTTCATACCATAGATCGATTTTAGTACTCTCACAGTGTTCCTAATCTTTCGGCTGATAATCATTCTATCTGATTAAACTTTATCTACGAGTGGCTCTTGGCCTTAATAAGTGGTGACTTAATAAGAAGAAATAATTTTTAATTCTATAACATATAACAAAGGTTCCTGTGTGGAGAACAATGAAAGGTTATTTGGTCTATCTGTAACTATGATAACTGATTTCCATAAATTAATGGACACAAGAGTAATATTAGACTAAGTTCAGGAGAGATAGAGACTATGATAGTTTATTATTAAAGGTTAGGGGTCAATTACATCACACATCATAATTGTACTGGAACCAAAAATTTAGACGGAATCGGTAATTGTATCGGAACCAGAAAAAATATTAAAATCGTCCTATCACTAGTTATAATCAGAACCATAGCTTATCTAAAATATATAACAAGCTTATCTATAACATACAAAAAGCTTATCTATAATATATAACAAGCTTATATATAACATATAACAAGCTTATCTATAACATAAAAAGCTGATGTATAACATATAACAAGTTATCTATAACATAAAAAGCTTATTTATAACATATAACAAGCTTATCTATAATATATAACAAGCTTATCTATAATATATAACAAGCTTATATATAACATAGAACAAGCTTATCTATAATATATAACAAGCTATCTATAACATATAACAAGCTTATCTATAACATAAAAAGCTTATCTATAACATAAAAAGCTTATCTATAACATATAACAAGCTTATCTATAACATATAAAAAGCTTATCTATAACATATAACAAGCTTATCTATAACATATTACAAGCTTATCTATAACATATAACAAGCTTATCTATAACATATAATAAGGTTATCTATAACATATAACAAGCTTATCTATACCACAAAAAGCTTATCTATAACATATAACATGCTTATCTATAACATATTACAAGCTTATCTATAACATATAACAAGCTTATCTATAACATATAATAAGGTTATCTATAACATATAACAAGCTTATCTATACCACAAAAAGCTTATCTATAACATATAACATGCTTATCTATAACATATTACAAGCTTATCTATAACATATAAAAAGCTTATCAATAACATATAACAAGCTTATCTATAACATATAATAAGCTTATCTATAACAAATAACAAGGCTTCTTATTTGGAGAAGCATGATGGCCTATTTCGTCGATCTGTAGAAATGGTAGTTGGGTTCATCACTAAAATAAATGATGGAACTTCCTCCCTGCTCCCTATTTCTCCGACTGTACCGACATGCAGAAGTTTAAAACTAATGTAAACAGACATCTCGCTACACACCTCCCAACTTAGGATGACACCCAAAACGTACACCCTAATTCTCAGTAGCCCCTTACTGTTGCATTTACACGTTCTCGACCCCTTCGTGGAATTGGGGATCGTAGAAATAGAAGAACCCTCGTCGTTGACTCGAAACGGGCTTGATGTGCCGTAGCTAGGTTCCGCGTTCTCTGATCGCTGTTGTCGCTATACTGCTACTTGTACTGCCTGTACGTCTCTCTCGCCACCATTTGTTTTGCATGCTTGTCGCTGTCGTGTGATACTATTCGTACCACCGTTGTTTTCGCCTGCAACCATTTGCTGTCGGGACTGCTATGACCGTCGTCTTCGCTGTCCCCGCAAGCGCTGCTGTCATCATTCTTTTTGGGCTGTTATCTTCGCTCTGAAATCAACTTCTTAACAAGTACAACAAAGTCTTTTTCTGTTTTAATTCGAGCCGCTTTTATTTAACTATTTTAATTAGCCGACCTGAACAAGTTCGCTGTGATCGAGAGAGAGTTTACACTAACTAAATTTACTAGTTATTTCGTAATAAACTGTAGAGGGAGGAATAGGAAAGATTCTACTAAGGCTCTTAGATTCCCGTCATTCGGAATCTTTCTCGTAACCGCTACATGATTGTGTTGTTAACTCTTCGCTCCCAGGTCAGTAACTGCTAAAATCTCGATTTAATTCTCTCACAGCGGACAACTCTGACGTCACGAACCTCGTGATCCGCCAGGTGTGCCCTGAACCCTTAACCTTAAGCTTAGATCATTTGTCACCTTGATCCGTGGGAACACATCGAACCGAACTGCACAGGATGACTCCGCTACAATTTGCGTAAGTCAAACCCGTCTCAAATAGATGCGTCCAACTTTCACAAGCCATTATCTAACATTACGTCTACAGTGGCCTTGTTTAGGGTGAAATGTGTTTAAAACAAAGCAAGGCGATTGGGCCTTCCTTGTAGAGATGTTGAAAACTTATAGAATGGCTGATGTTACTTTAATAGCTGATCTTGTGAACATGCTAATGAAAAATGGCAATATTCCATCTGATTTGAAGAACAGTTTTTTTGTTAACTAGGTGAAAAGGTGATGCATTAGATAGGGGTAACTATCGTTGACTGGATTCCTTTGATGTGCAATTAGTAGACTGTGTTGATGAGTGGATTATGCCTCTTGTCCAGTCCATGTACAGCAATATTAGGAGCAAAATCCATGTCAATGACTCCTTCAGCGATCAGTTTGAGGTAAAGGTTGATGTTTACCATGGTTCAGTATTGAGTCCTTTGCTATTCATCATTTAGTATTGAGTACTTTGCTATTCATCATTCAGTATTAAGTTCTTTGCTATTCATCATTTAGTATTGAGTCCTTTGCTATTAATCATTTAGTATTAAGTCCTTTGCTATTCATCATTTAGTATTAAGTCCTTTGCTATTCATCATTTAGTATTGAGTCCTTTGCTATTCATCATTTAGTATTGAGTCCTTTGCTATTCATCATTTAGTATTGAGTCCTTTGCTATAATTCATTCAGTATTGAGTCCTTAGCTATTCATCATTTAGTATTGAGTCCTTAGCTATTCATCATTTAGTATTGAGTCCTTTGCTATAATTCATTCAGTATTGAGTCCTTTGCTATTCATCATTTAGTATTGAGTCCTTAGCTATTCATCATTTAGTATTGAGTCCTTTGCTATTCATCATTTAGTATTGAGTCCTTTGCTATTCATCATTTAGTATTGAGTCCTTAGCTATTCATCATTTAGTATTGAGTCCTTTGCTATTCATCATTTAGTATTGAATCCTTTGCTATTCATCATTTAGTATTGAATCCTTGGCTATTCATCATTTAGTATTGAGTCCTTAGCTATTCATCATTTAGTATTGAGTCCTTTGCTATAATTCATTCAGTATTGAGTCCTTTGCTATTCATCATTTAGTATTGAGTCCTTAGCTATTCATCATTTAGTATTGAGTCCTTTGCTATTCATCATTTAGTATTGAGTCCTTTGTTATTCATAATTTAGTATTAAGTCCTTTGCTATTCATCATTTAGTATTGAATCCTTTGCTATTCAGCATTTAGTATTGAGTCCTTTGCTATTCAGCATTTAGTATTGAGTCCTTTGCTATTCATCATTTAGTATTGAGTCCTTTGCTATTCATCATTTAGTATTGAGTCCTTTGCTATTCATCATTTAGTATTGAGTCCTTTGCTATTCATCATTTAGTATTAAGTCCTTTGCTATTCATCATTTAGTATTGAGTCCTTTGCTATTCATCATTTAGTATTGAGTCCTTTGCTATTCATCATTTAGTATTAAGTCCTTTGCTATTCATCATTTAGTATTGAGTCCTTTGCTATTCATCATTTAGTATTGAGTCCTTTGCTATTCATCATTTAGTATTGAGTCCTTTGCTATTCATCATTTAGTATCGAATCCTTTGCTATTCATCATTTAGTATTGAGTCCTTTGCTATTCATCATTTACTATTGAGTCCTTTGCTATTCATCATTTAGTATTGAGTCCTTTGCTATTAATCATTTAGTATTAAGTCCTTTGCTATTCATCATTTAGTATTAAGTCCTTTGCTATTCATCATTTAGTATTGAGTCCTTTGCTATTCATCATTTAGTATTGAGTCCTTTGCTATTCATCATTTAGTATTGAGTCCTTTGCTATAATTCATTCAGTATTGAGTCCTTTGCTATTCATCATTTAGTATTGAGTCCTTAGCTATTCATCATTTAGTATTGAGTCCTTTGCTATAATTCATTCAGTATTGAGTCCTTTGCTATTCATCATTTAGTATTGAGTCCTTAGCTATTCATCATTTAGTATTGAGTCCTTTGCTATTCATCATTTAGTATTGAGTCCTTTGCTATTCATCATTTAGTAGTGAGTCCTTAGCTATTCATCATTTAGTATTGAGTCCTTTGCTATTCAGCATTTAGTATTGAGTCCTTTGCTATTCATCATTTAGTATTGAGTCCTTTGCTATACAGCATTTAGTATTGAGTCCTTTGCTATAATTCATTCAGTATTGAGTCCTTTGCTATTCATCATTTAGTATTGAATCCTTTGCTATTCATCATTTAGTATTGAATCCTTTGCTATTCATCATTTAGTATTGAGTCCTTAGCTATTCAGCATTTAGTATTGAGTCCTTAGCTATTCATCATTTAGTATTGAGTCCTTTGCTATTCATAATTTAGTATTGAGTCCTTTGCTATTCATCATTTAGTATTGAGCCATTTGCTATTCATCATTTAGTATTGAATCCTTTGCTATTCATCATTTAGTATTGAGCCATTTGCTATTCATCATTTAGTATTGAGTCCTTTGCTATTCATCATTTAGTATTGAGTCCTTTGCTATTCATCATTTAGTATTGAGCCATTTGCTATTCATCATTTAGTATTGAGTCCTTTGCTATTCATTATTTAGTATTGAGTCCTTTGCTATTCATAATTTAGTATGGAGTCCTTTGCTATTCATCATTCAGTATTGAGTCCTTTGCTATTCATCATTTAGTATTGAGTCCTTTGCTATTCAGCATTTTGTATTGAGTCCTTTGCTATTCATCATTTAGTATTGAGTCTATTGCTATTCATAATTTAGTATTAAGTCCTTTGCTATTCATAATTTAGTATAAAGTCCTTTGCTATTCATCATTCAGTATTGAGTCCTTTGCTATTCATCATTTAGTATTGAGTCCTTTGCTATTCATCATTCAGTATTGAGTCCTTTGCTATTCATCATTTAGTATTGAGTCCTTTGCTATTCATCATTCAGTATTGAGTCCTTTGCTATTCAGCATTTAGTATTGAGTCCTTTGCTATTCATCATTTAGTATTGAGTCCTTTGCTATTCATCATTTAGTATTGAGTCCTTTGCTATTCATCATTTAGTATTGAGTCCTTTGCTATTCATCATTTAGTATTAAGTCCTTTGCTATTCATCATTTAGTATTGAATCCTTTGCTATTCATCATTCAGTATTGAGTCCTTTGCTATTCATCATTTAGTATTGAATCCTTTGCTATTCATCATTTAATATTGAGTCCTTTGCTATTCATAATTTAGTATAAAGTCCTTTGCTATTCATCATTCAGTATTGAGTCCTTTGCTATTCATCATTTAGTATTGAGTCCTTTGCTATTCATCATTCAGTATTGAGTCCTTTGCTATTCATCATTTAGTATTGAGTCCTTTGCTATTCATCATTTAGTATTGAGTCCTTTGCTATTCATCATTTAGTATTGAGTCCTTTGCTACTCATCATTTAGTATTGAGCCATTTGCTATTCATCATTTAGTATTGAGTCCTTTGCTATTCATCATTTAGTATTGAGTCCTTTGCTATTCATCATTTAGTATTGAGTCCTTTGCTATTTATCATTTAGTATTGAGTCCTTTGCTATTGATCATTCAGTATTGAGTCCTTTGCTATTCATCATTCAGTATTGAGTCCTTTGCTACTCATCATTCAGTATTGAGTCCTTTGCTATTCATCATTCAGTATTGAGTTCTTTGCTATTACTCATTCAGTATTGAGTCCTTTGCTATTCATCATTTAGTATGTAGTCCTTTGCTATTTATCATTTAGTATTGAGTCCTTTACTATTCATCATTCAGTATTGAGTCCTTTGCTATTCATCATTCAGTATTGAGTCCGTTGCTATTCATCATTTAGTATTGAGTCCTTTGCTATTCACCATTTAGTATTGAGTCCTTTGCTATTCATCATTCAGTATTGAGTCCTTTGCTATTTATCATTTAGCATTGAGTCCATTGCTATTCATCATTTAGTATTGAGTCCTTTGCTATTCATTATTCAGTATTGAGTCCTTTGCTATTCATCATTTAGTATTGAGTCCTTTACTATTCATCATTATGCTTGAGGCAATATTCAAGAATCCTGTACAGGTTACCCTTGGGAAATGTTGTAGGCCGATTATCTGGTAATTATTGCTGAACTAGAGGAAGAACTGCGTGTATGGTTCAACCTGTGGAAAACCAATATGGAGTTGTACGGCCTTCAAGTCAATATGAGGAAGACGAAAGTTATGATCAGTGGCTGTAACCTGGTGTTGGTAGCAACTCTGTATTCTGCACAGGTAGACGCCATTGGGTGCACAAGAGGTGCAGTGGGCTGCAAGGAGGATCAGTCCCTATTTAAAACTATTTCTGTGGAACTGAGAAAAAAGTGGCTCGTTACTTTTAACACCTTTAAAACCAAGCTCCCCTCCTTTCACCACCAACGCTCAGATCCCTGTTTGGGTCTGCAAGGGTGATCGGTCCCTATTGAAAACTATCTCTGTGGAAGATGTGTTGTTACTGCTCGTCTAATTAAAGGGTGATCCAGTACTCAGTTCGCTATGGACGGTCTGATCTGTGCTGGTGGCGGATGTGAATTAAGTTCGATCTTACGTGTACGAACAGCATGGGACAAGTTTTGTGAGTTTCTTTCCATTTTAATCTGTCGTTCACTTTCACTTGTTACTCGGCGTCGAGTCTGCAACAGCTATATCCGCAGTGCGATGTTGAGCTCCCACTAATTCGGCCTTTCTGTAGGAATGACAGACTATGGTTCGGTGGATTTGTGGTGTGCGTCTTGATGACAGAGTTACTTCTGACTCTCTGCTATTGAGGCTGAAGGTATCCAGACTGAAGTCAGCTCTGCTTTGCAAGCACCTACAGTGGTATGGACATGTTGAACGAAGCTCCAGTTGAATAAATAGATGTACACATATCCCAATTGAAGGTAACCGAGAAAAAGACAGGACAAATAAGACTTTAATTGACTGAATTAAAGATGAACTCACACAATGGAACATCGAAACAAACGTAAATGATAGAATTTCATGGAGAAAATTATTTCGTAGTAGACCATGTATAATCTTCATTTGATGTGAAAAAACACATTAAAGAAAAATAGAATAAGAAGAAGAAGAAGAAGAAGAAGAAGAAGAAAAAGAAGAAGAAACAGAAAAAAAGAGAAGAAGAAGAAAAATAGAAGAAGAAAAAGGGAAAATAGAAGATGAAGAAGAAAAAGAAGAAGAAGAAGAAGAAGAAGAAGAAGAAGAAGAAACTATAAGAGTCTGACTTTCACCAATAAATGCTCTTAATGGTATTATTAGACTGGGCCAGTGTTCAGGAGACATGGAGAACAATGATTTGTTATTTGGTCTATCTGTAACTAATTGTCTCATTTTCATAAATAAATGCTTGTATGTATTTTTGTTGAAACTATAAAATGTTTTGTAGTCGGAGCAATAGATATAAATTAATTAGATGAAAATAATAAACAAACCTGATCATTCCCATGATGATTGCAGCTTTAATATCTTCAGGCAAAAGTGATTTCGGCTGAATCAGTCAAATAGACGAGAAATATTTACTCTTCCTGAAAAGAACACAACTCTTGAGATTCTCCAATGCACGGTGCAGTTAAAATGTTCAATAATTGTCTGAGATAAAGTTTATATAACATGTCTTTGGAACTCAAACTAATGTAAATATTCTTGTCGCATATTTCTAACAATTAATCAAAAAAAAATAACAGGTGTTAAATGATTGTAAACTCATTAAATACATTATGTTTTACGTGGTTGGAATTTGCGAAATTTCGTTTATAATATTAAAAGTAGTTTAAAGAAAACAGTTACACTTAGAGAGTAAGTAAGTTGACATTAGAAACGAGCATTGTAAATCGGTATTTTATATTTTGTATTTTTCTCTTCGCTTGCCTACACCGAGCAAATTAAAATCAAATCAATTATACTCTTTTTGCCAAAATGACCTGTTTTGTTTGTGATTAAAATATTTTATTTTGATCGTCTCCCCCCCCCCACACACACACACACGAACTCATATTAAGTTTCATACAGTGAAAGTTTGTGCCTGACTTATATCTCCCATTGAAACAGAGGAGTGAATTATCACAGTATATTTATTTACTCCTCTGCAGGAGTTAGGCACAAGGCCAGTTTTATCTTACTCCCACAAGTAAGATGTGACCACAGCTTGGGTCGAGTAAGTGGGGTTAAAAGCCAGCGCTCGAGAGGTGAGCACTCTGGCCATTTAAAAATTGCCTGGGCAGTCCCGTCGGCATTCCCCGGTAGGGGCGCCTCAAGCAGTAAGCAATAAACTTACTCCTCCCCAAAGAGGGGAGGCAAAGCCTGGGAGGGTGGACCTCCTAGAACTGCACAGGACAAACCCACAGACAGGTGGAATCAAGTCCCGAAGGACAAGACGACATCCGTCTATAGGGGTGCAGTATCCATCGGAACAGATACTACACTTACTTCCTAGCATGTGCCAGGTAAGTGAATTATCACAGTATAAGTCATCTGAGATAATTAGGTCAATATAGGTCATTTCTGATAATTCTGATTGAACACTCGGATCTGGGCTGAAAAATCTAAATTCAGCTTCAACTCATAGCAACAATTCCGTCTAATTGTTCAAATTTAAAAATGGACATAATGCACAATTTTATGAAAGAAAAGATGATTCGCTTAGATTTTACTTAACAGACATAGTGTTTTGAAGTTTATGTTCTTTATATGAAGTTACATAGCATCAAAATTTGGCCATTTTGTTCAGACATTTTGGATACTAGATATGAAACCATTCAAAGAAATTGTTGCCCATAATACTAGACTTGTGTTTAAACTACATATCAAACTAGAAATTGCTTTTATAATCAAGTTTAGATGCTTTAAAACAATACATTTTGATTATTAATAGGCACGATTTCCATATCAGCCAATATTATTTTTACATGCCTACAAATAAAAAGTTTTAACACTTAATAGGCACGGTTTAAATATCAGCTAATAATCTTTTTACATGCCTACAAATAATAACTTTTCACTCATAAAACGCACGGTTTACATATCAGCTAATATTCTTTTTAAATGCTTCCAAATAAGAATCTTTGACCTTTGATGGGCACAATTTACATATCAGACAATATTCTTTTTAGATGCCTACAAATAAGAAGTTTTCACTCTGGTAGCGTGCTTAGCCAATATTCTTTTTTACATGACCACAAAAAGAAGTTTTCAATCCTAATAGGCACGGTTTACCTATCAGCCGATATTCTTTTTACACGCCTACGAATGAGAAGTTTTAACACTTGATAGGTATGGTTTACATATCAGGTAATATTCTTTTCAAACTCTCCTAAATAAGAAGTTTTTTTCTCTTGATAAGCACGGTTTACATATAAGCCAATATTCTTTGTAGATGCTTCTAAATAAGAAGTTTTCACTATTGATAGGCATGGTTTATGTATCAGCCAATATTATTTTTACATCTTTACAAATAAGAAGTTTTAACTCAGGATAGGCACGGTTTATATATATTCTTTTTACATGCCTACAAATAAGAAGTGATATATATATATATATATATATATATATATATATATATATATATATATATATATATATATTAAAGAAAGAAAGATGAAGATAAAGAATTGTACATAAATTAATACAAATTTTATTACATCGAAAGTTCAGATGCAAGGAGTTACATTAATCCTTAAACCATACAATTCCCTCCTAAATAAAAATAATATCAAGATATCGTACTCCACAATGCCTAACATAGCCCAAACCATAATAAGTACTAACAATGAGAAAATCAAACGTGCCCAATCAACCACTACCCCAAACACACCAACTAATAATTGCAACTGCCACAACCCATCAACATGCCCATTAAATAATAACTGCATGCACAAAGACGTGGTCTATGCATGTACCGTAACTAAATTACCCTAACGCACCACTAGCATAAACAACACCACCGAACTTGCATCACCCCATCCCACAACCCCACCTAACTCTAGAAACACAAACCCGAACCAGCCTAGCAACACCATAATGCCCACAACCAGAAGCAACCCAGTAACTGACAGGATAGCTAACCCTAGGATATATACATACATAGGATCGACATCGCAATTTATAAAATCCAGAATCTCCATGCATACTTACTCATTCAATAACAATACCAATAACAGCACCTCTCTAACTAAATTAATCAAAGACTTTAAATCAAATAACACTCAATTCTCCCTAAAATGGTCTATACTGAAAAAGTAAAAATCCTACACACCGGGCTCAAAGAATTGCCACCTATGCACATCAGAAGCACTAATAATACTCACAACTGCAATAGAGAAAAACGTTATAAACTCGAGAAACGAGATAATTTCCAGATGCCAACATAAGAGGAGATTTAAATACGCCCAGCTTGTAACCCCAATAGACACCCCCCCCCGCCTCAGAGCACATACATGCACTTAGCCCAACATAGTCTTGCCCATCAGGTATCTAGACCATCCCCACTCCTCTATCAGATTTATTTTTAACCCAATAGCAAAACATATAGTTAATTAAACAACCACGCGACCCCTTTAGCATCGATCTTCCACTACGGATAGACCCCAATGCCCCACCCACCTCTCTCAACAAATATCGACCTAATACTAAAAGACTCAATAATACCCCCTGGCGACAAGATAATCCAATATGATGTAATATAAGTTAATATAATATTAATTTAGATTCATACAATGAATTCCATCTTTTAACCCTACTAGAATCAGCTAACTTAATTTATTTTAATATACAATGAATTCCATCTTTTAACCCTACTAGAATCAGCTAACTTAATTTAATATAATATTAGGCTACGCAAAATTATAACTTGCTTTGAATTCAGAATAAAACACTCACAATTTTAATACATTTGCACTGAAAATAATATTCCTCTTTTTGATAATAATAATAACAATAATAATAATAATAATAATAATAATAATAATAATAATAATAATAATAATAATAATAATAATAATAACAACAACAATAACAACAACAATAAGAATATCAATTACGGCTACGTTAATCCCGCTCACATATATCCCTATCTGATAGTTTTCACCGCACTAAGAAACCCCATAACCTCAAAATATAAGTATCTGAATCCCCCCACCCACAGGCTCACCTTAGCTGACCGTCAAACTTGAAGTTATAGACTTCACTAAAACCCCTTCCCCCCAACCCCGCCCATTCCTTCACACTACCCTTAAAATATCAGCCACAAGCATTATTCACTTTGACCTCGGTTGGAACGGTTCTACTCTCCTTAGTCCGCAAAAATCCATACCCAAGCAGAATATTCAAGATGATATAAAAAACTTTTGAAACATTTCTCTGCCAGGGAAGCAAGCAATTAAAGGCAAACATGAACTTTTCCGCATAACGCCTTTAAACAGACAATCTTAACCTCGGATTTGCCGAATTGGATATTTAAAATACCAGTACAGGAGTTTTACTTGTAACTCCACGGAAATATACTATAACGGAGTACGAATCCATACGGACCAAGTGAGATATTTTGAACCCTCCACCTTTTATTTGTGAAAAAACTTTCTTCAATTCTACAAAACGTTACTTTAGCTATTAACTATCTACAAAATCACCTCCCAATACTGCTAACTTTCACTTCCCGGCCTTTTATTTTTATTTTTTATTTTATTTATTTTATTTTTTTTAACTTCTCCCTTTGGTTTTTATTCTTCAATTTTTTCAAAGTGAACTAGGTAATATTTAATTGATATAAATACCATATTACCAGATTTATCCTCTGACGAGAAGAGTTTTATCTTTGAAAAACCATGGTTTAAGGATTAATGTAACTCCTTGCATCTGAACTTTCGATGTAATAAAATTTGTATTAATTTATGTACAATTCTTTATCTTCATCTTTCTTTCTTTAATATTGATTGCTCTACTCAACGTATTGAGCTTTATTTTATCGAGATAGATCACTACGATATTTCGCTTATCGTTAATCCTATTATCATTAGTATATATATATATATATATATATATATATATATATATATATATATATATATATATAATGTCTAGCAACTGGAAGAAGGCGTCAGTTACCATCCTCAACAAGAAAAGAGACTTGAAATATATTAAGAACGACAGGCCAATAAGCCTATTTTCTACTGTTTACAGAGTATTCTCCCAAATTCTATTCAAAAGGATGCAAAACACACTTGACAGAAACTTACCCAGAGAACAAGTTGGTTTCTGATCAAGGATTTTCCACCATGGACAACACTCAAGTTGTAAGCCAACTCCAAGAGAAAGCTAACGAGCATGGTATACCACTTTGTTTCGCCTTTGTCGATTATGAAAAAGCATTTAACTCCATCGAATTCATCCCTATGTTCACAGCTTTGAAAAATCAAGGAATTGACAGTGCTTATATCAACATGTATCAGGATCTTTACGACGGAGCGACAGCAACTTTAAAACTAATTGTTTTTGAGGAAAATGGAGGGGGGGGGGGGGCGATGGTCATACAATTTTGATAACAAATCTTTATTTGTGGGATCGATAGTCATACCTTTTGTCCAAAATACCCCGGACTTACTCTACGCTAGACACTCACCATAATACCACATTTACTCTATGACCTAATCCTAACTTACTTTTTGAAACGATTGTGAGCTGGAACCATTTTCTTTTTGCTATTCGAGATAAATTCTGTTCGTTATTTTTTTTTGGGGGGGGGGGGGGCACTATTTTAGGTGATTACGACCTTGCCAGTAAGACTTAGAGTTAGTGTTAAAAATATATTAGTTGACTGATCTAATAAGTTAGAACTACTCTAAAAAGTAGAATCTTAAGGGGGTCGATAATTTGGTTGAGGGTGTTAATCTACAAATTGAACAGAGTCTGTTGTTAATTTTTCTGTCTTCTAAATGCGAAAGTTTTTTTTCATTTATAACTCCTATATAATAATCAAAACGGGTTACCGTTATTTCAATCAAGAACACACCATATAGACTTGATATTCTGTGCAAGTAAACGGAAAAAAAGTATTCTACCTGTTTTAGGCGATCACGTGTGAACACCCTGAAAAACTTAACGGAAAGATGAAAAAAAAAAAAAAAAAAAGTATTATTTTGGAATTTAAAATGTGGGTAATTTTTTGTATATAAATTTAATGTAAAATGATCCCCATTTTTGTGGCCAGTTTTAGGGCAGAGAACTAAATTCTTTTTTTTTCTATGGGAGTTAAATCCGCTGCGTTTTAGGGAGGTGGTGTGGGGCTAACTACTTTTTAGGCGATTACATGTCGTTTTATGACCTTGCCACTCGGACTTAGAGTTAATAGTACAAACTTTTGGTAAGTTCCCTAAAAAGATAGAATGGCCCGGAAATTGGGAACATAGTACGTTTGATATATATATATATATATATATATATATATATATATATATATATATATATATATATATATATATATATATATATATACAACAAATCCCCCACTAAATTGTAAAATATTTGTTTTTCTTTATCTCTGTTTTCCACGGTGTTAACATGCAATCACCTAAAAAAAAGAAGCAGAATGTCATTTTTTCGAGGGGGGGGGGCTATCGGAGGGTGTTAATCTGCAAATTTAGCCATATATTTTTTTTAATCTTATACATTTTTTTTTTAACTCTACGTCCCCTTTTTTATTTTTATTTTAAGCAATTGATTTTAGTTGTGTTTACTATTCCCGTGAAAAATGATTAAAAAAACTTTAAAATTATCTAACTAATTAAATCCCTTATATTTATGGTATAGATAAAAATATTAAAAGTTTAGGATATTATTGTAGATGAACACCCATCTCTCGATAAAATGAGATTCTACTTTTTTAGGCGATTTCTATAAAAACTATTAAATTAGTTAACTGCCCTAATAATTTAGAATGACCGTAAAAAGAAGAATCTCATTTTTAGGGGGGGGGGTAATTTAGCTGAATGTGTAAATCTAAACATTTACCAAAGTTTATTGTTAAAATTTTGGAATTCTCTGAGTAATTTTTTTTAATTAACGGCCTCCATTCCAATTAATTGCTGCACAGAGGGCGGGTAGGTTTTGCTAGTATATATATATATATATATATATATATATATATATATATATATATATATATATATTGGTACAGAAAAATTAGTACAACATTCGTACCGTCGGTTTCAAGCACAGACGGACTTAGCCATCCGGCTCTCTTCAGCTTCTGTTGTTATCTGTTTCGGAAATGTGAAGTCATGTGTCTGCTGGGATTTTTCCTGCCATATTACAAAGAAGTTATATATATATATATATATATATATATATATATATATATATATATATATATATATATATATATATATATATATATATATACATATATATATATATATATATACATATATATATATATATATATATATATATATATATATATATATATATATATATATATATATATATATATATATATATATATATATATATATATATATATATATATATAAGTTGCAAAATAAGTAGGGAATTGGTTTTTATCGCGGTGTGTAGGGTGGTGGTTATGTAATATTGTTATGTCCCGGGTGATATCTAGGCGTATCAGAAGAAGAAGCCACTCGTAGCCAGCGTGCCGCTATTCCGAACTCACATAATTTTTAAAAAGTCAAAATCTTTTTCATGTAAAACTTTAGAATTAAAACTTGCTGGTAAATTATTTTTAAATGAAAATAAAATATAAAGTAAAAATTGATTTTTTTTTAATAAAAAATTCATATTTCAATATTTTGAAAAAACAACAACACCTATTTGATTACTTATTTTTCTAAAAGAAATTATTTAAAATAAAAATACATAACTTTTTCTTTCAGCAGGTTTTAATTATAAAGTTTCACATGAAAAAGATTTTGACTTTAAAATATATGACCGGAGAGATTGCGGCTTGCTGTTGTGAATTCGGAATAGCGGCATGCTGACTACGGGTCGCTTCTTTTTCTGATACGCCGATATCTGAAGTTATATATCATCGATTTATAAGCAAAAAGAAAAAAGAAAAGAAAAAAGAAAACAGTTTGGCGATTATTGTTTCGAGGTCGGGTTGTCTAAGGGCGATAACTTATACTATTTTTATTTTTTCACACTCTTAATTCTCAAAGAGTACTCGCCCTTGAATATTTTCTCTTTTTCTGTTTAAATGAATCGGAGTATTTATTGTTTGAAAGGAAAGAAGGGGGAGAAATGATTTAAGTTTAAAAGGGGGTTCATAATTAGTATTAAAAAAGTCCATAATTTAACTTTGGTGCATCTCCAGTTTAGCGGATACTTTCGAAAAAATAAAATAAAACACACTGAGGAATATCTGTTTGACGTACGGGCTGAATATATCATATACCAAAAATCACGTAAATTAATCAAGTAGTTTTTTTTTTATAAAAAAAATTAAATTTTAGCGATTTACGAAGAGGAAGTGCAAATATGACAGCCATTTTGATTTATTCAAAGGGAGATAAGCGTAATTTATTTACGGTTATCCCCGTTTGAATAATAACTTTAGATGGCATATTGTATATATACACACCTAATATTTTCTGACCAGTGCTGAAATACTTGCTGGGTATGGGTTGAGGGTTGAAAAACAATTTCGCAATAAAAGGAGGTTTTAAGATCAACAAATCTTTGCGCGTCAACTCTGGATCCATTAAAAAAAAAATCATCAAACATTTGCCCCATATTTGATCTTTGGGTGGTGAGGCCATTGACCCCTTTTGGTACATGCATCCGAAACACTGGAAGCTCAGCACGCAGGGCAAACGCTACCGAATGTAATCGAGAGAGAGAGAGAGAGAGAGAGAGGGGGGGGGGGAGAGGGAGAGAGAGAGAGAGAGAAAGAGAGAGAGAGAGAGACAGACAGACAGACAGACAGAGAGGGGGAGAGAGAAAGAGAGAGATAGGGGAGAGAGATAGGGGAGAGAGAGATGGGAGAGAGAGAAAGAGATAACGAGAGGGAGGGAGAGAGAGATAGGGGGAGGGAGAGAGAGGGGGGAGAGAGAGAGAGAGAGAGAGAGAGAGAGAGAGAGAGAGAGAG
This sequence comes from Sepiola atlantica, assembly GCA_963556195.1. Lineage (NCBI taxonomy): Eukaryota > Metazoa > Mollusca > Cephalopoda > Sepiida > Sepiolidae > Sepiola > Sepiola atlantica. The sequence goes on along the minus strand of OY744539.1, from coordinate 81,695,050 downwards.
AGAGAGAGCATAGCTAAGAAAGATCCGGATTTCATCCACAAAATTTATTTTCTTTCAAACGACATATTTTCATGTTATTAGACACATTAAGATTACATAATTAATTTTTTAGATCATTTTAATTTTCATATACATTAATGAATGTTATTTAAATATTTGTTAATGTATAAGGTGCAAGTCCATAACTCCCACGTTATGAAAAAAAAAAGAAATAACAATCTTTATGATGGAACCCGTGACGGAAATAAAATATCGTACACCAAAAATATTACGTAAATTGATCAACTAGTCATTTTTTTACAAATGAAAATCAAATTTCATGGCTCAACGACGCTCATTAGGGACCTCCAAAGCTAACCATACAATTTACCCCCACCCCTATATGTAACACGATGTAACTTTAATATATGTTTATATTATTGTCATAACTTTTTTACCATTCAAAAGAAGAAATAATAAAATAAACTGCTGATGATTTAAAAAAAAATTTCAGCGTACGAAAATAATGAAAATGAGAAACTAAAAACGTGTGTATTTTATTTACGTCTTTATTTAACGTTCCTATGTAGTAACCAATTTTTATGCGCTAACACCCCTGTGTTTAATAAACGAACAACCTGCAGATACGGCCACCGTCTCTCCAGTGTTAGAACCTGCAGACACGGTCACCGTGTTTGCAGTGTTAGAACCTGGAGACACTTTAAATTCGTTTCGTTTTCGCTTTCGTCAGACACAGTTTTTTTTTCGCTTTCGTCTTGTTAAGTTAGTGTATTTCACGAGTTTTAAATTAGCGTATTTTAATCGGGCTATTTTATGAAAATGAAAGTTGGAGATACATTTTTAAATTATGCGGAATATAAGGCACAACTCAACGCATATGAGGAAGAAATATGCATAAACTATTTCGTAAGTGACTCCACATCCATAAAAGAGCTAAAATAAAACAGGCAAAAAAAAAATTCAAGTAAGTTAGCTATATACATTTATTCACTATTACTTAAAGTAGGTATCCCAAACTACCCAGTTTTAAACATTGATGTGAACTCGGCAACGGAAAACTCGGCAACGGAAAACTCGGCAACGGAAAATTACGTAATATGGTATCTTTTGTTTATTAAATTGTTAGGTGAAAGTACAGAATAGTTAACAAAGCCCCCTCACCCCATGTTAAGAATGGCTTTCTAAATGATGTTATTTGTAAATCACTGTGAGAAAAGTGGTTAATCCATCGTTTCACAACTAAAATGACAGACAATGTATTTTTCTGATTTCTTTTACGACCATACAACGATTTATTTGAAAGAAGAATTTTTTTTTTTAAGTATTAAATAAAGTTGTTAGATAAAACAAGTTTTAGGCAAGATGAAAAAAAAAATAAACACTGAATTAATGACCATTGGTGGTTATTTGTTTTATGGTGCTAATTTACTGTAGGACCCGTGCTACCGTTTTTTTTTTCTTTACCCCCTTTTCGTCTGTTAGCTGTTATTATAAATGTCCTACAGTAAATTAGCACCACAAAACAAATAAGCACTAATCGTCATTAGCAAAAACTCAAAATCGCACTGAACAAAAAACAAAAAAAAAACAACAGCTAACAGAATGAAAAAGGGGTAAAGAGAAAAACGGTAGCGCGGGTCCTACAGTAAATTAGCACAATAAAACAAATAAGCACCAATGGTCATTATCTAAAACTAACAAAAAACAAACAAACAAACAAAAAAAAAAATGACTACGAAAAGAAAAAACAAAAGCAGAATTATTCCAAGAATTTTTAATTAAATAATTTCCTAATTCTTTTTTTCTTAAATAAAAGTTCTATGAAATGAAAAAAATAATCCTTTTCGGAGAAATTACGTACTTAAGAAAGAGCGAAAGAGAGCGTTAGCGATTTTCCGGAGGTTTTCTTTCACGATTTAGCGGGTTTTCAAAATCGCTAGCAGGGTTTTGAAAAGTAGCTTATTCACTGATAACTATTCTATACAATTACCAAAAGTTGTCATTCATTGTGTAATTAGAAAACCGCGTCGTATTATTTCTGCAATGTTATTTAATTCGAGAGCTTAATTTTTCTTAGAGTTATACTGATTTAATCAATGCGGAATTAAGGGATTTCTTTTTCATAAAATATGATAACTATATTTTAAAAGATATTTTTTACGAAATAATACAGTTATGTTCATGTATCTCTTCAGTATGTTATCAGTTATTGTTATTTATCTCTTCAGTATGTTATCAGATATGTTCATGTATCTCTTCAGTATCTTATCAGTTATTGTAATTTATATCTTCAGTATGTTATCAGTTATGTTCATGTATCTCTTCAGTATGATATCAGTTATTGTTATTTATCTCTTCAGTATGTTATCAGTTATTGTTTTTATCACTTCAGTATGTTATCAGGTATTTTCATGTATCTCTTCAGTATGTTATCAGTTATTGTTATTTATCTCTTCAGTATCTTATCAGTTATGTTTATGTATCTCTTCAGTATGTTATCAGTTATGGTTATTTATTTCTTCAGTATATTATCAGTTATTGTTACTTATCTCTTCAGTATGTTATCAGATATGTTCATGTATCTCTTCAGTATGTTATCAGTTATTGTTATTTATCTCTTCAGTATGTTATCAGATATGTTCATGTATATCTTCAGTATCTTATCAGTTATTGTTACTTATCTCTTCAGTATGTTATCAGTTATATTTATGTATCTCTTCAGTATGTTTTCAGTTATTGTTATTTATCTCTTCAGTATGTTATCAGTTATGTTCATGTATCTCTTCAGTATGTTATCAGTTATCTCCATGTATCTTTTCAGTATGTTATCAGTTATTGTTATTTATCTCTTCAGTATGTTATCAGTTATTGTTACTTATCTCTTCAGTATGTTATCAGATATGTTCATGTATCTCTTCAGTATCTTATCAGTTATTGTTACTTATCTCTTCAGTATGTTATCAGTTATATTCATGTATCTCTTCAGTATGTTATCAGTTATTGTTATTTATCTCTTCAGTATATTATCAGTTATTGTTATTTATCTCTTCAGTATGTTTTCAGTTATTGTTATTTATCTCTTCAGTATGTTATCAGTTATTGTTATTTATCTCTTCAGTATGTTATCAGTTATTGTTATTTATCTCTTTAGCATGTTATCAGTTATGTTCATGTATCTCTTCAGTATGTTATCAGTTATTTTTATTTGTCTCTTCAGTATGTCATCAGTTATTTTTTATTTATCTCTTCAGTATGTTATCAGTTATTGTTATTTATCTCTTCAGTATGTTATCAGTTATTGTTATTTATCTCTTCAGTATGTTATCAGTTATTGTTATTTATCTCTTCAGTATGTTATAAGTTATTGTTATTTATCTCTTCAGTATGTTATCAGTTATTGTTATTTATCTCTTTAGCATGTTATCAGTTATGTTCATGTATCCCTGCAGTATGTTATCAGTTATTTTTTATTTATCTCTTCAGTATGTTATCAGTTATTGTTATTTATCTCTTCAGTATGTTATCAGTTATTGTTATTTATCTCTTCAGTATGTTATCAGTTATTGTTATTTATATCTTCAGTATGTTATCAGTTATTGTTATTTATCTCTTCAGTATGTTATCAGTTATTGTTATTTATCTCTTCAGTATGTTATCAGTTATTGTTATTTATCTCTTTAGCATGTTATCAGTTATGTTCATGTATCTCTTCAGTATGTTATCAGTTATTGTTATTTATCTCTTCAGTATGTTATCAGTTATTGTTATTTATCTCTTCAGTATGTTATCAGTTATTGTTATTTATCTCTTCAGTATGTTATCAGTTATTGTTATGTATCTCTTCAGTATGTTATCAGTTATGTTCATGTATCTTTTCAGTATGTTATCAGTTATTGTTATTTATCTCTTCAGTATGTTATCAGTTATTGTTATTTATCTCTTCAGTATGTTATCAGTTATTGTTATTTATCTCTTCAGTATGTTATAAGTTATGTTCATGTATCTCTTTAGCATGTTATCAGTTATGTTCATGTATCTCTTCAGTATGTTATCAGTTATTGTTATTTATTTCTGCAGTATGTTATCAGTTATTGTTATTTACTTCTTCAGTATGTTATCAGTTATTGTTATTTATCTCTTCAGTATGTTATCAGTTATTGTTATTTATCTCTTCAGTATATTATCAGTTATTGTTTTTTATCTCTTCAGTATGTTATCAGTTATTGTTATTTATCTCTTCAGTATGTTATCAGTTATTGTTATTTATCTCTTCAGTATGTTATCAGTTATTGTTATTTATCTCTTCAGTATGTTATCAGTTATTGTTATTTATCTCTTCAGTATGTTATCAGTTATTGTTATTTATCTCTTTAGCATGTTATCAGTTATGTTCATGTATCTCTTCAGTATGTTATCAGTTATTGTTATTTATCTCTTCAGTATGTTATCAGTTATTGTTATTTATCTCTTCAGTATGTTATCAGTTATTGTTATTTATCTCTTCAGTATGTTATCAGTTATTGTTATTTATCTCTTCAGTATGTTATCAGTTATTGTTATTTATCTCTTCAGTATGTTATCAGTTATTGTTATTTATCTCTTCAGTATGTTATCAGTTATTGTTATCTATCTCTTCAGTATGTTATCAGTTATTGTTATTTATCTCTTTAGCATGCTATCAGTTATGTTCATGTATCCCTGCAGTATGTTATCAGTTATTTTTTATTTATCTCTTCAGTATGTTATCAGTTATTGTTATTTATCTCTTCAGTATGTTATCAGTTATTGTTATTTATCTCTTCAGTATGTTATCAGTTATTGTTATTTATCTCTTCAGTATGTTATCAGTTATTGTTATTTATCTCTTCAGTATGTTATCAGTTATTGTTATTTATCTCTTTAGCATGTTATCAGTTATGTTCATGTATCTCTTCAGTATGTTATCAGTTATTGTTATTTATCTCTTCAGTATGTTATCAGTTATTGTTATTTATCTCTTCAGTATGTTATCAGTTATTGTTATTTATCTCTTCAGTATGTTATCAGTTATTGTTATTTATCTCTTCAGTATGTTATCAGTTATTGTTATTTATCTCTTCAGTATGTTATCAGTTATGTTCATGTATCTCTTCAGTATGTTATCAGTTATATTTATTTATTTCTGCAGTATGTTATCAGTTATTGTTATTTATCTCTTCAGTATGTTATCAGTTATTGTTATTTATCTCTTTAGCATGTTATCAATTATGTTCATGTATCCCTGCAGTATGTTATCAGTTATTTTTTATTTATCTCTTCAGTATGTTATCAGTTATTGTTATTTATCTCTTCAGTATGTTATCAGTTATTGTTATTTATCTCTTTAGCATGTTATCAGTTATTGTTATTTATCTCTTCAGTATGTTATCAGTTATTGTTATTTATCTCTTCAGTATGTTATCAGTTATTGTTATTTATCTCTTCAGTATGTTATCAGTTATTGTTATTTATCTCTTCATTATGTTATCAGTTATTGTTATTTATCTCTTCAGCATGTTATCAGTTATTGTTATTTATCTCTTCAGTATGTTATCAGTTATTGTTATTTATCTCTTCAGTATGTTATCAGTTATGTTCATGTATCTCTTCAGTATGTTATCAGTTATTGTTATTTATTTCTGCAGTATGTTATCAGTTATTGTTATTTATCTCTTCAGTATGTTATCAGTTATTGTTATTTATCTCTTTAGCATGTTATTAATTATGTTCATGTATCCCTGCAGTATGGTATCAGTTATTTTTTATTTATCTCTTCAGTATGTTATCAGTTATTGTTATTTATCTCTTCAGTATGTTATCAGTTATTGTTATTTATCTTTTCAGTATGTTATCAGTTATTGTTATTTATCTCTTCAGTATGTTATCAGTTGTTGTTATTTATCTCTTCAGTATCTTATCAGTTATGTTTATGTATCTCTTCAGTATGTTATCAGTTATGGTTATTTATTTCTTCAGTATATTATCAGTTATTGTTACTTATCTCTTCAGTATGTTATCAGATATGTTCATGTATCTCTTCAGTATGTTATCAGTTATTGTTATTTATCTCTTCAGTATGTTATCAGATATGTTCATGTATATCTTCAGTATCTTATCAGTTATTGTTACTTATCTCTTCAGTATGTTATCAGTTATATTTATGTATCTCTTCAGTATGTTTTCAGTTATTGTTATTTATCTCTTCAGTATGTTATCAGTTATGTTCATGTATCTCTTCAGTATGTTATCAGTTATCTCCATGTATCTTTTCAGTATGTTATCAGTTATTGTTATTTATCTCTTCAGTATGTTATCAGTTATTGTTACTTATCTCTTCAGTATGTTATCAGATATGTTCATGTATCTCTTCAGTATCTTATCAGTTATTGTTACTTATCTCTTCAGTATGTTATCAGTTATATTCATGTATCTCTTCAGTATGTTATCAGTTATTGTTATTTATCTCTTCAGTATATTATCAGTTATTGTTATTTATCTCTTCAGTATGTTTTCAGTTATTGTTATTTATCTCTTCAGTATGTTATCAGTTATTGTTATTTATCTCTTCAGTATGTTATCAGTTATTGTTATTTATCTCTTTAGCATGTTATCAGTTATGTTCATGTATCTCTTCAGTATGTTATCAGTTATTTTTATTTGTCTCTTCAGTATGTCATCAGTTATTTTTTATTTATCTCTTCAGTATGTTATCAGTTATTGTTATTTATCTCTTCAGTATGTTATCAGTTATTGTTATTTATCTCTTCAGTATGTTATCAGTTATTGTTATTTATCTCTTCAGTATGTTATAAGTTATTGTTATTTATCTCTTCAGTATGTTATCAGTTATTGTTATTTATCTCTTTAGCATGTTATCAGTTATGTTCATGTATCCCTGCAGTATGTTATCAGTTATTTTTTATTTATCTCTTCAGTATGTTATCAGTTATTGTTATTTATCTCTTCAGTATGTTATCAGTTATTGTTATTTATCTCTTCAGTATGTTATCAGTTATTGTTATTTATATCTTCAGTATGTTATCAGTTATTGTTATTTATCTCTTCAGTATGTTATCAGTTATTGTTATTTATCTCTTCAGTATGTTATCAGTTATTGTTATTTATCTCTTTAGCATGTTATCAGTTATGTTCATGTATCTCTTCAGTATGTTATCAGTTATTGTTATTTATCTCTTCAGTATGTTATCAGTTATTGTTATTTATCTCTTCAGTATGTTATCAGTTATTGTTATTTATCTCTTCAGTATGTTATCAGTTATTGTTATGTATCTCTTCAGTATGTTATCAGTTATGTTCATGTATCTTTTCAGTATGTTATCAGTTATTGTTATTTATCTCTTCAGTATGTTATCAGTTATTGTTATTTATCTCTTCAGTATGTTATCAGTTATTGTTATTTATCTCTTCAGTATGTTATAAGTTATGTTCATGTATCTCTTTAGCATGTTATCAGTTATGTTCATGTATCTCTTCAGTATGTTATCAGTTATTGTTATTTATTTCTGCAGTATGTTATCAGTTATTGTTATTTACTTCTTCAGTATGTTATCAGTTATTGTTATTTATCTCTTCAGTATGTTATCAGTTATTGTTATTTATCTCTTCAGTATATTATCAGTTATTGTTTTTTATCTCTTCAGTATGTTATCAGTTATTGTTATTTATCTCTTCAGTATGTTATCAGTTATTGTTATTTATCTCTTCAGTATGTTATCAGTTATTGTTATTTATCTCTTCAGTATGTTATCAGTTATTGTTATTTATCTCTTCAGTATGTTATCAGTTATTGTTATTTATCTCTTTAGCATGTTATCAGTTATGTTCATGTATCTCTTCAGTATGTTATCAGTTATTGTTATTTATCTCTTCAGTATGTTATCAGTTATTGTTATTTATCTCTTCAGTATGTTATCAGTTATTGTTATTTATCTCTTCAGTATGTTATCAGTTATTGTTATTTATCTCTTCAGTATGTTATCAGTTATTGTTATTTATCTCTTCAGTATGTTATCAGTTATTGTTATTTATCTCTTCAGTATGTTATCAGTTATTGTTATTTATCTCTTCAGTATGTTATCAGTTATTGTTATTTATCTCTTTAGCATGTTATCAGTTATGTTCATGTATCCCTGCAGTATGTTATCAGTTATTTTTTATTTATCTCTTCAGTATGTTATCAGTTATTGTTATTTATCTCTTCAGTATGTTATCAGTTATTGTTATTTATCTCTTCAGTATGTTATCAGTTATTGTTATTTATCTCTTCAGTATGTTATCAGTTATTGTTATTTATCTCTTCAGTATGTTATCAGTTATTGTTATTTATCTCTTTAGCATGTTATCAGTTATGTTCATGTATCTCTTCAGTATGTTATCAGTTATTGTTATTTATCTCTTCAGTATGTTATCAGTTATTGTTATTTATCTCTTCAGTATGTTATCAGTTATTGTTATTTATCTCTTCAGTATGTTATCAGTTATTGTTATTTATCTCTTCAGTATGTTATCAGTTATTGTTATTTATCTCTTCAGTATGTTATCAGTTATGTTCATGTATCTCTTCAGTATGTTATCAGTTATATTTATTTATTTCTGCAGTATGTTATCAGTTATTGTTATTTATCTCTTCAGTATGTTATCAGTTATTGTTATTTATCTCTTTAGCATGTTATCAATTATGTTCATGTATCCCTGCAGTATGTTATCAGTTATTTTTTATTTATCTCTTCAGTATGTTATCAGTTATTGTTATTTATCTCTTCAGTATGTTATCAGTTATTGTTATTTATCTCTTTAGCATGTTATCAGTTATTGTTATTTATCTCTTCAGTATGTTATCAGTTATTGTTATTTATCTCTTCAGTATGTTATCAGTTATTGTTATTTATCTCTTCAGTATGTTATCAGTTATTGTTATTTATCTCTTCATTATGTTATCAGTTATTGTTATTTATCTCTTCAGCATGTTATCAGTTATTGTTATTTATCTCTTCAGTATGTAATCAGTTATTGTTATTTATCTCTTCAGTATGTTATCAGTTATGTTCATGTATCTCTTCAGTATGTTATCAGTTATTGTTATTTATTTCTGCAGTATGTTATCAGTTATTGTTATTTATCTCTTCAGTATGTTATCAGTTATTGTTATTTATCTCTTTAGCATGTTATTAATTATGTTCATGTATCCCTGCAGTATGGTATCAGTTATTTTTTATTTATCTCTTCAGTATGTTATCAGTTATTGTTATTTATCTCTTCAGTATGTTATCAGTTATTGTTATTTATCTTTTCAGTATGTTATCAGTTATTGTTATTTATCTCTTCAGTATGTTATCAGTTGTTGTTATTTATCTCTTCAGTATGTTATCAGTTATTGTTATTTATCTCTTCAGTATGTTATCAGTTATTGTTATTTATCTCTTTAGTATGTTATCAGTTATTGTTATTTATCTCTTTAGCATGTTATCAGTTATGTTCATGTATCCCTGCAGTATGTTATCAGTTATTTTTTATTTATCTCTTCAGTATGTTATCAGTTATTGTTATTTATCTCTTCAGTATGTTATCAGTTATTGTTATTTATCTCTTTAGCATGTTATCAGTTATGTTCATGTATCTCTTCAGTATGTTATCAGTTATTGTTATTTATCTCTTCAGTATGTTATCAGTTATTGTTATTTATCTCTTCAGTATGTTATCAGTTATTGTTATTTATCTCTTCAGTATGTTATCAGTTATTGTTATTTATCTCTTTAGTATGTTATCAGTTATTGTTATTTATCTCTTCAGTATGTTATCAGTTATTGTTATTTATCTCTTTAGCATGTTATCAGTTATGTTCATGTATCTCTTCAGTATGTCATCAGTTATTGTTATTTATTTCTGCAGTATGTTATCAGTTATTGTTATTTATCTCTTCAGTATGTTATCAGTTATTGTTATTTATCTCTTCAGTATGTTATCAGTTATTGTTATTTATCTCTTTAGCATGTTATCAGTTATGTTCATGTATCTCTTCAGTATGTTATCAGTTATTGTTATTTATCTCTTCAGTATGTTATCAGTTATTGTTATTTATCTCTTCAGTATGTTATCAGTTATTGTTATTTATCTCTTCAGTATGTTATCAGTTATTGTTATTTATCTCTTCAGTATGTTATCAGTTATGTTCATGTATCTCTTCAGTATGTTATCAGTTATTGTTATTTATTTCTGCAGTATGTTATCAGTTATTGTTATTTATCTCTTCAGTATGTTATCAGTTATTGTTATTTATCTCTTTAGCATGCTATCAATTATGTTCATGTATCCCTGCAGTATGTTATCAGTTATTTTTTATTTATCTCTTCAGTATGTTATCAGTTATTGTTATTTATCTCTTCAGTATGTTATCAGTTATTGTTATTTATCTCTTTAGCATGTTATCAGTTATGTTCATGTATCTCTTCAGTATGTTATCAGTTATTGTTATTTATCTCTTCAGTATGTTATCAGTTATTGTTATTTATCTCTTCAGTATGTTATCAGTTATTGTTATTTATCTCTTCAGTATGTTATCAGTTATTGTTATTTATCTCTTCAGTATGTTATCAGTTATTGTTATTTATCTCTTCAGTATGTTATCAGTTATTGTTATTTATCTCTTCAGTATGTATCAGTTATTGTTATTTATCTCTTCAGTATGTTATCAGTTATGTTCATGTATCTCTTCAGTATGTTATCAGTTATTGTTATTTATTTCTGCAGTATGTTATCAGTTATTGTTATTTATCTCTTCAGTATGTTATCAGTTATTGTTATTTATCTCTTTAGCATGTTATCAATTATGTTCATGTATCCCTGCAGTATGTTATCAGTTATTTTTTATTTATCTCTTCAGTATGTTATCAGTTATTGTTATTTATCTCTTCAGTATGTTATCAGTTATTGTTATTTATCTTTTCAGTATGTTATCAGTTATTGTTATTTATCTCTTCAGTATGTTATCAGTTATTGTTATTTATCTCTTCAGTATGTTATCAGTTATTGTTATTTATCTCTTCAGTATGTTATCAGTTATTGTTATTTATCTCTTCAGTATGTTATCAGTTATTGTTATTTATCTCTTTAGCATGTTATCAGTTATGTTCATGTATCCCTGCAGTATGTTATCAGTTATTTTTTATTTATCTCTTCAGTATGTTATCAGTTATTGTTATTTATCTCTTCAGTATGTTATCAGTTATTGTTATTTATCTCTTTAGCATGTTATCAGTTATGTTCATGTATCTCTTCAGTATGTTATCAGTTATTGTTATTTATCTCTTCAGTATGTTATCAGTTATTGTTATTTATCTCTTTAGCATGTTATCAGTTATGTTCATGTATCTCTTCAGTATGTTATCAGTTATTGTTATTTATCTCTTCAGTATGTTATCAGTTATTGTTAGTTATCTCTTCAGTATGTTATCAGTTATTGTTATTTATCTCTTCAGTATGTTATCAGTTATTGTTATTTATCTCTTCAGTATGTTATCAGTTATTGTTATTTATCTCTTTAGCATGTTATCAGTTATGTTCATGTATCTCTTCAGTATGTTATCAGTTATTGTTATTTATTTCTGCAGTATGTTATCAGTTATTGTTATTTATCTCTTCAGTATGTTATCAGTTATTGTTATTTATCTCTTCAGTATGTTATCAGTTATTTTTTATTTATCTCTTCAGTATGTTATCAGTTATTGTTATTTATCTCTTCAGTATGTTATCAGTTATGTTCATGTATCTCTTCAGTATGTTATCAGTTATTGTTATTTATCTCTTCAGTATGTTATCAGTTATTGTTATTTATCTCTTCAGTATGTTATCAGTTATGTTCATGTATCTCTTCAGTATGTTATCAGTTATGTTCATGTATCTTTTCAGTATGTTATCAGTTATTGTTATTTATCTCTTCAGTATGTTATCAGTTATTGTTATTTATCTCTTCAGTATGTTATCAGTTATTGTTATTTATCTCTTCAGTATGTTATCAGTTATGTTCATGTATCTCTTTAGCATGTTATCAGTTATGTTCATGTATCTCTTCAGTATGTTATCAGTTATTGTTATTTATCTCTTCAGTATGTTATCAGTTATTGTTATTTATCTCTTCAGTATGTTATCAGTTATTGTTATTTATCTCTTCAGTATGTTATCAGTTATGTTCATGTATCTCTTTAGCATGTTATCAGTTATGTTCATGTATCTCTTCAGTATGTTATCAGTTATTGTTATTTATCTCTTCAGTATGTTATCAGTTATTGTTTTTTATCTCTTCAGTATGTTATCAGTTATTGTTATTTATCTCTTCAGTATGTTATCAGTTATGTTCATGTATCTCTTTAGCATGTTATCAGTTATGTTCATGTATCTCTTCAGTATGTTATCAGTTATTGTTATTTATCTCTTCAGTATGTTATCAGTTATTGTTATTTATCTCTTCAGTATGTTATCAGTTATTGTTATTTATCTCTTTAGCATCTTATCAGTTATGTTCATGTATCTCTTCAGTATGTTATCAGTTATTGTTATTTATCTCTTCAGTATGTTATCAGTTATTGTTATTTATCTCTTTAGCATGTTATCAGTTATGTTCATGTATCTCTTCAGTATGTTATCAGTTATTGTTATTTATCTCTTCAGTATGTTATCAGTTATTGTTATTTATCTCTTCAGTATGTTATCAGTTATTGTTATTTATCTCTTCAGTATGTTATCAGTTATTGTTATTTATCTCTTCAGTATGTTATCAGTTATTGTTATTTATCTCTTCAGTATGTTATCAGTTATTGTTATTTATCTCTTTAGCATGTTATCAGTTATGTTCATGTATCTCTTCAGTATGTTATCAGTTATTGTTATTTATTTCTGCAGTATGTTATCAGTTATTGTTATTTATCTCTTCAGTATGTTATCGGGTATGTTCATGTATCCATGCAGTATGTTATCAGTTATTTTTTATTTATCTCTTCAGTATGTTATCAGTTATTTTTTATTTATCTCTTCAGTATGTTATCAGTTATTGTTATTTATCTCTTCAGTATGTTATCAGTTATTGTTATTTATCTCTTCAGTATGTTATCAGTTATTGTTATTTATCTCTTCAGTATGTTATCAGTTATTGTTATTTATCTCTTCAGTATGTTATCAGTTATTGTTATTTATCTCTCAGTATGTTCTCAGTTATGTACAGTTATCTCTTCAGTATGTTATCAGTTATTGTTATTTATCTCTTCAGTATGTTATCAGTTATTGTTATTTATCTCTTCAGTATGTTATCAGTTATTGTTATTTATCTCTTCAGTATGTTCTCAGTTATGTACAGTTATCTCTTCAGTATGTTATCAGTTATTGTTATTTCTCTATTCAGTATGTTATCAGTTATTGTTATTTATCTCTTCAGTATGTTCTCAGTTATGTACATGTATCTCTTCAGTATGTTATCAGTTATTGTTATTTATCTCTTCAGTATGTTATCAGTTATGTTCATGTATCTTTTCAGTATGTTATCAGTTATGTTCATGTATCTTTTCAGTATGTTATCAGTTATTGTTATTTATCTCTTCAGTATGTTATCAGTTATTGTTATTTATCTCTTCAGTATGTTATCAGTTATGTTCATGTATCTTTTCAGTATGTTATCAGTTATGTTCATGTATCTCTTCAGTATGTTATCAGTTATTGTTATTTATCTCTTCAGTATGTTCTCAGTTATGTACATGTATCTCTTCAGTATGTTATCAGTTATTGTTATTTATCTCTTCAGTATGTTATCAGTTATTGTTATTTATCTCTTCAGTATGTTATCAGTTATTGTTATTTATCTCTTCAGTATGTTATCAGTTATTGTTATTTATCTCTTCAGTATGTTATCAGTTATTGTTATTTATCTCTTCAGTATGTTATCAGTTATGTTCATGTATCTCTTCAGTATGTTATCAGTTATTGTTATTTATCTCTTCAGTATGTTATCAGTTATTGTTATTTATCTCTTCAGTATGTTATCATTTATTGTTATTTATCTCTTTAGTATGTTATCAGTTATTGTTATTTATCTCTTCAGTATGTTATCAGTTATTGTTATTTATCTCTTCAGTATGTTATCAGTTATGTTCATGTATCTCTTCAGTATGTTATCAGTTATTGTTATTTATCTCTTCAGTATGTTATCAGTATTGTTATTTATCTCTTCAGTATGTTATCAGTTATTGTTATTTATCTCTTCAGTATGTTATCAGTTATTGTTATTTATCTCTTCAGTATGTTATCAGTTATTGTTATTTATCTCTTCAGTATGTTATCAGTTATTGTTATTTATCTCTTCAGTATGTTATCAGTTATGTTCATGTATCTCTTCAGTATGTTATCAGTTATTGTTATTTATCTCTTCAGTATGTTATCAGTTATTGTTATTTATCTCTTCAGTATGTTATCAGTTATGTTCATGTATCTCTACAGTATGTTATCAGTTATTGTTATTTATCTCTACAGTATGTTATCAGTTATGTTCATGTATCTTTTCAGTATGTTATCAGTTATGTTCATGTATCTTTTCAGTATGTTATCAGTTATTGTTATTTATCTCTTCAGTATGTTATCAGTTATTGTTATTTATCTCTTCAGTATGTTATCAGTTATGTTCATGTATCTTTTCAGTATGATATCAGTTATTGTTATTTATATCTTCAGTATGTTATCAGTTATTGTTATTTATCTCTTCAGTATGTTCTCAGTTATGTACATGTATCTCTTCAGTATGTTATCAGTTATTGTTATTTATCTCTTCAGTATGTTATCAGTTATTGTTATTTATCTCTTCAGTATGTTATCAGTTATTGTTATTTATCTCTTCAGTATGTTATCAGTTATATTCATGTATCTCTTCAGTATGTTATCAGTTATTGTTATTTATTTCTTCAGTATGTTATCAGTTATTGTTATTTATCTTATCAGTATGTTATCAGTTATTGTTATTTATCTCTTTAGCATGTTATCAGTTATTGTTATTTATCTCTTCAGTATGTTATCAGTTATTGTTATTTATCTCTTCAGTATGTTATCAGTTATGTTCATGTATCTCTTCAGTATGTTATCAGTTATTGTTATTTATCTCTTCAGTATGTTATCAGTATTGTTATTTATCTCTTCAGTATGTTATCAGTTATTGTTATTTATCTCTTCAGTATGTTATCAGTTATTGTTATTTATCTCTTTAGCATGCTATCAATTATGTTCATGTATCCCTGCAGTATGTTATCAGTTATTTTTTATTTATCTCTTCAGTATGTTATCAGTTATTGTTATTTATCTCTTCAGTATGTTATCAGTTATTGTTATTTATCTCTTTAGCATGTTATCAGTTATGTTCATGTATCTCTTCAGTATGTTATCAGTTATTGTTATTTATCTCTTCAGTATGTTATCAGTTATTGTTATTTATCTCTTCAGTATGTTATCAGTTATTGTTATTTATCTCTTCAGTATGTTATCAGTTATTGTTATTTATCTCTTCAGTATGTTATCAGTTATTGTTATTTATCTCTTCAGTATGTTATCAGTTATTGTTATTTATCTCTTCAGTATGTATCAGTTATTGTTATTTATCTCTTCAGTATGTTATCAGTTATGTTCATGTATCTCTTCAGTATGTTATCAGTTATTGTTATTTATTTCTGCAGTATGTTATCAGTTATTGTTATTTATCTCTTCAGTATGTTATCAGTTATTGTTATTTATCTCTTTAGCATGTTATCAATTATGTTCATGTATCCCTGCAGTATGTTATCAGTTATTTTTTATTTATCTCTTCAGTATGTTATCAGTTATTGTTATTTATCTCTTCAGTATGTTATCAGTTATTGTTATTTATCTTTTCAGTATGTTATCAGTTATTGTTATTTATCTCTTCAGTATGTTATCAGTTATTGTTATTTATCTCTTCAGTATGTTATCAGTTATTGTTATTTATCTCTTCAGTATGTTATCAGTTATTGTTATTTATCTCTTCAGTATGTTATCAGTTATTGTTATTTATCTCTTTAGCATGTTATCAGGTATGTTCATGTATCCCTGCAGTATGTTATCAGTTATTTTTTATTTATCTCTTCAGTATGTTATCAGTTATTGTTATTTATCTCTTCAGTATGTTATCAGTTATTGTTATTTATCTCTTTAGCATGTTATCAGTTATGTTCATGTATCTCTTCAGTATGTTATCAGTTATTGTTATTTATCTCTTCAGTATGTTATCAGTTATTGTTATTTATCTCTTTAGCATGTTATCAGTTATGTTCATGTATCTCTTCAGTATGTTATCAGTTATTGTTATTTATCTCTTCAGTATGTTATCAGTTATTGTTAGTTATCTCTTCAGTATGTTATCAGTTATTGTTATTTATCTCTTCAGTATGTTATCAGTTATTGTTATTTATCTCTTCAGTATGTTATCAGTTATTGTTATTTATCTCTTCAGTATGTTATCAGTTATTGTTATTTATCTCTTTAGCATGTTATCAGTTATGTTCATGTATCTCTTCAGTATGTTATCAGTTATTGTTATTTATTTCTGCAGTATGTTATCAGTTATTGTTATTTATCTCTTCAGTATGTTATCAGTTATTGTTATTTATCTCATCAGTATGTTATCAGTTATTTTTTATTTATCTCTTCAGTATGTTATCAGTTATTGTTATTTATCTCTTCAGTATGTTATCAGTTATGTTCATGTATCTCTTCAGTATGTTATCAGTTATTGTTATTTATCTCTTCAGTATGTTATCAGTTATTGTTATTTATCTCTTCAGTATGTTATCAGTTATGTTCATGTATCTCTTCAGTATGTTATCAGTTATGTTCATGTATCTTTTCAGTATGTTATCAGTTATTGTTATTTATCTCTTCAGTATGTTATCAGTTATTGTTATTTATCTCTTCAGTATGTTATCAGTTATTGTTATTTATCTCTTCAGTATGTTATCAGTTGTGTTCATGTATCTCTTTAGCATGTTATCAGTTATGTTCATGTATCTCTTCAGTATGTTATCAGTTATTGTTATTTATCTCTTCAGTATGTTATCAGTTATTGTTATTTATCTCTTCAGTATGTTATCAGTTATTGTTATTTATCTCTTCAGTATGTTATCAGTTATGTTCATGTATCTCTTTAGCATGTTATCAGTTATGTTCATGTATCTCTTCAGTATGTTATCAGTTATTGTTATTTATCTATTCAGTATGTTATCAGTTATTGTTTTTTATCTCTTCAGTATGTTATCAGTTATTGTTATTTATCTCTTCAGTATGTTATCAGTTATGTTCATGTATCTCTTTAGCATGTTATCAGTTATGTTCATGTATCTCTTCAGTATGTTATCAGTTATTGTTATTTATCTCTTCAGTATGTTATCAGTTATTGTTATTTATCTCTTCAGTATGTTATCAGTTATTGTTATTTATCTCTTTAGCATCTTATCAGTTATGTTCATGTATCTCTTCAGTATGTTATCAGTTATTGTTATTTATCTCTTCAGTATGTTATCAGTTATTGTTATTTATCTCTTTAGCATGTTATCAGTTATGTTCATGTATCTCTTCAGTATGTTATCAGTTATTGTTATTTATCTCTTCAGTATGTTATCAGTTATTGTTATTTATCTCTTCAGTATGTTATCAGTTATTGTTATTTATCTCTTCAGTATGTTATCAGTTATTGTTATTTATCTCTTCAGTATGTTATCAGTTATTGTTATTTATCTCTTCAGTATGTTATCAGTTATTGTTATTTATCTCTTTAGTATGTTATCAGTTATGTTCATGTATCTCTTCAGTATGTTATCAGTTATTGTTATTTATTTCTGCAGTATGTTATCAGTTATTGTTATTTATCTCTTCAGTATGTTATCGGGTATGTTCATGTATCCATGCAGTATGTTATCAGTTATTTTTTATTTATCTCTGCAGTATGTTATCAGTTATTTTTTATTTATCTCTTCAGTATGTTATCAGTTATTGTTATTTATCTCTTCAGTATGTTATCAGTTATTGTTATTTATCTCTTCAGTATGTTATCAGTTATTGTTATTTATCTCTTCAGTATGTTATCAGTTATTGTTATTTATCTCTTCAGTATGTTATCAGTTATTGTTATTTATCTCTTCAGTATGTTCTCAGTTATGTACAGTTATCTCTTCAGTATGTTATCAGTTATTGTTATTTATCTCTTCAGTATGTTATCAGTTATTGTTATTTATCTCTTCAGTATGGTATCAGTTATTGTTATTTATCTCTTCAGTATGTTCTCAGTTATGTACAGTTATCTCTTCAGTATGTTATCAGTTATTGTTATTTCTCTATTCAGTATGTTATCAGTTATTGTTATTTATCTCTTCAGTATGTTCTCAGTTATGTACATGTATCTCTTCAGTATGTTATCAGTTATTGTTATTTATCTCTTCAGTATGTTATCAGTTATTGTTAGTTATCTCTTCAGTATGTTATCAGTTATTGTTATTTATCTCTTCAGTATGTTATCAGTTATTGTTATTTATCTCTTCAGTATGTTATCAGTTATTGTTATTTATCTCTTCAGTATGTTATCAGTTATTGTTATTTATCTCTTTAGCATGTTATCAGTTATGTTCATGTATCTCTTCAGTATGTTATCAGTTATTGTTATTTATTTCTGCAGTATGTTATCAGTTATTGTTATTTATCTCTTCAGTATGTTATCAGTTATTGTTATTTATCTCTTCAGTATGTTATCAGTTATTTTTTATTTATCTCTTCAGTATGTTATCAGTTATTGTTATTTATCTCTTCAGTATGTTATCAGTTATGTTCATGTATCTCTTCAGTATGTTATCAGTTATTGTTATTTATCTCTTCAGTATGTTATCAGTTATTGTTATTTATCTCTTCAGTATGTTATCAGTTATGTTCATGTATCTCTTCAGTATGTTATCAGTTATGTTCATGTATCTTTTCAGTATGTTATCAGTTATTGTTATTTATCTCTTCAGTATGTTATCAGTTATTGTTATTTATCTCTTCAGTATGTTATCAGTTATTGTTATTTATCTCTTCAGTATGTTATCAGTTGTGTTCATGTATCTCTTTAGCATGTTATCAGTTATGTTCATGTATCTCTTCAGTATGTTATCAGTTATTGTTATTTATCTCTTCAGTATGTTATCAGTTATTGTTATTTATCTCTTCAGTATGTTATCAGTTATTGTTATTTATCTCTTCAGTATGTTATCAGTTATGTTCATGTATCTCTTTAGCATGTTATCAGTTATGTTCATGTATCTCTTCAGTATGTTATCAGTTATTGATATTTATCTATTCAGTATGTTATCAGTTATTGTTTTTTATCTCTTCAGTATGTTATCAGTTATTGTTATTTATCTCTTCAGTATGTTATCAGTTATGTTCATGTATCTCTTTAGCATGTTATCAGTTATGTTCATGTATCTCTTCAGTATGTTATCAGTTATTGTTATTTATCTCTTCAGTATGTTATCAGTTATTGTTATTTATCTCTTCAGTATGTTATCAGTTATTGTTATTTATCTCTTTAGCATCTTATCAGTTATGTTCATGTATCTCTTCAGTATGTTATCAGTTATTGTTATTTATCTCTTCAGTATGTTATCAGTTATTGTTATTTATCTCTTTAGCATGTTATCAGTTATGTTCATGTATCTCTTCAGTATGTTATCAGTTATTGTTATTTATCTCTTCAGTATGTTATCAGTTATTGTTATTTATCTCTTCAGTATGTTATCAGTTATTGTTATTTATCTCTTTAGCATGTTATCAGTTATGTTCATGTATCTCTTCAGTATGTTATCAGTTATTGTTATTTATTTCTGCAGTATGTTATCAGTTATTGTTATTTATCTCTTCAGTATGTTATCGGGTATGTTCATGTATCCATGCAGTATGTTATCAGTTATTTTTTATTTATCTCTGCAGTATGTTATCAGTTATTTTTTATTTATCTCTTCAGTATGTTATCAGTTATTGTTATTTATCTCTTCAGTATGTTATCAGTTATTGTTATTTATCTCTTCAGTATGTTATCAGTTATTGTTATTTATCTCTTCAGTATGTTATCAGTTATTGTTATTTATCTCTTCAGTATGTTATCAGTTATTGTTATTTATCTCTTCAGTATGTTATCATTTATGTACAGTTATCTCTTCAGTATGTTATCAGTTATTGTTATTTATCTCTTCAGTATGTTATCAGTTATTGTTATTTATCTCTTCAGTATGGTATCAGTTATTGTTATTTATCTCTTCAGTATGTTCTCAGTTATGTACAGTTATCTCTTCAGTATGTTATCAGTTATTGTTATTTCTCTATTCAGTATGTTATCAGTTATTGTTATTTATCTCTTCAGTATGTTCTCAGTTATGTACATGTATCTCTTCAGTATGTTATCAGTTATTGTTATTTATCTCTTCAGTATGTTATCAGTTATGTTCATGTATCTTTTCAGTATGTTATCAGTTATGTTCATGTATCTTTTCAGTATGTTATCAGTTATTGTTATTTATCTCTTCAGTATGTTATCAGTTATTGTTATTTATCTCTTCAGTATGTTATCAGTTATGTTCATGTATCTTTTCAGTATGTTATCAGTTATGTTCATGTATCTCTTCAGTATGTTATCAGTTATTGTTATTTATCTCTTCAGTATGTTCTCAGTTATGTACATGTATCTCTTCAGTATGTTATCAGTTATTGTTATTTATCTCTTCAGTATGTTATCAGTTATTGTTATTTATCTCTTCAGTATGTTATCA
Organism: Sepiola atlantica; assembly: GCA_963556195.1. Classification (NCBI taxonomy): domain Eukaryota; kingdom Metazoa; phylum Mollusca; class Cephalopoda; order Sepiida; family Sepiolidae; genus Sepiola; species Sepiola atlantica. Next base: position 81,674,180 of record OY744539.1, on the reverse strand, counting down.
GTTATTGTTATTTATCTCTTCAGTATGTTATCAGTTATTGTTATTTATCTCTTCAGTATGTTATCAGTTATGTTCATGTATCTCTTCAGTATGTTATCAGTTATTGTTATTTATCTCTTCAGTATGTTATCAGTTATTGTTATTTATCTCTTCAGTATGTTATCAGTTATTGTTATTTATCTCTTTAGTATGTTATCAGTTATTGTTATTTATCTCTTCAGTATGTTATCAGTTATTGTTATTTATCTCTTCAGTATGTTATCAGTTATGTTCATGTATCTCTTCAGTATGTTATCAGTTATTGTTATTTATCTCTTCAGTATGTTATCAGTATTGTTATTTATCTCTTCAGTATGTTATCAGTTATTGTTATTTATCTCTTCAGTATGTTATCAGTTATTGTTATTTATCTCTTCAGTATGTTATCAGTTATTGTTATTTATCTCTTCAGTATGTTATCAGTTATTGTTATTTATCTCTTCAGTATGTTATCAGTTATGTTCATGTATCTCTTCAGTATGTTATCAGTTATTGTTATTTATCTCTTCAGTATGTTATCAGTTATTGTTATTTATCTCTTCAGTATGTTATCAGTTATGTTCATGTATCTCTACAGTATGTTATCAGTTATTGTTATTTATCTCTTCAGTATGTTATCAGTTATGTTCATGTATCTTTTCAGTATGTTATCAGTTATGTTCATGTATCTTTTCAGTATGTTATCAGTTATTGTTATTTATCTCTTCAGTATGTTATCAGTTATTGTTATTTATCTCTTCAGTATGTTATCAGTTATGTTCATGTATCTTTTCAGTATGATATCAGTTATTGTTATTTATATCTTCAGTATGTTATCAGTTATTGTTATTTATCTCTTCAGTATGTTCTCAGTTATGTACATGTATCTCTTCAGTATGTTATCAGTTATTGTTATTTATCTCTTCAGTATGTTATCAGTTATTGTTATTTATCTCTTCAGTATGTTATCAGTTATTGTTATTTATCTCTTCAGTATGTTATCAGTTATATTCATGTATCTCTTCAGTATGTTATCAGTTATTGTTATTTATCTCTTCAGTATGTTATCAGTTATTGTTATTTATCTCTTCAGTATGTTATCAGTTATTGTTATTTATCTCTTTAGCATGTTATCAGTTATTGTTATTTATCTCTTCAGTATGTTATCAGTTATTGTTATTTATCTCTTCAGTATGTTATCAGTTATGTTCATGTATCTCTTCAGTATGTTATCAGTTATTGTTATTTATCTCTTCAGTATGTTATCAGTATTGTTATTTATCTCTTCAGTATGTTATCAGTTATTGTTATTTATCTCTTCAGTATGTTATCAGTTATTGTTATTTATCTCTTCAGTATGTTATCAGTTATGTTCATGTATCTCTTCAGTATGTTATCAATTATTGTTATTTATCTCTTCAGTATGTTATCAGTTATTGTTATTTATCTCTTCAGTATGTTATCAGTTATTGTTATTTATCTCTTCAGTATGTTATCAGTTATTGTTATTTATCTCTTCAGTATGTTATCGGGTATGTTCATGTATCCCTGCAGTATGTTATCAGTTATTTTTTATTTATCTCTTCAGTATGTTATCAGTTATTTTTTATTTATCTCTTCAGTATGTTATCAGTTATTGTTATTTATCTCTTCAGTATGTTATCAGTTATGTTCATGTATCTCTTCAGTATGTTATCAGTTATGTTCATGTATTTTTTCAGTATGTTATCAGTTATTGTTATTTATCTCTTCAGTATGTTATCAGTTATGTTCATGTATCTTTTTGTATGGAATCAGTTGTTTCAATTTAGCTTTTCTGTATGTTATCAGTTATTTTGATTTATCTGTTCTGTATGTTATAAGTTATTTCAACTAATCTATTCAGTATGTTATCGGTTATTTCAATTAATCTATTCAGTATGTTATCTGTTATTTTAATTCATCTTTTCAGTAGTATTATGGTACCGTATCTATGAGGAACATTGACTCTTCCATTCTCAATAAATACGGGAAGCATTACGCTTCTCACTTGTTGAATACAAACCCCAGTCTCTCATTAACTTCGGTTGATTAAGGACGTCGGGATGGGGGTATACCAGTCGAGGATCTGTTCTCAACATTCAGTCCGGCAAGAACTGGGCCATTTCGGTGGCCTTTTATCTGTCGGGCTGAGGTATACTGTCCTGGGTTTTCCTAGGAGGTGCACCCTCCCAGGCCTTGCCTTCCCTCTTTGGGGAGGAGTAAGTTTATTGCTTGCTGCCTGAGGAGCCCGGACCGGGGAATGCCGACGGGGTTGCCCAGGCTATTTTTGCGAGGCCAGAGTGCTCCTTCTTTAGGGGCGCTGGCATGATCTCCCCCACCTTTCGGACCTTGTGTCACATATTCCTGCGGTGGGAGGGAATTAAATACCGTTGAATACAACTCCCATTCTCCACTGGCAGTCAGGATAATTGGTCCACTTCTCATGTTTATCTGTTGTATGTACTTTTCCCCAATATACTTGTTATACCTAACTCTGTGTCCGTGTTTTCATTCCGCCCCCTAAACACGGCCATAACAATTATGTTATCAGTTATTTCCATTCATCTTTCTAGTGTGTTATCAGTTATTTTATTTACTTTTTCAGTATGTTGTCATTCATTTGAATTTATCTTTTCAGTATGTTAGCAGTTTTTTAATGTTTTTTCAGTATGTTATCAGTTATTTTTTAAATCTTGTCAATATGTTATTTCAGTATGTTATCAATTTTTATAATTTTTATTTTTAGTATGTCATCAGTTATGTTCATTTATCTTTTCAGTTATTTTCATTAATCTTTTTAGTATGTTATCAGTTATTTTATATTTTTTTTCAGTATATATCAGGTATTTACATGTATTTCTTCAGTATGTTATCAGTTATTTTAATTTATCTTTACATTATGTGATCAGCTATTTTGATTAATCTTTTCATTATGTAATCAGTTATTTCAATTCATGTATGCGATCAGTTATTTTCAATTATCTTTTCAGTTTTTTTCAGTTTTTTCTTTTTATCTTTTCAGTTAGTTATTAGTTATTTTCTTTGATAGTTTCAGTATTTTATCAGTTATTTCAATTTATATTTTTCAATATGTTATCAGTTATTTTCATTTATCTCTTCAGTATGTTACTATTTATTTTAAATAATATTTTTAGTATTTTATCAGTTATTTCAATTAATCTGTTTAGTATGTCATCAGTTTTTTCCATGGGAGGTGACGGTGGTTAAGTGAATATCGACACGGACTGAAGACCTAGGTGTCCCAAGTTCGAATCCAGTTGGTTCCACAGTACCACTTTCACTTAGGGATGTTGGCAACCTTCCCATAAGTACCCGATGTCTTTTCAAAAAGATTTCTACCTAGAAAAACATCGGGGAAACTAATGCCAACACAAGAATCATCTGATTCACACAAAAGAAGAAGTTATTTCCATTTAGCTGTTCAGTATGTTATCTATTATTTCAGTCTGTTATTAGTTACTTCTATGTATATTTTCAGTATGTTATCAGTTTGATGAACTTTTCTTGTACAAATTGCAAATATATTATTGAATTCAACCTTTTCACTGGTTCCAGTCATTCAAATACAACTGTTACATATTAGAATTTTTGTTCCCTGTTTTTTGTTTGATTTTCGTTAGTGATTTTCGTTGTGTTTTTAACACGTTTTGGGTGGGTAGGGTTAGTCTTCATTGTTGTTTTACTATTTTGTAACATGCAAATTATTTTTTTCAGTCATAGTTTGTAATAATTTTATTTGTTTTTTGGGAGGCGTTTTTGACATTAAAAAAAAACTTTTTAAAGTTTTCTATTGCGCTAAGCGCAGACGACAACAGACAAGCAGAAGAGGAGGGGGTTGTCGAGGAAGTGGAATGAAGCTAGTCAACCGGATAGGATTCTGCTATCTGCGCTAATATGGAGATGAATGGGTTGCTTCGAAACTTCTGTCTCCACATGAATTTACATAGATAGATGTCTACGAGTTTCCTGCTATTGCCACATTCTTTTCTGTTCCTTTGCTTCGCTTGCTTCCATATACTTTCGACGTGGTTTGTAGTCGCCCTCATTATCGGGTCCACGAAATTTTGATTGTGGTTAACGGTCAATGTTTATAGCCCTTCTCTCCTAACTTGCTATGCGCCATTTTAGCAGTCTGATATAACCGTGGACCCAGGCAAGACGATTTTTTTTATTATTGGAAGGAGGGTTTCGGCGTTCATGTTAGGCACTGTCACCAGGAAAACCTCCTTCTCTGCGGGGTCATATCCCCAAAGACGCAGAGTGGCGGGACAACCCTGCCAACATTTTTTTTCCTACACTCGTCTATCTCAACCGTTTGCCTTGGGCCTCCGATCTGAAGAGGATTTCATAACAAATGATCTTCGCAGACCTCCCTTAAAAAATATTCCAATCGGTCGGTGTGTTCGTTGATCCAATGCCGCATTTATCTGCAAATTCTTTACTGTTGACATTTCCTAAGACCTCAGGTATATTAGATTCAGAATTTTTCCAATGCCTATTTTTGATCTGGAGAAAAATGTACCCCTTCTTACGGATATCCAAGCTTTACATTGAGTGTTTATACTCTTCCATGAATACTTGTCCGTTATTCCTTTTCTTTCTACCAACCTGCACATGTAATAACATTTCAGACATTATTTTCTTTTTGCCAATAGATCTCTTTCCTGGGAGAAAGAAATGACTTCTTCAGGAGATTCGACACTAATACACATCCCTTCCTAATTAATTTTTTTTTAGAAATGAACAGGAAACAAAAATAAACTGGCTTTAATCAATTTCTTCTGGCTTTAATCAATTTCAATATTGGTTAGAAAATTAGTCGTCTGTCAGTTGACAGCTGATTGACGAATCGACTAGGCATCTCTTGGGTGTTTACGTAACATGTCCAAACGGTGCCAACACGAAGTTCTCAGTAACAGGTACATATTCGATATAAGTACTGAAAATTATTTAAAATAAATGTCTAACCGTATTTAAACATTTAACTGAGATATTAAATGGTTTCTTTGCCTCCAAATAATTAGCTTTACTTATTGATGATAATAAGTAAAGTTATTCAAGAGAAAACTATAACAGACAATAATTCTTTCCCGCCACCATTCTGTTGTGTTCGAATGATATGTACATAAGGTACATGTTGCAAACTGTAAAAGGCCATATCAGTTAATGGTATGTACATAAGATATGTGTTACAAAATGTAATAGGCCATATCAGTTAATGGGTATGTATGTAAGGTATGTGTTACAATATGTAATAGGCCATATCAGTTAATGGCATGTGCGTAAGATATGTGTTACAAAATGTAATAGGCCATATCAGTTAATGGTATGTACGTAAGGTATGTGTTACAAGATGTAATAGGCCACATCACGTAATGGTATGTAAATAAGATATGTGTTACAAAATGTAATAGGTCATATCAGTTAATGGTATGCACATAAGGTATGTGTTACAAAATGTAATAGGTCATATCAGTTAATGGTATGTATGTAGGATATGTGTTACAAAATGTAATAGGTCATATCAGTTAATGGTATGTACATAAGATATGTGTTACAAAATGTAATAGGCAATATCAGTTAATGGTATGTACATAAAATATGTGTTACAAAATGTAATAGGCCATATCAGTTAATGGTATGTACGTAAGGTATGTGTTACAAAATGTAATAGGTCATATCAGTTAATGGTATGTATGTAAGATATGTGTTACACAATTTAATAGGCCATATCAGTTGATGGTATGTACATACGATATGTGTTACAAAATGTAATGGGCCATATTCGTTAATGGAATGTACGTAAAATATGTGTTGCAAAATGTAAAAGGCCATACTACTTAATGGTATGTACATAAGATATGGGTTACAATATGTTACAAATTATGTCAGGTAATGTTATGGTTAAAATATACGTATTGCAAGATGTAATAGGCCATGCCAGTTAATTGTATGTACATTAAATACATGTTGCAAAATGTAACATATCATGAAAGTTTATAGTATGTACATGAGAAAAGTGTTGTCAAATGTAATAAGCCATGTCAGTTAATGGTATGTACTTAAGTTACATGTTGCAAAATGTAATTAGTCATGTCACTTAATCGTATGTTCATAAGATAAATGTTACAAAATGTAACATGCCATGCCATTTAATGATATGTGTTTCAAAATGCAATTAGTTAAGTAAGTTTAAGGTATGTTCATAAGTTACGTTTTTCAAAATGTAATAGGCTAAGTAAGTTAATTGTATGTTAATCGTATGTTAATTGTATGTACATAAGATACGTGTTGCAAAATGTAATAGTTTATGTCAGGTAATGGTATGGTTTTAAGATAAGTGTTGCAAAATATAATAAGTCATACCAGTTAATGGGACATACATGAAATACTTGTTTCAAAGGTAGTAGGCAATGTCAGTCAATGGTATGTACATAAGATACGAGTTTCAAAATGTAATTGACCATGTCAGTTTATAGTTTGTACGTAAGATACGTGTTGCAAAATGTAATAAGTTGTGTCAGTAAATAGAATGTACATAAGATAAGTGTATCAAAAGATAATAGTCAATGTCAGTTCATTGTGTGTACATAAGATACGTGTTGCCAAATATAATAACTTGTGTCAGTGCATGGTATGTTCATAAGATACGTGTTGCGAAATGTGATAGGCCATCTTATTAAATGGTATGTACATTAGATAAGTGTCTTAAAATTTAATAAGACAAGTCAGTTAATAGTGTGTCTATTAGATACGTGTTGCCAAATATAATAGGCAATGCCAGGTAATGTTTTGTTTTATAAGATACATGTTGCAAAATGTAATAGACGATGTGTGTTTATAGTACGTACATAAGATACGTATTGAAAAACCTAATATGCCATGTCAGTTAATTGTATTTTCATAAGTAACGTGCTGCAAATTAAAATAAGTCATATCAGTTTATGGTATGTTCATAAAATACGTGTTTCAAAATGTAAGGTTATAGTATGTACATAAGATATGTGTTGCAAAGTCTAGTCAGTTGATGCTACATACATGAAGTAAATAAAATAGACTATGTAATATGTTGGTATTTACATAAGATACGTGTTGCAAAGTCTAGTCAGTTGATGCTACATACATGAAGTAAATAAAATAGACTATGTAATATGTTGGTATTTACATAAGATACGTGTTGCAAAGTCTAGTCAGTTGATGCTACATACATGAAGTAAATAAAATAGACTATGTAATATGTTGGTATTTACATAAGATACGTGTTGCAAAGTCTAGTCAGTTGATGCTACATACATGAAGTAAATAAAATAGACTATGTAATATGTTGGTATTTACATAAGATACGTGTTGCAAAGTCTAGTCAGTTGATGCTACATACGTGAAGTAAATAAAATAGACTATGTAATATGTTGGTATTTACATAAGATACGTGTTGCAAAGTCTAGTCAGTTGATGCTACATACATAAAGTAAATAAAATAGACTATGTAATATGTTGGTATTTACATAAGATACGTGTTGCAAAATTTCATAAGTCATGTCACTTGATCATATGTTAATAAGTTACATGTTGCTAAATGGAATAGGCAATGTCAGTTTATGGTATGCACATAATATATTTGATGTTATGTCAGTACATGTTATGTACATAAAATAAGTATTGTTAAATGTAATAGGCCATGTCAGCTAATGGTATGTAAATAATATACGATGTTGCAAAATGTAATATGTTATGTCAGTTAATGGTATGTATGTAAGATACGTGTTGAAACATCTAATAAGTCATGCCCATTAATGGTATGTACATAATGTGTGTTGCAAATTTTTTCATGGTATGTCAGTTAATTGTATGTTTAGAAGATACATGTCACACAATGTAATAGGTAATGTCAGTTTATGATATGTACATAAGATAAGTGTTTCAAAATACAATAGGCAATGTCAGTTGTTTGTATGCTCATAAGATACGTGTTACAAAATATAATAACTCATGTCAATTAATGTTCTGTACATATGACACATGTTTCCAAATATAATAATTAATTTGTAGAATTTGGTATATTTGGTCTACTGTTCTCATCGTGGTTGGTTTTATCTAACGTTTGGGCCGATGTTGAACTCGGGAATCTGGACGGAATTTCCACAGGGTAGCATGCTTTCGTTCCATCTGCCATGACAGGGTAGAAGTCTTCAGTAATTCGCAATTCTTCGTATCGCCCGCACTAAGGATTGAACCTTCAACCTTCAGATGACTGTCACTTGGAACTGAATTTTACGTAGTACTATATCTACTGTGTCACGGGTCCTTGCGGACAATTCTAGTATGAATTTTGAGAGCCTTAAACCTATTCTTGTTTTTGATCTAACTACCTATCACTATAGATCACTACTTATCTATATTAAGTATTAAATATTTAAGTATTAAATATTTAAGTACTAAATATTTAAGTGCTTAATATTTACGTACTAAAAATTTAAGTATTAATTATTTAAGTACTAAATATTTAAGTACTAAATATTTAAGTACTAAATATTTAAGTACTAAATATTTACGTACTAAATATTTAAGTACTAAATATTTACGTACTAAAAATTTAAGTATTAATTATTTAAGTACTAAATATTTAAGTACTAAATATTTAAGTGCTAAATATTTAAGTACTAAATATTTAAGTACTAAATATTTACGTACTAAATATTTACGTCCTAAATATTTAAGTACTAAATATTTAAGTACTAAAAATTTAAGTATTAATGATTTAAGTACTAAATATATAAGTGCTTAATATTTAAGTGCTAAATATTTACGTACTAAATATTTAAGTACTCTAATTTAAAAAGTACTAAAAATTTAAGTATTAATTATTTAAATACTTAATATTTAAGTACTAAATATTTAAGTGCTAAATATTTGAGTACTAAATATTAACTTTTAGAAAAAGAAAGATAAACAAATATCGATTTTATATGGTTTGAAAATATCTGAATTTTAAAATATTATCAGTAGATCCACTTTGTCCCCCTCCGTGAAAATAAAAATATAGTGGTTTCCGTGTTTCTGATCATCCGTTTCCTTTTCAAATTTCCATTGCACACGTTAATAGATAAAATATTTCGCCATCACACCTTTGTTTTCTTACCGTGAGTCAGAATAAAAAGCCGTCTGTGAAGAACGAAAACGTTTCTTAACTAAAACACAGAAAGCGGAAAGAAATTCTGTAAAATAAATTTCAGAAACACAGATTTGAATTTCATAAAATTGAACAATTATTAATTATTTGGTAAAAATTCTTTAAGAGCGACTGTAACACGATTATAAAAGACATGAGAAGAAATGATTATGAAAATCAAAAATAACAAAAGTCAAATACTCGTTAAAATAAATCCTTTATAAAAGAAAATGACTATTTAACTGTAGTCTTTTTCTTTTGGCATTCTCTGTGCAAGCCACAAAAGTTAGAAAAAATATATATTTGATTTTTTTTTTTCAAAGAATTATTTTTACATATTTTTTCCATGTTTCCACAAGTTGTATGGAGTAGTAATTCTGTTGGTGACGAAGGCAGTGTTTTTAATTCAAGAGAACAATAGATTTTAAGAAGGAGGGGCTCAAGGTTCAGTTTTATTTGACAATAGGCATTTTGTATTGGTTTGATTGTTCTTCAAGTTGAAACAGGGAACTAAAAGACGAAATAAAAGAGTTTTTAAATTTATTTTACAACCCACCACATGGGAGAAAGGCAGAACAGAAATTCCCTTTGAAATTTTGTCGATAATTCGAATCTTGATGAAAGGCATCGGTAGCCATTGAAGGTGATTCAGTCTGATAAACAAAATGGCCGATTGTTTGTGAAACTCATGTGATGCAGACAATTTAATGTTGACAGAAAGAACATTGATGAATGTCAACAGTTGAAGCCGAGAATGTAATCTTTCGCTGTCATAATGGTAAATAGCATGTGCACTTAACGTATCATAAGAATATGTTGGGGATATTAGCAAAACACAAGTTTACAACTCTCGATGAATTTAATAAAATAAACACTTTCATTAATTCTGATTTATATAAAAAGAAAAAAAAAACAGTACGAATTAAGAAAAACTAAATGAAACCAAATAAAACACTTAAATTCGTTTTGATGCGGCCAGATTTCCGGGTCATTCAGCTTTAAAAGTGTAATCTTAATATCTGTATCGTTTTTTGTTGTTGTCACGCAATCGCGGTTATTTGAAAAGTCGTTATTTCATCAAACTTCCCCATAAACTATCTTGCCTTCAAATGACATCATCTTATAAATTTCGCAATCAACTAATGTTTGATTTCTTTTTTCTTAACACAACTTCATTTTAGTTACTATGGAATGTTCAAATTAGCAAACTCTTTCACGTTTTTACCAGTGAGAGAGCAAACGGTCAATTTACGGTGAAATCATTTTGTGCAATAGTAGACCAAGGGAATTGGTACTTTTTAAATGGCAAGAGCATTTGTTGAATGAGTCAAATTTCACCAAGCCTTATCGGACATTGAACCTTTCAAAATACCCAAAACTCGGTTCTTTCAAAGAAACAAAAATAGATACAAGAATATTCCTTTCATGCAAAGTAAAAAAAAACTTGATCCGAGATGGGCGAGAAAATTGTGGTAAGTTTTGGAATTGGGATTCAAGGTTAAAATGGTTGAAAGGAAGTAAAAAAAAACTTGATCCGAGATGGGCGAGAAAATTGTGGTAAGTTTTGGAATTGGGATTCAAGGTTAAAATGGTTGAAAGGAAGTAAAAAAAACTTGATCCGAGATGGGCGAGAAAATTGTGGTAAGTTTTGGAATTGGGATTCAAAGTTAAAATGGTTGAAAGGAAGTAAAAAAAAAAACTTGATCCGAGATGGGCGAGAAAATTGTAGTAAGTTTTGGAATTGGGATTCAAAGTTAAAATGGTTGAAAGGAAGTAAAAAAAACTTGATCCGAGATGGGCGAGAAAATTGTGGTAAATTTTGGAATTGGGATTCAAGGTTAAAATGGTTGAAAGGAAGTAAAAATCAAACAGTAATACAATCTGTAAGGTCATAAGAAACTGATTTTTTTTCGGCAATTATTATTTTCATTCAAATCAAATGAGAAAATGATCAAATATAAGTGAAAGGTTTTTCCTATAAAAATGTATTTTTCTGTTGACTCAGATCATCACTCGGTTAAATTCTTCATAGTCTGACGTTCGTCTTTTTATTAGTTTCAACTTTCTATTGTATTGTATTTGCTTTGAATTTAGTGAATAA
>OY744539.1:81585350-81657850 GCA_963556195.1 Sepiola atlantica | reverse complement strand
GTACCGCACTTTTTTTTTTCATTATTCCTTCATGAATTGAAAATGTACAAATACAGATTGATCTTTCATAGTTTCCTATTGTGACTAAAGTTATTATAAGTTTATGATATCCAACACAAGGACAAGTGGAAGCTATGAAGGCTCGCGTTTGATGATGATAACGTATTTATAGATACGTCGTTGTTCAACAATTCCTGGCTTATAAAAAACACAAGTCACTTCATCTGCCTTACAATACAATTGTAATTCCTTGCTATTTGTCGTATTTTCTGACAACATTTGATTTGTAAAAAGACATGTGCATACAATTTTGAGGATCCTTGTACAGTCAGAGTGGGGTTTAGGAACGTTCTTAATTTCAAAATAGGATGCTGGATAAAAATAGAAGGAGAATAAGAGCCAAAAGATTTATGAAATAATCATGTGTACATTATTATAGAAATCTTGTTTTTAAAGTCTTCGCAGTTTCTTTATATCCATTTCTTTAAATCATTTCAAAGTCGTTAGGATATTAAAAAAAATACTTTAACAAAATTTGTAAAAAATAATTTACAATAAATCAATAAAATCTAATTACGAATTATTTATTTTTACCTTTATAATTGATTTTTTAGCAAATTGAAAATGCAATAAATCAAAGATGGAAATATTCTCATCTTTCATTTTGCATATTTACATGAGACAAAGTAATAATTGGCAAGAGAAGATAACTCGATGAAAGACTAAATCACGCTTATTTAGTCTGATCCAATTATCTTCTCTTGTCATCTTCCAAATGGCTGTCAGCTGCCATCGACTCACATTTGAAAATCTTAAATAAACAAATTACTTGTTTGTTTTTACTCACACTTGCAATAAATCTTTTCTACATAATAACGAGTCTGTATAAGATTTGAATCGTATTTACTATAATTACTGAGGAACGATTGTCATGTAAACAACATTTTACGTATTCATAAGAAAAGTCAATGATATATAACTATATATATATAATAATGATATATAACTAATAAACAAAAACAAAAATTTCCCGCTTAATATTTTTGAAAACAAGTTATTAAAGTGATATCTTAATACGATACGTATAACTTTAATATTACGAATAGAAATTATGTATGTAAATTAATTTCGTTTTATAATACATAATTTGAAGGTTGTAACCTTTCTAGTCATATGTTTTTCTTTAAATGGATTTGGGAGAATCTAGAAATGTTAACACCATTACATAAAACTGTGCCGAAAGCAACTAAAATAGGCACACATGTGAAGCTTCCAAAACCATCGGACTATTTCCCACATCCAGTTTTAGGTGTCTTAAAGATAGCGAGTAAATTCTTTAAAAAAACTACAAATAATTGCTTTAAAACAAACACTTACGCTATTGACAGAATATAGGCAAATCATTGCATTAGCTTGAGAAAGTGTTTCTACGCCAATTCTCCTGCGATAATACCCAGAAACGATTTCAATTACAATAATTACCTGTTAAGAAATCAAACACCGCCATATCCATCATGTCTACGAGTCGACGTCCCTTGTTAAAAGGAAGTTTTACTCGGACCTGGTCGCAGTAATCATCGTAAATTTCCCATAAAGCTTTGCGGTGTTTCGAATAAGAACGCCTCCATGGAGATCGCCACGTCTTGCGGGGTGCCACTTTCTCTGGTGGTAAAAGCAAAGCGAATGAACCTTCTAGCATGTCCGGGTGGCCGCAGATAGCATGGCTCGTGTCACAGTAGTAAGAACAACTACCGTGGAAACAAACATTTTGAGCTAAGAACAAAAATGAAAAAAAAATGTTGTCAATGACGTAGTATGGTTAACAGAACAGAATTCGGGGGGATACAAAATATACAACACATAACTATTACCAAACACAATAAAATTTAAATTTCCCTCGAACTGTATAGTTTTAAAGTTCCGAAACTGTTTGTAAATTTCGTTATTTACAAATTAAAGTTAAATAGTAATGATGATCCCTTTAGAAAAATATTGAATTTCTTGCATTCTTCCGTTCGTGTCGTACACTAATCTAATGAATGTTTCTACTATAAAGACGGATGTTTCTATAAACAGGTAGTCGCAGTTTATTATTGTGTATTGTTTATTAATCACGTGCTTGCTGATTCATGTAAAACAAAACACAAATAAACAATTGCCCATTTGTTATAGTTTATGAGTTACGAACTACACACCTCGAAGTGTTCACCGACAAACATTCGCTCGAGTCTAAACGGCTTTACAGAAATCTTTAAAACTATTGAAACATTCAACAACTATCTTTGAAAATTTCTCTCAAATATTAACATTTCATGATCGACAAATGTCGTCCACCCTGGTATTATTAAAGAATAAATGCATTATTTGGTATTTACTCCGAAACTAGTTTGATGTAGATAACTAAAATGACACGTCGCCAACATATTCACCATATACACAGTCACCATATACACAATCACCATATACACAGTCACCATATACACAGTCACCATATACACAGTCACCATATACACAATCACCATATACACAGTCACCATATACACAATCACCATATACACAGTCACCATATACACAATCACCATATACACAGTCACCATATACACAGTCACCATATACACAGTCACGATATACACAGTCACGATATACACAGTCACCATATACACAGTCACCATATACACAGTCACCATATACACAGTCACCATATACACAGTCACGATATACACAGTCACGATATACACAGTCACCATATACACAGTCACCATATACACAGTCACGATATACACAGTCACGATATACACAGTCACCATATACACAATCACCATATACACAGTCACCATATACACAGTCACCATATAACAGTCACCATATACACAGTCACCATATACACAATCACCATATACACAGTCACGATATACACAGTCACGATATACACAGTCACCATATACACAATCACCATATACACAGTCACCATATACACAGTCACCATATACACAGTCACCATATACACAGTCACCATATACACAGTCACCATATACACAATCACCATATACACAGTCACCATATACACAGTCACCATATACACAGTCACCATATACACAGTCACCATATACACAGTCACCATATACACAATCACCATATACACAGTCACGATATACACAGTCACGATATACACAGTCACCATATACACAATCACCATATACACAGTCACGATATACACAGTCACGATATACACAGTCACCATATACACAATCACCATATACACAGTCACCATATACACAGTCACCATATACACAGTCACCATATACACAATCACCATATACACAGTCACGATATACACAGTCACGATATACACAGTCACCATATACACAATCACCATATACACAGTCACCATATACACAGTCACCATATACACAGTCACCATATACACAGTCACCATATACACAATCACCATATACACAGTCACGATATACACAGTCACCATATACACAGTCACCATATACACAGTCACCATATACACAGTCACCATATACACAATCACCATATACACAGTCACCATATACACAGTCACCATATACACAGTCACGATATACACAGTCACGATATACACAGTCACCATATACACAATCACCATATACACAGTCACCATATACACAGTCACCATATACACAGTCACCATATACACAGTCACCATATACACAGTCACCATATACACAATCACCATATACACAGTCACCATATACACAGTCACCATATACACAGTCACCATATACACAATCACCATATACACAGTCACGATATACACAGTCACGATATACACAGTCACCATATACACAATCACCATATACACAGTCACCATATACACAGTCACCATATACACAGTCACCATATACACAGTCACCATATACACAGTCACCATATACACAGTCACCATATACACAATCACCATATACACAGTCACCATATACACAGTCACCATATACACAGTCACCATATACACAATCACCATATACACAGTCACCATATACACAGTCACGATATACACAGTCACGATATACACAGTCACCATATACACAATCACCATATACACAGTCACCATATACACAGTCACCATATACACAGTCACCATATACACAGTCACCATATACACAATCACCATATACACAGTCACGATATACACAGTCACCATATACACAATCACCATATACACAGTCACCATATACACAGTCACCATATACACAGTCACGATATACACAGTCACGATATACACAGTCACCATATACACAATCACCATATACACAGTCACCATATACACAGTCACCATATACACAATCACCATATACACAGTCACCATATACACAGTCACCATATACACAGTCACGATATACACAGTCACCATATACACAATCACCATATACACAGTCACCATATACACAGTCACCATATACACAGTCACCATATACACAGTCACGATATACACAGTCACCATATACACAGTCACGATATACACAGTCACCATATACACAATCACCATATACACAGTCACCATATACACAGTCACCATATACACAGTCACCATATACACAGTCACCATATACACAGTCACCATATACACAGTCACGATATACACAGTCACCATATACACAATCACCATATACACAGTCACCATATACACAGTCACCATATACACAGTCACCATATACACAGTCACCATATACACAGTCACCATATACACAGTCACGATATACACAGTCACCATATACACAATCACCATATACACAGTCACCATATACACAGTCACCATATACACAGTCACCATATACACAATCACCATATACACAGTCACGATATACACAGTCACGATATACACAGTCACCATATACACAATCACCATATACACAGTCACCATATACACAGTCACCATATACACAGTCACCATATACACAGTCACCATATACACAGTCACCATATACACAGTCACCATATACACAATCACCATATACACAGTCACCATATACACAGTCACCATATACACAGTCACCATATACACAGTCACCATATACACAGTCACCATATACACAATCACGATATACACAGTCACGATATACACAGTCACCATATACACAATCACCATATACACAGTCACCATATACACAGTCACCATATACACAGTCACCATATACACAGTCACCATATACACAATCACCATATACACAGTCACGATATACACAGTCACCATATACACAGTCACCATATACACAGTCACCATATACACAGTCACCATATACACAATCACCATATACACAGTCACCATATACACAGTCACCATATACACAGTCACCATATACACAATCACCATATACACAGTCACCATATACACAGTCACCATATACACAGTCACCATATACACAGTCACGATATACACAGTCACGATATACACAGTCACCATATACACAGTCACGATATACACAGTCACCATATACACAGTCACGATATACACAGTCACCATATACACAATCACCATATACACAGTCACCATATACACAGTCACCATATACACAATCACCATATACACAGTCACCATATACACAGTCACCATATACACAGTCACGATATACACAGTCACCATATACACAGTCACCATATACACAGTCACCATATACACAGTCACCTTATACACAGTCACCATATACACAATCACCATATACACAGTCACGATATACACAGTCACGATATACACAGTCACCATATACACAGTCACCATATACACAGTCACGATATACACAGTCACGATATACACAGTCACCATATACACAGTCACCATATACACAGTCACCATATACACAGTCACGATATACACAGTCACCATATACACAGTCACCATATACACAGACACGATATACACAGTCACCATATACACAGTCACCATATACACAGTCACCATATACACAGTCACCATATACACAGTCACCATATACACAATCACCATATACACAGTCACCATATACACAGTCACCATATACACAGTCACCATATACACAGTCACCATATACACAGTCACCATATACACAGTCACCATATACACAGTCACGATATACACAGTCACGATATACACAGTCACGATATACACAGTCACGATATACACAGTCACCATATACACAGTCACCATATACACAGTCACGATATACACAGTCACCATATACACAGTCACCATATACACAGTCACCATATACACAATCACCATATACACAGTCACGATATACACAGTCACGATATACACAGTCACGATATACACAGTCACCATATACACAGTCACCATATACACAGTCACCATATACACAATCACCATATACACAGTCACGATATACACAGTCACGATATACACAGTCACCATATACACAGTCACCATATACACAGTCACCATATACACAGTCACGATATACACAGTCACCATATACACAGTCACCATATACACAGTCACCATATACACAGTCACCATATACACAGTCACTACATACACAGTCACCATATACACAATCACCATATACACAGTCACCATATACACAGTCACCATATACACAGTCACCATATACACAGTCACCATATACACAGTCACCATATACACAGTCACGATGAACACAGTCACCATATACACAGTCACGATATACACAGTCACCATATAACAGTCACGATATACACAGTCACCATATACACAGTCACCATATACACAGTCACCATATACACAGTCACCATATAACAGTCACCATATACACAGTCACCATATACACAGTCACCATATACACAGTCACCATATACACAGTCACGATGAACACAGTCACCATATACACAGTCACGATATACACAGTCACCATATAACAGTCACGATATACACAGTCACCATATACACAGTCACGATATACACAGTCACCATATAACAGTCACCATATACACAGTCACGATGAACACAGTCACCATATAACAGTCACCATATACACAATCACCATATACACAGTCACCATATACACAGTCACCATATACACAGTCACGATATACACAGTCACCATATACACAGTCACCATATACACAGTCACCATATACACAGTCACCATATACACAGTCACAATATACACAGTCACCATATACACAGTCACGATGAACACAGTCACCATATACACAGTCACGATATACACAGTCACCATATACACAGTCACCATATACACAGTCACCATATACACAGTCACGATATACACAGTCACCATATACACAGTCACCATATACACAGTAACGATATACACAGTCACCATATAACAGTCACCATATACACAGTCACCATATACACAGTCACGATATACACAGTCACCATATACACAGTCACCATATACACAGTCACGATATACACAGTCACCATATAACAGTCACTATATACACAGTCACAATATACACAGTCACCATATACACAGTCACGATGAACACAGTCACCATATACACAGTAACGATATACACAGTCACCATATAACAGTCACCATATACACAGTCACCATATACACAGTCACCATATACACAGTCACGATATACACAGTCACCATATAACAGTCACTATATACACAGTCACCATATACACAGTCACCATATACACAGTCACGATATACACAGTCACCATATAACAGTCACCATATACACAGTCACGATGAACACAGTCACCATATACACAGTCACGATATACACAGTCACCATATACACAGTCACGATGAACACAGTCACCATATACACAGTCACGATATACACAGTCACCATATAACAGTCACCATATACACAGTCACCATATACACAGTCACCATATACACAGTCACCATATACACAGTCACCATATACACAGTCACCATATACACAGTCACGATGAACACAGTCACCATATACACAGTCACGATATACACAGTCACCATATAACAGTCACGATATACACAGTCACCATATACACAGTCACGATATACACAGTCACCATATACACAGTCACGATGAACACAGTCACCATATACACAGTCACGATATACACAGTCACCATATAACAGTCACGATATACACAGTCACCATATACACAGTCACGATATACACAGTCACCATATACACAGTCACGATGAACACAGTCACCATATACACAGTCACGATATACACAGTCACCATATAACAGTCACGATATACACAGTCACCATATACACAGTCACCATATACACAGTCACCATATACACAGTCACGATATACACAGTCACCATATAACAGTCACCATATACACAGTCACCATATACACAGTCACCATATACACAGTCACCATATACACAGTCACCATATACACAGTCACCATATACACAGTCACCATATACACAGTCACCATATACACAGTCACCATATACACAGTCACCATATACACAGTCACCATATACACAGTCACCATATACACAGTCACCATATACACAGTCACCATATACACAGTCACCATATACACAGTCACGATATACACAGTCACCATATAACAGTCACCATATACACAGTCACCATATACACAGTCACCATATACACAGTCACCATATACACAGTCACCATATACACAGTCACCATATACACAGTCACGATGAACACAGTCACCATATACACAGTCACGATATACACAGTCACCATATAACAGTCACGATATACACAGTCACCATATACACAGTCACGATGAACACAGTCACCATATACACAGTCACGATATACACAGTCACCATATAACAGTCACGATATACACAGTCACCATATACACAGTCACCATATACACAGTCACCATATACACAGTCACGATATACACAGTCACCATATAACAGTCACCATATACACAGTCACCATATACACAGTCACCATATACACAGTCACCATATACACAGTCACCATATAACAGTCACCATATACACAGTCACCATATACACAGTCACCATATACACAGTCACCATATACACAGTCACCATATACACAGTCACCATATACACAGTCACCATATACACAGTCACCATATACACAGTCACCATATACACAGTCACGATATACACAGTCACCATATAACAGTCACCATATACACAGTCACCATATACACAGTCACCATATACACAGTCACCATATACACAGTCACCATATACACAGTCACCATATACACAGTCACGATGAACACAGTCACCATATACACAGTCACGATATACACAGTCACCATATAACAGTCACGATATACACAGTCACCATATACACAGTCACCATATACACAGTCACCATATACACAGTCACGATGAACACAGTCACCATATACACAGTCACGATATACACAGTCACCATATAACAGTCACGATATACACAGTCACCATATACACAGTCACGATATACACAGTCACCATATACACAGTCACGATGAACACAGTCACCATATACACAGTCACGATATACACAGTCACCATATAACAGTCACGATATACACAGTCACCATATACACAGTCACCATATACACAGTCACCATATACACAGTCACGATATACACAGTCACGATATACACAGTCACCATATACACAGTCACCATATACACAGTCACGATATACACAGTCACGATATACACAGTCACCATATACACAGTCACCATATACACAGTCACCATATACACAGTCACGATATACACAGTCACCATATACACAGTCACCATATACACAGACACGATATACACAGTCACCATATACACAGTCACCATATACACAGTCACTATATACACAGTCACCATATACACAATCACCATATACACAGTCACCATATACACAGTCACCATATACACAGTCACCATATACACAGTCACCATATACACAGTCACCATATACACAGTCACGATATACACAGTCACGATATACACAGTCACGATATACACAGTCACGATATACACAGTCACCATATACACAGTCACCATATACACAGTCACGATATACACAGTCACCATATACACAGTCACCATATACACAGTCACCATATACACAATCACCATATACACAGTCACGATATACACAGTCACGATATACACAGTCACGATATACACAGTCACCATATACACAGTCACCATATACACAGTCACCATATACACAATCACCATATACACAGTCACGATATACACAGTCACGATATACACAGTCACCATATACACAGTCACCATATACACAGTCACCATATACACAGTCACGATATACACAGTCACCATATACACAGTCACCATATACACAGTCACCATATACACAGTCACCATATACACAGTCACTACATACACAGTCACCATATACACAATCACCATATACACAGTCACCATATACACAGTCACCATATACACAGTCACCATATACACAGTCACCATATACACAGTCACCATATACACAGTCACGATGAACACAGTCACCATATACACAGTCACGATATACACAGTCACCATATAACAGTCACGATATACACAGTCACCATATACACAGTCACCATATACACAGTCACCATATACACAGTCACGATATACACAGTCACCATATAACAGTCACCATATACACAGTCACCATATACACAGTCACCATATACACAGTCACCATATACACAGTCACGATGAACACAGTCACCATATACACAGTCACGATATACACAGTCACCATATAACAGTCACGATATACACAGTCACCATATACACAGTCACGATATACACAGTCACCATATAACAGTCACCATATACACAGTCACGATGAACACAGTCACCATATAACAGTCACCATATACACAATCACCATATACACAGTCACCATATACACAGTCACCATATACACAGTCACGATATACACAGTCACCATATACACAGTCACCATATACACAGTCACCATATACACAGTCACCATATACACAGTCACCATATACACAGTCACGATGAACACAGTCACCATATACACAGTCACGATATACACAGTCACCATATACACAGTCACCATATACACAGTCACCATATACACAGTCACGATATACACAGTCACCATATACACAGTCACCATATACACAGTAACGATATACACAGTCACCATATAACAGTCACCATATACACAGTCACCATATACACAGTCACGATATACACAGTCACCATATACACAGTCACCATATACACAGTCACGATATACACAGTCACCATATAACAGTCACTATATACACAGTCACAATATACACAGTCACCATATACACAGTCACGATGAACACAGTCACCATATACACAGTCACGATATACACAGTCACCATATACACAGTCACCATATACACAGTCACCATATACACAGTCACGATATACACAGTCACCATATACACAGTCACCATATACACAGTAACGATATACACAGTCACCATATAACAGTCACCATATACACAGTCACCATATACACAGTCACCATATACACAGTCACGATATACACAGTCACCATATAACAGTCACTATATACACAGTCACCATATACACAGTCACCATATACACAGTCACGATATACACAGTCACCATATACACAGTCACCATATACACAGTCACGATGAACACAGTCACCATATACACAGTCACGATATACACAGTCACCATATACACAGTCACGATGAACACAGTCACCATATACACAGTCACGATATACACAGTCACCATATAACAGTCACCATATACACAGTCACCATATACACAGTCACCATATACACAGTCACCATATACACAGTCACCATATACACAGTCACCATATACACAGTCACGATGAACACAGTCACCATATACACAGTCACGATATACACAGTCACCATATAACAGTCACGATATACACAGTCACCATATACACAGTCACGATATACACAGTCACCATATACACAGTCACGATGAACACAGTCACCATATACACAGTCACGATATACACAGTCACCATATAACAGTCACGATATACACAGTCACCATATACACAGTCACCATATACACAGTCACCATATACACAGTCACGATATACACAGTCACCATATAACAGTCACCATATACACAGTCACCATATACACAGTCACCATATACACAGTCACCATATACACAGTCACCATATACACAGTCACCATATACACAGTCACCATATACACAGTCACCATATACACAGTCACCATATACACAGTCACCATATACACAGTCACCATATACACAGTCACCATATACACAGTCACCATATACACAGTCACCATATACACAGTCACCATATACACAGTCACGATATACACAGTCACCATATAACAGTCACCATATACACAGTCACCATATACACAGTCACCATATACACAGTCACCATATACACAGTCACCATATACACAGTCACCATATACACAGTCACGATGAACACAGTCACCATATACACAGTCACGATATACACAGTCACCATATAACAGTCACGATATACACAGTCACCATATACACAGTCACGATGAACACAGTCACCATATACACAGTCACGATATACACAGTCACCATATAACAGTCACGATATACACAGTCACCATATACACAGTCACCATATACACAGTCACCATATACACAGTCACGATATACACAGTCACCATATAACAGTCACCATATACACAGTCACCATATACACAGTCACCATATACACAGTCACCATATACACAGTCACCATATAACAGTCACCATATACACAGTCACCATATACACAGTCACCATATACACAGTCACCATATACACAGTCACCATATACACAGTCACCATATACACAGTCACCATATACACAGTCACCATATACACAGTCACGATATACACAGTCACCATATAACAGTCACCATATACACAGTCACCATATACACAGTCACCATATACACAGTCACCATATACACAGTCACCATATACACAGTCACCATATACACAGTCACGATGAACACAGTCACCATATACACAGTCACGATATACACAGTCACCATATAACAGTCACGATATACACAGTCACCATATACACAGTCACCATATACACAGTCACCATATACACAGTCACGATGAACACAGTCACCATATACACAGTCACGATATACACAGTCACCATATAACAGTCACGATATACACAGTCACCATATACACAGTCACGATGAACACAGTCACCATATACACAGTCACGATATACACAGTCACCATATAACAGTCACGATATACACAGTCACCATATACACAGTCACCATATACACAGTCACCATATACACAGTCACGATATACACAGTCACCATATAACAGTCACCATATACACAGTCACCATATACACAGTCACCATATACACAGTCACCATATACACAGTCACAATGAACACAGTCACCATATACACAGTCACGATATACACAGTCACCATATAACAGTCACGATATACACAGTCACCATATACACAGTCACCATATACACAGTCACCATATACACAGTCACGATGAACACAGTCACCATATACACAGTCACCATATACACAGTCACGATATACACAGTCACCATATAACAGTCACCATATACACAGTCACCATATACACAGTCACCATATACACAGTCACGATATACACAGTCACCATATAACAGTCACCATATACACAGTCACCATATACACAGTCACCATATACACAGTCACCATATACACAGTCACCATATACACAGTCACCATATACACAGTCACCATATACACAGTCACCATATACACAGTCACCATATACACAGTCACCATATACACAGTCACCATATACAAGGCGGTTGTTATTTTCCAAAATTCGTAGAAAAATAGTTCAAATATTCATCGAGAATAACCCTAATCTAACCCTAACCGAACAATTCATGATTGCCATTCGTACGTCATTCATTAATAGTTGAATGCCAAGTTATATGTTCTTGTCGAGTAGACATCAAAATGGCTTCATTCACCATTACCATTCAAAAACGTAAATTATAGAAAACAACAAAGTTACAATAAGGATGATAAAACTCAGTTATAGTCGACAAAATAACTGATGTGGTTATTCTTACATAAAAAGTCACTATATATAGTCACTCCGTAACGAAAACTATGATAACTGAACTATATTATAAGTGTCATCAATACTATTTAATTTTAAATTGTTTTCACATGATTTAAAACTGAGGAGGAATTTTTGTAAATATCAGATCGCATAGGACGAAATAATGTTGTTTTTGTTTTAAAGTGTGTGGTCATCCGTTGAATCAAGGTAAAAGTCCATTTACCATTAGTGCCCTAATAATACAACTTTAGATTTAGATGAAAGAAAAATTGAAATAAAAGTCTCTAAGAAACGCTAAATGTTCATAATTCAGTGATTAATTATTATCTTTTAATGTATGTATTTTACATGATATTAAAAATGATCATTCAAATAGGGCATCACTTGGTTTTCGACTATTATTTGAATTACTGATATTCGTAGACGTTTATGCTCGCTAAATGATTCCGTCTTCATAATAAATGGTTGTGTCTTGATATCAACGGTTGCGTCTTCATATAAATGTTTCAGTCTTAATATAAATGGTTTTGTCTTCATATAAATGGTTCCGTCTTCATATAAATGGTTGCGTCTTTATATAAATGTTTCCGTCTTCATATAAATGGTTTAGTCTTAATATAAATGGTTGCGTCTTCATATAAATGGTTCCATCTTCATATAAATGTTTCCGTCTTCATATAAATAGGATAGTCTTAATATGAATGGTTCCGTCTTCATATAAATGGTTCCGTCTTCATATAAATGGTTCCGTCTTCATATAAATGGTTGCGTCTTTATATAAATTGTTGCGTCGTCATATAAATGGTTCAGTCGTAATATAAATGGTTGCGTCTTCATATAAATGGTTCCGTCTTCATATAAATGTTTCTGTCTTCATATAAATGGTTGCGTCGTCATATAAATGGTTCCGTCTTCATATAAATGGTTGCGTCTTCATATAAATAGTTCCGTCTTCATATAAATGTTTCCGTCTTCATATAAATAGGATAGTCTTAATATGAATGGTTCCGTCTTCATATAAATGGTTGCGTCTTTATATAAATTATTGCGTCGTCATATAAATGGTTCCGTCTTCATATAAATGGTTGCGTCTTCATATAAATGGTTCCGTCTTCATATAAATGGTTGTCTTCATATAAATGGTTGCGTCTTCATATAAATGGTTGCGTCTTCATATAAATGGTTCCGTCTTCATATAAATAGTTCTGTCTTAATATAAATGGTTGCGTCTTCATATAAATGGTTCCGTCTTCATATAAATAGTTCTGTTTTAATATAAATGGTTGCGTCGTCATATAAATGGTTCAGTCGTAATATAAATGGTTCCGTCTTCATATGAATGGTTCCGTCTTCATATAAATGGTTCCGTCTTCATATAAATGGTTGCGTCTTCATATAAATGGTTCCGTCTTCATATAAATGGTTGCGTCTTTATATAAATGGTTCCATCTTCATATAAATGTTTCCGTCTTCATATAAATAGGATAGTCTTAATATGAATGGTTCCGTCTTCATATAAATGGTTGCGTCTTTATATAAATTATTGCGTCGTCATATAAATGGTTCCGTCTTCATATAAATGGTTGCGTCTTCATATAAATGGTTCCGTCTTCATATAAATGGTTCTGTCTTCATATAAATGGTTGCGTCTTCATATAAATGGTTCCGTCTTCATATAAATAGTTCTGTTTTAATATAAATGGTTGCGTCGTCATATAAATGGTTCCGTCTTCATATAAATGGTTGCGTCTTCATATAAATAGTTCCGTCTTCATATAAATGTTTCCGTCTTCATATAAATAGGATAGTCTTAATATGAATGGTTCCGTCTTCATATAAATGGTTGCGTCTTTATATAAATTATTGCGTCGTCATATAAATGGTTCCGTCTTCATATAAATGGTTGCGTCTTCATATAAATGGTTCCGTCTTCATATAAATGGTTGTCTTCATATAAATGGTTGCGTCTTCATATAAATGGTTGCGTCTTCATATAAATGGTTCCGTCTTCATATAAATAGTTCTGTCTTAATATAAATGGTTGCGTCTTCATATAAATGGTTCCGTCTTCATATAAATAGTTCTGTTTTAATATAAATGGTTGCGTCGTCATATAAATGGTTCAGTCGTAATATAAATGGTTCCGTCTTCATATGAATGGTTCCGTCTTCATATAAATGGTTCCGTCTTCATATAAATGGTTGCGTCTTCATATAAATGGTTCCGTCTTCATATAAATGGTTCCGTCTTCATATAAATGGTTCCGTCTTCATATAAATGGTTGCGTCTTCATATAAATGGTTCCGTCTTCATATGAATGGTTCCGTCTTCATATAAATGGTTCCGTCTTCATATAAATGGTTCCGTCTTCATATAAATGGTTGCGTCTTTATATAAATGGTTCCATCTTCATATAAATGTTTCCGTCTTCATATAAATAGGATAGTCTTAATATGAATGGTTCCGTCTTCATATAAATGGTTGCGTCTTTATATAAATTATTGCGTCGTCATATAAATGGTTCCGTCTTCATATAAATGGTTGCGTCTTCATATAAATGGTTCCGTCTTCATATAAATGGTTCTGTCTTCATATAAATGGTTGCGTCTTCATATAAATGGTTCCGTCTTCATATAAATAGTTCTGTCTTAATATAAATGGTTGCGTCTTCATATAAATGGTTCCGTCTTCATATAAATAGTTCTGTTTTAATATAAATGGTTGCGTCGTCATATAAATGGTTCAGTCGTAATATAAATGGTTCCATCTTCATATGAATGGTTCCGTCTTCATATAAATGGTTCCGTCTTCATATAAATGGTTGCGTCTTCATATAAATGTTTCTGTCTTCATATAAATGGTTCCGTCTTCATATAAATTGCTGCGTCTTCATATAAATGGTTGCGTCGTCATATAAATGGTTGCTCTGTCATATAAATAGTTCCGTAACATATTTTGAAATAATTATTGAATATTTTGTCGGAGCTTTTTGGCCGATTAGTTCTCATTTTCTTTCAAAAGACCAGACATGTTGTTAACACCCATATGTAAAGAAATTTTCAAAGAAAGTCAAATATACGGTTAATTCTTACCCGGTGAAATGAAGAAAGTCTTAGCAAGTTTTTTGTCAGCTAGTCTTTTAATATCACGTGTCATATTGATAAGGCGTCCAGCGTTGGGTGGTACCCGATTGAAATTAAGAATCCTGTAAAAGAACAATTACAAATTTAAAAAAAAACAAAGTAATTAAATGGTTTCAATGATTTCAAATAACACCTAATATTACTTATTTCATGGAAGACATTGTCATAACGACATGCATCTGCCTTTATGAAAGATATATTAAGATAGGAGGAAGTGAATTGAGAAAGGGGGGGGGGGCTATGGGATTCTTCCAAAATCTACTTCCACGCGAAGAGGGTATACACCTCATGGAAAGAGTCGAATACTTAGTGGCGCTCCTGGATAAGCCGTAACCGATCTGAGGGATATAACTAGTTTTTCTTAGACGCCGCTATTCCGAATCCGCTGTAACTTTGGCAAGGGAGATAACTATTTTTTTATCGCTGCATGAAAGAAAATGCGAATGTTTTTTTGTAAATGTCCGTTTTTATTTACATGTCACAAACTTTATAAACTTTATAACAATTAATTAAAAAATGTTACTCAAAGAAAGAAAGAAAATGCAACGCTAATTTTTGATAGTCTCATTAAAGATAACTTTTAAGCATTTTTATTTACATGTCACAAACTTTATGAACTTTATAACAATTAATTAAAAAAATGTTACGCTTTTTAACTCAAAGAGAGAAAGAAAATGCGACGCTAATTTTTGATAGTCTCATTAAAGATAACTTTTAAGCGTTTTTATTTACATGTCACACACTTTATAAACTTTATAACAATTAATAAAAAAAATGTTTCGCTTTTAAGCGTTTTTATTTATTAATTGTTATAAAGTTTATCAAGTTTGTGACATGTAAATAAAAACGGACATTGACAAAGACATTCGCATTTTCTTTCATGCAGCAATAAAAAAGAGTTATCTCCCTTGCCAAAGTTACAGCGGATTCGGAATAGCGGCGTCTAAGAGAAATAGAGTTATCTCTCTCAGATCGATTACGGCTTATCTAGGAGCCCCGCATATTGTATAGATGGGGTTAAAGTAGTTAATTTATATATCGATTTTGTTCTGGTGAATTGCTAATGGATGATTGCTATTATTATGGCGTTTTAGGGATTTAAATTTTAGAATTGATGACTGTGTCTAACTAAATTAGTTAAATGAATATATCAAGCATTATTGGATCTGCAGAGGTAGTTTTGGTATTTCATCTTAACAAGTGCAAGTAGACATGCAATTGATTCCATTGTACGTTCAAAGGTCATCTAAGACCTTTGAACGTACAATGGAATCAATGTGAAAATAATAGTAGATTTTCTTTATAAAATATTTATTTTGTCTTTTTGGTAATTCTTAAATTACCCGTTTGTCACCTTTAATTTTTATTTACCCGCTTTTCGTTCTAATTAAAAATTAGATTATTTTTAAAAAAAAACACTTACGCTTTTTATATTTTATATTTTTATATAAAATTATTTTTAATTGTTATATTTTTACTTTAATTACCTGATTTAATTATTTTTCTATAAATTACATTTCTTAGTTCCCATTTGTTGAATTAGTTTTTATTTTTGTATTTTAAATGTATTTTAGGCGTTCGTCAGCATTTTATTGTCATTAATATAAAAACTAATGCTAAAAGTTTGCAAATTTGAAACTTAAAAATTTGAATATTTTAACGAACTGCCCCTTTTCTGTACGTTTCTTTCAAAAAAGAAACATTAAACATGCACCCATCAAATAAAAAGACGTGTAAGACATTTTTCATATTATTTTCACTCATTTATTATTTTATCTGCAGAAAAATCTTGAAATCTGAAGAACGAAATAGTTTTTTGCTTTAAAATACTTTTATATATTTATTTATCTTTGCCATTTTAAAATTATCGAGAATTGAAAGTCCACAATAGACGCCATGTTTTAAAATAGAGCGTGTCAAGTACTTATTTCTTAATGCAAGTTTTAAAGGCGGGAAACGAAGCTGAGATTTAACTAATTTCGATCAACAATTTCGCTTCTTCGCATCTTATTACACACTCCAGTGCTCAACTATAATTAGTCATTTCCAATCATTCATTTGACAATTATAAATCGTCAATGAATGATATATTTTATTTTTGGAAAGTATATTCAAATTATAAATTCGCTTGTATTTATTCAATAACATCGTTGGAGTAAAATGTCAAATACTTGAAACTTTGTCATGTTTTCATTGCATTTCCGGGAAAGTCTCTCTCCGAATCCGTCACTCACCTGTCCAAATGGAAAGCAGCAATTTCTGCGTTGTGCCGTTCATAATCAACAAAGTAGAAATGATTCGGTAATGTCTCTTTATCTCGTGGAAATCTACGATAAAAAAAATACAAGAACATTTCAAGGATTGATAGCAGTTTTAAAAGAGACGAACATTTAGCGATTAGACAAAATTAGACACATTTCTTTTGCGTTTCAAATAATTTAAATTCAGTCTCTTCACTTATTTTTTTATTTTATCTGAAAAGTAATTAACGTGGAAAATGTTAGGTTTATTACTAATTAAATAACAAACTTTGACAATGGCTAAAACATCGGAAAGGATATAAAAAATCACACCAAGATGAGTTTCAATATCTATATTGCAAAGTTGACAATTTGACACAAGGTCATGTGAGGTCATCGGTCATCGACTATCTGACTTAATCTTAACTAGATCCATTCATGACCCATTTATATTTACAAACATTTTAGCTAAGATCAAAGTGTAGTATCTGTTCCGATGGATACTGCACGCCTATCCTGTGCAGTTCTAGGAGGTCCACCCTCCCAGGCTTTGCCTCCCCTCTTTGGGGAGGAGTAAGTTTATTGCTTACTGTCTGAGGCGCTCCTACCGGGGAATGCCGACGGAGCTGCCCAGGCAATTTTTAAATGGCCAGAGTGCTCACCTCTCGAGCGCTGGCTTTTAAAACCCCTTTTTCTCGACCCGATCTTGGGTCACATCTTACCTTGTGGGAGTAAGATAAAACTGGCCTTGTGCCTAACTCCTGGGGAGGAGTAAATAAAACATCTTTCCAGTCGTCGCCTTTCGTGTATTACTCGCATACTATCCAAATGCGATAATACCAATTTATTCTATGGACTACGGCGAAGACAACATCTGATTTCATTCGAACAAAATTAATAAAAGAACAAAAATAAAATTTTGAATTCATATTTTGATCCTTTAATTCATGTTATTTACTATTTTTTTTTTTTTACATATTTGATGTTATGAAATATTTGATTTTATTCAAGGAGATACCTTAAAATGATGATTAAAATATCAAACAAAAGACAATCATAACATGATCTAATAATAACATGATCTGGCTCTGTCTAATATAGACATACACACTGCTCAATGTTTTGTTTACTCTTTATAGGAAAGTAGTAGCAGCAGCTTCTATAATTAATAAACATAAAGAAAGTAAACAAATCTGCGATTAAACAAAGCCTGAAGTCATTGATCCCACTCAGTATCCGTATGTTCGTTAATAAAAAGACATTGACAAATTGAGAAACAACAAGTTATCGATTGGGTTCATTTATTTTTGTCAGCTCGGTGTCATCAAATATTATGAACAACTGCAAGCACCATGCAGAATGTAACCCCCTCAAATACGATGAAACTGCTACGCCCATATTTAAACATATATATATATATATATATATATATATATATATATATAAGTCAGGTTCATATTATATTCCTATAACCATGTTTTTATTTTATTATTTTTATTTTTATTTTTTCATATTTCCAAAAAAAACATAACATTTGTGTGAGATATATTTTTAACGGTCCGTTTCATTTGTCTTGTGCCAAACAACATTTTTATGTCAATATCGTCTCTGCAACATTACAAAATCGTCAGAAAAATTCACAAAGAGTAAAAAGTTCTTGGATTAAAGTGTCTTGAAAAAACATACACTATACAGTGGTTCATTTCTAGGTGAAAAGAAACAAAGAAAACAAAGAAAAGAGCAAACTCATACGTGGGAGAATCCACTAATACGCCATTTTGAATATATATATATATATATATATATATATATATATATATATATATATATATATATATATATACATTTCATAATGTTTCCGAATGTATTAATGAATGAAAGTAACATAAATGAAATTTGAAAAAGTCAACTGGCATAACATAACATCGTTAGTGTTTTCGAAAGAAAGAAATACAAATTATTAAAAAAAAATGCAATTATGGTTTGAAGTGAAAATGTGTTAGCCGTGAAAATGGCTGCTTTTTGTTTCGTGTGAGAATGGCTATTATCTATCATGTTGCTTTACAAACGTTTTTTGGTTTCATGTTTCATACACAACGAAAAATGTTGAAAAAAGTGGCATAATTAAGTTTTATTCAAATATTTTGTTTTGCGATGTTTGCATTAAACTAGACTTTTCTTAAAATAATTTGATGAACTAAAGAAAACTTTAAAAATACACTTGAAAATGACATCGCATCAAACAAAATTTTATCATTTTTTTTCAAAAACGTAGATTTCGTGTCTTACATAAAACGAAATCTTTAATTAAAGTATGATTATTTTAGTTTTAATTTCTATTTATAAATTTTAACAAATTTGAAACATGAAACTTACTTTTTTTATTGATTAATATTTTCAGGGACTTTTCTTTATAAACTTGTAAAAATATTTATGTCCTTCGAATTCTTTAAGTCTGTACTATTTAAAAATCATGCAAAATGGTTCCATTAAGTTGCGAAAAAATAAAATTAGTCATTAAAATTCATTAAAATATTGAAATCGAATAATTCCCTATATTTTTTGTAAAAACAGAGTAACGTGGATACTTATTTTGGGCGTAAGTTAAATTTTATTGTATCGATTTTGTTAACTTTTAGAAAATAATATATCACTTTAATATTTTTGATCTGTACGAAATAATATGTTATTTAATTTGTCGCGGTAAAATATATGTAGAAAATAAGAAAATGAAAATCGAAAATACATCAAGATGCAACACTAGAAAAGTTGAAAGAACTGAAATATAAATGATTATAGGCAAAACTGATATAAAAAACATCAAAAGTTTAAAAAATCACATTGTTTTATTTGAAATTTTCGTTTTAGTATCACAAAACATTTTCTTGGTTAGTGTCAGACGAAAAAAACTCGATCAGTGCCAGACGATAAACGTTTGTAAGAAGAAATAGCGATGTACTATTTAAAAGCCAGAGTAAAATATATTTTAAAAGTGACTATAATAATATCAATTATAGAAGAATTGTCGTGTTTATGATCGTGAAGCAACGAGGGGTTTCGCCTAACAAATCGCCATTTCGTTCCGTCGCGGGAACAACGTAGAACTCCAAGAAAGTCGAACAAATTTAAAATAGAAAGTGTTTTACCTCATCGGTTTAAATAAGGCCCTTCCTTCATTCTGGAATGTAAAGATAAGTTTTAGTTGAGTTCCACCGGTTTTCATTTCTGAAAATCAAAATAAAATACAACTCACAATAAATCAAATTAAAATACGAACCAAAACACAGACTTCAAAGGCAGAACATGACAAGTGTCGCCTCAAAATATTTCACACCGCCATTTTTTTTTTTTTTAAAGTTTGAAAATAAATGTATTGTAAACAAACATCCTGGGCATATTATAAACTATTTATGCTTATTAAATATAAGATCATTTCCAATTTCCGAATTTAATAAAAATATTTAAATATTTGACGGTCATTAAAAATTCGTTTCATTTGATAGACTGCAAATCTTACGTAATTAACATTTTTAGTCACAAATTAGGTTTCTAATAAACATCTGATTTCTATATGTAGTCGAAAATGGAGTGTAACATTGATGAGAATTGGTTACTTGTATTGAAATATGAGTGTTATATGACAACTTTCAATCTATTCGTGTAGTAATGGACAAAATGCGACCACCGAGACATACGCGGGTCATATCATTACTACAGGCCGGTTGGCTAGGAAATGACGTCACTGCATTGCGTGTCAAAACAATGGCCGTCGTAATTACAATAAGAAGGCATTTTGACTTCTCTACTCACTAAATAATCAATCAAAGTTCAGGAAATCAACCAATTTTAATGAAATTTTCAGTATTTATTAATTAATGATCACGGAATATAATAAATCCATTACTTTATTATCCAGCTTGGTGCAAATGTATTATTTCTTGTAAACAAAAAACACCTTTACTAAAGTTATTAAAAATATCAAAACATGTTGACCATACGTTATTGTAAATATTTAAAACAAAGCATTTTTTTGTATAATTTTTAAACAAATTTCAAAGTCTGAATTACTTACGGTTGATTGAGTTAGAAGTTTAAATAATGGTAATTCATAATTCAGTTTTTTGCAGTATTTGATCGTGAATTATTATTTTCTTTAAATTTATATTGAATAAAGATCAGTTTCAGGATAAATCGAATCGTGTTCTTTTCTTTTCTTTTTTACATGCAATTTTTAAAGTTTTCTAATGCTTTGTTTTAAATATTTACAATATCGTATGGTCAACATGTTTTGATATTTTTAATAACTTTAGTAAAGGTGTTTTTTTGTTTACAAGAAATAATACATTTGCACTAGGCTTTATAATAAAGTAATGGATTTATTATATTCCGTGATCATTAATTAATAAATACTGAAAATT
Source organism: Sepiola atlantica (assembly GCA_963556195.1). Taxonomy (NCBI): domain Eukaryota; kingdom Metazoa; phylum Mollusca; class Cephalopoda; order Sepiida; family Sepiolidae; genus Sepiola; species Sepiola atlantica. The sequence goes on along the minus strand of OY744539.1, from coordinate 81,633,979 downwards.
TCATTAAAATTGGTTGATTTCCTGAATTTTGATGGATTATTTAGTGAATGGAGAAGTCGAAATGCGTTCTTATTATTATTACTACGGTCCTTGTTTTGACACGCAATGCAGTGACGTCAGAGGGGGGCAGGAAGTTAGTTGCTTGGCCTTGTCAACTCTCGGTGGCCACGGTCATATACGCGGGCCATATCTGAATGAAACAGAAAATAAAAACGAATAAAAAAATGTCTTCTTTGTTTTTGTTTTTTGTTTTGTTTTATTTTCCACTTTATTTGTTCGTATAGGCAAATGAATAAAGAAAGAAAGCAATCCGATAATTGTTATGCATGTGATATTGTGACGTCATCTTTCAACTTAAAATTACAAATTACATTATTTTATCGTTACATAAAAATAGTGTTAATAACATTTTGATTCACGGATTTTGAAAATATTCATTTCTGTTTTCAATATACGAATCGTATTTCATATGGAATAATAGATTTTTAAGTATTACTTTCTTTTCTTTTAATAATTCCGTATGATGGATGAGGGTAGCAGGGTATCTTAACAAAATTAGTATCAGTGATATTTCAATTGTTTTATAGAAAATATCTTTTTACAAAGAGAAATCATCTTTTACTGATTTCTAAAGCGTTCGGGGGGGGGGTGCTTTTAACAACAAAAAAACGAGCTTGATATCTGTCTCTTTGTGTCTCGAAATGAATGAACAGTCGACAAAGGCGCCTTTATTGCTAAGAGTATACACACACTGAAACCGATAATGGTGGGGATGGAATGAGTTAGTCGGTATATCGATAGATGGCTAGTGGCTTCCAGAAAGAACCCACAGATACTTGACATTATTTTGTATTCGACTTTTCTGAAGCCTATTTTTCTTTAAAGAAAAAAATATAATTTAAAATTTATGACAAACGTTTAAACATATTTTATTAAGCAAAATATTAATTCGTGTAATAATGTCTACTTGAAAATAATTTTATGGGAATCTTGGTTTAATATATACATTAAAATGTAACACTCTTTTTGTGTATGCAATATTTATATTTATCACAAAAATTCCAGCTTGCTTTCGTTAATTAAAAATAGTAAACTCGCTTTCTCATCGAGATCAAAGTTAGTTAAACATACCCCACAGAAGTCAAAATGGATCCGACAGAATTAGATTCATGGATTGAATTTATTTGTTTCAGTAATTGAAAAAATGTAATTAATTTGTGAATTGAAATCTGACAAAATACATATGAAAAGAGATAAACTTTCCATCTTGTGTAACAATGTTAAGAAGACAGAGTAAATCAATATTCAATCGTTGTCTCCAGAATAGATGGACATTCTAATCAATCATGATTAGCGTTAATACTGAAATAGTTTCACGTTCGTTACTAATGTGGCTTATCGTCATGAAAAGAGCCAGACTTATCTTCCTTCTACAAGAAATGGTGTTCATCCCCGCCGTCGCTTTAGATTGAGCAGGTGTTTAGAGATGATGCAATGTGTAACACAAATTAAGGAGTGGTTCAACCGATTCAAAAATGGCCGCACATCAGCAGAGAGTGACCAGCGTTCTGCAGGCCCGAAACTGCTCGGGGTGCAGCTGTTGTTGAGAGTGCGAAAAAAGGGATAATGCGGAACGCGACGGCGGAGATGAACACGATTCCGAAATAAGACTTCCAGATGTGTTTCCGGCAGTGGATGGATCGGTAGGCTAAGTGAGTGCAAGCACAAGGGACCTACTTTGAAGGGGATTAGGGTCCCAACTCCGTCACGTATTTGAAATATTTTTTCGGGCCTAAAGTCGTATACTTTTTAGACAGGCCTCGTATGCTATAAATAAATAGATTAAAATACAAACATAACACATTACTTTCAACGTTAGGGTGCAATAGCTTCTCTTGACTATATATATATATATATATATATATATATATATATATATATATATATATATAGTAATGTTGTTTTAAGTATAGGAGAAATGATCTGGGTGCCTAATTACGTATGTAAGAGTGTATATTTTTAGATAACCACAACAGCGACTAAAGAACGGGTACACTTGGTATCTTTGGCTATAGGGCTGAGTTTCTAGTGCTTCCGTGAAACCGAAGGTATCAATGGCCGATCAAAATCATGTGTAGTAGTATTTGACATGATATAATATAGTCACTGTACAATCATACGCCCCTGAACGCTTTTAGGCGTATCTGGGTATTTCGGGTGAGGAGTTATGAAACCATTATCAACTCCTATTTTACTTAATCAAATATTAAACTTTTGAACGCACCTTATAACAAACTGATGCATATTTTCACGTAAACATCTTTTTCTTTCAACTTTTCTACTACGGTTTTCCACTCCTCAATTCCTTTGTTGTAATACTATTTCCCTTACCATGCTTAGCATTGTTAAAGGTAAAATAATTTTACCAACTTTCGACAAATAGGCGCATAAATAAACATGTGGGTGATAAATACGCCCTTTTCTTTATTTCAGATTCGCTTATGTGAAACCACTTTAGAAAAATATAGTTGTATGACATTGTAAAAGAAAGTTTCAATCGACTGACCAACTTCTTCAATTGGCTGCTCGGCCAAATCTTTCAAGACTGATTTGATCCGTGCATCTCGCCCATCGTAAAGTGCATCTTGCTGAATATTGTAGAAGACTGCTTCCCAGCTCGTCAATTTAGAGATCCTGCAAAAACAATGACCAAAAAGGAGAATATTTAGACAACATAAAACGACTAATTTAAAAACGTCTCACAAGTTAAGGATTTTTCAAATGTCGGACGAGTTCAACATTTCCTTTTAATCCAGACTTTTAGAGACCCACTCAGAATAGGAAAAACTGACAACTATTAACACAAGCAATAATGTAATAATAATAAAAATAATATTGTAATAATATACAAATAATAATGTAATAATAATGTAATAATAATAATAATAATGTAATAATAATGTAATAATAATAATGTAATAATAATAATGTTATAATAATAATAACAATAATGTAATAATATACAAATAATAATGTAATAATAATGTAATAATGATAATGTAATAATAATAATGTTATAATAATAATAACAATAATGTAATAATATACAAATAATAATGTAATAATAATGTAATAATAATAATGTAATAATAATAATGTTATAATAATAATAACAATAATGTAATAATATACAAATAATAATGTAATAATAATGTAATAATGATAATGTAATAATAATGTAATTATAATGTAATAATCATACAAATAATAATGTAATAATAATGTAATAATAATAATTTAATAATAATGTAATAATCATACAAATAATAATGTCATAATATTATAAATAATAATGTAATAATAATAATGTAATAATAATACTGTAATAATACTGTAATAATAATATAATAATAATACAAATAATAATGAAATAATATAATTATCTACTCGTAATACAAATGCTAATGTAATAATAATACAAACAATAATGTAGTAATACAAATAATGATGTAATAATGATACAAATAATAATGAAACAATAATAATGTAATAATAATAATAATGTAATAATAATACACATAATAATGCAATAATAATACAAATAATAATGTAATAATAATACAAATAATAATGTAATAATAATACAAATAATAATGAAACAATAATAATGTAATAATAATAATGTAATAATAATAATAATGTAATAATAATACACATAATAATGTAATAATATACAAACAATAATGTAATAATAATACAAATAATAATGTAATAATAATAATGTAATAATAATGTAATAATAACACAAATAATAATGTAATAATATAATTATCTATTTGTAATACAAATAATAATAATATAATAATAATACAAATAATAATGTTATAATAATGTAATAATAATAATGTAATAATAATGAAATAATAATAATGTACTGATAATAATTTAATAATAATACAAATAATAATGTAATAAAATACAAATAATAATGTAATAATACTGTAATAATAATGATGTAAAAATAATAATGTAATACTAATGTAATAATAATGTAATAATCACACACATAATAATGTAATAATATAATTATCTATTTGTAATACAAATAATAATAATATAATAATACAAATAATAATGTTATAATAATGTAATAATAATAATGTAATAATGATGTAATGATAATGTAATAATAATAATGTAATAATAATGAAATAATAATAATGTAATGATAATAATTTTATAATAATACAAATAATAATGTAATCAAATACAAATAATAATGTAATAATACTGTAATAATAATGATGTAAAATAATAATGTAATACTAATGTAATAATAATGTAATACTAATGTAATAATAATGTAATAACATTAATAATGTAATAATAATAATGTAATAAATAATTATGTAATAATATGGAAATAATAATGTAATAATAATGTAATAATAATAATAATGTAATAATAATAATAATGTAATAATAATAATGTAATAATACTGTAATAATAATAATACAAATAGGTATGTAATAATATACAAATAATAATGTAATAATAATGTAATAATAATAATGTAATAATAATAATAATGTAATAATAATAATGTAATAATAATAATAATAATGTAATAATAATAATACAAATAATAATGTTATAATATACAAATAATAATGTAATAATAATGTAATAATAATAATAATAATGTAATAATAATGTAATAATGATAATGAAATAATAATACAAATAATAATGCAATAATTATGTAATAGTAATAATAATGTAATAATAATGTAATAATAATGTAATAATAATACAAATAATAATGTAATAATATAATCATCTACTCGTAATACGAACTTAATAACTTGGATATACAGTCATAAAAAAGCGACCATTTTGTTATCCGCTTTTCGTTGACGAAATTCTTTGAGCACCAATCATGTTTGAACCGTTTTTAATGTTTGTTTTTACGTCTTATTTTCTACGATTAAATATCATCGAATGTTGGTTTCTCCAAACATCTAAATGACAAATATTTGGTTTAATTTACTTACACCCCATAATCCTGGAAAATCGTCTTTAGATTTGGCAGTCGCTGATTTCTTCGTCGCATTGGCATCTTATCTGGTTTATCTCTGAAATACTTTTGAACAATATGCTGGAGATCCTTAATAAACAATGTGTTATCTGTTGTGTTTATGCAATGCGCGAGGATGTCAGCATTCAATAAAGCGGTCCGTTTGCTTTTATACCAACGTAGCGTCTTGTCGAAGCGTCTCTGCAGCTCATTATAATAAGCGTTTGGCGGCGGATGCTGTTGGTGGTGTTCCTGTCGGAAGATGGTGTCGTCTTCCTGTTCTGGTGTGTCGTTTTGGTCGTGCGCTGCCTTCTCCCGTTCAACACTCATATTGTCCTCATCGCCTTCCCCATCATTGGCCGTTCCACCACCGCCACCGCCGCCGCCACCACTTGTAGCATTACTCTTGTTCAGATTCTTTCTCAACAGATGTAGATGAGCCCTGTTGGCCCCGGCTGCTGTGTTGGCATAGTCAATCCGGTAAGGGTCTTTATAGACGAGGTGCGCCCGGTCGCTGCTGCCACTCGCCTTGGTCATTGTCTGGCGATATTCGGCCGATATCGAAAATAGTCTGCTAACCATAGCAGTGTTAAGAATGAGAATGACGAGCACAGTGACAAGGGCCGCCAAACTAAGGAGACGTTGCGGCATCTTCATTGTCGCACCTTCAACTTTTGAATCTGCGATGATGTTGTTTACACGCCAGAGGCAGCGGACTGTTCACAAGGCCAGATTGACGACCACAAAGTGTGGGTGCCACCGCTGCCGTGCACGTCAACCGCTATGCAAATCTGACGATTACCTGAATAATAAAAGAAAAAAAATGCGAGGAGTTAGAATTTGAGAGACTTTGCGGTTCAACGATATTTTTCTGCAGACAAATATTGTGCGCACCCATCACACATATATTATATATATAAATGTTACTTTTTTTAGGGGACCATAGATACATACACCTACAATGCTAGTGTGAACAAGTTTCGTTGTTATTTTATAGTGAATAGTTGTAAATTCATTAGATTAATGGCTTTTCTCCTGTGTGTATCAATTCTGTCTGTGTGTATTTATTACCTTTAGTGTGTGTGTGTTTATCTATTGTATGTGTGTGTGTTTATTACGCATTGTGTGCGCGATTTTTTGTTGTTTTTCTTTGTTGTTTTTTTTTTAACATAGTTCACCCCAAACAAAGCAGGTCGCCACTGTAGACTTAAGGGGCTACTGAGAATTAGGGTGTAAGTTTTGGGGCTCATCCTAAGTTGAGCAGAGAGATGTCTGTTTACATTAGTTTTACATTTCTGCATGTTGGTACAGTCGGGGAAACAGGGAGCAGGGAGGGAGTTCCAGAGACCGGCAGCACGAGGAAAGAAGCTATTCGAGCAGAAGACTCTTGGGCATCTGTGGACCTCCACAGTGAATGGATGGAGTTTAGCTGATTGTCGGGTTGGTCTAGTGTATTTACATCGAGGGGGCACTACTTTTTCGAATTTTCTTTTGCTGTATCCGTAGACATGTTTTGAAGTTTTATATTAGTTTCTATAAGAAGACTCTACTGTTGGGTACTTGGGTGGCACCTATATAGGAATTATTGCATTTTGTGCATTTGAGTATATAGACTACATTTTTGGTAATGTAGCTTAAGTGTTATTGTGGGGTTTTGAAGCATATAGGAGTTTTCCTCTAACATAATATCACACCCACCACACGTTCTTGCTGCATTTAGTGTCATCTTGTGTTTGTGTTGATTGAGTTCGGATGAGTTTAAAATGTATTTCAGGGGTTTCGGTTGGCGTTTGATTTAAATCATTTTTGGTTATTTTGAGTATGTCTTTTAATTCATCGTTTAGGTTCAGTAATTCGTGCTATTTCTGTACATAGTTCTGGATTGTTTTTGTGGTATGTCGAGACATATGTTGTTGTATGTTGAGACGAATGCTAACATTTGTTTGTTGTTTCGTTTTTTTTAAGGTTCCGTAGATTTTTTAAGGTTCCGTAGTTTTATTTTAGGTTCCGTAGTTTTATTTTAAGGTTCCGTAGTTTTATTTTAGGTTCCGTAGTTTTATTTTAGGTTCCGTAGTTTTATTTTAAGGTTCCGTAGTTTTATTTAAGGTTCCGTAGTTTTATTTTAGGTTCCGTAGTTTTATTTTAAGGTTCCGTAGTTTTATTTAAGGTTCCGTAGTTTTATTTTAAGGTTCCGTAGTTTTATTTTAAGGTTCCGTAGTTTTATTTTAGGTTCCGTAGTTTTATTTTAGGTTCCGTAGTTTTATTTTAAGGTTCCGTAGTTTTATTTAAGGTTCCGTAGTTTTATTTTAAGGTTCCGTAGTTTTATTTTAAGGTTCCGTAGTTTTATTTAAGGTTCCGTAGTTTTATTTTAAGGTTCCGTAGTTTTTTTTTTAGGTTCCGTAGTTTTTTTTTAGGTTCCGTAGTTTTATTTTAGGTTCCGTAGTTTGCTTAGTGGTATTTTTTCCGTTAGTTTTAAAACTTAGTTTATTAGTTGTGTGAAGTATCGTCTTTTTTAAGGTTTGTCGTAGTTTTTATAGCAGGATTATTTGACAAATGTTTGTCGGTAACTAGAGTGAATATCCTGCCTGCTAAACCATTTTTGACAACGTTTTGAATGATGACTTCTAAAATGGTGATATTTTTGAGTGTCTGTGGATTTGTGGTAGACGTCTGCGATAATATGATTGTTTTCAATTGGGGTTAATAGGTCTAGGAATGATAGTTCTTTATCGCTATATTCTGTGATGAATTTGATTTTTTGATTGTAGGTTTTGAAGTATGTTGTGCAAGTCGTGTATGTCCCCATAATGATTTACAAAGGATGAAACGATAATGAAAATATATCTACCAAGGTTTTAGGAATATAAAATAATAACGCACACTTCATAAAATCTTGAAAGAGACCAGTTTCCTTATGACGAGGTTTCAGGTTTGATTCCTGTGTCTCATTTACTTTCGATAATTATTTCTCTTATTTACGACATTGTCACAACATGGTTATAATTTTACAGAAAATGGGTTCAATTAATTTTAGTACCAAACGTTGTGTTCCTTAAAAAATAACCTTAAAACTTTAAAAAAAACTTTTTATTAGTAATATTTCTCGATAAGAAAAGGAAAACTAATAAAAGTGCATTTGCAATAACAAACGTCATATTTAATTGTATTGTTTTTAATATCTTTATTTTACTTTTTATAGTTTAGCCAGTAACAAAGGCAAAAAATAATTAGAAGTCGTATACAATGATTAAAACACGATTGAGTTTGGTTGCTTTTGTACATAGACCGATCAAGCAAATATTAAATACAATATATTATTAAAACTAGAAAAAATTATTGGAGGGGCGCATATTTTTTTCTTCTGATCTATATACTACAATATATATAACAATAATACATATATATATACTTATAATAATTCATAATACAATATAATATATAATACAATATAATGTATATATAATACAATATAATATATATATATAATACAATATAACATATATAATACAACATAATATATATAATACAATATAACATATATAATATAAGTGTTGTATTTGCTAATGAACAGCTGATTGTGACACTTACTTGTTGACGTACACTACCCTCTCTCCACACACACACAAAAGAAGGTAATATCTGAGAGGATGATATGATGAGCACAGAACAGGTACTACACTAATCCAAAAAGGCAGAGGTAAATCCTGGGAGGATGATATCATTACGAATGTACATATACTACACTAACCTCCTCCCAAAGGAGGTGGTAATACCTGGGATATGTTCTCATGACAACAGAACAGATACTGCATTTTCCCTCACCCAAATACTACACTACCCCCTGTATTTAGCATTGAGGGATAGTACATTAGTCTGAAATAGTATGGAGATATAACTTGGTTAGAAGTTATAATAACAAAAATAACCAGAGTGTAAGGTCTTTAAAAGAGGATGGTTTATTACAACAGAATAACGTACTGTTCGTAGTATACATATATATATATATATATATATATATATATATATATATATATATATATATATATATACATATATATATATATACATATATATATATATATATACATATATATATACATATATATATATACATATATATATATATACATATATATATACATATATATATACATATATATATATATATATATATATATATATATATATATATATATATATATATATATATATACATATATATATATTACAGACTAGAACCCGTATCAGCTTTGAGGGGAGTCAGGTATCCTCACAACGAAATTGAGCAAGAATAGTATAGTTTCGGCTTCAGACACACTGATACCGAACATCCATTAGTAAAAGATATTAACCTTTTTGGGTTGAGTCCCACATTCTATTTTCAAAAGGCGTTGTTTAAAGATCGACATTAAATTAATCGACATTAAACAAAATCTTTAAGAACATGTTTTACTTTGTTACTACATCCAAAATTACAATGTAATTTTAAAACTAAACATAGAATAATCGTATAAAATGATGTTTTTTGAAAAGAGAATTTGGGACGCTGAGACATTACGCTAAACATTATTCTATTCTTCTAAAGCTTTTATGCAATAATATTTTTTTTATTATATATTTTAAACATTTATATATATATATATATATATATATATATATATATATATATATATATATATAAAGAGAGAGAGAGAGTAGTTTGAGTTGATATTTCACTTAGGATTCTAGATATATTGTGATGATAATGAGTTGATGGTAGTTGAAGCATAAGAAGATGTCATTGATTTATATAATTTCAAACAACACTTAGTCGACATTCTTCGTAATCCTAATTTTTTAGCAAATTAATATCACACACATGGGCGGCTTAGTTTCACATTTTATCACAACCACACAAACTCCAATAATCATTCCCGATGAAGAACGCAGGACGTTTAAAATATTGAATTATTATAATGAAAAATTATAAAAAGACAATGACATCGGTTTATGCTTAAACCACCACCCACCAATCATCATCAATACACACACACACACACACACACACACACACACACACATACACACACACACACATATATATATATATATATATATATATATATATATATATATATATATATATATATATATATATAAAGCGAGAGAACGACCTTCATAAAGTCTGTTTTAAATATCGGAAAGTAAAACGGGCACTCTGAATGCCTCTGAGAAAAGAGACCGTAATTTCCGATTGGCTACACTAATATGGTAGGATCTGTATTCGTGCTGGGCGCCCATAAAATATAGTATTTGTTTGAAATAATTAATTTATTCAAGGATGTGTCATTGAATAAGATGTGCATTCTGCATTTATTTGTTTTACACACACACACACACACACACACATATATATATATATATATATATATATATATATATATATATAAAAATTGAGAGGAGACCCCTGGTGGCAGGTTTGTGAAATAATAAAAAATAATATTAACTTTAGATCTCTGTTCACACCTCATAGAAGGCTTGAGTAAGGAGATGGTTCCCGAAAATTTACTACAAAGTATACCCCAAAACAGCAACAAAAACTGAAATTGGGATTTACTTTACTTTGCTTCTAAATCGTTTAATAAATTCAGCACGAAATTGTAAGTTGCACGTTTTTTTATTGTTTTTTCTTCATTCTCAGTTTTTTATTCACTACTATTATTATATTTTTCCCAACTTGTGCGCTTATGATTTTCTGTTGATTGATTGCACCAATGGGCATATATATATATATATATATATATATATATATATATATATATATATATATATATATATATATATATATATATATATATGTGTGTGTGTGTGTGTGTGTGTATGCATGTGTGTAAGAGGGTATATGTGAGACAACGCTGCAATAATATCACTGAAATTTGTTAGGATAGATCACCATTGTTCTTGTTGCAGGGGTGTGATGATGTAGATCGGTCTTAAAATGTTTTAGAGACACAAGACAATGGCGAAGTTGGATGATAAACACAGGAATTAACTGTATGAATAACAAATAAGTGTTTTCGGACATTAATGATATACAGGTGTTTTAAGTTCTGGCGTCTTAAGAAGAGTTGACGAAGCGTGTCTGGTCGAGTCACTTCTCCAATGTTGGTAATTGAACGTGGACGTCACTGACACTGAAGACACATCTCGGTAGATCTAGTCAATCGATGCTGGTCGGGCGTTGACGTCACAAAGTTTGGATGACTACTGGGCAGACTAAAACGGGAATCATCCTAAGAAGAACAGTTGATACATTGAAAGTATAATAGGTAAGTTTCCCTGAAAAGGTCAGGCCGAATCGCACAAAAATGTAATAGATACGTTTCCCTGAAAGGGGTAAGTTGAATTGCACAAAAATGTAATAGATGAGTTGTTCTGAAAAGGGTAAGTTGAATTGCAAAAACGTTTAATAGATGAGTTGTCCTGAAATGACCGGTTTGTCTTGGGAGAAACGAATGGAAAACCAGTGGTTGCACCGAGGGTCGTCGGTTGCTGAGCTGATCAAGTCAACGGCTGGACAGAAAGTCGACAGCTGGACGCAAACAGATCAATTGCCCTTTTTTCTACTCTAATCGCTAATTACAACTGAAATCAGTTGTAAGTTTGGGAAGAGAGGCCAGCTAGAGATAAAGCAGAGTATTGATTTACTCCTCTGCAGGAGTTAGGCACAAGGCTAGTTTTTATCTTACACACACAAGTAAGATGTGACCCAAGGTCGGGTCGGGAAAGTGGGGGTTAAAAATTGCCTGGGCAGCCCCGTCGGCATTCCCCGGTAGGGGCGCCTCAGGCAGTAAGCAATAAACTTACTCCTCCCCAAAGAGGGGAGGCGAAGCCTGGGAGGGTGGACCTCCTAGAACTGCACAGGGCAGACCCATAGACCGGCGTAAATCAAGCCCCGAAGGCCAAGACAATACAAGTCTATGGGGTGCAATATACATCGGAACAGATACTCCACTTTGATCTTAGCCAAAAGCAGAGTAGCAATCATTGATTAGGCCACGACAACGTAAACTGACACAGTTAATACATTGAGATGTTATGTTATATATCACCTTTATTAATCGCCTTATTTACTGTGTTCATTTGATGTTGTAATTAGCAGTTTAATCAAAAAGCGACCAGTAACCAAAAAGGTAAAGGTCAAACCTCTGTTCGATCACATCCGGGTTTGTAACTCAAATGATTGTCGACCTGCAAGTAAGCCACAATGTGCTTTAGACCAGAGATAAACTAAAAATGAGCATCATTTATTCAAATGTTGATAACTTAAATTCGGAACTCTTTACGTATTCAAATTCATGAACGCCTACGCACAATTTTGTTAAATGTTTTTTTTATTTATACAAGTAACGTCTATCGCTTCATGTATTTCCTTACGATTATCAAAGAGTCTGTATTTCATAACATTTATTTATCTATATTTATGCACATAATTCCGCGTGTGTGTGGGGGTATTGTATGTGTGGGTGATGATCTGAGCTTGTTATTTTTTGTTATTTCACATTCACTTATTTCTTATAGTTGTTTCTTAAATTCATTTTACTTTTAACACAAAATTACTATATCAGTTAACGAGATTACTTTGTATTCTTTTGTCACATTTTTTTCTTGCGTTTGTGTGTATCTACACGTGCAGTACAACTTTTTTTAAACTTTAATTCTTTCGTGTGTATGTATGCATATAGATGTTGTCTCATTCTATACGCGTGTACAATAGCTTATATACTCTTTGTTTCTGTGTGTATGTATCTACATATGGACCATAGAACTTTTCTTTACCATTTTAAACATTTTAGTTCAGTTCGTTCTCAAGAGATCCTTAATAGGGTTAACACTTGTTTCCTTAATGTGTTATATTTATATCTGAGTGCTTTTAAAAGGATCCTTTATTTCTACTAAAACATTGAGTAAGTAACTCAATGAAGAACAATATCATCCCCCAATGGGTCAATTAACTATGTTATAGTTTCTTATTGGTGCGGTTTCTGCTTGCTATTGCCAGATTACAGGACCAGCATTGGGCTGGTCTCGTGGAGTATCCAGTGTATCAACTTGTGGTAGCATCACTGGGAGAAAGTGCACTGTTACCTTTCTCGCATGACCCAGACAGAGGAGATCTTATGTAAACCTCAAACATATTTTTATTTGAATACTTGATCAGCATTTACTTGTTAGGGGACGTATCCTCATGCCAGAGTGTCCTGAGAAATCACCGTACAGCAAGACCGAAGCCATTCAGGGGTGGTCTCTAGTAGGCATTCAAACGTTCTATTTAACTTCATTTGCTAACAACTATGACTATCCATACTAGCACCCATCTATACGACTTTATACACGCATTTTTATATCTTCTTTTCCACAGATCAGACAATTCTTTACTTTGATTCCTTTCTCACATCATCAAACAGTTTTTAACTTCTTCCCAGGGACTTCAAGCATTTTCCCAGTGTCCCTGTTGACAATCGGTCTCACTAAATAGATAAACGCTCAACCTGGGAAGAAGTTGTCAAATAAGCTGGGAAACATTCAAGTTGAATAAATCTCTAATGCAAACGAGAGAGTTTCCAATACTTCAGTGTAAGGCGAAACAGTTTCAAACGATTCAGGCTACACAAAGCAACAGATAAGGGCAACGGGTCATCCTGGTGTGTTTCATTCCATGATAAAAATAGCTGAAGACTGAATGTCACTTTCCATTTTGTGTGTCACTACAAATGTGGCAGTGTTACAGAGTGCAAATATTGATGGTTTTAACGAATCAGCTTCTCTTCTCGGGAAGTATCGATCTTCTTAAATTTGACATATTCTATATTGCTTACAAATCGAATACCCAATCAATCGCACACGTGCGTTTTGTATAAATACAGGTGTAACACCGATTCTCCGGTAACTGATAGCCCGGAAACGTTTTACGAGAAAGAACTTGAGAATCCATATGCTGCCAGACTAGTTTACAGGGCGACCAACAGATATGGCATCTGTGTGTATGGCTATCTGCGTGTGTATGGCTATCTGTGTATGTGTATGGCTATCTGTGTATATGGCAACCTGTGTGTATGGCTATTTGTGTATGTGTATGGCTATCTGTGTGTGTATGGCTATATGTGTGTGTATCGCTATCGGTGTATGTGCATGGTTATATGTGTGTATGGCTATCTGTGTGTGTATGGCTATCTGTGTATGTGTATGGCTATCTGTGTATATGGCTACCTGTGTGTATGGCTATTTGTGTATGTGTATGGCTATCTGTGTGTGTATGGCTATATGTGTGTGTATGGCTATCGGTGTATGTGCATGGTTATATGTGTGTATGGCTATCTCTGTGTGTATGGCTATCTGTATGCGTATGACTATCTGTGCATGTGTATGGCTATCTGTGTGTGTATTGCTATCTCTGTGTGTGTATGGCTATCTGTGTGTGTATGACTATGTGTGTATGTGTATGGCTATCTGTGTGTGTATGACTATGTGTGTATGTGTATGGCTATCTGTGTGTGTAGCACACCATCAAGTTGTTTGTTTACACTGCACCTGCTAGTGGCAGTCTCCCTTTATTTTGATTAAGTTTAACCCTAGTTATGTCTTCACGTGCAAATTCCAGTGTTAAAATCCATTGTGTTAAACAAACACAGCGATCTATTTCAAAAGAAAAGATCGAACTTTCTAGAAATTCTTGATAGTTTAGAAACATTATATGGGTATAGTTAGTGGGTTCAGGATGTGTTGATGAAGTGTGAATCGGGTGAAAACAGTACACCCGTCAAGGTGCTCGAAAATCGATGTACAACGCGTCTTTCAGATACTCTTATGTAATAATTCCCACCCAAATTATAAATTCAATCCAATACGATTAAACTTTATTTTAAAAACTTTGCATTTCAAACAACTATACACAATCTAATTGCAATTTTCTTAATTGACAACTTTGTAAACGACCTAATCAAACATATTAATTAAAACTTTATAAGAACGTAAATAATAATAATAATAATAATAATAATAATAATAATAATAATAATAATAATAATAATAATAATAATAATAATAATAATAATAATAATAATAATAATAATAATAATAATAATAATCTGATACGGTTCTTAAACATTCGAAACCGACTTAATCTTTCTAAACAAAAATAAGAGGACTTGCTTAATCATTGATATAGCCTGCCCCTTCGATACCAGAACGAAGGAGAAATAACACATAAAAAAATAAATATCAATATCTAAAATGGAAATTAGTTTGACTATGGAAATGTAAAGAAATAAAGGTGTTGTAATTGGAACGCTTGGGACCATAACGACAATCCACCTTAAATGTCTTAAACAGATTAATGAGACAATTTATTTTCCAATTCTGCAAAAGGCTTGCCTGTTACAAACTGCGAAAGTGTTAAGGTACAGCTTGAATGTTTAAAGTCAAGGGAATTGACTTGCTGTTCAAAAAAGAAAACTCCAACTAAAAACATCCAAAAGTTGAGACTACTATGAAATAATAATAATAATAATAATAATAATAATAATAATAATAATAATAATAATAATAATAATAATAATAATAAACAAACTAGCCAGAGAACCGAAAGGAATATGGAGCATGAAGAAAGTCAGTATAATACCAATAATCGTAGGAGCACTAGGAACAATCATTGAATGCGGAAACCAACCCGCATAAGCTACGAAGAGTCACACGGAATCTACTACAGGAAGAAAACAAAACCACAGAAAGAACACATCACAAACAAAGAAACAGAAAATGCAAGAAATATCACTTTATAAGCTCTCCCTCCCAATAAATTACACCGGCTTCAACTGACACGACATAAAAATGAACCAATGAACAGAAATAGCAAGAAACACCATCAGCTCCCCCCCCCCAAAAAAAAAATTGTACCAGCCTAGGCTGACACCACACAAAATATTTGCATAGGGTCAAGGAGGATGAGAAGACCGAGGAGGGACAGCACAAATCAGACCTCCACTGGAAGTGCAGAGACTGCTGGGACCTTGGGGAGGCTTATTGCCACCCAAATCCCAGATAAGACCAATGGTCCTTACCAACGAGAAATCAATGGTAAACAGCTGTTGTGATAATGCAAGTTTATTTACGATGGTTATCGAAAAGAGGTGGAGAATACTGGAAATCTGGAGAACTTGTTGTCACTCAGACTCCAGGGAATACCATAGGTTGTCGGTGAGCAATCACTGATGACCTGTGTGACAACTCCCAGTGAGAAAATAATAATATCTTTTCTTTCTATTAAGCGACATATGCAATAGCATTTTGGACAGTTTTTCTTTTCCTCAGCAGCTGTTTTTCCTGGCAGAATGAAATGACTCCTTCGCGAGATTCAACTCTGCTACACAGCTCTTCGTAATTCAATTGTTTATTTCCTGTTAGAGAATAAACATGCACTGGCTTTGATCAATTGCTTTTGGCTTTAATAAATTTCAATACTGATTAGAAAGATCGTCGTCTGCTTACTGACAGCTGATTGGCTAATCGCTCGGCCATCTCTCTGCCACTATTCGTCTCGTCACCTATCGAGTTTTTACGCAGCATGCCCGAACGCCGCCGACGCGAAGTTCACGGAGATTGGGTCAGGATCGATAGAAGTATCGAAATGTATAACAACCATTATGGAAACCGTCACACAACTAGCGATTAAGCTGGCCTTAACAATCGTCAAAATGATTTAAAGCGTTTCTTTTCTTTTCTCCAATAATTTAAAACATGAATGAACGTTTTAAAAGCCTTTAATCTCTTTTGATGGTAGTTTTAAAAATAAGTCAATAAATTATTGGGTTTATGCTATGCACGCTATTTATAATATGAAAGAGAATAAATCTTTAATTCATAGTGAAAGCGTTGAATCGTATTTCGTCTTTCTCGGATAGCTATGTAATTATGTGTATATGTAAAATACACATACGTACACGTATCTATTTATAAGAATTGCATATCTTAAAAAGATACATTGTGTCTCAATTATCTAACGTTAGTGTCTCCGGGTGCAATGGAGGTCTTGAAAAGATTGCATTCCTTTCCAAACCTTTTTTTTTTTTTAGATAAGCTCATATTCAAATAGATTCCTACTTTACCGACTATTTATGTGTGAGTGCACTATCATTTCCAAGAAAGCCATTTTTTCAGTTTTAACGTCATCGATCATATGTGACACGCGTCGACTTCCACCTTTGCCGTCAGCTTATAAAAGAACACATATTTTTAAAATAAACTTGTCTTCCAATTTTGTCTGTGGTTAATGCATACATTACCCCCGCCTTGTCTCAACAGTAAAAATAAACTAAAAAAAAATGTAATTTATCATTGAACGGAGCTTAAAAATTAAAAAAGAAAGCAACATTATGTATTAGTCCGTCATTTGCTTTGTCACGTGTATCTCTCTTGACACACATAAGCAGAAATAATACATTAGTTCAGTTTCTCTACTCATAAACCTCCGGAGTGCTTTGGCCTTTTGGCTAAGATCAAAGTGTAGTATCTGTTCCGATGGATACTGCACCCCATAGACTGGTATTGTCTTGTCCTTCGGGGCTTGATTCCGCCGGTCTGTGGGTCTGTCCTGTGCAGTTCTAAGAAGTCCACCCTCCCAGGCTTCGCCTCCTCTCTTTGGGGAGGAGTAAGTTTATTGCTTACTGTCTGAGGCGCCCCTACCGGGGAATGCCGACGGGGCTGCCCAGGCAATTTTTAAACCCCACTTTCCCGACCCGACCTTGGGTCACATCTTACTTGTGGGAGTAAGATAAAAACTGGCCTTGTGCCTAACTCATGGAGAGGAGTAAATCAATACTCATAAACTTCCGGGTCATTCTCTTGCATAGTATTTTTCACTATCTATTGAACGATTGAGGTAAACACATCTTTTATTCCTTTTCAACTTGAACACTTAAAGTGTTTTTCCTAAATATGTTTACCTTGATCAACTATCTCCAACATAAAATATTATTTAAGCCTTGTTCAAACTTGTTTTCACAAGTGTGAAATAAGATCATCTTTTGACTCGATTTTCTCCGTCATCGGTAAATAGTTGCGAATATGCATCTGTTGCAACTGAGATGAAGTCAACATGGAATGAGATGAAATAATATAAAAATCTCCAAGGAATCAAGCACATTCGACTTTATATTTTCATCAGTAAACATTGAATTGGTTTTATGCGAAAAGCTAACATTTCTTGTTAGATTTTTGTCTTGTAATGTTGTGGCTGATATGAACAACTGCTATGACCTGCTGATGTCAGAATGGTAGACACCCTGTGGTGACAGAGCGAACTAACGTTGAATATTTTTTCTATGGAGAATGAAAGAAGGGGAGTATGTGAAATATGTCTATTCCGGTCGGATAATAGCAGAAAACCAAATACCGAGATAACCCATCTGTGATACTGCAACTGACTTTGCAGAATTCCACTTATTCCACAAGAGACGGGGTTGTCAGCTAAGAAAGTTACCATTCACAGTTTGGCATGGATCGGGGGTCAAATACAAATCGAACATTATTGTGGCAGACAACCTAAATTCATATCTCTTTGACTGAACGTGACCTTTGCTTGCGTCAAATTTAGTAAACAGACATTTGCAATTTTTATTCACGTCGTATTTGTCTTCGTCTTTTAATTATTAAGTAAAAGGAAATGGTAGTTTGCTTGAAGCATTGCTGGTAAACAAGTAAGTATGAAGGTGTGAATTTCGAGGCAGGAGCAATGCAATGTTGAGAACCGGAAGGTAGAATATGGGATAGAAAACAATAAATTACCAGAGACGGTATATTTCGAATCAATTTATTTATATTTCAAAAAGTTAAATATAAATACAGTAAAATTATAAAATTGGTGGGCTTACTATTAAATATTTAAAGGTCCGAAATGGTAGAAACTTTAATCATTTCGAAAGTAACAACCTCTCCTTTTCAAAAAGAAAACAAAAATTGGACCGGCTGTTTTAGTTGAAGAAAGTTGTCTTTATATTCAATTTTTTGAAATATAAATGAATTGATCTGAGATTTACCGTCTCTTGTAATTTATTTTTTAAATCCCATATTTCACCTTCCGGTTCTCAACATTACATTGCTCCTGTCTCGGAATTCTCACCTTCATACTTGCTAATTATTAGATATTTTTTCAAGAACCTTCCCCTAAAATGCATTGTCTTTGCGTTGTTCCAAATTATAATAACGTTTGGTCAAAAGTACATGTCTTTTATTTTCATTAAGATAAAGATTCATTTAATAAATGGAAGCATATAATAGAAAAGGACATTTTTACCACAAACAAATAAAGCAAAGTAAGACTTGAATTATGAATTAAGTTTTTAGACCTTATAATTCAAAACACATACCAAAAATAAAGTAAATCTATTTATTGTAAAATATTAACATCTTCCTCTCCGATAGGTCTACAAAATAAGTTATGACGGCCAAAAGTCCGAAGCTCATAGCATCAATGTCGGCGTGCCTCAAGGATCCATTTTGGGTCCAACTCTCTTCCTGATCTTCATAAATGATCTTCCAAATAATATTCTGAAATTATTCCTCGACATCTATGCAGACGACACAACTATTTAAGGCAGCACTTCGAAAAGCATTGACTATCAAGATCTTTCTGTCTCTGTCTGTCTGTCTGTCTGTCTGTCTGTCTGTCTCTCTCTCTCTCTCTCTCTTCCGACTCGAAACACGTGGTGTAATGGAGGAAAAAGTGGCTTGTTACCTTTAACGCCACTAAAACAGTCTCTCTCTTTTCACCACCAACGCTCGGACCCTCACTTCTTCCCCGTCAAAATAAATGGCTCGCTCTTCGAGAAAGCCTTCTCCTTGGATAAGCTTCTAGTACTGACTTTCACCCCAGACCTGAAATTGAAGACTTACATCAGTTTGCTATAAAAATAGTTGTATCATTCTACCACTCTAGAAAGTAGCTCACTAGTGGCGGAATCATTTACCTGTATGAGAGCCAGATACGTCCTAAGATGGAATACTGTTGTTACATCTGAGGAGGTACCGCCCGAAGCACTCTTTCTTGTCTTGACAGAGTACAAGATCGACTTCGTAACCTAGTGGAGTGGGTGATATCTTCTTGTCCCTACAGCCCTTTTCACGCAGAAGAGATGTTGCTAACCCCTCTCTACCGTATCTTTATGTTCATGGTAGGTGTTTGATCAGGCTCCAATCCTTGGTCAACCCGTGTAAAAACATTCACAGCAAGAACTCGTTTAGCTACAACCAGAGCAAATAACCTATCTTTCTCTCTATATTTTTACTAACAACCAAATAGAACTTCCATGAACAGAGTTTATTTCCTGGAACATCTCATATGTGGAACAATATAGCACGATTTTTCTTCCCAACTGATTACAGCATGGTTGTCTTCAAGTCTAGTGGAAACAAATACTTGTTCAACCGTCCTCTTGGATAACCAATTTCCATTAAGAAATCTTCTGACGATTCCACCCATGGTTTCCTGTCTTTTCGTGGTGGCGATCATCATCCAACTGAAAATATTTTTAACCCTTATCCACGAGTGGCCCCCAGGCCTTGATAAGCGGTGAACAATCAATAAAAACAATTCATGTGTTGTGAGCTGATTGCACATAAAAGCATTTTATTTACATTTTTTTAGATTAACATTATTGTAAAATATTGTTTTTTCTATTAGAAATTCATAAAAACAATTTTGTCTATCATTATCTTATTCCCATTTTTATGGATAAATATTCATAAAATAGTCATGAAAAAGTCATGAAATAGTCATAAAATATTCATAAAATAGTCATGAAATATTCATAAAATAGTCATGAAATATTCATAAAATAGTCATGAAAAAGTCATGAAATATTCATAAAATAGTCATGAAATAGTCATAAAATATTCATGAAATAGTCATGAAATAGTCATAAAATAGTCATGAAATAGTCATAAAATATTCATAAAATAGTCATAAAATATTCATAAAATAGTCATGAAATAGTCATAAAATAGTCATGAAATATTCATAAAATAGTCATGAAATATTCATAAAATAGTCATGAAATAGTCATAAAATATTCATAAAATAGTCATAAAATATTCATAAAATAGTCATGAAATAGTCATAAAATGGTCATGAAATAGTCATAAAATAGTCATGAGATAGTCATAAAATATTTATAAAATAGTCATGAAATATTCATAAAATAGTCATGGAATAGTCATAAAATATTCATAAAATAGTCATTAAATAGTCATGAAATATTCATAAAATAATCATAAAATATTCATAAAATAGTCATGAAATAGTCATAAAATATTCATAAAATAGTCATGAAATATTCATAAAATAGTCATTAAATAGTCATAAAATATTCATAAAATAGTCATAAAATAGTCATAAAATAGTCATGAAATAGTCATAAAATTATAACAAAAGACAGAAATTGTGTGAATTAATTGTTTGTGAAGATCTTTCTGCCTTTCTCTCTTTGTTTTAGTGGCGTTAAAGATAACACGCCACTTTAATGACTAATAAAAAATAAACTTTTATAAAATACATGATTCTCTTTCCATTTTATAAACATTTAAATTCTTTATAAATTTAACCAACATTTGTCTTTGAATTATATTGAATACTATGAAATTATATGGAATACTTTGGAATTATATAGAATACTATGGAATTATATAGAATACAATGGAATTATATAGAATACAATAGAATTATATAGAATACTATGGAATTATATAGAATACAATGGAATTATATAGAATACAATGGAATTATATAAAATACTATGGAATTATATAGAATACTATGGAATTATATGGATTACTATGGAATTATATAGAATACTATGGAATTATATAGAATACTATGGAATTATATAGAATACTATGGAATTATATAGAATAATATGGAACTATATGGAATACTATAGAATTATATAGAATACTATGGAATTATATAGAATACTATGGAATTATATAGAATACTATGGAATTATATAGAATACTATGGAATTATATAGAATACTATAGAATTATATAGAATACAATGGAATTATATAGAATACTATGGAATGATATAGAATACTATGGAATTATATAGAATACTATGGAATTATATAGAATACTATGAAATTATATAGAATACAATGGAATTATATAGAATACAATGGAATTATATAAAATACTATGGAATTATAAAGAATACAATGAAATTATATAGAATACTATGGAATTATATAGAATACTATGGAATCATATAGAATACTATGGAATTATATAGAATACAATGAAATTATATAGAATACTATGGAATGATATAGAATACTATGGAATTATATAGAATACTATGGAATTATATAGAATACTATGGAATTATATAGAATACTATGGAATTATATAGAATATTATAGAATTATATAGAATACTATGGAATTATATAGAATACTATGGAATTATATAGAATATTTTATAATTATATATAATACTATAAAATTATATAGAATACTATGGAATTATATAGACTACTATGGAATTATATAGAATACTATAAAATTATATAGAATACTATGAAATTATATAGAATACTATGGAATTATATAGAATACTATGGAATTATATAGAATACTATGGAATTATATAGACTACTATGGAATTATATAGAATACAATGGAATTATATAGAATACAATGGAATTATATAGACTACTATGTAATTATATAGAATACTATGGAATTATATAGAATACTATGCAATTATGTAGACTTCTATAGAATTATATAGAATACTATGGAATCATATAGAATACTATAGAAATATATATTTTATTATAGAATTATGTAGAATACTATGGAATTCTATGGAATACTATGCAACAATAAATTTGAATTAAGTTCTCTTAATCATTTACCAGTACACATTTTTTAAAGTTGTCGTCTTCCGTGTTTCATAATAGTTAAACGGGATTTTTAAAGTCTCAGAGAAAGTGAACGCTTCACATGTGAAACGCACTCTCATCCGAAAAAAAAAAACTATTTCTGTCCATATTGTAAGTAAATATATATTTTTATGCAATTTATTAAGACTTGCATTCATTAATTTTCAGTGAAATATATCTACGGCCATTTTTCGAATAGTTTACCTTGTTTATAGAATTTTACAATAACTTCAAGATTTTATTGAAGGGGTGGATCCACAAATTCTTATTAACGGGCGGTGACCCGTTTAAAATAAAATAGAAACTTTTTTTGTGTACATATATACTTAAGGATTTTTTCACTGCATACATTATTGCCAAATTTCTTGTCGATTGAAGAATATTTTGTTTCAGCAAGTAGTAAAAATCGACGCATGAACCACTGCTTTTATTGTGTCATCTTTGTATTTGTGTAAAATAAGGGCCTAAATGCCACATTTACTGAAATCGCTAGCTACTACCATTTTCTCACTGGGGTAAAAGGTGCGTAAGAAATAAATCGGATAAAAAATTCTTTCAATGTTTTCAAAAGTTTTTTTTAACCCTTTTATTCTATGCAATTATACGTCTGTTTTTAAAAAGTTTTTTTAACCCTTTTATTCAATGCAATTATACGTCTGTTTTTTAAAAATTTTTTAACCCTTTTATCCAATGCAATTATGCGTCTGTTTTTAAAAAAAAGTTTTTTTAACCCTTTTATTCAATGCAATTATACGTCTGTTTTAAAAAAAAAGTTTTTAACCCTTTTATCCAATGCAATTATACGTCTGTTCTTTTTAAAAACTTTTTTTAACCCTTTTATTCAATGCAATTATACGTCTGTTTTAAAAAAAGTTTTTAACCCTTTTATCCAATGCAATTATACGTCTATTTAAAAAAACAACTTTTTTTTAACCCTTTTATCCAATGTAATTATACGTTTGTTTTTTGTTTTTTTAACTTTTTTTAACCCTTTTATCCAATGCAATTATACGTCTGTTTTTTTAAAAAGTTTTTTTTTAACCCTTTTGTCCAATGCAATTATACGTCTGTTTTTTAAAAAGTTTTTTAACCCTTTTGTCCAATGCAATTATACGTCTCTTTTTTAAAAAGTTTTTTAACCCTTTTATCCAATGCAATTATACGTCTATTTTTTTAAATGTTTTTTTACCCTTTTGTCCAATGCAATTATACGTCTCTTTTTTAAAAAGTTTTTTAACCCTTTTATCCAATGCAATTATACGTCTGTTTTAAAAAAAAAGTTTTTTTAACCCTTTTATCCAATGCAATTATACGTCTGTTTTAAAAAAAAAGTTTGTTTAACCCTTTTAATCCAATGCAATTATACGTCTGTTTTAAAAAAAAGTTTTTTAACCCTTTTAATCCAATGCCGTTATATGTCTGTTTTTTTAAAGTTGGTTAGTGGTACCCAATAATAATACATATTTATTTATAAACAAGTTATAGTAGTTTACAAAAAACTAACAATGCTTGTAATGTTTTAGCATTGTTGAAGATTTATCAGGGTCTGCAATTATTCCTATTTTTGTAAATGATATTATAGTTTTTGCATAAACATAATGCATTTCTCTTCATTTATTTTGAATCTAAAATCATTGATTTTCTAAACACTTCATTGATATGTTGCTCGCATTTTTCTCTTTTTATTAGAATATAATCCAAAGACTCGATAGAATTAAAATTTCCAAGTATCACATCTATAGTTTTTTTTAAAGAATACGTGGAGCCTCTTTCACCCAAAGGTGCTCTTTCGAATTTGTAGATCCCGTGAGAATGTTTGAACGTTCATTATTTACAGGTATCTGTAAATAAAATATGCGTCGGAAAAGTCCGATTTGAAAAAAATACTTCCTATCGCTTAACTGGGCGAAAGTTTTATGTGGGTTCGGAATCATGGCCTTCAAAGCTTCAATAAACACTTGTCATAAACACTTGTCATAAACATTTGTCATAAACATTTGTCATAAACACTTATCATTAACAGTCTTCCTGAGTACTTAAGTCTTAGCTTCCAGTGATACTTTACCTTGATCAGTAATGACTCATCATTAGAAATATTTTCTTTTAATAACACGGAATTCAAAAAATTCTTCTGCTTTAATTTGAAATATTTTGTTTGTTTTTTTGCCCTGGCAATATGCTATCAAACACCGAGCCAACTTCACATCGGTTTTTGCCACAACTAATACTGCGTTCAGGTTCAGGTATTATTTTGCAAACACTTAAAATTGTTGTATCTACCCTTTTTTGTCTTCACACCGTTGGACGTTTTAGGAGAGCTCTATGATGGGCCGACAAACCTTTCAGCCAGCTGGTTAGATCTAGGTGTGTATAGTGAGATATTAATAAATCCAATCACCAAGGATTTGCAGAATATTTTGAATTCACTCCCATAAATGTCATTCTATTGTCACTAGCAATCGTTTCGGGGAACCTAAACTAAACGAAAAGTTCCTGAAAAAGTGTAATTGTGGAAGTGTGTCTTCTGCATTTTAATACTTTAGACTTATTCATGTGACAGTCTGAATCATATGATACGTCCAGCGGTCCTTCAAAATATATACGTAGGTTGGACAATGGAATATCAGTATTGAGCTATGGTTGCAATTTAACTGGTGGGAATCTAGTGGCAAGAGCACAATTTCTGAATGGTTGTATTATTTCCAAACGTCTTGATTCATCTGTTACCAATACGTATAGCTAATCATGATTTCCGGGAAACTTTAATGGAATGCCTTTTTCGCTTACATTAATACTTAATTTAATATTGGAAATATTGTATTTCTAAGAATTCTTCTGATTTAATTTAACGTGTTTTCTTTTTCAGTTTTTGTTAACAAACTTTGGCAGAAAAATAAAAGAATGAAAAAAGTTTTGACTGTAATTCCATTTCCAACCGAATTTCGTGCAACCCATTTTCTCTCTTCCTTTCTCTCCAAAAGTTTTGACTGTCATTCAATTTCCAACCGCATTTCGTGCAACCCATTTTCTCTCTTCCTTTCTCTCCAAAAGGTTTGACTGTAATTCAATTTCCAACCGAATTTCGTGCAACCCATTTTCTCTCTTCCTTTCTCTCCAAAAGTTTTGACTGTAATTCCATTTCCAACCGAATTTCGTGCAACCCATTTTCTCTCTTCCTTTCTCTCCAAAAGGTTTGACTGTCATTCAATTTCCAACCGAATTTCGTGCAACCCATTTTCTCTCTTCCTTTCTCTCCAAAAGTTTTGACTGTAATTCAATTTCCAACCGAATTTCGTGCAACTCATTTTCTCTCTTCCTTTCTCTCCAAAATGTTTGACTGTCATTCAATTTCCAACCGAATTTCGTGCAACCCATTTTCTCTCTTCCTTTCACTCCAAAAGGTTTGACTGTAATTCAATTTCCAACCGAATTTCGTGCAACCCATTTTCTCTCTTCCTTTCTCTCCAAAAGTTTTGACTGTAATTCAATTTCCAACCGAATTTCGTCCAACCCATTTTCTCTCTTCCTTTCTCTCCAAAAGGTTTGACTGTCATTTAATTTCCAACCGAATTTCGTGCAACCCATTTTCTCTCTTCCTTTCTCTCCAAAAGGTTTGACTGTAATTCAATTTCCAACCGAATTTCGTGCAACCCATTTTCTCTCTTCCTTTCTCTCCAAAAGTTTTGACTGTAATTCAATTTCCAACCGAATTTCGTGCAACTCATTTCTTCTCTGCCTTTCTCTTAAAAAGTTTTGACTGTAATTCTATTTCCAACCTAATTTCGTGCAACCCACTTTCTCTCTGCCTTTCTCTTAAAAAGTTTTGACTGTAATTCTATTTCCAACCTAATTTCGTGCAACCCACTTTCTCTCTGCAATCCAAATCACTTCCCCTTCCTTCCCAGCTGTTCTCTTCATTTATATCAGCTGATATCCACATATGCTAATCAGAGACCACCATAAACACCTGCACCTATGAAGAGAACCCCTTTTTTAATCTGCAGACACGACATGCGAAGCACCTAATTTTTTTCCTGATGGTGAGTGTTCCTCTTTATTGTCACATTTTAAAAATAAAATAATCTTTTCAGCTTTCATTTTAACTTCGTCTAATGCTACAGATAATTCTCGTACTGAATTACATAGTCGATGTTTAGATTCATTCTCGACTTCTAATGCTACTATGACTGTGTCGTCCAGTGGTTCTAAAAAACTTGAAATTCGCATCAACATGCGGATTTCTAAATAATATCGTCCGCAACGCAAAATCTGTTGGCTGTATGAGTAGAGGCAGCTTCTTCGATCGATACATGGATAATAGAAGACGATGATCTGTCTGTAACAAGAACTTTCTTCCATGCCCACATTTATAGATTTTAAGATAAAATATTATTGCTAAACTTTCTTGTTTTAAACTGTTTTCTTACGGTCGTATTCTTCAAGAATGTGCCACTGGTTTTGTATTACCATCTTCAAATTCTTCGAAGAATTACACATCCAATGTCATGTTGATACGCTTTCGATGCCACAACAATCTCAAATTCAGGATGAAAATGTTAATACATGCTAAGTAAAAGATGAGAATTTTAAAAATTATTTTGACAAAGGCATATTGGAATTCGACAAACCATTCTCATTTTAATCCCATTTTAGCAGATTGTTTAGAGGTGCGTTTAACTCGTGCACGTGAGGTATATACACGCCATATTAGTTTGTGAACCCTAATAAAGATTGTAGTGCACGTTTTAGAAGTTGGCAAGACTTTTATCGCTTCTGCTTTAGAACGGTTTGGTCTTCTTGTATTTGAGTCAATAATTTGCCCTAGGTCCTTTATCTGGGATATAAAATGTACTCTTCTCGAAGTTAAATTTTAAACCGTACTCTTTTATCTGTTTGAATATATTTTTCATGTAATCACAATGCTGCTTTCTGTTTTCACTCTTTATCAAAACATCGTCGAGTTGTACAAACTTTACATCGACCAGAATAATGTCAATTGTTTATTCTACTAAGTAGGCGTGAACTTGACTCCCTTATAGGAATTCATAAAAGCTGTTATGAGTACTTATAGTCAACACCTTGGATCTTTCTACGTCTTGCATATTGTTTATTGGTTCGAAAGCGCTGAACGGCACATCTCTTCTACATTATATAGCAACAGTGATTTCCTACTCCACGATACATACTTGTATAAAGTTTGTGTCACTTATGTGATTGCCTCTTTATATCTAAGTATGTATTATTATCGTTATTATATCATGTTATTATTATAATATCATATTATGTGATGGATTTTATAAAGGTGTCAGTTATTTAACCTTCAGTCGGTGGCTTCTGTTGTCATGAGCGTCACGCCATGTATCATTAAATGAGTATTGAATAAGCATCACGCCATGTATCATTAAATGAGTATTGAATAAGCATCACGCCATGTATCATTAAATAAGTATTGAATAAGCATCACGCCATGTATCATTAAATGAGTACTGAATAAGCATCACGCCATGTATCATTAAATGAGTATTGAATAAGCATCACGCCATGTATCATTAAATAAGTATTGAATAAGCATCACGCCATGTATCATTAAATGAGTACTGAATAAGCATCACGCCATGTATCATTAAATGAGTACTGAATAAGCATCACGCCATGTATCATTAAATGAGTACTGAATAAGCATCACGCCATGTATCATTAAATGAGTACTGAATAAGCATCACGCCATGTATCATTAAATGAGTACTGAATAAGCATCACGCCATGTATCATTAAATGAGTACTGAATAAGCATCACGCCATGTATCATTAAATGAGTACTGAATAAGCATCACGCCATGTATCATTAAATGAGTATTGAATAAGCATCACGCTATGTATCATTAAATGAGTACTGAATAAGCATCACGCCACGTATCATTAAATGAGTATTGAATAAGCATCACGCCATGTATGATTGAGAGCAAAGTCTGGCTTCTGCAACACTTCTCTCAATAGAATGGTACGTTCACTAACAAAATTGCAACTTCTCATGACCGTTTGACGGGAAGCAGTGAGACTCCCGGGGATTTTCAAACAATTATTTCCACGTTTACTTTATGTATCATCTTCCTCGGGTTAGAATGAGTCAAAGCGTGTAGTGAAAAACGATCAAATATTAGCTGCGATTAAGGCAGGTCTCGTAATGAACGGCCACCATATTTCAGGACGTCATAACTGGGCAACGTGGGCGATAGCAAATTTCTACCCAAGAAAAAACTACTTAGTAATACACCTAGTGTAAATTTCGGGCAAACGGTTGGTATACGCGAACACTCCTACTAAAACCTATAGAATTGGACTGAATAGGGAAGAGATGAAGAAAGTGATGGAATATAGATGTGAAGGATGAAAGACAATCGGAATAAAACAATTTTAAAAAATAAAGATTCGTTTACAATTTCGCTTGTGTGCTTTGCTCGTTTCGTAAATCCTTTGATTGTTGCAGCAGAAATAAACAAACATTAGTATAGTTTACACACTTGTCAAGGTGCAAAAACACTTTTTAAAAGTGTAAAGACACTTTTCAAGGTGCAAAAACACTTTTTAAAGGTGTAAACATACTTTTTTAAGGTGCAAAAACAATTTTTAAAAGTGTAAAGACACATTTTAAGGTGCAAAAACACTTTTTATAAGTGTAAAGACACTTTTCAAGGTGCAAAAACACTTTTTAAAAGTGTAAAGACAATTTTCAAGGTGCAAAAACACTTTTTAAAAGTGTAAAGACACTTTTTAAGGTGCAAAAACACTTTTCAAAAGTGTGAAGACACTTTTCAAAGATGCAAAACCACTTTTTAAAAGTGCAAACACACTTTTCAAGGTGCAAAAACATTTTTTAAATGTTCAAAAACACTTTTTAAAGGTGCAAATACATAATTTCATTTTAAATCGGGCGTTAAAAATGCAACTTTTAGTGAAAGATTAAAAATATTGATGATAGTGTTTTTAAATTTATAATAAATTGTAACGAGTGAAACTAAAATGTCTCGAATTAATTGAATTATTATTATTATTATTATTATTATTATTATTATTATTATTATTATTATTATTATTATTATTATTATTATTATTATTATTATTTTATAGTAGTCTAAACTTTTGGATATTTTATCTGGATTTTTCTTTTTTGAACATCAAGTCAATCCACTTAGTATTAGACATTCAAGCTGTACCTTAACACTTTCTCAGAATTGGAAAAGAAATTGTCTCGTATATCTGTTTAAGCCATTTGTGGTGGCTTTTCATTATGGTTCCAAATTATTATTATTATTATTATTATTTATTATTTATTATTATTATTTGTACTCACTAGGAGTTCTCAAACAGGTCATCATCAATGATTTATCACTGATAATAACCGGTAGTATTCCCTGGAGTCTGAGTGACAACAAGTATTATTTATTAGCTCAAAAAACATTTTTTAAAAATATACAAATCTCAAATATATTGGGAAAATCAAAGTTTTATTAAGTTCAACACTCATCAATATGATAAAAATGTGTTTATAGGATAATTGGATGAAATCTATTATTTCATTCATTTATGTTAAAAAGTATACAAATCTCAAATATCTTGGGAAAATCAATTTAAATATGAAACAAATAAGTTAAAGACTTTTTTAATGAGAACAGTTTTCATCATTTTTTTTACAAAATTACTAAAATAAACGACTAACTGATATTTGATAGAACTTTAAAATACAGCGTCTGGTAAAATGCCGACATATAACGTTAAAACTGAACAATGTTACTACATGTCCTAATTAGCCCCTTTCGAAAAAGAAAAATAAGCTAATGCTTCCAATTATTACTTTTTAAAAAAATGTGTCAATTCTATTTTGCTGCATTGAGTGTGTATCTCTGCATTGTTTGAACGGAGCAGGTGGTAATGGCTGGTGTATGAACAGAGAGAAAAACTAAAAATTAACCTGATGACAGATCCATGAGCGAACCGCAAAGGAGGGGGGGGCGTTTAATGAAAATCGATGAACACGTTTAATGAAAAGAAGATATAAGAACATTCTTAGTGAGAGGAGGAAGATGGTGATGGTGATGAAGGATGAACAGATGAAGTTTAAAGTCAAAACGAGTGAGAATGCGAAATAGGAAACGAAAGGACGATGAAGATAAAGTCTGCACAAAGACGACGAATGAACTGAATAAATAAATGAATGAAGGGATTAAGGAGATGGAGACGTTCCAGCATTGCATGAAAAGGTTGAAAATGGTAAAATCGAAATATATTGGCGCAAAAGAATAATGGGAAAAGGTAGAATGTTACTTGCTGCTGTGTCGACACTAGAGACGTTTCAATAATGGCAAATGCAGTATTATGTGTAAACGAAAATCACCGAGTTTTTTAAACGAAACTTGCACCATTGTTGTTGTACGCCGATGGTTTCTATAAGAGCGGAACGAAGCAATATCGTTCAGTTATATGTTAACCAGTCATCTAGTAGGTTATTTCGGTGTTTTAATTGGCAATATTCGCTCATTATGGCTGGAATACATTATATAATATTAGGAGAAAAGTATACGGAAAGCAGTGATGTCAACAGTGTGAGCATTTCGGAAAGATTGAATTGGATTAAAATGAACAGTTTCAGAAAGTTTTCGTTAAATATAATTGCCGTAACCCAATATTTCGAAATGCAGGGAATGTAAAAGCTAAGCATTTTCATTAGGTGGAAGTGATACGTTTCGCTGCTGCTCTTGTAAGCCCTGTGAAATCGGTACTTCAGAAGTAAGTAAATCTTTGGCGTTGATGATGGTATTTCTAACGTTTCATGGTGATAACATTAAAAATAAGCTATACAGTATCATTATTCTACGGTTCAGCGGAGTTTACGTTAACAAAGCGTTGGCATTGAAAATGATATTTCTCATTTTTAACGGTTATACAATACAGAAAAAAATTTGCAGTACTATCATGCAACCGAGCTTCGGAAATCTTAAGCGGGGATAACTAAAGCTTTGACGTTGATAATATGAGTTTTTAATGTTTTGCGCCTATTACAGCCAAAGTAGGTCCTACGCTGTAAATATTCTCCGGTCATATATCAATGTTCAACGGGGATCCAGTAACCAACGCTTAGCAGTTAATCATAGCACTTCTCATGTTTTACTGCCATGATATCCTAAATAGGCTCGACAATGCTCTGATTCTATGGTGCTATGCCAAAACTAAGCGTAAATTCGGTAACCAAGTTTTTTTTACGTTAATAAGGTTTGACGGTTATAAACTTTAATGTAGACACCGTAGTGCCATTACTCTACAGACTTTTGGCAATGTTCAGTAGAGCTTCAGTAAGACATTTCGACGTTGATAACTATATTCCTTCCTTATATTTGACGCCTATAACACCCACAAGTCGTTATTCGATCGTCCATTGATAATGTTCAACGGTTATTTATATTTAGTAATCGATATTTTTCGTTGATAATTGTATTTTTGGCATTTGACGGCTATAACATCTAATATAGACTTTAGAGTCGAATACTCCACGGTCCGATGACAATATTCAATGGATACTCATGAACTCATACGTTGGCGTTCATAAAGTTATTTAGTATGTATGACGTTTATACCATCCAAGGTGGACTCTACGGTTCGATTATTCAACGATTCTTTGGAAATATTAGGTTGCGATACATTAACCAAAGTTTGGTGTTGGTAATCCTATTTCTTCTGTTTAATGACGATCGCATCGACGCTACAAATATTTTACTGTCATAAGATAGATTTACAGAAGTTCAGGAATAACGGTTTTGCTGTTTGGCGGCTATAGCATTGCTGCAGAGCGATTAGTCTTAGGTAATACGGCAATGTTAAGCGGAGATTCGTCTGTATTGGTAATCTCATGCTTCACAGTTAGTAAATTCTATAGTGTCATTAGGTTATATTCCTATGATAATGTTCAACGGAGGTTCAATAAAGAAAGCTTTAGCGTTGATAAGTGTAGTTATCGTGTTTGACAGCTATATATTTATAGAGAGAGATAGAAGAAAATAGTATTAATAATTGTTGTAGACCCGTGCTAGGGGTCACAAAGAAATAAACCACAAATAGTGACAGGGTTAAAATATAACAATGTATTTATCATAAAGCAATACAGAACGCCACTAATGTGGTAGGAGATGAACGGGTTCATAACATGCGGTAAAACATGGTATGAAAGTCTCTTCTGGGTCTCTGAAACCAGTGGTATTTATTATACCTGGTTGATACCATCAGTTCTTCAATAGGGGTGATTTGTACCCCACAACAATAATATACTGTGTATCGTCTATACGGATCTCTCTTGAATGTTCTCCTTTTCCCTCCTAACTGTTTTCCTGTTTTCTTTTTTTTTCTTTCTCTCTCCCCCTCCCTCTCACACACCCACGCACTCTTTTTTCTTCTTAACGTTTACCCGTCTCTTTCTTTTGCCAAAAGTGCAAAAAAAAAGTTACCGTTTATTTATCACTTTCCCTGGGTTAAATACCTTCTCTCCTATTTCACATAATTCCTCCCTTCCCCAATCGACTTTCTCATATCGCCATAAAAGAAGACTATATTTGCCATGACAATTTCTTTCACGAGGTAAACTTCTATTTTATTTTTTTAATTTTATGTAGACCACACGCCCCTGCCATCCTAAACGTCATTTCACATGACATAGGTCCGTGTCTAGGACGGTGTATCTTACTCTATATGCGCTCTTTGCGTCAGAACCGTTTCATCCATTCTTAGTGTTTATATATTAATCAACTTAGTGAACTAGTTTCAAATCTAAAACATGCCAAGGTATACATCAACAGCGTTGTTTGGCGATTTTATTCCAGTTATTACTCTTTAACCATGGCCATCCCTACTACAGGCCAGGCAATCGTGCAACTGGGGTCTTTTACTGGGGGCCATGTGAATTTTCTTAAATATTCGATATAGAAGTTGCAAACTATATCATCAACTGGTGCGGATCCTTTTTTTCTTTTTAACCACAATATACAAGTAATGATTTTTTGACATAAGTACAAATTCTCTAAAAAAAATCTAACATTGAAATAAAAATTCTTCATTGAAATATGCATTTGCCTTTGTTTATTCAAAGTTACCTGTCTCTTCATTTATAGGAATTTGTCAATAATTGTCAAATGTATCAATTAGCTCATTGTGGTTCTTATTTGGTATGTAAAACACATAAAAACATCAAACTAATCTCACAGAGGAATTTTACCTTTGTTTGCAACTTCTATATCGAATATTTAAGAAAATTCACATGGCCCCCAGTAAAAGACCCCAGTTGCACGATTGCCTGGCCTGTAGTAGGGATGGCCATGTCTTTAACCCATAGCGTCGTGCATCTCGCGTTGGGCGTCTTCACCCAAAAATTTGCTCAAATTTGGATCTCCGCCTGCTTTTCCTAATTGTATTTGTTGATACGTCTCCCCGGTGCATTTACTCGCACGTAGACATCCTTCTTTTGTGGCTCTGTCTTCTGCCCAATCTTTGGCGCCATGTTGTACCAACACGTCGCTTCTATTGACGCTATTTTCTGCGCTATTGCTTTCCTGTGGTGTCGCTCCACTATTACATTTCCCACTGATATGTACGCCGCCCTCTTCTTATGTTTCACTTTTTAAACATCGCTTAGAGAGTTCCTGAGCATAAAACCGCACCGTTGTCCATCGCCACCTCCACTACTGGACCTCGTTCAAGAATTATTCTCGAAGTAGGCTTAATCGACTGTCATTTTAGACAATTCCTGATAACCTTCTTAACTGTTTATAAGCTTGTTCGATGTTCGTACCAGCCGTAAAATCCTGTCCATTCCGATATAGTGCATACCGCGTAACTATTCTAAGTCTCCATTCCCGAGACAACACACTGGAGCTTCTTCCTCTTTCTTAACGGCCAACCACCTTTTGTTGAATCATTTTTCTGAAGGTGAAAAAATATATATAAACTCCCAATCTCCGTTTCACTATCATGTCTCCAGCATTTTTAGTCCGTATTCGCCAGTTCCCGTCAACCGTAGGTTCTATCCAACTCAGTACTATGGCTGAGTTAAGCCGAATTCCCACCGCTTCCAACCCCTATTCCAACGCTCAATGAATGCATTTTATTACAGCATCTAATTAAGCTACGTTTATATAGTAATAATTATCCTTTTACTCAGCCAAGCTGTATTTTCTGCCGCCAAACGATCAATATCTAGAAGTAATGTTGCGAGCGTTACACCAAACTTTTTTATTTATTGAAGGACGTGTTAACTGCCAGTCACAAAGGGGGTTTCTATCTACACCCGTTAGCGTCTCGTGTATCACCCTAGTAGTTTTATTGACTTGGCATCCCTCTTGCTTTTCTTTTCAAATCTATGCATGTTCGTCGTGATAATCCAGTAACGATTTCTGCCTATTCATCTCCCCAGTAACCTTTGGTATCTAATTGCCCATTCTAGCCTACTTGTTATTATTCTCTTAAGCTAAAAGCCAAGCACCCTTTCTTCCTCCAATGGTTCTGATTGTTTTACCTTAACAGAAATCTGTTAATATGATCCACCACTTCCTTCGTCAGTACCTTTGTAACATTTGTCATTGTCATAAAAATACGAGTCAGTGGTTTTATTAATCATATTGCCTTTTACTTATACGACATTTTAAGAATGCTGCTATGATATTCGTCACGACGTCGAGTCCAAACCCCAATCCTAACCCTAACCCTAACCCCAATTCTAACCCTAACCCTAACTCCAATCCTAACCCTAACCCCAATCCTAACCTTAACCCCAATTCTAACTCTAACCCTAACTCCAATCCTAACCCTAACCCTAATTCTAACCCTAACCCTAACCCTAACTCTAATTCTAACCCTAACCCCAATCCTAACCCTAACTCCAATCCTAACCCTAACCCTAACCCTAATTCTGACCCTAACCCTAACCCCAATCCTAACCCTAACCCTAACCCCAACCCCAATCCTAACCCTAGCCATAACCCCCAATCGAGTCAGGCAGTAAATTCCACTTACAGCGCACCAACTGCCCCTATTTTAGTTTCTCTCGGTCGTGTACCTACAGGTAGGACGACTTTAAGTTCCACGACGATAGTTCCTCTCGTAATTTACCTGCACTTTATAATTGTCTAATCACACACATCTATTAGGCCATCCCCAGTATGACACGCTACATAACGGTTACATTTTTGAAAGTCTAGTATTGGCCTGACTTTTCCTTTTGTAGCAAAGATCACTGCAATTACTGTTCACTCCTTTCATTTCACCCCTAAACTAAAGTATACCATCCGCAATTCAGACTTCTATTTTTTCAAACACTACTATTTTTTCTTTCTTCCAGGAAGTTCTCATAGTAATCCACCTTCGTTTTTAAATATTGAAGGCTTTCCCGTCGTATTTCACTCCACCATCCATCTATTTCTGTTAAACACCACTTTCAAATCGCCATCCTCTGTTTTACAATAGTTTAAGATTTAAGCAGCTACATGACAGTTTATCTCTCCAAACTTCATCCTGTCTTGTTTAACGGTCATACCTCTTAGCTTATTAATCACACCTCTTAGCTTATTGATCACACCTCTTAGCTTATTGATCACAACTCTTAGTTTATTGATCACACCTCTTAGCTTATTGATCACACCTCTTAGCTTATTGATCACGCCTCTTAGCTTATTGATCACACCTCTTAGCTTATTAATCACGCCTCTTAGTTTATTGATCACACCTCTTAGCTTATTGATCACACCTCTTAGCTTATTAATCACACCTCTTAGCTTATTAATCACACCTCTTAGTTTATTGATCACACCTCTTAGCTTATTGATCACACCTCTTAGCTTATTAATCACGCCTCTTAGCTTATTGATCCCACCTCTTAGCTTATTAATCACACCTCTTAGCTTATTGATCCCACCTCTTAGCTTATTGATCACACCTCTTAGCTTATTGATCACACCTCTTAGCTTATTGATCCCACCTCTTAGCTTATTGATCACACCTCTTAGCTTATTGATCACACCTCTTAGCTTATTGATCACACCTTTTAGCTTATTGATCACACCTCTTAGCTTATTAATCACACCTCTTAGCTTATTGATCCCACCTCTTAGCTTATTGATCACACCTCTTAGCTTATTGATCACACCTCTTAGCTTATTGATCACAACTCTTAGTTTATTGATCACACCTCTTAGCTTATTGATCACACCTCTTAGTTTATTGATCACACCTCTTAGCTTATTAATCACACCTCTTAGCTTATTAATCACACCTCTTAGTTTATTGATCACACCTCTTAGCTTATTGATCACACCTCTTAGCTTATTAATCACGCCTCTTAGCTTATTGATCCCACCTCTTAGCTTATTAATCACACCTCTTAGCTTATTGATCCCACCTCTTAGCTTATTGATCACACCTCTTAGCTTATTGATCACACCTCTTAGCTTATTAATCACACCTCTTAGCTTATTGATCCCACCTCTTAGCTTATTGATCCCACCTCTTAGCTTATTGATCACACCTCTTAGCTTATTGATCCCACCTCTTAGCTTATTGATCACACCTCTTAGCTTATTAATCACACCTCTTAGCTTATTGATCACACCTCTTAGCTTATTAGTCACACCTCTTAGCTTATTAATCACACCTCTTAGCTTATTGATCACACCTTTTAGCTTATTGATCACACCTCTTAGCTTATTAATCACGCCTCTTAGCTTATTGATCACAACTCTTAGCTTATTAATCCCACCGCTTGGCTTATTGATCACACCTCTTAGCTTATTGATCACACCTCTTAGCTTATTAATCCCACCTCTTGGCTTATTGATCACACCTCTTAGCTTATTGATCACACCTCTTAGCTTATTGATCACACCTCTTAGCTTATGTATCACGCCTCTTAGCTTATTGATCACAACTCTTAGCTTATTAATCCCACCTCTTAGCTTATTGATCACACCTCTTAGCTTATTGATCACACCTCTAAGCTTATTAATCCCACCTCTTGGCTTATTGATCACACCTCTTAGCTTATTGATCACACCTCTTAGCTTATTGATCACACCTCTTAGCTTATTGATCACACCTCTTAGCTTATTGATCCCACCTCTTAGCTTATTAATCACACCTCTTAGCTTATTGATCACACCTTTTAGCTTATTGATCACACCTCTTAGCTTATTAATAACGCCTCTTAGCTTATTGATCACACCTCTTAGCTTATTGATCACACCTCTTAGCTTATTGATCACACCTCTTAGCTTATTAATCCCACCTCTTGGCTTATTGATCACACATCTTGGCTTATTGATCACACCTTTTAGCTTATTAATCACACCTCTTAGCTTATTGATCACACCTCTTAGCTTATTGATCCCACCTCTTAGCTTATTGATCCCACCTCTTAGCTTATTGATCCCACCTCTTAGCTTATTGATCACACCTCTTAGCTTATTGATCACACCTCTTAGCTTATTAATCCCACCTCTTGGCTTATTGATCACACCTCTTGGCTTATTGATCACACCTTTTAGCTTATTAATCACACCTCTTAGCTTATTGATCACACCTCTTAGCTTATTGATCCCACCTCTTAGCTTATTGATCCCACCTCTTAGCTTATTGATCACACCTCTTAGCTTATTGATCACACCTCTTAGCTTATTGATCACACCTCTTAGCTTATTAATCCCACCTCTTAGCTTATTGATCACACCTCTTAGCTTATTGATCACACCTCTTAGCTTATTGATCACACCTCTTAGCTTATTAATCCCACCTCTTGGCTTATTGATCACACCTCTTGGCTTATTGATCACACCTTTTAGCTTATTAATCACACCTCTTAGCTTATTGATCACACCTCTTAGCTTATTGATCCCACCTCTTAGCTTATTGATCCCACCTCTTAGCTTATTGATCACACCTCTTAGCTTATTGATCACACCTCTTAGCTTATTGATCACACCTCTTAGCTTATTAATCACACCTCTTAGCTTATTGATCACACCTTTTAGCTTATTGATCACACCTCTTAGCTTATTAATCCCACCTCTTAGCTTATTGA
The DNA here is from genome assembly GCA_963556195.1 of Sepiola atlantica. Classification (NCBI taxonomy): domain Eukaryota; kingdom Metazoa; phylum Mollusca; class Cephalopoda; order Sepiida; family Sepiolidae; genus Sepiola; species Sepiola atlantica. The sequence goes on along the minus strand of OY744539.1, from coordinate 81,594,822 downwards.
TCACACCTCTTAGCTTATTGATCACACCTCTTAGCTTATTGATCACACCTCTTAGCTTATTAATCCCACCTCTTGGCTTATTGATCACACCTCTTGGCTTATTGATCACACCTTTTAGCTTATTAATCACACCTCTTAGCTTATTGATCACACCTCTTAGCTTATTGATCCCACCTCTTAGCTTATTGATCCCACCTCTTAGCTTATTGATCACACCTCTTAGCTTATTGATCACACCTCTTAGCTTATTGATCACACCTCTTAGCTTATTAATCCCACCTCTTAGCTTATTGATCCCACCTCTTAGCTTATTGATCACACCTCTTAGCTTATTGATCACACCTCTTAGCTTATTGATCACACCTCTTGGCTTATTGATCACACCTTTTAGCTTATTAATCACACCTCTTAGCTTATTGATCACACCTTTTAGCTTATTAATCACACCTCTTAGCTTATTGATCACACCTCTTAGCTTATTGATCCCACCTCTTAGCTTATTGATCCCACCTCTTAGCTTATTGATCACACCTCTTAGCTGATTGATCCCACCTCTTAGCTTATTGATCACACCTCTTAGCTTATTGATCACACCTCTTAGCTTATTGATCACACCTCTTTGCTTATTGACCACACCTTTTGGCTTATTGATCACACCTTTTAGCTTATTGATCACACCTCTTAGCTTATTGATCCCACCTCTTAGCTTATTGATCCCACCTCTTAGCTTATTGATCACACCTCTTAGCTTATTGATCACACCTCTTAGCTTATTGATCACACTTCTTAGCTTATTGATCACACCTCTTAGCTTATTAATCACGCCTCTTAGCTTATTGATCCCACCTCTTAGCTTATTAATCCCACCTCTTAGCTTATTGATCCCACCTCTTAGCTTATTGATCACACCTCTTAGCTGATTGATCCCACCTCTTAGCTTATTGATCACACCTCTTAGCTTATTGATCACACCTCTTAGCTTATTGATCACACCTCTTTGCTTATTGATCACACCTTTTGGCTTATTGATCACACCTTTTAGCTTATTGATCACACCTCTTAGCTTATTGATCCCACCTCTTAGCTTATTGATCCCACCTCTTAGCTTATTGATCACACCTCTTAGCTCATTGATCACACCTTTTAGCTTATTGATCACACCTCTTAGCTTATTAATCACGCCTCTTAGCTTATTGATCCCACCTCTTAGCTTATTAATCACACCTCTTAGCTTATTGATCCCACCTCTTAGCTTATTGATCACACCTCTTAGCTTATTGATCACACCTCTAAGCTTATTGATCCCACCTCTTAGCTTATTAATCACACCTCTTAGCTTATTGATCACACCTCTTAGCTTATTGATCACACCTCTTAGCTTATTAATCACACCTCTTAGCTTATTGATCACACCTTTTAGCTTATTGATCACACCTCTTAGCTTATTGATCCCACCTCTTGGCTTATTGATCACACCTCTTGGCTTATTGATCACACCTCTTAGCTTATTGATCACACCTCTTAGCTTATTGATCACACCTCTTAGCTTATTGATCCCACCTCTTAGCTTATTGATCACACCTCTTAGCTTATTGATCCCACATCTTGGCTTATTGATCACACCTCTTGGCTTATTGATCCCACCTCTTAGCTTATTGATCACAATCTAAGCTTATTGATCCCACCTCTTAGCTTATTGATCACACCTCTTAGCTTATTGATCCCACCTCTTAGCTTATTGATCACACCTCTTAGCTTATTGATCCCACCTCTTGGCTTATTGATCACACCTCTAAGCTTATTGATCCCACCTCTTAGCTTATTGATCACACCTCTTAGCTTATTGATCCCACCTCTTAGCTTATTGATCCCACCTCTTAGCTTATTGATCCCACCTCTTAGCTTATTGATCACACCTCTTAGCTTATTGATCACACCTCTTAGCTTATTGATCACATTTCTTAGCTTATTAATCCCACCTCTTGGCTTATTGATCACACCTCTTGGCTTATTGATCACACCTTTTAGCTTATTAATCACACCTCTTAGCTTATTGATCACACCTCTTAGCTTATTGATCCCACCTCTTAGCTTATTGATCCCACCTCTTAGCTTATTGATCACACCTCTTAGCTTATTGATCACACCTCTTAGCTTATTGATCACACCTCTTAGCTTATTAATCACACCTCTTAGCTTATTGATCACACCTTTTAGCTTATTGATCACACCTCTTAGCTTATTAATCCCACCTCTTAGCTTATTGATCACACCTCTTAGCTTATTGATCACACCTCTTAGCTTATTGATCACACCTCTTAGCTTATTAATCCCACCTCTTGGCTTATTGATCACACCTCTTGGCTTATTGATCACACCTTTTAGCTTATTAATCACACCTCTTAGCTTATTGATCACACCTCTTAGCTTATTGATCCCACCTCTTAGCTTATTGATCCCACCTCTTAGCTGATTGATCCCACCTCTTAGCTTATTGATCACACCTCTTAGCTTATTGATCACACCTTTTAGCTTATTGATCACACCTCTTAGCTTATTAATCACGCCTCTTAGCTTATTTATCCCACCTCTTAGCTTATTAATCACACCTCTTAGCTTATTGATCCCACCTCTTAGCTTATTGATCACACCTCTTAGCTTATTGATCACACCTCTTAGCTTATTAATCACACCTCTTAGCTTATTGATCACACCTTTTAGCTTATTGATCACACCTCTTAGCTTATTGATCCCACCTCTTGGCTTATTGATCACACCTCTTGGCTTATTGATCACACCTCTTAGCTTATTGATCACACCTCTTAGCTTATTGATCCCACCTCTTAGCTTATTGATCACACCTCTTAGCTTATTGATCCCACCTCTTGGCTTATTGATCACACCTCTTGGCTTATTGATCCCACCTCTTAGCTTATTGATCACACCTCTAAGCTTATTGATCCCACCTCTTAGCTTATTGATCACACCTCTTAGCTTATTGATCCCACCTCTTAGCTTATTGATCACACCTCTTAGCTTATTGATCCCACCTCTTGGCTTATTGATCACACCTCTAAGCTTATTGATCCCACCTCTTAGCTTATTTATCACACCTCTTAGCTTATTGATCCCACCTCTTAGCTTATTGATCCCACCTCTTAGCTTATTGATCCCACCTCTTAGCTTATTGATCACACCTCTTAGCTTATTGATCACACCTCTTAGCTTATTAATCACGCCTCTTAGCTTATTAATCCCACCTCTTAGCTTATTGATCACACCTCTTGGCTTATTGATCAAACCTTTTAGCTTATTAATCACAGCTCTTAGCTTATTGATCACACATCTTGGCTTATTGATCACACCTTTTAGCTTATTAATCACTCCTCTTAGCTTATTGATCCCACCTCTTAGCTTATTGATCCCACCTCTTAGCTTATTGATCACACCTCTTGGCTTATTGATCACACCTCTTAGCTTATTGATCACCTCTCTTAGCTTATTGATCACACCTCTTAGCTTATTGATCACCCTTCTTAGCTTATTGATCACACCTTTTAGCTTATTGATCCCACCTCTTAGCTTATTGATCACACCTCTTAGCTTATTGATCACACCTCTTAGCTTATTAATCACACCTCTTAGCTTATTGATCACCTCTCTTAGCTTATTGATCACACCTCTTAGCTTATTAATCACGCCTCTTAGCTTATTGATCACACCTCTTAGCTTATTAATCACACCTCTTAGCTTATTGATCACACCTCTTAGCTTATTAATCACACCTCTTAGCTTATTAATCACACCTCTTAGCTTATTGATCACACCTCTTGGCTTATTGATCACACCTCTTGGCTTATTGATCACACCTCTTAGCTTATTGATCACCTCTCTTAGCTTATTGATCACACCTCTTAGCTTATTAATCACACCTCTTAGCTTATTGATCACACCTCTTAGCTTATTAATCACACCTCTTAGCTTATTAATCACACCTCTTAGCTTATTAATCACACCTCTTAGCTTATTGATCACACCTTTTAGCTTATTGATCACACCTCTTAGCTTATTTATCACACCCATTATGACAACTATGCTGATTCAGCTGATAATGCGGTAAATGGTGATTACCTCTGTTTTAGTTTCACTTCATATGCTTGTATATCTACTGACCTCCTTTACTTCTTAACTATTTCATGTGAACCACTTTCACAATACCAACTAACACCCCATCCGTTCGCAAACTTGGGTGCAAGTTGTGCATCCAGTTTCGACGAGAGCTGTCCATTGCAATTGGTAGAGATTGGTAATGAGCCGTTTTTCTGTTCAAGGTGTAGTTACTGGTGCAAACACTCTCATTTGTACGTTATCCTGAATTTGGGGGGTAATATCTTGCTCTATGGCCTAATCTTTTGTAATATTAGCACCGTACATTTTATTTTAACCACTCTTTACGACCTCTACTTAAGTGCGATTTCCGACATCCAAAGCATCAGATGCTCGATAATTCCATTTGTCAACTCTCTTATGTTCTGCACTGTGAAAATCTTGATACTCTGCTGGGTTTTAGAAGTATTCTACTTGTCAACAGTCTTACGGTCGCTATCATTTCAACACCGGTCACTTGTAGTGGTCCCAAAAATATATCGTTCTGAAAAACAGGGGTTAAGGGTCGAAAAATATTTCTTATTCTTTCGGCGTTAAATGTGTAAGCCGCCATTTTCTTCGATATCCTTTGAAACCATTTCGTCTAATAATAATTTTTTGACAGTCTTCCATTAGTTGTTAAATCAGATTATTTCTCTAGTTTAGTCCATATCTCTCGTCTTATCTCAGGATTGTTTGCTGATGTCAATCCGTGGGCGGGGAATACACATTTGTAATTATCAGCCGACAATTAGGATAATTTAAATTTTCACATTCGTGGTTTACAATGTTTTTAAAAATAGTAAAAACTTGTTCATCCTTTTTTACAAGATTCATAGATCTCCACACTCGGCGAAACTATACAACTTCATGAAAAGATAACTCACGGGGTTTCCGTAGTAATATGTCATTTTAAAATTTTGTATATCGCATCGCACCCAGGTTCGTTGTAGCAAACAGACTTCTTTCATCCATCCAAGCGCAACAATCATTCGTGGAATATATCAGCGTCTCCATGACAATACGAAGAGCATGTTGTTATCACTATTTCCGCCTCATATATACCATCATATATTGCATTTAAAACGGTGTCCTTTGAGAATAAAAATGCATTTTCGCCAGTGATACTTTTAGCGAATAACTCCAATATTTTGAATTGTTAGTCTTAGGAAGGTATATGTAATTCTTTGAACCTTCGCTGGCGTTATTGTTATTGTTGTTGTTGTTATTGAATCTTTTCTTCTTGTTTTTTTATCAAATAACTCCAATATTTTGAATTGTTAGTCTTAGGAAATTATATGTAATTCTTTGAACTTTCGCTGGCGTTATTGTTATTGTTGTTGTTGTTGTTGTTGTTGTTGTTGTTGTTGTTGTTGAATCTCCTCTTCTTGTTTTTTTATCAAATAACTTCAATATTTTGAATTGTTAGTCTTAGGAAGGTATATGTAATTCTTTGAACGTTTGCTGGCGTTATTGTTATTGTTGTTGTTGAATCTCTTCTTCTTGTTTTTTTATCAAATAACTCCAATATTTTGAATTGTTAGTCTTAGGAAGGTATATGTAATTCTTTGAACTTTCGCTGGCGTTATTGTTATTGTTGTTGTTGTTGTTATTGAATCTTTTCTTCTTGTTTTTTTATCAAATAACTCCAATATTTTGAATTGTTAGTCTTAGGAAATTATATGTAATTCTTTGAACTTTCGCTGGCGTTATTGTTATTGTTGTTGTTGTTGTTGTTGTTGTTGTTGTTGTTGTTGTTGAATCTCCTCTTCTTGTTTTTTTATCAAATAACTCCAATATTTTGAATTGTTAGTCTTAGGAAGGTATATGTAATTCTTTGAACTTTCGCTGGCGTTATTGTTATTGTTGTTGTTGTTGTTATTGAATCTTTTCTTCTTGTTTTTTTATCAAATAACTCCAATATTTTGAATTGTTAGTCTTAGGAAGGTATATGTAATTCTTTGAACTTTTGCTGGCGTTATTGTTATTGTTGTTGTTGAATCTCTTCTTCTTGTTTTTTTTAAATCAGATAGCTCCAATATTTTGAATTGTTTGTTTTAGGAAGGTATATGTAATTCTTTGAACTTTTGCTGGCGTTATTGTTATTGTTGTTGTTGAATCTCTTCTTCTTGTTTTTTTATCAAATAACTCCAATATTTTGAATTGTTAGTCTTAGGAAGGTATATGTAATTCTTTGAACTTTCGCTGGCGTTATTGTTATTGTTGTTGTTGTTGTTATTGAATCTTTTCTTCTTGTTTTTTTATCAAATAACTCCAATATTTTGAATTGTTAGTCTTAGGAAGGTATATGTAATTCTTTGAACTTTTGCTGGCGTTATTGTTATTGTTGTTGTTGTTGAATCTCTTCTTCTTGTTTTTTTTAAATCAGATAGCTCCAATATTTTGAATTGTTTGTTTTAGGAAGGTATATGTAATTCTTTGAACTTTTGCTGGCGTTATTGTTATTGTTGTTGTTGAATCTCTTCTTCTTGTTTTTTTATCAAATAACTCCAATATTTTGAATTGTTAGTCTTAGGAAGGTATATGTAATTCTTTGAACTTTCGCTGGCGTTATTGTTATTGTTGTTGTTGTTGTTATTGAATCTTTTCTTCTTGTTTTTTTATCAAATAACTCCAATATTTTGAATTGTTAGTCTTAGGAAGGTATATGTAATTCTTTGAACTTTTGCTGGCGTTATTGTTATTGGTGTTGTTGTTGAATCTCTTCTTCTTGTTTTTTTTAAATCAGATAGCTCCAATATTTTGAATTGTTAGTCTTAGGAAGGTATATGTAATTCTTTGAACTTTTGCTGGCGTTATTGTTATTGTTGTTGTTGAATCTCTTCTTCTTGTTTTTTTAAAATCAGATAGCTCCAATATTTTGAATTGTTAGTCTTAGGAAGGTATATGTAATTCTTTGAACTTTTGCTGGCGTTATTGTTATTGTTGTTGTTGTTGTTGAATCTCTTTTTTTATCGAACCACTCTGTTGTTGATGATGATGTTGTTGTTGAATCTTCTATTTTGTTTCGTCAGTTCGTACATGGTTGATTTAACGTCTGAACTTGTATTGATACTTTTCACTACGTATAGAAGTTCTGTTACAATTAGTTGACATTGTTCAAAGTAAGTTAATTAAAATCTACGCGTCATTTTATCCGTCGTCGCCAACTGTTGTAATCCGACAATTAGGCTTAAGAGAGACAATTATAGGATAAAAACACAACAAGTATTAACAATTATTAAACAAAGAAAAATGTCAAAAGATTAATTTAAGAATCGCTAGACTGAGCTAGCAAATCCTTTATGACCGTGTTCAGCTGAGCTTCAGTTACCGGCCATTTGGAGTTGATCATAGTATTTTTCTATGTGGGGAAACTAAAAGATCCAAAGAAGGCTCTACTGCGACTTAAACTTACGTTCACATGACAATGTTCAGCGGAGGTTCAATAATCAAAACGTCGGAATTGCTAATGATATGTTTCATGTTGAAAAGTTATGACATCCAAAATAGACTCTACGGTGACACTTTTTTTTTTACGTTCGTACAACAATGTTTAAAAAAAATTCAATAACTAGTTGATAACGCTATTTCTCATGTTTGATGTAAGCTCTAAAGCGACACTATTTGAAGTTTGTATGGCAATGTTTAACGCAGGTTCATGAACCAAATTTTGTCGTTGATAGCAATATTTCTTATGTCTGACGACTAGAACATCCCAATTATATCTGCATTTACATTAGTCGACATTCGTACGATAATGTTCAGCGGCGATTTAGTTACACAATCTTTGAAGTTGAAAATGGTATTTCTCATGTCGCAAAAATGAGACTCCACAGTGCCATTATTTTAAATCTATATGAAAGTGATCAACATTTTTGAGTAGATAATAGTATTCTCTATGTTGGAAAGCTATAACATCCAAAGTAAACAATACAGAGCTATTATTTTAAGCTTGTATGACAATGTATAATGAGACCAAAAGTTTGTTGTTGATCAGGGGCATTCTTATGTTTGACGGCTATAAGATCCACGTTAGCTTTGAATTTCCACAATTTTACGTTCATTTGCTGATGTTAAACAGAAGTTCAATGTTGGTAATATTATTTTTCATGTTTGTAGGCTATAACATCTAAAAAAAAAAAAGGTATACGGTACCATTATTCTACGTACATGGGACAATGTTCAACGAAAGATCAATAAATAAAAACTCGTCTTGTTTGACGATGATAACATCCAAAGTAAGTTCTGTATTGCGATTAACCTGCGTGTTCATCGGTGCGTCAGTCGGTCGTTCTGTCTCTGTTGTTCTCATCTGAAATCGTAGCAAACGTGTGCGTTCGCGATCTTTAATTGACACCACGTGGTCACACCTCAGTTTGGAAGTATTTACACAACACAGCAAGAATTCGCAATCAAAACCCTTTATTAGAAACCTGGTTTAGGATATTTTAGGCGCTAGCCGAACTCCAAGGGTACAAATAATAAAATTTGTACCCTTTCGTACGAGGGCTCCCAATTCACGTCCGTATCAGACGCTGTCTGCAGGTAAAAGAGGCAAACCGTTATCACACATCTGTCGCCGTGACGTCACTCCCCACCTTTCTTATTATACAGCAGGTAAACGTTGGAATTGATAGTAGTAGTAGTAGCAGTAGTAGTAGTAGTTGTTCTAGTATTTGACAGCTATGACTTAAAAACTAAGCCCCACAGTACAATTACTTTAAGTTCGTGTTACACCGGCCGTTCTTACACAGGAGAAACTACACCGGTTGTCACTATAAATAGTGCGAGTCACCAGAGACACAGAGAAGACAAAGCACAGTCTTGCAACTGTCTAGCCAAGTGCTAGTCACTTTCTTACTTTGTTAATACACTTGTTAAACCAACCCTCGACTTGACTTCCTTTATTTATTATTTACTGTTGGACAACTTCACAACAGTTCGTATGACCATGTTTACTGGTGTTGGTTGATCGACCTCTACGAAACAAAATTTTGGCGCTGACCATGGTATTTATCATGTTTGTACCTATAACATTCAAGTTTGGCTCTACAGTTTCATTATTCTACGTTCATTTCATGATGTTCAGTAGAGGTTGATCAACCAACACTGTGACAGTGGTAATCTTAGTTTCTCTTTCTCTGTAACGGCTATAACATCCAAGTTCGGTCGTGTAGTGCGATTATTTTTCGTTGTTATGACTATTTTCAGCGAGATTCAATAACCAACCATTTGTAGTTTACAATGGTATTTCTCATGTTGTGTGGCTATAATGATATCACAAGTACGATACACACTCACATTCTTTTCTTACATTCGTATG
>OY744539.1:81555350-81580350 GCA_963556195.1 Sepiola atlantica | reverse complement strand
ACGGCAGCGCGTCAAAAGACAAGCATTCATTGACAGCCTTTGTAGCTGCAGATAAGCAATCAGCTAATAAAACACAAACAAAAAAGCAAAAACTGCAGAACAAAAGAAAATATTTCAGCCTAGATGGAGCAATTTGCAGGCAACATTTTCTCGCTGTATTCTTTTGAAAAACTTACAATGAATTTACACAATTAGACTCTATCTCACTTTCTCTTGAAAATCTAAAATCTTAATTGTGTTAAAATGTGTTTGAAAAAAAAAAATTTTTGAAATAAAAATTTATTAAGAAGCAAATAATAATATTCACATTTTTGTAAATGCTCATCCATTACATATTTCAAATCTTACTCGATTGATTTGTTTTGTACTCAGTATGCCTATCTGGCATTACATATTTGAAATCTTATAATTAATATGTTGTTTTTAAATTTTGCGAAAAGTATTTTATATATATATATATATATATATATATATATATATATATATATATATATATATGCAAGTTCTCAAGTCAATGATTAAGTGAAGGACATAGGACATACAGTAGACACTAGGGCGTGTGAGTTATTTTGTTGTAAGATATGGCAAGTGGCCCGTGGGTTGCAGGGAACGTTTTCTCTTTCTGTAGGTTTGTAGAAAGCATTTTAGATCGATGTGCAGTTAATTAACAAACCATATTCGATATCTGTCAAGTGGCAACGTTCATTAATGTGCTACTTATGATCTTGGCTTGAATTGGCAGCCTTAATTGGTGCGCTTTTCACATAATTGTGAACCTTTATTGGAAACCATTTGTAAAGCTGGGTATAGGATTGACGTCATTATATTTTACTACATTGTTTTTCGTGACTATGGTCATGTGTATTTTTTATAATGTCAAAATATACTATAAATAAAGAAATAGAAACCTAACAATACTTTCAGATTTAGTGTTCAATAGCTTCTCTTGATTATATATATATATATATATATATATATATTCATAGAATTTGGTATATTCGGACTACTGTTCTCATCTTGGGTGGTTTTATCAGAATGACCTTCTGTACTTTGTCGAACTCGGGAATCTTTCTGTCGAACTCGGGAATCTGGACGGAATTTCGAACGGAACCCTTTATTTAATGCACGGGGAGGGTAGTATGCTCTCGTTCCATCTGCCATGACTGGGAAGAAGTCTCCAGTAATTCGCAATTCTTCGCACTAAGGATTGAACCTTCACCTTCAGATGACTGAATAATACTTAGTACTATATCCACTGCGCCACGGATCTTTGCGGACAATTCTAGTATGAATTTTAGGAGCCTTAAACCTATTCTTGTTTTTGATCTAACTACTTATCACTATAGATCACTACTTATCTATTATTTATAATTATAGGTTCCCATATTGTATTGAATTCTATACTAGGTCTGCTTAGTAAGTCATCGTCGCCTAACATATGTGCTGCTTCTTTGGGTCGTCTTACTCTCCACCGTTCTTCTCTATCTATAATTTTTACTTCATCCCATAAGGGAAGATGGTTTCCCTTTTCTTTCCATATGTGGTCAGCCATACCAGACTTTTCGATGTCTCCACATATTACGGCTTCCCGGTGTTCTTCGAGCCTTACCTTTAGTGGACGACATGTCTCGCCTTTGTATACTTTTCCACACTTACATGGAATCGCATACACACAGTTCTTAGTCATGACTTTTTCCGTAGGGAGGTTGACTCGCACAAGATGCTTTCGGAGAGTTGAGTCGCTCCTGAATACTATCCTGATGTTCTACGAATTACATATTCTTTAGATTTTTCCCGACAAACCCCTCATATATGGTATACAAACTGTGGTGAGTTCTCGGGTGGTGTCCTTTGGTGTTGCGTCTAGATTTGTTGGAGCTGATATCATGCTCTCTGGATAGTTGTTTCCGTGGAAGGTTTCTCTTAAACTATCTATTTCCTCTTGATATGTATCGTTGTTACTACATATTGTCTTTGCTTGATGTTGTAGGCAACAGAGAATTCCTTTCTTTACATTATATGGATGGTGGGAGTTGAAATTTAGATATTGTCCAGTGAAAGTTGACTTTCGATACACAGATGACTCAAACCTCTGGTCAGTGCAAGTTATCAGCACATCTAGGAAGGATAATTTGTTGATATGTTCTTTTTCCATCGTGAACTGTATAGATGGGTGGAGAGAGTTCGCATGGTCCAGTAATATTTGAACGTCATCCTGGTGAGGCCAGAATATGAATGTGTCATCTACATATCGTGGATTAAATAAAGGGTTCCATTCGAAATTCTGTCAAGATTCCCGAGTTCGACAGAAAGATTCCCGAGTTCGACAAAGTACACCTGAAGAAGGTCGAAGGTTACATCAGCCGAAACGTTGTGATAAAAACACTCAAGATGAGAACAGTAGTCCGTATATACCAAATTCTACGAATTATCAACCCTCATCTAAAAATTCCGAAGCATATATATATATATATATATATATATATATATATATATATATAGGCAGCATCTTCTCTTGCAGGCAGGTATTGTTGAATATAAGAGACAACTCGTGTCTATATATTTTGGTAGATCCTTTCATTAGTCCGAATCAGGATCTCAGTTTCGGAGGGGAATTGGCTGATTAATTTCCCATAGTTTGGATTTGTCTCCCAAGTACTTTCGGACCCTGATTAACCTCATTCCCCCGAAGATTGACCCAGATGGGTCCGAATTCTCGTGCGAGAGCTCGTCTATGGCGATGATTATTGCCCACACTGGGGAGAGTATGTAGGTGATCATTCACCTCTTTTCTCAGGTGTACACCACCTTTTGAGTCACCATCACTCTGGAAAAACTAAGGTCATTCTCACCACTCTACCAGGTCTCTAGTATGTTAAACTCAACATCTACGCCAAAAAGACTAACTTAAATGTAATTAACTCTTTTATATATCCTGGCAGCACTTTCTACTGAGATTGATTCCTTGTTTCCAAAATACTTCTAAAGATTGAAAAGCCTACCAAAGCCTTTGCTAAACCTAAATGCGACTGTGGTCTGACAGAACCATTACAATCAAGACAAAACGTAGTGTATGCGAATGGTGCGTGTATCATGTATTTCTCTGAAACATGGACCACGTACCATCGACACGTAAACGCTTTAGAGAATTTCGACTAAAAGATCTCCATGTTGCACTATTCGTTCACACAAGATACCACTGTCTGACCATATACTGGTGCGTTGAATAGAATTGCCCGTTATACGTAGTCATATACTGGTGCGTTGAATAGAATTGCCCGTTATACGTAGTCATATACTGGTGCGTTGAATAGAATTGCCCGTTATACGTAGTCATATACTGGTGCATTGAATAGAATTGCCCGTTATACGTAATCATATACTGGTGCGTTGAATAGAATTGCCCGTTATACGTAGTCATATACTGGTGCGTTGAATAGAATTGCCCGTTATACGTAGTCATATACTGGTACGTTGAATAGAATTGCCCGTTATTCGTAGTCAGATGCGCTGGGCAGAGTACCTGGATTGGATGGAAGATGAAGGCCCTTTAAACAACTGTTACATGGAGACTGTAGCAGAACAAACGTCCGAGACATAATCCAAAGAGACGTTTTAAAACAATTTGGAAATATTTAGTATGAAAGTAGAGGATGGGGCGTAAGTAGCTATGGAGCGACCGGTTTGCCGAAAGCATATCGGCTGTGAAAGAAATATGGCCAAGCGAATAGGATACTTTATTTTGAAACGTGTTTTATGAACGCGGACAGTGTTGAACGTCCCAGGCACACGTTCAGCCAATATGTATGATTTATATGACAGAGACTGCCTGTGAAGAGCTAGTCTACTTATCCACATGAGATCCAATGGCAGTAACTAACGACGCAAGTAGAATATAGCTGCGCACAACAGGATTAAAATATAGCTATGTCCAAACGGGAGCCAGTGATCTCGTATGGGAGGCCAGACGTGTAAAAAATAAATTGGGGTTGCTGACTCACCTGCGTGCCCAACATCAGAAATTGCAATCTTGTAAGCACGGCTTTCTTTTCTAAAGAAGTGCTAACCACCATATATATATATATATATATATATATATATATATATATATATATATATATATATATATATATATATATATATATATATATATATATATATATATAACTCTCATATATATATAACTCTTATATATATATAACTCTTAGTAGAAAATACCAAAATCTTAGAATTTAGTACTAACACACAAAAACTCCATATATTAGAAGCCCTATGTATTAAAACCAAAAAAAACCCTAATTAATAGAATTAACTTTAATATCAGTAATAATATTCTAAAATGTTTATAGTTCCAATATAGTTTTGTACTTAGTACATAATTCCCGCCAAAAACCTTCTATAAATACTAACACATGGTCTAGACCTGATTTACCTCATTCCCCCGAAGATGGACCCAGATGGGTCCGAAAGTACTTGGGAGACTAATGCAAATTATGGCAAATTCATCAGCCAATTCCCCTCCGAAACTAAGATCGTAATTCGGACTATTGAAAGGATCTACCAAAAGATATCTAGACATGAGTTGTCTCTTATATTCAACAATACTTGCCTGCAAGAGAAGATGCTGCATATATATATATATATATATATATATATATATATATATATATATATATATATATATATATATATGGTGGTTAACACTTCTTATAATCACCAATAATTAGCTATTAGCATGTCTTCAGTTGATTTTTGTAAACATTTTAAAATTTTGTGTGGTCGTCCAAAATCGTTTGGAATTTTTTTAAATACTCAGATTTGTTAAGTACTTCATATATGTTCATTTTATTAGCTTTTTGATGGCAATAATTGGGTGATTTCGGAGTTCACTTGCAGCTTTTTTTAATCGAGTCTAAAGATCTTAGTCAATCTTTGTTTTTTATCCTACCAGACACTAACTTTGGTTTCAGCTTTTAGTAGATCATTAATTCCTAGTTGTGTGGTATTTTTGTTCATTTCCTAGTTTTACAATGTTTTCAAATAACAGTTCGATTTCGGATCTTTTATTTTGGTGGTTGTATCGACCAAATAAATAGTAATTGGGCTCAATATTAAGGAAATCATCTTGATGTTCAGTAGGTTCATGGTCGGATAAGTTAATGTAGTTCTGTGTTTTGTTAGGAAGTAAAATGAAGCCTTTGTATAGAGAGTTAAGTCTTTTGGATAATCATTCCATGCGAATATTGAAATGTATTATTTATATCAGTGAGACGACATTGTATTATCGTGTATTGATCGTGAGAATTTGAAAATATCTAGCGGAGTAATTAACATAAAACATTATTAGCCGTTAAACAATATCTTTTTGAATGTTGCACGCGCATTGCACGTACACACGTTCAGCATCTCAGCATCTCCGCATTACAGGAAATCATCTAAAGTCGTAAATTACTAGCCGTTAAAAAAACTCAACAGTAAAAGACATGGCTGTAAACATACAAAGACTAACTCCGCCTTGTGAAGATTTGATGAATCAAATTAAAAATACTGGCGACAGAAGAAAGAAAAAAAATGGAACAAGGAATCCACCGAACTTCGATACACCAATTTGACCGAAATACTAAATGGACTGTTCGAAGAATTGAAAAAAAATAATAAAATGCGTCATCAAACAAAAATACGCTGTGTTGTTGAATAAAATATTCCCGAATGTGGATTTGCTCCCTAAAACGAACGCGCGCGCACACACACACACACACACACACACACACATATATATATATATATATGTATAAATACATATATATACATATATATACGTATATATACATATATAAATATACATATATATACCTATATAAATACATGTATATACATATATATACGTATATATACATATATAAATATACATATATATACCTATATAAATACATATATATACATATATATACGTATATATACATATATAAATATACATATATATACCTATATAAATACATATATATACATATATATACATATATAAATATACATATATATATACCTATATAAATATACATATATATACATATATACATATATATATATACATATAAATATATACATATATATACATATATATACGTATATATTCATATATATACGTATATATACATATATAAATATACATATATATATATATATATATATATATATTCATTTTTTGTTTATCCTGTATAATTCAGACGCTAACTTTGACTTTAAGGCGCTTAAAAATATATAAACGTGAATAATGAACCAATTTAAAAACTCCCATCACCTTGCATGAAGAAATAAACGAAAAATACAAAAAAACACCCTTTTTAAATTTCTCTTGTCGCAAATACGCATGGTAAAACATTTTTGTGTATAAAACAAACAAGCAATACCATTTAAAATGTTATCTAATTACGAAGAAAGGTTGTTTACTCACGTACAATTATTCCATAAAGAGAAAAAAAACAATAAGTCTTGAAACAATTGTCAGAGAAAGAAAGAGAGAGTAAACAGATGACGATTAGAACGGAAGTGACGCCGCCGTTACTGACATAGCGTTGCCACGAACGATAGCCAGGGAGATGCGTTGGAACAACCAGGCTGACTTACGGGGCTCGTGCCTAGACGTTGAAATCCTCCGTCCAATATCCTTAAAAAATTTTAAAGTCTCGGGGCCAAGCACACCCGACGTTTCCACTGAAATTGGTTGGAAGACGAAACGGTCAGTGAGCGAACTATATTTTCCGCGCTTCTTTGTTTCGGCGAGCAGAGCCGCCGTATTCCAGTTTACTATGACATGGCTACTACGACAACAACTACTTCAGAGTGTGCACATGAGAAAAAGTTAAAAGTTGTTTAAATGACTTATTTATTATTATTTGCGTTTGTTTGTTGTGTGTACATATTGATCAAATAATATTAATTAAATTGAATAAATAAAAATAAGAGTTATTTATAATTATATGTTTTTTTTGTGTGTGTACATATTGATAAAATTATAATATAAATTAAATAAAACTTTAACTTATTTATTATTATTTGCGTTTGTTTGTTGTGTGTACATATTGATCAAATAATATTAATTAAATTAAATAAATAAAAATAAGAGTTATTTATTAATATATGTTTTTTTATGTGTGTACATATTGATAAAATTATAATATAAATTGAATAAAACTTAAACTTATTTATTAATATTTGCGTTTGTTTGTTGTGTGTACATATTGATCAAATAATATTAATTAAATTGAATAAATAAAAATAAGAGTTATTTATAATTATATGTTTTTTTTGTGTGTGTACATATTGATAAAATTATAATATAAATTAAATAAAACTTTAACTTATTTATTATTATTTGCGTTTGTTTGTTGTGTGTACATATTGATCAAATAATATTAATTAAATTAAATAAATAAAAATAAGAGTTATTTATTAATATATGTTTTTTTGTGTGTGTACATATTGATAAAATTATAATATAAATTGAATAAAACTTAAACTTATTTATTAATATTTGCTTTTGTTTGTTGTGTGTAAATATTGAACAAATAATATTAATTGAATAAAATACGTAAAATTTAACTTATTTATTTATATTTGCTTTCTTTGTTGTGTGTACATATTGATAAAATAATAATAATTAAATAAAATTAAAATTTCATTATTAATATTTGCTTTTGTTTGTTGTGTGTAAATATTTAAAAATAATATTAATAAAATAAAATAAATAAAACTTATAAGTATTTATTAATATTTGCAATTATATTAATAAAATAAAATAAATGAAATTCTAACTTATTTAATTATATTTGCCGTTGTTTGTTGTGTGTAAATATTGAAAAAAATAATATTAATTTAATAAAATGAATAAAATCTAAACTTATTTATAATATTTGCTTTTGTTTTTTGCGTGTAAATATTGATCAAATCATATTAATTTAATAAAATAAATTAAATTAAAATTTCATTATTAATATTTGCTTTTGTTTGTTTTGTGTAAATATTACAACAATAATATAAATTGAATAAAACTTAAACTTATTTATTAATATTTGCTTTTGTTTGTTGTGTGTAAATATTGAACAAATAATATTAATTAAATTAAATAAATAAAATTTAAACTTATTCGAAACGTATTACCATAAACTTATAGCGAGTAAGAAACAAGATAATATCTTAGAATAAAACACTTGTATATCCATTGACTTTTAAATTTACTTAATTTAAATAAATAATTAAAGAATAAGATGATTGTTCTCCATTTTTATACATTTCATTAAAGATTTACCCACACAATGATATTGTATGTATATATAAAATTAAATCCAAGAATTCGAAATCGAAAATACTGAAGAATTGTTCATTAAAATCAGTTTAAAAATCCATATGTTGATTAGCTTTATTATTCATCCTTTGAACAATGATTTTGTTGTATATATAACATATTATCTAATTAACCTACAGACATCCACAATTTTCTAAACTAATGTAGCAACCAACGTATTTATATGAAAAATCTATAATATCATATCATACGCGTCAAACGCGTTTGCTCAGAGCCCCAAGATTATTTCAACCATATCAATAAACACTACAATTCTACGAGAGCCACTACCCAATAAAACGCATTAAATCAGTTATTAACAAGAATCAAGAGGCGCGAGAGCGCTCTATCCCTTAATAGAATTCAAAAACGGCCTATGCTAGAAATCTCATTTCTTTGATCAATCATAATTCAAAAACCAATAAACCAAATTAGTTAAAACTTTGCACAACATTTTTTTTGATAGGTTCTATAAGTGTGTAGAATTTCAGCATCATTAGTCAAGGCAACCCAGAGATCCAGAAAGGTCAGGCATGATTTTGTGTTATCCGTGTGTACGTACGTACGCACGCACGTATGTACCACCCTGTATCTCATCAACTAGTTGATGGATTCAGCTGATTTTTGGCAGAGATAGAGGTTCTAGGGTCTAGTTGATGGCATTTTAATTTCAGTTTACCATATACCTTAGTTTTCCAGAAAATTCCAAAACCCCTTAAAAATGACCATTGTATTGAGGCATAGCCTTTACAAAAGTAGTGACATTCCATGATAAATGCCAGTATACTGAAATCATATGCCCTTAATAGAGTTAAGATTAAAATTCATATACACTAAATGTACAAAAGCAAGGAAATTCCCAAATGTTTACACTTTTATTGTCATTAAGGGTATGCGAGCACAACAGGGATATGTATTTTACTGGTAGGAATTTTTCTTCAGCGCACCTCACACACTTCAACCACTCATGCATAGAGATTTATACTGTAGTGGTGTGATAATGAAATGGTTTGGTTGATATGTAGTCATACTCTTAATGACAATAAAAGTGTACAAATTTGGGAATTTCCTTGCTTTTGTACATTTAGTGTATATGAATTTTCATCTTAACCCTATTAAGGGCATATGATTTCAGTATACTGGCATTTTTCATGGAATACATCTATAGTCAAACCACAACTTCTTAAACATACAAATAAAACTACAAATGACCGCATGGTTTCAATAATGATCAACATCACATGTTAATCACGTTCTAGCGATTTTACAATTCTTCAATTAGACACAAGAAAGGAATCTATCTTTAAGAAATGACCACACAATTTATTAATTATGCTGACCACACCCTAACACAAAGAAAACAATAACACATGCAATAAACGAAGCTTTTTACATTTAGCGATGGGTTCCCACTCTTCAAATACTTACATCCGAATACAAACCGTCACACTTTACTTGGGATGACCTTATCGTTATATATGACATGTTTGTACATGATATCGAAATAGCAAGATATACAGGCGAAAGAAATTGCCTTTTGGACTAAGATTCTAGAAAAAATAATAATGAAAAAGAATATTAAAAATAACCACGCATGAATCAGGTCTGAAATCCGATGTGGGTGTGTTTAATATGCATTAAACATTGTAGACGAAATATTAATAACGAAACTTGAAACGTACAAATCCACGTAAGGTTCACGGGCGCGCGTAGGTACGGGAGCGTCGTCAAATGACATTTAAAATGAAATGTTAATGTTAATGAAATCGTCAACATTTTCAAAATGTGCTGTTACTTGAGGAAACATTGGTTGGAGAAGGTGCACCATTCCTTGTATGAGCCAGTGTATAGCCGTGTCGAAGGGATCTTATTTGAGCTTTGAATACTATGTTATTTTGAATATTGTATCAGGGTTTACTTGTAGGATGAAGTATCTTCATGTCAGGTGATACTGACAAACCCTTGGACAAAGAGACCAAAGACACCCGAGGATTGTGTCTAATAGGTAATTCAAACTTCCAAACATATATATATATATTTATATATATGTATGTATATATATATATATATGTATATGTATATATATATGTGTGTGTGTGTGTGTGTTTAGTTAAATAACGAACCTAGGCTTAATACTTTTCATCTTTCAGCGTGAGTCAATTTTATTAAAAGTGTAAATGTCTATCATTTAGTTTTGATTCAACATAAATGATACGAGGACATGTATACATCAACTCATAGTTCCATGATAAATCTTTAATTCGTAACTTAATATTTTAAATATTAATGGATACAGTCATATTTATAGAATATACTATTTGTTGACATTTTTCAAATCTACGTATTGGCTAAGTGTGCCTTTTCTATTTTTCACCATCGCCCGTGTGTGCTTTTCTTACCGAGTGATAGACGCTTTAGTGTCGCCACGTGATTCAACTGACAGAACAGAGCGTACAGTTTGTTTTTACTAAGGAGTCACCACTTATCAAGGCCCAAAGGCCATTCGAGGACAGGAGTTAATGAGCTTTTCAGGTGGGCGGTGAGACAACACCGTCATGATTGGGAACGATCGTTGAAATTGG
This sequence comes from Sepiola atlantica, assembly GCA_963556195.1. Taxonomy (NCBI): domain Eukaryota; kingdom Metazoa; phylum Mollusca; class Cephalopoda; order Sepiida; family Sepiolidae; genus Sepiola; species Sepiola atlantica. Next base: position 81,569,427 of record OY744539.1, on the reverse strand, counting down.
GCAGAATTTCATTATTTAAGAGGACGGCTATACAAGAATTTGTTTACATTGGACTTGAAAACGACTATGTTGTATTCAGCCAGGAAGCAGCCCCGCGGTATTGTTTTTCACAGACGGATAGTTCTAGGAAAGAAACTCTGCTCATAGAAGCTCGGTTTAGTTTTAGCTACACAGAGGAAGAAAGGGAAATTATTGACAGTGGTTGTAGCTAGACAAGTTGTTGTTATTGTTAATTGTTTACAGGGGGTATAGATTGGAGCTCAGTTGAGCGCCTACCATGAAGATAACGATAGAGCAGAGAAAGACTAGCAACATCTCTTCTGTGGCTGTAGATGAGAGATTTTGAAGTCGGTTTTGTAAGCTGTCCAGGCAGAAAAAGATGCTTTGAGCGCCCCGTCCCCAATGTGGCAACAGTACTCCATTTTAGGATGTATTTGACTCTTATACAGGTATAGGATTGCGTCAGGCGTTAGATACTTTCTGGGGGGATAGAATTATCCAACCATTTTTCTAGCGACTTTAGCAACATATTTTATGTAAGTCTTCTATTTCAAGTCTCAGGTAATTCCTAGAATCTGATGAAAGCAGCGAGCTTCATCGACCAGAAAGCCATTAATTTCAATTTGGGCAAAGCGAAGATCCGGACGTTGGTGGTGAAAAGAAAAGAATCTTGCTTTTATAAACGCATTAAAAGCAATCAGCTACTGTTTTCTCCATTGCACCACGTACACCAGGTCGGAAGACAGAGAATCAGATAAATATTGATCATTAGTGCTCTTCGAAGTGTTGCCATAGATGGGTGTGTCATCTGCATAAATTCAACGAATGATCTTAGAATGTGTTTAGAGAGATCATTGATGAATATCATAAAGAGGGTTAGGCCCAGAATGGATCCCTGAGGCACGCTGGCATTGGTATTATGTGCTTCAGACTTCTGCCCATCAAAGACTATCGGAGAGAAGGGAGTTCATAGTTGAGATGGCATTTCCAGATAGTCCATAGCTAGAAAGCTTGTAAAGTAGACCTTTTTGCAAAACCCTACCAAAGGCCTTTCATATGTTAAGAGCTATTGCTCTAAAAGCTGCACATTCGTCTATAGATTTACTGATATTGTGTGATATTACAGTCAGCACATCAGCTGTAAATCTTGCAGGACGAAATCCATATTGCTTGTCACTAAGTATGATTCACAACTTCTGAGGTGATTTACAACTTCTCGATTTATCACAGATTCAAGCAACTTACTCATAACGCACAGGAGACTAATTGGTCTGTATTGAGATGCAGAGGACCGATTTCCAATAATATTTTATTCTGGTAGACTGGTGAATTTTTACAAGGTGATAGGAAGTATTTCTCCTCTAAGCAACGATTGAAAAACTTCGTAAAATAGAAGCGAGTTACGGTTGCAGTTTTTTAAAAACTATGATTGGAATGTTGTTAGGGCTAGTTGCTTTGCTGGCATCAAGAATCTTGATAAGTTTTGCAAAATCCCGGACAGATATATGCATGTCGTTCAGAGTGTTTTCAGTCATAGGGGGGAGTTCAGGTGATAGGCAGCCCCGCTCACAAAGGGTAGAATTTGATGCGCAATTGTGCGAAGACAATGCGAACTGTGTTGTCACATAAAGTTACAATCTTCGCACTGTTTGACAGTAAAATGAAATGATGTTTATCATTCCAATCGTAGAATTCCCTATAAAGTCATCATCATACGCACAAATATATTCACAGATTATATTATTTTACAAATAAATGGATACAGTTAAATAAAAATATGTTCTAAATGAAAGTTTTCTGGAGTTTGAAGATTCGACCATCAGTACAGGCGATACTAATTACGAAAATATTTTTGTAAATGTCTTAAGATTTCTAACCGGTCATGGCTGCCGGAAAGTAAACAATACAATCAACAATGCACGGAAGCATAAAATAAAGGTTATGTTCGAAATTCTATATAGATTCCCGAGTTCGACACAAAAATTCCTAAGTTCGACAAAATACATCTCAAGAATGCCGAAGGTTACATCAGTTGAAATGTTGTCAGAATAAAGCAGTCCGAATAATCCAAATAATACATGAGCATATATGTATATATGTGTGTTTATACATGGGCCTTTATAGATGTGTTTATATATATATATATATATATATATATATATATATATATATATATATATATATATATATATATATATATAAACATTCAATGAAGTAAAACATTACAATTGCTCCAAGAATGAGAACATCAAGTCTAGTATGGCGTACGATCGTTTCCAAAACATTTTGGAAATACTTTATTTTATTTTATTTTATAAATCAATGAAGCTAATCCAAAACGTCTCTTCATCAGCGCCTTTAGCAACACGTCTTACAGAAAATCAAAGAAAAAATTAAAAAGTTCTTCGTAAAGAAACATCTACTGACAGAAAGAGCCATTGGGAAGAACATAATGGCACCCACAAACCAAAACACTGGTACATATAGAAGAAACAGTTCAATATTTTCCATGGATTTACACTTTTAAATTATGCAATAAATCAATCAAAGATACAAACTATTTTGTCAGAGAGGTAGAAAAAACAACAGAATGTGCATAGATATATAGGTATATATAAATGTATATATATATATATATATATATATATATATATATATATATATATATATATATATATATATATATATATATATATATATATCTGTCTGTTTATATATATATAGTGGGAAAGTAATAAATAGAAAGTTAGTAAGAGATGGATGATAACTTGAGTTATTTACAAATTACGGCTTATTAGAACAATTAATATGGAAAGTTTTTCAATTGTAATTCAAACCCAATATTGACGAATATTTTAGCATGTATTCTGTGTGATACACATATATATATAGACTATGAGAAATAAGTATTAGGGAAACAAACGTCAGCTTTTGTATAATAACAGATAATATACGTATTATTTCATAAAGGCCCCACCCTTCATTTTCACCGGAATGACGTCAAAGTCGGTGTTTATATTGATCTCATCCAGTCTCATCCATTGTATAGTAAATAAGATCGATTTACTACTTTATATAAGTATATTTATTACGCCTTAATTCCCTTACACACACACACACACCCGAACACACATACATACACACGCACATATATATATATATATATATATATATATATATATATATATATATATATAGGGGAAGTTTGAATTACCTACTGGGGAGTTTGAATTAACTACAGGGAGTTTGAATTACCTACTAGACACTATACTCGAGTGTCTTCGGTCTCTTTGTACAAGGGTTTGGCAGTATCACCTGACATGAGGGTACTTCAGCCTACAAGTAAACCCTGACCAAATATTCAAAATAACATAGTATTCAAAGCCCAAACAAGATCCCCTCGACACGGCTATATACTGGCTCATACGAGGAAAGGTGCACCTTCTCCAAATCATGTTACCCCAACTAACAGCACGTAGCTGACTTCTCCACCAGACTAGATAGAGTCTTGTCCTGGAATCCGGTGAGACCAACAGACCAAAAGAAAGATATACTATAAGTAACTGGTCAACTGAGGAGAGAAAAAATAATGTTCTTAACTTCTTTATTAACTCAACGTTTGAGAAATAAAGGAGAACTTTAATAGAATATCTATGTATCTCATATAGATATCAAGTGTTCGCCCAAGGAAGGGGTCCCTTGATTTCTGAGAACTTTGACTGAAGTAAAATGAAACAAATATATATATATATATATATATATATATGTGTGTGTGTGTGTGTGTGGTAATAAACTTCTCGAATCAGAACAGAGCCGAATCCAGGCAAAAGTATTTCACATACACAGGCATTGATATAATTTCAGATAGAACTTTATAACGATATTAAATAATACATGTGGCATGTATATATGTGGTAATGAACTTCTAAAAATCAGAACGGAGCCGAATCAAGACAAAAGTATTTCACATACACAGGCATTGATATAATTTCAGATAGAACTTTATAACGATATTAAATAATACATGTGGCATGTATATATGTGGTAATGAACTTCTAAAAATCAGAACGGAGCCGAATCAAGACAAAAGTATTTCACATACACAGGCATTGATATAATTTCAGATAGAACTTTATAACGATATTAAATAATACATGTGGCATGTATATATGTGGTAATGAACTTCTAAAAATCAGAACGGAGCCGAATCAAGACAAAAGTATTTCACATACACAGGCATTGATATAATTTCAGATAGAACTTTATAACGATACTAAATAATACATGTGTTATCACATAACACTTTACTGCAGTTTCACGGTGTTTCTGATAGTCAGAAATGTATTTATAAATCCTTTTCATTTGAATACAAATCTAAAACATACATACGACTGAAAAGCGACAGTAAAGATTACAAAATCGATTCACAAATAAACTAACCTTTTAACATTCGACAACGACTGGATTTCTATGCAGATCAGTCCACATTGTTTCATTTATAGCACGTATGCGTTCACCCTCACACACAAACACACGCAGATATATATATATATATATATATATATATATATATATATATATATATTATACGTACATAAAAGTAATCCATGGTCGTCAGTATGGCTAACTTAGACAGGGATCGAACCTTCGATATTGATGTCTATAGTCCAGCGTTTTACCATCGAACCAAGACGTCAAGAAATATGTACGATTTTTATCACCTAAATATTTAATGTATTTTTATGTAACTATTTTTATTGGTGATTGCAGCGTTCGTTGTTTTTTTGCTTACTACTATTTCGTTTGTCTCACTTCCTAAGTGATTAAGATGCAGAAGATTTCATTATCAGTCGCCCTTAACTTTATAGGACGTATTCTTCGTTAATATAATATAATATATATATATATATATATATATATATATGTATATATATGTATATATATACATATATATACATATATATATACACACATATATATATACCTGTATATATACATATATATACATATATATACATATATATATATATATATATATATATATATTTATATATATATATATATATATTTGTTTGTTATTTTATTCCACGTATACTTCTAGAGAAGTGTTTTAAAGATGATTGGTGATGTATGAAGCATAAAAACGATGTTGTTGTTTTTGTAATTATTATATTTTATTCTGATATTTCGAGCAGTTCTTTGCTCTTTGTCAAAAAATGATACGAAATGAAGAAAATTATGAAAAATGAAACTGTTTAGAAAAATGGAATTTTCGTGCATTCCTTGTTTCAACGTTTAAGTCAGTTTACGCGTACCGTCATGAAGTATCATTTAGGGCAACTGGCTTTCAAGTATGTATAGTTTAAATGGCGCTGTGCAATTGAATTGAGCGAGGTAGAAAAGAAACGGAACGAAAACAAAATATTACAAATAAAAATAACACATAAAAATAAAAAAAAATAACAAATAGAATGAATGAAAACATAATCTTCAGGCTAAAATGCGGGAGCCTCGTGTGTAGCTTAATAGCCATAAATATATTTTCATAACTTACTACTTAGCTCTACTAACGTATCGAGCACTGTTGAAGTAAATCCTGAAAATTGATACATAAAAAATTATATCTCCTTATAAAATTTTATTTGGATACATGAAATAGTAATACACACACACACACACACACACACACACACACACACACACATATATATATATATATATATATATATATATATATATATATATATATATATATATATATATATATATATGTATTAATAATATTTATAAATAAATATTAATTATTTATTAGCTACAGACATCGATGTCTCATGGCTACACAATCTTCAGTGCAGAAAGTTAATTTCTGACGGTCGGCGGACGCGAACTCCGATAACAAATCGCCACTAATTATATATATATATATATATATATATATATCGGTTTTTCTCTGTTTGTTGTATGTGAGTAAAAACTAATTAATCTGCATCTCTAAGCAAGCGATAAATATGTTAACTTAAAGCAAGGGAATAACTTTACTAAATGTTCCTAAGCACTGTACAAGCGTATTTCTATTTTTAGCATCAACCTATCTTCTTTCTTATTCGCATCACAACATGAGCATTTATACTTCAAATATATCCATTTCAACACCAACATTCATTTTGGAATTCATATCTCATGGCATTATTGAATGCGGCCTTAATATCCCACGCAGTTATCACATAGTTTTGATTTACTTTTCCTTTAATGAAACCGTATCGGTCCTACCGACAGTTTGCGACTTTCTTAATTACCAATTTGATGTTTATCTCTAGTACGGCTTGCCCGAAACAAACGAATATATATATATATATATATATATATATATATATATATATATATATATATATAGAGAGAGAGAGAGAGAGAGAGAGAGATAGAAGAAAAAAGAGTGATAAATATGCGACGATTGTCTAAATTTATTTCAAATTTCAATTGTTCAATGCAAAGTGTAATCAGTAATAAACTAGTGTTTATTTTTCTTTCCTTAAGCCAAGTTTTTTTTGACAAAAATTATTTTAATAATTTTTAATAATAATTCTCATATTTTTCAAATATTTGAACTTTGGTTTTTTCGAAAGCCAACTTATCCATCTGTATTTCTCCTCTGATGATAAGATTTCGATCTTTGAAAAGCCTTGGCTTAAGGAAAGAATAATAAACACTAGTTTATTACTGAATACACCTTGCATTGAACAATTGAAATTTGAAATAAATTTAGACAATCGTCGCATATTTATCACTCTTTTTTCTTCTATCTCTACTATTGCTCTATCTCGTATATTGAGCTAATCCTTTTCACAATAGGTTCCATCTACTAAAAGTTTTCACTTTGGTTTATTTTGATCCTATATATATATATATATATATATATATATATATATATATATATATATATATATATATATATATATTTCAATTGTCAATTATTCTGTCGTTACGATTGCCTTTTGTCCCAGAAATACATTAACTTACAGAGTGCGAATTTAGTTCCGTCGTGAATAAAATTACCGACTAAAACAGTTGTTCGAAGGTCGTGTGGCGGCTGACTTTATTCGAGATATTGTAATCTAAACGGAATTTACTTCACACCAAAACCTGTCTGGCATGAGGTCATGTCTATTGAGCACTCCAAATATGAATTGATCGACATACATTTTCAAATGAGCTAATTCACCATTCCAATATACGAAGCAGTTTATGAATCTAGTGTTTACTTGAAAATATGTTGACTATTGAAATGAAGTCAGACACTTAAGCTATGTTTTTAAAAACTAAGTGCATTTTATTTATCTACCTCCCACAGCAGTAAGATGTGACACAAGGTCGGGAATGTGGGATTTGAAAGGCCAGCGCCCGTGAAGGTGACCACTCTGGCCTACAAAAAATGCCTGGGCAGCCCCGTCGGCATTCCCCGGTAGGAGCGCCTCAGACAGTAAGCAATAAACTTACTCCTCCCCAAAGAGGGGAGGCAAAGCCTGGGAGGGTGGACCTCCTAGAACTGCACAGTACAGACCCATAGACCGGCGTAAATCAAGCCCCGAAGGCCAAGACAATACCAGTCTATGGGGTGCAGTATCCATCGGAACAGATACTACACTTTGATCTTAGCACAAAGGCCGAGAAGAGTGCATTATGTATGATATGTAGAAATGTTTGAATAAAACTCAATCCCTACAGATATTCCATGAAAAATGCCAGTATACTGAAATCATATGCCCTTAATAAAAATTCATATACACTAAATGTACAAAAGCAAGGAAATTCCCAAATGTTTACACTTTTATTGTCATTAAGGGTATGCGAGCACAACAGGCCTATGTATTTTACTGGTAGGAATTTTTCTTCAGCGCACCTCACACACTTCATCCACTCATGCATAGAGATTTATACTGTAGTGATGTGATAATGAAATGGTTTGATTGATATGTAGACATACCCTTAATGAGAATAAAAGTGTAAACATTTGAGAATTGCCTTCCTTTTGTACATTTAGTGTATATGAATTTTCATCTTAACCCTATTAAGGGCATATGATTTCAGTATACTGGTATTTTTCATGGAATGTCACTACTTTTGTAAAGGCTATGCCTCAATACAATGCCTTCTCATAAGTTTTTTTGGAATTTTCTGGAAGACTAAGGTATATGATAAACTGAAATTAAAATGCCATCAACTAGACCCTAGAACCTCTATCTCTGCCAAAAATCAGCTGAGTCCATCAAATAGTTGATGAGATACAGGGTGGCACATACGTACGTACATACGTATGTACGTACTTACGTACGTACACACAGATAATATAATTTCATGATTGAACTTTCTGGATCTCTGGGTTGCCTTGACTAATGATGCTGAAATTCTACACACTTATAGAACCTATCAAATAAAAATGTTGTGCAAAGTTTTAACTAATTTGATTTATTGGCTTTTGAGTTATGATTGATAAAAGAAATGAGATTTCCAGCATAGGCCATTCGTGAAGTCTATTAAGGGATAGAGCTCTCTCGCGCCTCCCTTGATTCTTGTGAAAGTGTGCGTATATTATAGATAGAGTGCGCAGTTATCATTCATCGGTTATATCGAATGATGTAAGTGAGTGTAGAAGAAGAAGTAGGAGATCAAACTATACAGACCAGCAAATAATTGAAATTCCACGACAGCCTATTTTCGTACCTGCCTTCAGCAATCGCTGGGGAGACGGTATTCTTGGCTATCCATACGCCAAAGCAGGAACCGGCGTCTCCCTTATGGTGTGAATGCGTCTTGCGTTCAAGTAACAAGTTCAATTATAGAACAATAGAATAAGAACTCGCCAAAAGCAATGTGTTGCTCTGATGATGTCTGTTCTTTCTTATGATTTATAGAAGTGCATTGCAGATGGGCACAAGCCTTTTGTTGACAATTGCTGGTTGCGGTTGTGTTATTTGCAATTGCAGTAAAAAGAGAAGAAAAAAAATCGAAACATTTGATTGGTTTAGCGCATACGTAAACTGTACAAGTAGACTTCCACCCACTGAGGAGTTTAGGAAATTTCAAACAATAAATATCTGTAGTCATAATTAACACACATTGTAAATTGAAACGTGAGTATTCTCTCTCTTTCTCTTTCTCTCGCTCTAACACACACACACACACACACACAAACATATATATATATATATATTTAGGCAAACATTGTTTAAAATAATAGAATTCGTCTGTTAAATTATACCTTATTTATTTTTTCAATTTTTATGATGGTCTTTTTTGTATTAAAATCTTTTTAAAATTTATAAATGTTCCATAGGTTTCACGAACGTACGTCAGACTATTGCTGACCTTGAATTTTAGAACTCTAATAAATAATGTTGTACATCTATTTATTTATTTATTTATTTATTTATAACTATTCACTCTCTCTCCCTGTCTCTCTCTCCCCTCTCTCTCTCTCTTTCTCTCTCTCCCCTCTCTCGCTCTCTTCTCTCTCTCTCTCATATATATATACATTACTTAGTTGTTGTCTTCCAAAATTCATAATGATCTGTTAATTAGTTTGGGCGTGAATCCTATACATATAGATATATAAACATATACACATACCTAATTTTATATATAAATATATATATATATATATAAACAATATATATATATAAACAATATATATATATATATATATATATATATATATATATATATATATATATATACTAGAAGTATATCTATCCCAGGACGGGTAAAATGCATTCCATCAATAGTACAGTTTTAGCATCAATTTCATGCCTTATTACAAATATCAAAATCAAGCTATAATGATAGTCAACCTTTTATCTAAAATCCATGTTCCAATTTTGCTCAAAATGCATTGCATGGTTGTGATTCTATAAAATGTCTAACATTTAAGACTTCTAAAGTATTAACAATCAAATTCAATGCAAATCTGAAATATTTCAATTTTCAAATGGGAGATTGTTTCTATATTATGCCCCTAAAATCCCTTTAAAATACTGATTTACTTTTTTAAAAATATTTATTAATTGTTGTCTAATACCTATTCTAAAAATCTCACAACGGTCTTATTACAAATATCAAAATCAAGCTATAATGATCACAAAGGTCGGAAGTATCTAAATTTTCACGAAGAGTTCTACGCTCTCTTTGCCCCCTTTTTTATGAAACTAAATGAAACTGAATAAGCCGAGCCCTTATGCTTAGTTGTTGTCTTCCAAAATTCGTAATGATCTGTTAATTAGTTTGGGCGTGAATCCTATACATATAGATATATAAACATATACACATACCTAATTTTATATATAAATATATATATATATATATATATATATATATATATATATATATATATATATATATATATATATATATAAACAATATATATATATATAAACAATATATATATATATATATATATATATATATATATAAACAATATATATATATATAAACAATATATATATAAACAATATATATATATATATAAACAATATATATATATATAAACAATATATATATATATATATAAACAATATATATGTATAAACAATATATATATAAACAATATATATATATATATATATATATATATATATATATATATATATATATATATATAAAGATATATATATATATAAATTCTAGAGATGAAAGATGAGAATAAAAAATTGTAAAGATACAATATTTATTAGAACATCAAAAGTTCAGAGCAATGAGCTTTATATCCTTAATCCATGTAATTGTAAATATTATCGGCAACATTTAACTTTGAAAATTTTACATGAAATAAAACAAAATAAAGGCCAACAGGTAAAGAATCTTATGTTGAAATGAGAGCGTAAAGTCAATTTACATCGTTTACGACTCATCAGTGTGGTTCGACGTAGCAAGTGTATCCACTCCAAGATTCATATCCAAAAGTAATCAGCAATACCCATTGCGCTAACGAGCCTGTGGATTATAATATAAGAAAGTATAGCACTATATATATATATATATATATATATATATATATATATATATATATATATATATATATATATATATATATTCGGCAAACATTATTAAAGTGTGTTTTCTTGATTAGTCTTATCAAGCCAAAACACTACGTGTTATTTAATAATGTTTGCCTAAATGAAAATATACTGCCTAAATACATACAATATATATATATATATATATATATATATATATATATATATTCTTTTCTTCGCTTGCATATTCTTACAACGCGATCAGTAACGGAGAGAAATCTATTCTTTACATTATCTGTAGCTATACACGACATAACAATACAAAATTTAACTTTGAAAATTTTACATAAAATAAAACAAAATAAAGGCCAGTCTTATGTTGAGATGAGAGCGTAGAGTCAGGGGGACGATGTCCCAAAAACACCTCAAAATAAAAACAGCTGTTATGTTGGAAATGAATGTTTGAAAGAGAATAATACTCAAATTGTTTAGGAATCCAAATATTTTTGTTAAGAGGCTGGTACTCAGACGGCAATTGGTAACGTCCAATTTATCCTGTTTGTACATTAGTTGGTTGCTGGAGTTATACGTTTCGCAGGGTTCAGATTGAAGTTTGTCAGTTAGAGTTCGATATATATCAAAGTGAGCATTTCGAAAACCTCTTGAAATTTCATTTACTTATTTTTATTTATTTATGAATTTCCCAACGAATGTTAAGTCTGCAATATCTTGGATTTAGTTAGTTTCTCTGGGAATTTAAACTGCATTTTACTTTTCTTTTTTTTTTTTTGTTAAAATGACTCAAAGCTTCTTTAGACTATATATGTATATACATATATATATATATATTATAAGACTCACATACAATACGTATATATATATATATATATATATATATATATATATATATATATATATATATACGTATAGTATGTGTGTCATTATAAAATTATTAGTAAATGTTGCCAACATTTGAGCAAATCTTTGTTATTATATCGAAATTCGACTCATAAAAAATAATAGTAAAATAAACACAAAACAAGGAAACATATGCCAAATTTAGACGCATAATTCACATCCACAGATATAAACACATGATAGTGCATGTACACGCCAAAAAGACATTTACTAAATGTTACAAATCTCAATGATTTTTCGGACTTGTTGAACTGTATCTCTCTCGCGCGCCACCGATAAATGTTTGCTCGGAAAAAGCTACGGAGTCTCTCATTATGATTTGCAAAGCCGGCATTACTTCTGACTTTCGACTTCGCACAGATAAACCTCACGTGGTCGTCTCATCATCTAAATAACGAACGTTCAACATGAACACAGTGTGTGATGTGTTGCTTTAGTTAGATGCACAAATCGTAGATTAATTGGTTGTCTACGGATATGAATAGTCTGTTAACGATATATTTTACTTAATTCATAGATGGAACTTTGAAACGTACTACCACTCCAGGTCGGAGTGGTCTCGGAATTAATAGTAACTAAATCAACACTCACTCGTAGCTTAAAAATAGGGGCCTCAACACTGAATGCAAATTCGTGTCATATCCAGAACATATTAAAGAGTGTTAAATGAGTTATCAGTGGGAATTTACGCGCCAATTTCTCATAACTTTGCAGCCATCTTGCTTATTGTATTATTGTAATGTCTAGTCTTACCTTTTTTCTAAATCTATTTCGGACATTTTTCATTGATTTCACACTTCAATTGGTCGAATACAAAGAAGTACTTGTTTCAAATAATATGCGTTTGCTTATCTGAAGAAAGTTAAAACGAGCGTAATTTCACACAGTTTTACCATTTAAACAGTCATATGTTATTGCTGGCACATGTATTCAATATAGAGAGAACTTCTTTTCATATCAAACGGAGCTTAAATATGCTGTAGTTTTTTTTTTTGCATTTTTAATTAAAATGAAAATATTGCACGCGATTAAAATAAGAACTGGACAACTGACCAGTATTTAAATTTTTTTTACCGAAAAGATAACATTCTTTATTCTCCAAGTTTCTCTTTTTATTAGATCACAAGTAACAGGAGTTGATTAAATGGACATTGCAAACTATTCAACCATTCTACATTACGAATATAGTCTATGTGGCAATTCTTGAAATAAAAACCTCTACTATGCCGAAAATCTTGCTAATTATCTTAAATCTTTTAAATTTGAATCCAGAAAAATCTAATTGTGTTAATATTTAGAATTAAATCAGAACTGTGTTTTAGAGATGCAAAAAACTAAACGATTTGAAAAGTTTCTATAAAGCCAAACGATCAAATATTAAGCGAGGCCCAACAACAGATCGAACATCCGCACTTGTGTACGTCGATATACACACGTATACAACCTATTTATTTCAGTCAAGAAGTTTGGACGATTTTGAAATGAAGCGAAACATGTATATTAAAAAGCTTTTCTAAATGTTGCAACTACTTGATTACATCCTTCAAAATCGTTTACATTGACCTACAGTTATGTCTACGTGTATGTCGATATGTAAGTTTCTTTTTAAGAAATAGAAGGTTCACAGTTGAACTACAAAAAAAAATATTTGAATCCACTAGGAAATATCAATTTATTCACATTTTTTTTTTGCATGCTCACAAAAAATATTTACTTGAAGTAATAAAATGAAGTATAATAACACGAAATTACATAATCATCGATGTAATAATTTATTTCAACCTTGTGGTTTTTTCAAGCATCCGATCCAGACGATTACATTTTATTTTCAAAAATGTAATCGTCTGGATCGGATGATTGAAAAAACCACATGGTTGAAATAAAAAATGACGAATCTCTGAACTTTTTCTTTATCAGCAACAACACAAATATTAACATTCCTTCTGAAAATAATAATTACTTGCAAAAGATTATTTGATTAGTGAAATAATATCTATATTATATTGACAGCTTTAACTGGTTTCAGTCACACAACACATTATTTTCAACGTCTGGCTGGTAAATGAACACTTTAATAGAATATTCGAATATCTATGTATCGCATATAGAGATTAGGCTCAGGAAAAGGGCCTGTTGATTTCTGAGAACTTCGA
>OY744539.1:81550350-81552850 GCA_963556195.1 Sepiola atlantica | reverse complement strand
TTTAATTGTGATGAGTTAGGAAAGAGTCTGCTAGTTTATCATACATTAGGTTTTTAAAGAGTAGTAGAGGGTCTTACACACGACAGTCAGTATATATGTATACATATGTACGCACACATACACACATATATACGCATGCATGGGGTGAGAAACATGCATGCGTATATGTTTAAATCTTAGTCACCAAAATCAATTTAGTATTACGTGTGAAGTTTGAAGTAGAACACTTTATAAATGAGTAAATATGCTAGTGTTGTAGGCTTATTTCGTAGCTGACGATATGTTTCATTGAAATAAGTAAAGTCTGTAAGTGACATATATAAAAAATCTAAATTAAAGTATTTATAAAAGTATTTATAAAAGTATTTCTTCCAAAACATAATTCTTGTGTTTGCGCAAAAGAAGTTAAAAAATATGAAAACATTTGAAAGTCTTAAATAAAGGAGTAAATATGCTAGTGTTATTGGTTTATTTCGTAGTAATCGACAGGTTTCATTGAAATAAATAAAGTCTGTTACTGATTTATATTAAAAAATCTAATTTAAAATATGTATTAATGTATTTGTTTCAAAACATAATTCTTGTGTTTGCGCAAAAGAAGTTAAAAAATATAAAAACATTTGAAAGTATTGAATAAAGTTTTGTATTTCTTTTACATTTTAATATTCAAGAAATTTGAGTATCCACTGTTGCGTAATAAATAAGTTTATAAATATTTTAAAGTTTTAATAAAATATTAGTATAAGTCACTAAAATACTTCTCTAAATTTATTATATGACGACAGTGTTATTTCCTAGTTTAGTCACCAAGTAAACTGTGACCTATTTGTGTGAGTGAAAACATATGTAATGTCTGTTCTGGTCATCAAAGGAGAAATTCATGAAGAAAAAGTTTGTAAGAAATATTATAAAATGCTTCTTATATATTTAGATATTGGAAGAGAAAGTATTTATTGTGTAAAATCAAAGGAAATAAATCTCTCTAAGTTTTTTCCTCCGTTCCTTAAAAACACGATAAAATCCTATTCCAATTATCGAATTACTTACAGTGAAAATAATAAAAATAACTACAGCAAAGGAAAGAAAAGAAAAAGTAAATGTGATAAAAAAATTAGCTTATCTTACCGGTAACAGAACTATTAGTAATGAAAAAACTTATTAAGGAGTTTTGAACGCATTCAAATTGCAATCGTTCGAAAAAAATTTGAAAAACCGCTACTCTTATATTCTATACAACTGGGCGCAGTAATTATTTCGATCGAAAATGTACGGTAGATAACAGAATGGAACAGTAGCGTAAACAATCTATCACAAACGGTGTTCTTTTAATGATTATGCGATTAAAATGATGCAACAGTGTAACTGGTGGCGGGAGTAGTAGATATTAAGAAGTGAGTAAAAATGGTCGACACTTTCTCTTAGGAAGTCTGATTTGGGAGAAGTCAGTAATCTGGATTAAATGTAAGAATTATTTAAAAGAGACTAAATGAAATCATAATTTCTGGAAACACGCATGAGGTATTTGGCTAATTGGATGGCGGAACAGATTAACATATAAAGGTTTTTGTTATTAAGCTATTATGTCTGAATGCAGACAGAGAAACCCCGTCTTTATTTTATATATATATATATATATATATATATATATATATATATATATATATATATATATATATATTTAAACAAACATTGTTAAACATAACAGAATACAGTTGCTTTTCTTTATTTTATAAATTTTTCTAATAATCTTTTCGTGTACAAATACAACAAAATAATAAATGCTCCATATGTATCATTAGAACTTTCGATCGTTCGTCGAATGATTTTCAGGTGACAATAAAAAAATAAACAAGCAGCTGGAGAAAAGAAGAACATTACAAAAAAAACAGCCAAGAACGCCATATGTGAAGTCGTTCGACGTCAAAAAAACAAACCGGTGCAGTCTGAGAAAAGCCGTACATAATTTAAATTCCGGGACACGAGAATTGTTACTGAACTGCACAGGTTTATTGTGTTCATGTCTAACGACTACACATATGGCGTTTTTAGCTGTTTTGTTTTGATTCTCTTCTTTTTTCCCCAGTTTTTTGTTCATTTATTTATTGTCGTCTGAAGTTGATTCGACGAAGAATCGAAAGTGCTAGTAATACTTATGGGACATTAAATATTTTATTTTATTTTTACACAAAAAAGATTATTAGAAAAAATGAGAAAATAATAAAAAAAGGTATAATCAAGCAGAGATTCTATAATGTTTAAAAATATTCGCTTAAATGAAGCAATGCTGTCTGAATACACGCAGTATATATATATATATATATATATATATATATATATATATATATATATATATATATATATATATGCATATGTAAATATATGTATGTATATATATGTATGTATATATATATATGTATATATATGTATATATATATATATGTAAATATATGTATATATATGTATATGCATATACATATATGTGTATATATGTATATATATG
>OY744539.1:81532850-81537850 GCA_963556195.1 Sepiola atlantica | reverse complement strand
TATTATTATTATTATTATTATTATTATTATTATTATTATTATTATTATTAATAATAATAATAATAATAATAATAATAATAATAATAATAATAATAATAATAATAATAATAATAATAATTGTTTTTTACATTTTTTAAAGAATATACATTTTTACTTCACCCTTAATACGACAAGTTATAAATTTTTGTATATATAAACTTTTCATTAATTAATTTATAAATTAATTTTTTGTATAAAAATCAATATGCAAATAATCTTTTTGCGTTCACAAAATGTCTATATATGTGTAAGTGTGTGTGTGTGTACGTACGAGACAAATTCCCGCCATATGACGGATACATTAATTCATCGATCAGAACAGTTCTTAACCACGTTCATGTCACCTTACGAAGATTAAATGAAGATATAATTATTACTCAACCTAACGAAGAGGAACATATAATGATACTAAGCCATATATGTAGACAATCCTTATTCTAATTTCGATAACAATTCATTACGCTTAAAATCTAAGGTTTACGGTTAAGAGAAATTAAAATTAGGGAATCTTGCTACAGTAATATGGATCAAATTAAATGCAAATCTGAAATATTTGAATTTTTAAATGGGAAGTTGTACCCATATTGTTACCCTTAGAAAACCCTTTACACTACTCCAAATAAACATAAAATTTAACAAACTTTTAACAAAAATCGGAGGTATCCGAAGTTTTACGAGGAGCTTCCACGCCTTTTGTACCTCTTCGCATAAACTTAAATCAAACTAGAAGAGTTAAATACGTTCTAAGATGGAGTACTGTTGCCACATCTGGGGAGGTGTCGCTGAGAGCATCTTTTTCTGTTTTAGCAGAGTACAAAATCGACTTCGAAATCTAGTGGGGGATGTCCTCTTCTTTTCCCTACATCGTCTTCATCACAGAAGAAAGATTGCTTATCATTCTCTGATCTATATTTATTTTCATAATAGGTGTTCAACTGAACTCCGATCTATGGTCCTCCCCTGTAAAACATTCACAACAAGAACTCATCTAGCTACAACCACTGTCAATAATTTCCCTTTTTCCCTCTGTGTACCCAAAACTAAACGGAGCTTCAGTCATCAGAGTTACTTTTCTAGAAGTACCCGTATGTTGAACACAATACCGCGAGGCTGTTTCCAGGCTGAATACAACATAGTCGTTTTCAAGTCCAATGTAAACAAATTCTTGTTGAGCCGTCTTTTTAAATAATGAAATTCTCTGAAATTTCAACCAACGTTATCACGATGTTGTCTCACCAGCCACCTGACAAACTCATTAACCCTTATTATCGAATGGCTTTTGGGCTTTGATAAGCGGTGAATCTTTAGTAAAAAATAAACTATATACACATATACATCCACATATAAACACACATGTATATATACACATACACATATACATATAGAGACACATGTATATATACATATATATACACACATATATACACATACATGTATATATACACACACACATATATATATACACATATATATATACATATATACACACATGTATATATAACTATATACACACATATATACACACATGTATATATATACACACATATATATATACACACATATATGCACACATGTATATATATATATATAGACAAATATATACACACATGTATATATATATATACACGTATATGCACACATGTATGTATACATATATATGCACAAATATATACACACATGTATATATACATATATATATACATATATATATATATACAAACATATATATATATACACACACATATATATATATATATATATATATATATAATGCGTGTGTGAAAATTAGAAAAATGTATTTTTGCTTTCATTATATTTTGAAACCATAATGACAAATTTTAAGCGTAGAGTCACTTATGATAAAATCCCCAAACAAATAAAAAAAATGCAACTGTTTTTCAACTTTTCATATATTGTCGTATAGTAAGAGACATACGGTATTAAACAAAACACACACATATATATATATATATATATATATATATATATATATATATATCTAAGCAAGCGTTGTCGAACATCACGGAACTTTCGCGTTTGCTTAGATAATGACTTGCTGCCTAAATATACATATATATATATATATATATATATATATATATATATATATATATATATATATATATATATATATATATGAAGTTAGGTATTTCTATATGGTAGGTATGTGTATGAACAGGATTCACTCCTAAACTGATTAACGGATCATTATGAATTTCAAAACACAGCTGCTAGGCGTAAGTGGTCGTAAAGTGGACTATATTTAGTCCATGTAAAGGGGTAAAAAGCAATTGAAGTTCTTTATGAAAATTCAGATACCTCTAATTTTTGTGAAATTTCAACAATACGTATTAGACTCAAGGCGATTCATAATACAGGCCTGGCAAACATGCGACTGGAGTACACGACTGAGGGCAAATATGTGAAGACCAAAATTACTACTAAATAATAATTACAAAGAAAGGTTTTAGTAAGAAATTTCTTAGTAATGTCCAGTAATTAGCAACTGTACATATTATTAGGAAGCAGCTTACAATAATATAAAAGAACTAAATTCACAAAAACATCACTTTATTCATCATAAATTAGACACATTTTTTATATTTCAAAAATCATGAGTCAATTTGTTTATATTGACTACTTGATTACAGAAAATATAATGGCATAATACAATCAGAAAGCAAATTAAACATTTTACGAAATCAAATACTTTGTGAACAATTTTGATAATTTTTACAAAATTTGTTATGTTTGTTACATATACGATTTGGTTTTTACAGAAGATGAAGAAAATGCTTATTTATTCATGATACGATAATACATATTATACACAGTCTTAATAATAAAATCAACTTACATTAACATAAAACCAATAAAATATATGTAAAAATGGGGGAAATGTTAAACATATCTGATAACTGTTTGGAAAATTATGCATTATCAATACTGATTATGTTGTCATGAGAATTGTATGAACATTAATTTTATAAATAATATTTCAAGATACTTTCAAAACTTTTAGTGTTGGTTCTTGAATTGCTTTAGGTGAATCAAAAAAACACTAATTTTTGAAAAATATTGAACAAAATAAACCCATGCTCTCTTTTTATATTGAAATGATGCATATCAGAAACTGACATAAGATTTTACTTATAATTACTTTATCTGAAGGCGGGGGGAATCACTCATTAATTAAATTAACAAGTTAAAATACTTTTTAAGCTTCAATTGTACTATAGAGACTGTTGAATTTTATTACCCAGTTCACTCTTTATTCGCCCAAATGTTGGATAAAATTGATTTTTGGTCTGGTTTGAAATGGTACTTTTGTCCTGACATAAAATGTTTTATTTATTTTTTAACAAATTCATTTTTAGTTACGTTTTTTTTAGCAACAATAACTCTTGTTTGACTATTTAATAAGGGGAGATATTCGTGCTCGTTTCTGTTATTTAAATCTGAAAAAAAAAACAAAAAAAAACGAGATTCTACTTTGTTTAGGCGATTACATGTAAACACCCTGAAAAATTTGGCGGAATGAAGATAAAACAAACAAACAAACAAACAAACAAACATACAATAATTTAAGATTTTTGAGTGAGAATTGGTTTTGTATATAAATTTAACGTAACATAATTCCCCATTTCCGGGCCATTGTAGTTTTTTTTTAAGCAGTTAACTAAAAGATTTTTACCAATAACCCAAAATCCGAGTAGCAAGGTTGTAAAATAAAAACAATAAAAACAAATTGACTGATGATTTTTCAAATATCAAAAATGTGTACAATTCATGGTTAATAAAGTGATGTTTTTGTGAATTTAATTCTTCTATATTTTTGTACTTTTTACATTTGATTTGATGGAAATAAATCAATTATTCTATGCTGCTTCCTAATAATATGTATAGTTGCTAATTACTGGACATTACTAAGAAATTACTCACCAAAACTTTTTTTGGTAATTATTATTTAGTAGTAAGTTTGGTCTTCACATGTCCGATCCCAGTCGTAGACGCCAGTCACATGTTTGTCAGGCCTGTATTATGGATCGCCTTGTTTAGACTTCAATTAATAAATATTCCCCAAATTTCAGTTTCTCTGGAGTATTTTCAAGGGTTTTAGGGAGCATAATATTGGAACAACTTGTGATTTGAAAATTAAAATATTTCAAGGTTGCATTGGATTTGATACAAAGTCATTGGATATCAATGACGCAAGATTCTCTAACTTTTAATTTTTTTTTTCTTGAGTTTAAGCCGTATATTTTAGGCATTTTCTGAAATAAAATTCATGTAATGAATTTTTATCAAAATTAGAATAAGGATTGTTTACGTATAAGGTTTAGTATCATTATATATGTTAAGAGAAAGAAATTCATGATCTTTTAAGGTATTATTTTTTGTATAACTAACAATAATAAGTATCTTTATTTTCCTTTATTATTAATATTATTATTATTATTATTATTTTTATTATTATTATTATTATCATTATTATTATCATTATTATTATTATTATTATTATTATTTTTATTATTATTATTATTATTATTATTTTTTTTATTATTATTATTATTATTATTATTATTATTTTATTTTTTATTTTTATTTTTTATTTGTTTACTTTTTTTTTTATTGCAATTTCTCCTAATGTTTTTTTTTTTAATTTTTTAAAATTCTTTTTTTATTCCAATTTCTCCTAGTGGTTTTTAAAAAATATTTTTTTCGGGAATTTTCCTATTGGTATTATATTGACTTTCTTCATGTTCCATATCCCTTTCAGTTCTTTGGCAAGTTTTGTGTATTTGCTTTGTTTTTATGCCTTCTTGATTTTCATCCTGTGAATCGCTGGGACGGCAACGTCTACGATTTGAGAGTTTCTATCTTCTTTTTAACTATTATGCCATCTGGGCTCCTTGCTTGGATGAGTTTTTCTGTTTGTACCTGTATGTCCCAGAAGATTT
>OY744539.1:81430350-81527850 GCA_963556195.1 Sepiola atlantica | reverse complement strand
ATCTTCTTGAGATTCCAGTTTCTTTTCATGTCGTACATAAGACCTTGGTATTTCGTTATCTTTTCCCGTTTAGCTCTGTTTAAGCCAGCATCATTAGAGACACTGACTTCAACTAGGGTTGCTACTTTCTCGCTTTTGTCCCATATCATTATGTCAGCTTTTACAGTTCCGTGTTCTAGGTATGTAGCTGTAGGTATTGCATAGTCGTTATGTATGGTGTATGACTTATTTCCAACTGTTCTTTCTTGTATATGCTCCCAGGACTTACTGCTACACTGGATATTCAACTTTTTTACAAATGGTACAGTGAAGGTATTTACACACTCCGTTGTGTCGTATTGTATAGTAGCCACCCACAGCAGAACTTTACAACTAGATGTCAGGTGGCTCACACTCTCCACTTCTGTGTGGCAGAACCTACACTTGTTGTCGTTGCTGAGACCACTCATCTTTTAAAGGCATTGGTCATCAAGCCTTGATCTTGGGCAGCCATTATCATTCTCTCCTGATCATAGTGGAGCGATCCTCTTTTGAGCCTTCCCTTTCTATATATTTCTGTGATTGTTCACCCAGAAAATATTTAGCACGTTGTTGGTTGGCCCATTCTTCCAGCTTTCTGCAATGGAAGGTCTTGGTGTATTTCTAGCGTCTCCTTCGAGCTATTTCCGTGCCAGGCTTGTTTTCAGTTTCTGCCTCATTTGTAAGACAGTCCTGTTCAAAATGTTTAGTCAGTTTTGTAATAGTGATTGTTCTACTCGCTCTGGTTTCTTGGTGTTTGCGTACCAAGGTTCTTGGAGCTCATTAGATATTGGCCGATGCTCACAACAGTGGCTCGATGTTTATGATCAATTTCTGAGAGACCCATACCTCCTGCACCTCTTGTCAGATACAGTGTTGGTATACATTGGTTTCTGTACGTTATTCTGTACTGTGTCAACATTTTCCTCGTTCCTGTTAATGCTAGTCTATCTATCTCTATATATGTATGTGTGTGTTCTCTTTTCATCCATGTAATCGTGTCATAGCTTCGTTCATATCTATGTAATACTTGTAACATGGAAATTTCTTTTAATTATGATAACAATCAAATCAAGATTGGCGGAAACTTGCAGACACCAAGCGGCCGTCTATATTGATGTAGAGATAATCATTTTTCTCTGTCCCTATGAATATGTCGATGTAATTAGACATGAGAAAGTACCAAAAAATAGACGCATGACAAAAAGGGGGTGTGACAACTTCTAGTAAACAACAACAACAACAATAATAATAATAATAATAATAATAATAATAATAATAATAATAATAATAATAATAATAACGAAACCTACAATAATACCAATTATTTAGGAGTACTATGAATAGTTCAGTATTTTTTAAAAAATAATACTAGGAGAAATTGAATGAAGGGGCGGGGGGAGGGGATTGACACCATACATCATACGACATTGATAACAGCTGCAATATTAAGAAAAGCCATCCAGTGTGGAAACCAACCAACATAACCAATTAAAAGCGACCAACGGTAAATATAAATAGAAATACAGCATCTAGAGAAAAAAAATTACACGAATCCAAGGGAACTGAAACTATCAGGGTAAAAAAAATCCCATAGTATAATCTAACTACCTACAAATGGTGGTACACATATCAGTTAGTGCCATACAAAATGCACGTGAAGGGTCAAGAAGGATGGAAAGGTCGAGGATGGAGAGCACCGTCCAGAACTCCATTGAAAAGGCACGGGGGGTACGGGAATCCCGAGAGGCTTATTGCCACTCAAATTTATTTGAAAGCAAACGACCGTTATCAGCGAGAAATCAATGGTAAACAAATGTTGCGAGAACTTGTTGTCACTCAGACTCCAGGGAATACCACTTGTTTAAGCATGTGAGCAGTCACTGATTACTCCCGTAAAAACTACTAGTGAGTAAATAATCATTATAATAATAATAATTTGTAGAGGGTCGAGGAGGATGAGAAGACCGAGGAGGGACAGCACAAACCAGACCTCCACTGGAAAAGTGCAGAGAATGCTGGGATCTTGGGGAGGCTTATTGCCACCCAAATCCCAGAGAAGACCAATTGTCCTTACCAGCGAGAAATCAATGGTAAGAGGCTGTTGCGATACCGCATCGTTATCAAAAAGAGGTGAAGAATACTGGAAATCTGGGGAGGCTTGTTGTCACTCAGACTCCAGGAAATACCACTGGTGTTGTCGGTGAGCAATCACTGACGGTGATCTGTGTGAGAACTCCTAGTGAGTACAAAAAATAATAATAATAATAATAATAATAATAATAATAATAATAATAATAATAATAATAATAATAATAATATACTACGTCGAGACTGACAAGATTCTGAGCTAAGTAACTCTTTACCTATATACGTACGTAACTTCTAAACATGTCTTATAATCAACTTGTGGAAAGTGTTAGAAACCTTTCTACCCCCCCCCCCTCTCTCTCTCTCTCTGAATCGCGATCTTACCCACCTGCATTTTCACATTCATCCTCGTCCATGCAGAGTATAAACTTTTTCAGGGTCAGGAAGAAGAAGAAGAAGAAGAAGAAGAAGAAGAAGAAGAAGAAGAAGAAGCAATAAGATTTAATTTACATATTTCTTCAAATGATTTTGTTAAGGAGTTTTCAAATAAAGATTTCTTCCTTATTACCAAATCAACGGTAAGTTAAACCTACACACACTCACTGATGCTGCTGCTGCTGCTGCTGCTGCTGCTGATGATGATGATGTATATAGTATTTACGTATCTATATCATTTGCTTTCGGTTGGGTTCACACACATGTGCACTTTATATTGGTTTCCGTTAAAAAAAACAAAAAAAAAACTGGTGTGTTTCTTGTTATTACGAATAGTTTTGCGTCGATCTAATTTATGAATATATTTAAGGGCGATTATTTCTGCCGTTGTATGATAGACGAGAAACAAAAGCGAAATGATTGAATGTGCAGATGCAACGGTGCACGCAATGCCCATGTGCATGTGCAGTTCGGTCATTTCGGCAAGCTTTTTTTTTGCCTTCACTGGCACAATAAAACCACCTACTCACCTGCTCGTTGTAAAACTATGGGTCCCATGATTGGAGAGAGAGATGGTCGTCGTGGTCGTCGTCGTCGTCGTGCAAAGAACCACACGCGCAAAAAGGCAACTTTGTAAGTATCCGCCTCCTCCTCCTCCTCCTCCTCCTCCTCCTCCTCTTTTCCTGCCTCGTTTTGCTCTCACTTTTTTTTTGTGGCAAGAAACTTTTCGGGAGAGTCTTTCGTGTGTTCACCCACAAAAGTTAAATCCAGGCGTAGAATAACGAGGTCGAACGAAACCAGCAAATGAAGCGACTACATCCAAGTGTTTTTTTTTGTTTGTTTTTTTCTCTGTTGAAAAGTTGACAGATTCGACTGAAAACCCGTGCGTGCGTTTGTGAGATTGAGTTTAAAAAGCCCCTCTCTCTCTCTCCCTCTCGCTCCCCCCCTCTCTCTCTCCCTCCCTCTCTCTCTCTCTCTCTTCCCCCCTCTCTCTCTCTCCCTCTCTCTCGTTGTAGACCAAACAAAATGCGAATGTGCGAGCGTACCATCCGATGAATGCATACAACGTTTCTTTACTATCCACTTCGGTTTGTTGACTCTAACTGTATTTAATGTTGTATACACCTTGGAGTAGAGATGCTTATGTCAGTTATTTCCGATGTAATATTGCGTAGATGCGTAGACAGAGCGAACTAGCAACTCAAAGACTTATTACTCTGAGCGAACAGCACAACTTATAGGGAACACGCACCACGACTACTACTACTACTGCTTCTACTGTCAAGTCAACTTACGCTGAAGTCGGCTTTTTCTACGACTACTGCAGCTGCTAAGACGACTAGCGTATCCACCACCGCAACCGCTACCACTGTCCTTTTACTCTCTCTCTCTCTCTCGCTCTCTTTCTCTCTCTTTTTCTCTTTCTCTCTCTCTCTTTCTCCCCCCCTCCCCTCTCTCTCTCTCTCTCTCTCTCTCTCTCTCTCTCTCTCTATCACTGCTATTATTATTATTACCATTACCCGCATACGGGAATTCCAAAACATCTATAGACTGCAATTGCATATTTGTTTAAATAGTATTCAATATCAGAATTAATGTAGGTCTATATAGAAATATGCTACTACTTTGAACTTATTTTGAAGAAAAATTGCAATTTACTTCAATTTTTGTAAACTTTTTTTAAAATCTTAATTTTATCTTTTTTTGTTTCTTCTTGTCTTTCGAGAGAGAAAAAAAAAACCATATTTTCGCTTCTTTTTAATCTTATCATTTTTTTTTTTTGTAGACACAGCTTATATTTTGACTTGTTTGAAATGTCAACTTAATTCTGGTCCGTCGTCGCCCCTGTGCGATGGTGTTTTCTGTGCTGTGGGCGTAGTTTCTGCGAGATTCCCAAAAGAGATCGCTAATAACGCTGTCAATCAAACCTATCAGCCTGCCCCGGCGTTGAAAGAGACAGCAAATCAGACATTCCACGCGATTTATTTATGCCAACAGAAAATAAAAGATTATGCTTTTCTCGACAAATTCAAGAACTTTTCGTTCGGCATTTTTTTTTTTTTTTTACTATTATTTCGTTTATGGAGAATTATTTTCTTTGAGTTCTCACAAAGGACAAAAGAAAAATATTTCTAATTTCTAGAAAACGGACAAACGAAACGAAAAGATCCATATAGCTCCCCATTTAGCGTTTATTAGGTGAATTACGTTTTTTTTTGTGCTAATTCTTCACCTCTGCTGACCTTTCTCTTTTTCTTTTCTTACGGATTATTCTCAAAGATTGATTTTTGGAAGACATGATAAAAGTGTGAACCTTAATCAACAGCAAAAGTTGAAAAACTCTCGAAAGTGACCAAGGAAATGAAACCCAATTATTCATTAGGAAAAATAATGTGATATTAAAAATGTAATATAAAAAAGAAATGAATAGCAACAATTGATATCCTCTTCTTATAATCGGACACTCCTGGTCATTTACTGCGACACAGTAGCACAATTGATTGTGTGGTCCTGCAAAATCTACATTGAATAGTTCTCACGATCTATTGGTGGCAGGGCAGTTACTAAACTTTATCGGGGTGCTATAGCAGCCACCCTCCCTAAAAAAAAAAACACGTTGTACACAATTTCACCCATTTCCCGATGCCCTTGTCCATGTTTGGCCTGTAAATACAGCAACATGTGTCATGGGTGAAATTCCTGGCAGTCCCATATGAAAATCTTTTAATACCCGTC
This sequence comes from Sepiola atlantica, assembly GCA_963556195.1. Classification (NCBI taxonomy): domain Eukaryota; kingdom Metazoa; phylum Mollusca; class Cephalopoda; order Sepiida; family Sepiolidae; genus Sepiola; species Sepiola atlantica. The sequence continues at coordinate 81,522,570 of OY744539.1, read as the reverse complement.
TATGCAAAGAAACCGGCATAACAATTCGCTCTGCATATAAAAGTAGCCGTTCATATATGGAAAATAAATGTCCACATTTAACATCCCGTTTCCTATATTTTTCATTTAATTTCCATCTCACTTATTATTAAAAAATTTTTTTTCATTAGGAAAAATATATCTTATTTCATTTTCGACCTTTATTTGGTATAAAATCTTCTAACGATTCGCCAAATGTAGGAATTAAACGTGAAAAACCGTCCAAGCTTATGAGATGGTAACAGTTGTATTTTAAAACCACAATTCAAAAGTATGATAGCTCATCTCTAGAAGTTTATTGGTATTGTGGGTTGGCAAAGCTTTTTGAGGACCAAACAATGATTATTGCGAGCAACAATCATCTCTTGACAGTGCGCTGGAAATACATCGGATGTCAAATTTCTTTTATTCTTTCAAAGGATGTTTGCCACCCTTCGATCCAGTGTCATTTCACGTCTTTTTTAAATAAGTTGTTCAGTTGTGACCGTAAATAAGGCATATATAAGGTATATAAGGCATATACGGCATATATAATGTATATAAGACATATAAGGCATATATAAGATATATAAGGCATATAAGGCATACATAATGGATATAAGGCATATAATGCATATAATGCATATAAGGTATATAAGGCATATTAGGCATATATAAAGTATATCAGGCATATACTGCATATATAAGAAATATAAGACATATAAGGCATATATAAGGTATATAAGGCATAGAAGGCATATATAAGGTATATAAGGCATACAAGCCATATAAGGTATAGAAAGTATATATAAGGTATATAAGGCATATAAGGCATATACAAGGTATATAAGGAATATAAAGACTTTATAAGATATATAAGGCATATAAGGCATATATAAGGTATATAAAGCATATAAGGCATATAAGGTGTAGAAGGCATATATAAGATATATAAGGCATATAAGCCACACCTAAAGTATATAAGGCATATAATGCATATATAAGGTATATAAGGCATATATAAAGTATATAAGGCATAGAAGTCATATATAAGGTATATAAGGAATACAAGCCATATAAGGTATAGAAGGCATATATAAGGCATATAAGGCATATAAGGCATATATAAGGTATATAAGGCATATAAGGCATATATAAGGTATATAAGGCATATAAGGCATATATAAGGTATATAAGGCATATAAGGCATATATAAGGTATATAAAGCATTGAAGGCATATATAAGGTATATAAGGCATACCATCCATATAAGGTGTAGAAGGCATATATAAGGTATATAAGGCATACAAAGCATATATGAGATATATAAGGGATATAAGGCATATATAAGGTATATAAGGCATAGAAGGCATATATAAGGTATATAAGGCATATAAGGCATATATAAGGTATAGAAGGCATATATAAGGCATATAAAGCATATTTAAGATATATAAGGCATATAAGGCATATATAAGGTATATAAGGAATATAAGGACTTTATAAGATATATAAGGCATATAAGGCATATATAAGGTATATAAGGCATAGAAGGCATATATAAGGTATATAAGGCATAGAAGGCATATATAAGGTATATAAGGCATAGAAGGCATATATAAGGTATATAAGGCATACCATCCATATAAGGTGTAGAAGGCATATATAATGGATATAAAACATATAAAGCATATTTAAGATATATAAGGCATATAAGGCATATATAAGGTATATAAGGAATATAAGGACTTTATAAGATATATAAGGCATATAAGCCATATATAAGGTATATAAGGCATAGAAGGCATATATAAGGTATATAAGGCATACACGCCATATAAGGTATAGAAGGCATATATAAGGCATATAAAGCATATTTAAGATATATAAGGCATATAAGGCATATAAGGTATATAAGGTATATAAGGAAGTTGAAACTTTACCGGGTTAATGGTAACCCGGTAAAGTTTCAACTTCATACCGGCTCAAGTTGAACGATCTTAAATTGATGTAAATTGAATAAACCGAGTTTAACGTTTTCAACAAAGATTGCTCACGAGGTTGCGAAAAAAAACAAGTATCAACATATCTTTGATGTTCATTTGTGCCGGGAGTCAAAACCGGATTGACTGCTTGTAAAACTTCCGTTGAAATTTTCTTTTTTATTTGGTTTTGTTTAAAATATGACTGTGTATGTTATCCCCCCCTCCCATTTAAAACAAAAGTGTGTTAGATGGACAGGATTTTTTAATGCATTTTTTTCATATCAGTCATGAGGTTTTATTTTTATTTTTGAAATCTCGTCTTTCTACTATTAAGGTTAACATTTTAAAAATGTCTCCCCTTTTCTGTTTCTTAATGTTCTGCGTTTCTCTATCTTCGATTTTTGTGTCTAAGATTTTCTATTCTGTTACATTCTTCTGCTACTATATTAGTGTCTCTCTACAGTCTTGTTAGAATTCGGGCTCGAATGTCTGCACCTTTAACCGACGTAAGGACCTGGACAAAATGAAACATTTTAACATGGCAGCGTTTAATGCACTGAGTCTGAATTCTCGCAATTACGATAAACGATCGTATCATACGTTAAGTAGTTTTAATACTCAGTTCTTACTAAATTCAAACAATTCCAACGGATGTTTGAAGTGAGATTTTATCACTGAATATGTTATCAAAATAACAGAAGTGTTTTTTATACCGTTATCAATCCTCACGGCGTTATCTCACCGTCTATCTGACACTCATTAACTCTTGTCCTCGAGTGGCCGTTGGACCTTGATAAGCGGTGACTTGCTAATACATAAACAAATGATATACGCAGAATTTTAAAGTATTATGTAGCTTATTTCTTATGTTCCGTGGATTCTTAAGTATTATGTAGCTTATTTCTTATGTTCCGTGGATTCTTAAGTATTATGTAGCTTATTTCTTATGTTCCGTGGATTCTTATTTTCATAGCATTAAGTGAACTTTTCTTTCACCTGCCCATCCATCGGATCTCGTCGAAATACGTGTTCGTAATACACGAGCAAAATATTATATCTTCGTTAAGGTTAGGGTTATAGCTGACTTCGCATATAGAATTTGCAACACAATCTTGAATAATTGAAGTTACTTCGTTATCCAACATTTCTTAATGTGGTTGGTTCTGGTATTCCTGCTGTGGTTGTTTTACCTGTGTATAAACGTTTTTAATTTCGCCATATTTACAGGCATTTACTTCAAGTTAAATGAAAATATCAACGTTGTTAAGTGCCTAAAATGGTCCGTTCCACAGTGTGACACTAGCTATGTGTCGACGTTTCGCTGTACGCAATTCAGCGGCAATGCTTGTTACACCTTGAGGCATTCTTTTGAACCTAGTCTTAATTATTTGAGCCTGCTTCTTGTTGAACAATGCGGCCAGTTCAACCATAATGATTATTCTTACAATACACAATTTGATTCAATCTAGATTTTAGTGCTGCTGCTTTTGCTCGTTTAAATGCTAGGTTCACCTGTCGACTAAAATAAAACGAAACCGACCGAATGAGCGCTCGAAGGTGACCTCACAACTTATCCTCAACGAAGGCTACCTCAGCTCCCGCTTTCGTGTAAGTACTAGCTGGTCGTAGAATTTCTTAATGCTCAACGAACCGCTTCCAGAAACTAATGATTTCAGATTTAACGCTATCTAAGTTTACATGAACCGGACAATAACGTGTGAATAATATTATGAAAACGTAGGAGAGTAGAAAGTGACTAACTTTGGTTTATTTTCGTCAGCCTCGTAACTCTCGCTTCCCTTATTTTGTCCTTTAGCCCTCACATTTCATGAGCGATGTTTCTGACAAAGGGGGAATAATAGCTGTTTCTATCAATATAACACTTATCATGGATGGGTTTTGAAGTGGTATTTTTTAAGCTCTTTACATCAAGTGGCTTTATGCCTTGTCTGGAGCGATTTCCATAAAAAAGACAACCTATAAAGTCCACATTGAATCTTCTAATTAAGAACCAGTCAATGTAGCAGAAAAGCTCTAGTCGCGATTAGCCGTTCAAATCCACACGGCATTCTTAATTTATCGACAACGGCTAACCTGCCGAGAAACCCGCGATATAGTTTGATCTCAGCGTTGTCATTGGTATTTCTTACGGAAATTCCACGATCAAAATCGCGTCCCAATCTCCTGCTAAGATTATCTATCGAAAAAAAATCGTAAATGTTTCGATTCACTGAAAAAGGGCCATATGCCCAGCAGCGATTAGGTGCATAAACACAACTAAGTTGGCCAAGATCAAAGTGTAGTATCTGTTCCGATGGATACTGCACAACATAGACCAGTATTGTCTTGGCCTTCGGGGTTTGATTTACGCCGGTCTATGAGTCTGTCCTGTGCAGTTCTAGGAGGTCCACCCTCCCAGGCTTTGCCTTCTCACCCTTTGAGAAGGGGTTAGTTTATTGCTAATCGCATGAGGCGCCCCTACCGGGAAATGCCGACTGGGCTGCCCAGGCAATTTTTAAAGGTCATAGCGCTCTTCCTCTAGGGTGCTGACTTATCAAATCCCACTTTCCGACCTTGTGTCACATCTTACCGCTGTGGGAGGTAGATAAATTAATGGTAACATCTGAAAAGCCTGGATCTACGAAACAAAGAGCATTCATACGCCGCCTTACTAGCCCGGAAGAGATTTTTAGTCAAAATCGAAATAGACTGAATGAAGACAGAAGTCCCCAGTCAATTGCAATGAAGTGAGTTTCCTGTAAACACGATATATTTACACTGAGACTTTTCAAGCAACGAGAAACACGAAATGTATGATTGCCGACCCTTAGATCCCGGTCATTTACAGCTGTTGGCCAGGGTGGCATTGTAAGGCTAAAGTTGAGCTACGGAAACGAACATGAACGGGAACAGGTCTCCGAAATATTACCCAATTGTACCTTTGGACTATATCAATGGTAACGCCTGTGTCTTGTGGCGGACTGCAGAAATCACAGGGAACTGTTACCATCACCGCTCTATAATGGTGGACGATTATGAGGGGCCTCCCAATTCTTCCAGAATGTTTAGCTCATGTCTATGGAAATTGTTAGAGAACGCTTTACGTTAAAACGCAGTATTTTCTTCCTCGAGCCTTTCCAACATTTGCTTAGCCTCTTTCCTTTCTCTTATTAGCATAAGTTGTTTCTGGGCCTTGGAAGCAATTCTCAGGATTCTCCACCGACTGTCCATTTACATTGGACATAACCACAAGGATTCCGTGAGTGCCGGCTTTCTGAGTTTGTTTGAGGGTCCTATCCTCATGACCAGATTATATCCTATATGTGTCATTCCCGTTCATCTATGTACTGAGACGTCTTTTTTCTATTCTCTTTGTCGATTGGAGGGATTATATGTCTGTTTAGAGAAGTGGGGGTTGAGTTTTCTATAATATATAGAAGAGTAAGAAGTTTCATAAAACTGAATGTGGCGATATTAGATTTTTCAGTGCAGAATGGATGGAAGTGTTACAGTGTGTGACCCTTTTTGTTGGGGATGAAACAGAGAGTAATTCTCAGAGGAGGGGGTGTGGTAGAATTATTGGGAAATTTAATTTTTAGTTAGCGTATGGGTATCAATGGAGGGGATAACTAATTTTGGGAAGGGCTAGAGGATTTGGTCGGTCACTTTTGCCTAGTTTATCTTTCAGTTCAACTATTTCACGGTACTTTTAACTCCTGGCTCCTTGACAAATATTTTTTCTTCTTTCTTTTTATCCTCTCTTCTAAAGGTTTCACATGATTCGTAGATTATTTTTCCACCATCCACTAGGATCTATTCGCCTCCTGGTAGACGATTCCGGAAACTCTCAGATAGTAGCAGTTATTTTTATTTTTATTTTTTATGGAAATCGCTCCAGACAAGGCATGAAGCCACTTGATGTAAGGAACTAAAAAGAAACAAAGAAACTACTTCAAGATAAAAATTTTAAAAAAACTAGCCAACGATAAGTGTTAGATGGATAGATTCAGACCCAGAAAACAGCAATTCTTCCCCCTTTGTCAGAAACATCGCTGATGGAATGTGAGGACTAAAGGAAAAATAAGGGAAACACGTGACGAGGGACGAGGAAAAGTGAAGAAACTTTAGCGGAAGATCCTGGTCCCAGATGATACTTTCTTCTTATTTCTGTGTTGTTGTGAACCAGTGGCTCTTTACTTCGATGCCAAAGCAAAGCAAGGCAATGTACTCACTATTCAACTGGCCCAAGAAGCCGGTTTTCCCCTGTGCCAATCGCTGTGGGTGTGCACTCTCCTACGTTCAGGTAGTATGCTAGGTCTTTAGCAGCTTTTTTTTTGTATTACGGTGGACCTTGAAGTTTCATGCATCCAGTAGATTGACGCAGGTAACACTTGTTCTATCTCAAAACTCCATGAGATAAATACCAGCGTACTTCCCTTGAATATGACTAGGGACCTCACAACTGATACTGACGTTCACCCGTCTCCTCGTATATTCTTATTTTAGACGTTATCATGTTGTTATGAATGTTTTTAAGATACTTTTGAATTCTTCCTGAGCAGCAAAAGGGTGTTTTTCACGTGATGACCTGATGAAAAAAAATAAACCAATACCAAAAAATCTGACACCAAATAAAAAAATGCAACAGCAGCAGCAACAGCAATAATAATAATAATAATAATAATAATAATAATAATAATAATAATAATAATAATAATAGTCTTTACCAGCGAGAAATCAATGGTGAACGGCTGTTGTGATACTGCAAATTTATTTGCGGTGGCTATCGAAAAGAGGTTGAGAATACTAGAAATCTAGGGAGACTTGTTGTCACTCAGACTCCAGGGAATACCACCGGTTGTCGGGGAGCAATCACTGATGACCTGTGTGAGAACTCCTAGTGAGCAAATAATAATAATGGTAAAACTAACAATATATTTAACAATCTAGAGGTTGATTGTAGTAGATTGTAGTAGATTGTAGTGGATGCAGTAGAAAATAGTCCAATTCATTCTTCCGTCGCCACGAACAACTTTTATGCTTTTCTATTAAATAGTAGACAGATACAAACTATTAGATGTTCCGAAATAAGCAATGCCAATCCAACAATTAAACAAAGAGAAAATCAAACAGATGAACCAACATTTTTGAAAGCGAATATATTAATAAAAATGTAAAAGAAAATGAGTAATTATCGTTATGATAAAGTAAAGTATTGATGAGTATAGCTATCTGTTCAAACCTGCATTTTCAAATCTGCATCGGCAGCGATTTAGGCACATTCATGATGCGTGTTTTCGGAAAGTGTGTGTTTATTCCGTTCGCTTCCAATAATGTTTACATTTTCAAAATAGTGGAAAAATATTAATTTGGTGTGTTGATGAAGCAACTACTCCTTCGACTTACTACATGGATAGCTATTTATCCATCCATGCAGTGAGTCGGAGGAATTTTCACTCTCACGCTCAGATCTACTACAACTTCCACCCATGTTCACCTGGAAGTCTTCTTCATAGGTCATATATCTTCATAATACTGTTATTATTTAATTCGTTTTTTTTTAAACTTATTTTCTACCTTAATACAAAACGCTATCTTCACTCGAACTTTTTAGAATGGAATCGTTTTGATTGCCTTTTCCAAAAAAATCGTTTCCATTATCGATTGACGGAATAACCGATTAGCAGATTGGCATTCAAAGAACATAGAGAGGTATCCGGTGTCAATACGACAATCGTCCGTTAACAGTCATTCATATTAAACATACTTTTCACTTATTTCTTTTCAAAAGTTTTATGAAAACAAAAATTTATTCGCGGGTTATGCCGAGTGTGTTAACCTACTTATTTTCCTTTCTGTTTTTTTCCCTTTTCAAGTATCGATTTTCATGAGCTTACACCTACCGCGGTGATCCCTTCTATTCCAGACATATCAGATAAACAGTTTAGCTGAATAGCAGAATTTAAACATATTTTCGAACACTATGTTGTCATTGGTGCCAATAACACGATGTCTAATTGATACTAGCTTCAATTATTCAAACACCAACGATCCGATTTAATTTTTTTTATATATTTCACATAATAACAAAACGTTGCTCCCCGTTAACACCAGTTTAATTTAACGACTAATTTTGCTTTCAAAAAAGTTGAAAACAGTGTGCTTTAACGTGTGATTTTCAATGAAAAAATAGAATACAGCTTTCTACATTTTCAGTTTAACCGAATACATTAACTTATTCGCTTTTCACCTGTTGTCGCGACTGTCTCTTTCTTGAAGTCATTTGCACGACACACGCCACGATGACGCAGCTACATAAAGCGAGTTTACATTCTAAATTTATCATTTACAGTTTAATAGTATACATTCAAGCTATTTTGGGACGCAATTGATTGAACGGCCCAATAGGCTATACTTTGATTTTTAATAGTTCGCTTAAGCGCACTGCGCGTTCAGAGTCTCGTTTCTTTTTTCCTTTTTTGTTTTTTTTGTTACGAGAAACCATACTCACAGGCATTACGATCTTTTTTAAAGGTCTCTTGGAATAGAAATTTATTTTTACTGGTTTCGTTACGTCCACGCGGCGTGCACTGTTCCATGGTTACCGATAGGGTTATCAATAGCATGTATTTTTCATTTATATCAAATATTACCTCCCTTCCAGTGTTTGTGTACAGACACAATTATTTACCCCACCCCAAAATCTAGCCTCCACATAATTTCGTCGCTGCGAGGATGCTCTTTTTCTATTTATGAAATAATACGAACGTTTAGATGGGCATTATTATTTATAAATGTAATGCTTGCAAATTAATAATGCAATTAATAATTATAGCGAAGTAAGAAATCGAGTAAAAAGATTTATATAGTGTTCAGAGTTGAGAGTAGGAGTTTCTTGGGTTCTTTGATTTTCTCGGACAACGTCCATGCACGGGTCACATTAGTTAATAATAGCAATTCGTAGGCACAAGGGAGCGTAATTAGGCTGTACTATTAATGAATTTCGAAAATGTCCACGACAGAATTTTAGCTTTGTATCGATTCTGTTCAAATGTATCTTGTGAAATTGTAACGGACGAAATTAATTCATAAAACAAAAACAAAAATAAACACGAAACTCAAACAATCAGTTTGTCTGACGGTGACACCAGAATGACATCCAGTATCAACTGTAGTGTTTGTTGGTTATATTGAAAAGTAAAGGCAATACACAACAAGAAATTAGATCATTAGAACGATGAACCAAACAACACGTCCAGCTAAAATCTGATTCAATCATGTTGAATTTACAAATCAGAAAAGAAAATGGAAAATGGGAAAATGGTTTAACGAAAATAGGAAAAAAAATCCATCGCAAGTATTCCGATAAGGAAACACTTAAAACATTTGACTCATGGAATAAGCAAAGAGAAAGGCTTGTCTAACATTTTTGACCTCCGTCCCAAAGTTGATAGAAATAAGTGATAGAGAAATAAGGGGACATACTTGTCAACATTTGGGACAGAGACAGCTTTGCTTTCAAAACACTTAAGTCATTCAAAAGCTATTGTGGGGGAAGATTAATTATGACAGCTTCAAATAGTCATAAAACTATCAAAGCAACAAGGTTAAAATTGGAAGAAAAATATTTCAGAAAGGCGAACGAAAAGCAACGCGAATATTTATACATTTACCAAGAAAATGTTTGAAAAGTGGAAAATATTTTTAGTAAATTACATTTCGAATGCTTTCGAAACGAATAATAACGAAAAATAAACGATTGCATTATTTGGATTATTTGGATTATTCGGGCTACTATTCTCATATTGGTTGGAAATAGTAGTCCGAATAATACATAAAATACAAATTATACAAACTATGTTTAAAAAGTTCCGAAATTTGATTGCAATATGATCATTATTATCATTATTCTTCATTGACTATTTACATGGGAAATATTTCTCTACTCAAGTATATGTGGTTAGGGTTAAGGTTAGGGTTAAGGTTAGGGTTAGGATTACATGAGAAATATTTCTGTATTCAAGTACATTGGGTTAGGGTTAAGGTTAGGGTTAGGGTTAGAGTTAGGGTTAAGGTTAGGGTTGGAGTAGAGGTTAGAGTTAGAATTACATGGGAAATATTGCTGTACTAAGTACATTGGGTTAGGGTTAGGGTTAGGGTTAGAGTTAGGGTTAAGGTAAGGGTTAGGGTTAGGGTTAAGGTTAGAGTTAGAGTTAGAGTTAGAATTACATGGGAAATATTGCTGTACTCAAATACATTGGGTTAGGGTTAGGATTAGGGTTAGGGTTAAGGTTAGAGTTAGAGTTAAGGTTTAGGTTAAGGTTAGGGTTAGGGTTAGGGTTAGGGTTAAGGTTAAGGTTAGAGTTAGAGTTAGAGTTAGGGTTAGGGTTAGAGTTAGAGTTAGAGTTAGAGTTAGAGTTAGAGTTAGGGTTAGGGTTAGAGTTAGAGTTAGAGTTACGGTTTAGGTTAGGGTTAGAGTTAGAGTTAGAGTTAGGGTTAAGGTTAGGGTTAGGGTTAGGGTTAGAGTTACGGTTTAGGTTAGGGTTAGAGTTAGAGTTAGAGTTAGGGTTAAGGTTAGGGTTAGGGTTAGGGTTAGGGTTAGGGTTAGGGTTAAGGTTAGAGTTAGAGTTAGAGTTAGAGTTAGAGTTAGAGTTAGAGTTACATGGTAAATATTGCTGTACTCAAGTACATTGGGTTAGGATTAGGGTTAAGGTTAGGGTTAAGGTTAAGGTTAGGGTTAGAGTTAGAGTTAGAGTTAGAGTTAGGGTTAGGGTTACATGGGAAATATTTCTGTACTCAAGTACATTTTACTTTTAGTAGTTTTCTGAACTTTGTTATGTTTCCGGGACAATTACCGAAATTGGGCGACCTGAGTATTCAGTATTTTCGTCTGTGGGAGCATGTTTAAAGACATCATGCCACCCCGTACTCGTTGTTTCCGACGAAGCAGAGTCTGAATAACACTTATCAAGTCATTGCGTTGCTTGTACAGTATTTTTCACATCAGAAAGCAATGCTTCATCAACACACCAAATTAATATTTTTCCATTATTTCGAAAAATTGCAACAGTAGCTTCTCTTAAATAACTGTAATTTGTAAACTAATAATCTGATTGCGATCAAATTTTGACACGTGACCATTTGAAGGTTAGTACTTAATAATATTACTATGGATTTTTAATTAGTGGCGCTATTAATATATCAGGCCTGGGACTTATTGTGCGATGTCTTATATGATATTAATATAAGATCATATGAATATAAGTATACCATTTCAGATATAAAAAAAAATACTTTATTTGACGGCAAAAGCTTGTCACTCAGTAAGATTCAATCTATGCGACCTCAAGAGAGCCTCAGAGCCACAGGTGTGAACAGTTAGCCTTGGGATCACAGGTGCAAACAGTTAGTCGGCGAGATTTTTCTTTTTTAATTTCAAAGTAGATGAATTAAGCATAAAAATGTTTTTATGGGTAATGTAAGGGATGCCTCGGGCTTCAGTGTAGCTTTCATCAGAATGGGAACAACGTTTGCCACCGTTAATTGAGTTTTTGTAAAGTTGGGTAGGACCTTCAAAGAGGGTAGGACCTTCAAAGAAAAGCTAATGGTTGAGGATGTAATTTAGCATATATGTATAGTGCGTTTCATTTTACTTCAGTCGAAGTTTTCAGAAATCAAGCGGTACCTTCCTGTGGGCTAACACCTAATCCCTATATGAGATGCATATATATTCGAATATTTTATTAAAGTTCTCCTTTATTTCTCGAACGTTGAGTTAGTAAATAAGTGAAGAACATTAATTTTCCTCTCTCCAATTGACCAGTTAACTATGCTGTAGTATATCTTTCTTGTGGTCTCTTGGTCTTACCGGATTCCAGGACAAGAATTCATTTAGTCTGGTGGAGTATCAAGCTAAGTGTTGTTACTTGAGGTGACATCACTGGAAGAAGGTACACTATCCCTCGTATGAGCAAGTCTTTAGTCTTATTTGTGATGCGAATACTATGTTATTTTGAATTTTTGGTTAGAGTTTACTTGTAGGGTGAAGTATCCTCATGTCAGGTTGTCCTGACAAACCCTTGTATGGAGAGACCAAATACACTCCAGGATGGTGTCTAGTAGGTAATTCATACTTACATATGTGTATGCATGTGTACATTCTGTGTATGGTTGTATGCATAATTAACTTCAGTTGAACTTAACAGAAATAAATACGAACAGACGTGATCCATGAGATATTGCACACACGCACACATAGGCATGCATACACTCGGACAAGCTTAGATACAGGTATACACACACACATTTCCATACAGATAAAAATACGCACAAGCGAACAAACACACACATACACAGACACACAACAAACCAGTAAAACTTGTATCATAAATTCTGCCGAAAAATGTTACGATTATTGAAACAGTCGTAACTGAAAGATTTTTAATAAAACTAAAAGTAAATTTACATTAAAAAGCTTATAAAATAAAAAAGCGCAAACCGCACGAAACAAAAATAAACGATTAGCCAAACATTCCACTGTAGACGCAACGGACAGAATATAAATCTCAGAGAAATGCAATCTAACGTTCTCGTGCAGTTAAAGCTGATTTCAGAAATAACATTAACATTCATTCTTGCGTTTGGTTCCAGTTGTGTTCTGCTTGAAACACCAGTTTGATCAAACGATCAAAATTATTTTTTAAATGCTTGGACGATTCTTATGATTAGAATATATCAATACTCTGACATGAAATTATCACGCATTATAAATATGTCTAATATCAGTAGAGTTCAAGTCTGCTTAATCAATTTTATATTTCCAAAAAAATCTATAGAAATGTTTCTTTTTTAACAGTAGTATTCTTCTCAAGACGTGACATTGTGAGGAATTGGCTAAAACCTTCCAATCGACAAATCAATGTCGAATATTTACTACAGGCGGACTATAATAACTAAAAATAACATACATTAACGCTTCTACCCGGTCGCAGCTGTTAAAATAAGAAAGGTCTGCACTATTTGATAATAAGGTGTTCAGTTTGAAATGTAGTCCAAGTTTCCGAGTTCGACATAAAGATTCCCAAATTTGAAAATTTGCACTTGATGAAGGTCAGATGTTACATTGGCCGAGACGTTGTAAATATAAGAACAAAGATGAGAATAGTCATAGAAATAATCCATATATATATATATATATATATATATATATATATATATATATATATATATATATATATATATATATATATATATATATATATGCACGCTTGAACTTGAGTTGAGCACGGTTCTGAAGAAGAAAGAGTTCTCGAAATTTTATATCATACGGAGTTTCCACCAGACCATCTTGATACAGGTATTACATAACATTGTAACATTGTGTAGATAAACAGATATATGTGTGTTTGTGAATAAATAAATAAATAAATATATATATATATATATATATATATATATATATGTGTGTGTGTGTGTGTGTGTGTGTGTGTGTATGTATACATTGTATTAAGGGTGAAACTATTTAATTTGTTCCACCATTATATGTCTTATTTGCTCCAACATTTGTCTATCCGTCACACCTCTGCATTGTATTGCCTTCTAAGTATCACATTTCTCTCTCTCTCTCTCTCTCTCTCTCTCTCTCTCTCTCTCTCTCTCTATATATATATATATATATATATATATATATATATATATATATATATATATATATATATATATATAAATGGAGGAAGAGAGATAAAGATGTGCGAATGACAAATCTATTTCATCTTCGATTGTTCAATGCAAGGTGTACTCGATAAAAACATGTTTATTTTTTCTTTCCTTAAGCCAGGCTTTGCAAAGATTAAAATCTTATCATCAGAGGAATTACATAGATGGATAAGTTGGCTGGGGAATAGCCAGAATTCAAAATTTGAAAAAATGAAAGAAACAATATAAAGAAATGGAAAGTAAAAATGAGTGCGTAAAAAGGGTATAAAAATATAGTGTGTCCAGCTGGGGAAAAAGTCTGTTGACAAAACGCTTTTTATCTACGGTTAAACTGAACATCATTCTGTCGGATTTACACCCATTTTGGCCACTTCTTACGCAGTCTCCACGAAATCTCGCTGTCAAACTCATGAACCCTTATCCTCGGCGACTCGTTTGTACACACACACACACACACACACACACACAAACACACACATATATATATATATATATATATATATATATATATATATATATATATATATATATATATATATGAAAAGACAATAAGGAAAACAATTAAACACAGGATTAGATAAACATCAACTAAGAGATTGACCGGTTTTGTTTGGGGCAACAAATGTCTTCAGAAAAAAAAATAAAAATTAGAAATTTATTCGAAAACGGCAAAACATAGGAAAAAAGACGCGCAACATGATGTTTTTGACACGTACGTAACTATTTGAAAGATTTATGTGGCGCATTCGAAAAATACGTTAATTAGGAAATAAATAAAATAAAAATAAAATACAAAGAAGAAATGGAAACATTGACGAACTGCTGTTAAATAAATAGTACTTAACCGGGATCGGAGTTTGTTATGCAGTGACGAGGTATATTGCATTATTTGAGTGCGATTTTCGTCAGAAGTTTGTTTAGGAGTAACAGCCGAGCCTAAGGTTTACATTAGATGGTGATTTTTTAACTTTTGTTTTTATACATTCTGTCTATACGGTATTTAATTTCATGTTATATAGCGTGTATTTTATACTTGATATATATATATATATATATATATATATATATATATATATATATATATATATATATATATATTACTATTTCATGTATCCACATCAAAGTTTATAAGGAGATATAATGTTTTATGTATCAATTTTCTGTATTTATTTCAACAGAGCTCGATACGTAAGTAGAGCTTGGTAGTAAGTTATGAAAATATATTCATGGCAATTAAGCTACACAGAGGCTCCCGCGTTTCATACCCGGGGGGAATCTTCAGGCATTTTAGCATAAAGATATAAAAGAGGAGCTAGAAAATGGTTAGGGTTAGAGTTAGGGTAAAGGAGATTATTGGCCGAACGATGAAAGAAGGATATAAAAGCGATGAAAGAATTATTCAAAAGCGATGAAAGAATGATATAAAAGTGATGACAGAAGGATATAAAAACGATAAAAGAACAATATAAAAGCGATAGAAAGCAAGATATAAAATCGATGAAAGAATGATATAAAAGCGATGAAAAAATGATATAAAAGTGATGAAAGAAAGATATAAAAGTGATGAAAAAATAATATAAAAGTGATGAAAAAATAATATAAAATCGATGAAAGAATGATATAAAAGTGATGACAGAAGGATATAAAAGTAATGAAAAAATTATATAAAAGTGATGAAAGAAAGAATCGATGAAAGAATGGTATATAAGCGATGAAAGAATGATATAAAAGCGATGAAAAAATAATATAAAGTGATGAAAGAATGATATAAAAGTTATGAAAGAATGATATAAAAGTTATGAAAGAATTATATAAAAGTTATGAAAGAATGATATAAAAGTGATAAAAGAATCATATAAAATCAATGAAAGAATGATATAAAAGTTATGAAAGAATGATATAAAAGTTATGAAAGAATGATATAAAAGAGATGAAAGAATGATATAAAGTTATGAAAGAATTATATAAAAGTTATGAAAGAATGATATAAAAGTTATGAAAGAATGATATAAAAGAGATGAAAGAATGATATAAAAGTGATAAAAGAATCATATAAAATCAATGAAAGAATGATATAAAAGTTATGAAAGAATGATATAAAAGTTATGAAAGAATCATATAAAATCAATGAAAGAATGATATAAAAGTTATGAAAGAATGATATAAAGTTATGAAAGAATGATATAAAAGTTATGAAAGAATTATATAAAATCAATGAAAGAATGATATAAAAGTTATGAAAGAATGATATAAAAGAGATGAAAGAATGATATAAAAGAGATGAAAGAATGATATAAAGTTATGAAAGAATGATATAAAAGTTATGAAAGAATGATATAAAAGTGATAAAAGAATCATATAAAATCAATGAAAGAATGATATAAAAGTTATGAAAGAATGATATAAAAGTTATGAAAGAATCATATAAAATCAATGAAAGAATGATATAAAAGTTATGAAAGAATGATATAAAAGTTATGAAAGAATGATATAAAAGTTATGAAAGAATGATATAAAAGAGATGAAAGAATGATATAAAGTTATGAAAGAATGATATAAAAGTTATGAAAGAATGATATAAAAGTTATGAAAGAATGATATAAAAGTTATGAAAGAATGATATAAAAGAGATGAAAGAATGATATAAAGTTATGAAAGAATGATATAAAAGTTATGAAAGAATTATATAAAATCAATGAAAGAATGATATAAAAGTTATGAAAGAATGATATAAAAGAGATGAAAGAATGATATAAAAGAGATGAAAGAATGATATAAAGTTATGAAAGAATGATATAAAAGTTATGAAAGAATGATATAAAAGTTATGAAAGAATGATATAAAAGTTATGAAAGAATGATATAAAAGAGATGAAAGAATGATATAAAGTTATGAAAGAATGATATAAAAGTTATGAAAGAATGATATAAAAGTTATGAAAGAATGATATAAAAGAGATGAAAGAATGATATAAAGTTATGAAAGAATGATATAAAAGTTATGAAAGAATGATATAAAAGTTATGAAAGAATGATATAAAAGTTATGAAAGAATTATATAAAATCAATGAAAGAATGATATAAAAGTTATGAAAGAATGATATAAAAGTGGGTGCTTCAAAAGAACAATGGTAAGGAAGGCATTGGCGGACTGCTATAAAAACGACCGCTTCGAAATAACAATGTAAATGAAAGCCTTGAAAGAAGGATATAAATAACCGTGCTTCGAAATAACAATGTAATAAAGATCATTGATGAAAGGATATACAAAAGAGAGATATAAAAGTCGAATATAAAGAAAGGATATAAAGAGTGATTCTTCAAAACAATAATTAAAACGATATAATGATAAGAAGAATATAGAAAAGGTTACTTCAAAACTTTAACTGGGGACATCGAAAAGTGTATATAAAACTGGGTGTTTTGCGATATCAGTGTAAAACATAGGAATTGAAGGCTAAAAATGAGAGTGCCAAGTGGTCCATCGATGGAAGAATATTAGCGGAAGCAGGAGAGTAAGTGGGTATAGAGTGTCTACACAAGAATATATAGGGAAGCATCAATATCAGAATGTAAAGGGGAACGCCGAAATAATCGAAACATAAAATTGTAATAATAAGGAAAATATTTTGAAAAAAATATTTTGAAAAAAATATTTTGAAAAAAATATTTTGAAAAAATATTTTGAAAAAAATATTTTTTTCAAAATAGTTTTTTAAAAATATTTTGAAAAAATATTTTTAAAACCTGGACAACGCAATTTATGTACGTTTTTTAAAATAAATTATTTATTTACCTTAAAACCTTGAGTACTTTCGGTGATATACACACTTGTCAAAAAAAAGATGCTTATACTTTTGACAAGGGTGTATATCACCGAAAGTACTCAAGCTTTTAACGTAAATAAATAATTTATTTTAAAAAGCATACATAAATTGCGTTGTCCAGGTTTTCAAAAAAATTTTTTGCAAAATATTCTCCTTATTATTGCCATTTCACCAACGCTTCCATGTGTGACTTTTCAATCTATAAAATTGTAAAATGAGGTTAAATAGGAGATTCAATTGAACATGTCAACGAAAACATTGACGAACTGCAGATGCTGAATTCAAAACGGATGTTTTAGGGAGAATTTATAGGGGAGCTGCAAATGGAGACTATATCACAGATCTACAAGAGAATATTAATATGACGTCATTTAGTAAAGTGTGACATAAACAACCTTGGAGATTTTGTTTTGCTTGACACGTTCAGAAAATGAAAGCAAATATTGACATAGATAATTTGGATAAACAAAGCTTCTTCTTATCTCGTCCGACATTTGCTTGATCTGCTGATGAATTTTCTGTCGCTTTTGCCTCTCCTGCTTTCATGTGTCTTTGGCAGACAACAAAAACGTGTCATCGATTTCAGCCACATTTAGCATTCCTTCATTAACGAGAGTCTGTTTTTGTAGATGTTTCTGCTTGTTTGTTTGCTTTTTGTTTGTTTTTCTTTAAATTGTTTAATCGGTGCGATTTGTTCATGTTTTGATACACTGAAAAGGACCTGAACCGGAAATCATCTGTCAAACAGCTTAAGAAGAAGTTATCAACTTGGTTTGTTTCAAAATCGTCCTCTTCCATTCCCCTTTCTTTTTGTTACCCCATCCAACTCTCTACCTGTATTTGCTAATCTTTCTTAAGCTCTAACTCCGTTGTTTTCTCTCGCAATCTTTGTTCCGCCTGTTAGCTTCATATCTTTGTTGCCCTTATCGAAACATATAAATGTAATTGTGACATCTATCTACCTATCTAAATACATAAGTTGCTCTTATTAAACCATCTAAATGCAATTTTACCTCGTAAGTTACCATCTAAATATATTTGTTTACCCTATCTATTAAACTAAATTTTTAGCAATCTAAATTCGTTTGTTTCCTATATCTAACCATCTAAATGTTGGTTTCCCCTGTGTAGCTATTTAACCGTAAATCTGCTTTTATCAACCACCAATTTAATCTTTGCTTCCCCTATCTAATGATATAAATGTTTTTTTACTCCTATTATCATCTAATTGTATTTATTACACCCTATGTAAACATGAAAATGTGTTCGTGTCGACTCTCTATTGATCTATATGTTATTGTTGCACCAATTTAATCTTTGCTTCCCCTATCTAATGATATAAATGTTTTTTTACTCCTATTATCATCTAATTGTATTTATTACACCCTATGTAAACATGAAAATGTGTTCGTGTCGACTCTCTATTGATCTATATGTTATTGTTGCACCAATTTAATCTTTGCTGCCCCTATCTAATGATATAAATGTCCTTTTACCCCTATTACTCATCTAATTGTATTTATTACACCCTATGTAAACATGAAAATGTGTTCGTGTCGACTCTCTATTGATCTATATGTTATTGTTGCACCAATTTAATCTTTGCTTCCCCTATCTAATAATATAAATGTCTTTTTACCCCTATTATCATCTAATTGTATTTATTACACCCTATATAAACATGAAAATGTGTTCGTGTCGACTCTCTATTGATCTATATGTTATTGTTGCACCAATTTAATCTTTGCTTCCCCTATCTCACCGTCTAAATGTTCCCGTGTCCCCTTTCTAAACAACTAAATGTACCTCGCCATCCGAATGAATTGTTTTCTATATTGTACGCTTATGTGCCTATGCAGGATTGTGTTTTTATATTTACTGGACTGCATGTATGGATGCATATAGATGACTTGCTGACTAACTAAAACAGATTACATATAGTTTAGGTCTTCCATTCAAATGCTTTAGAGAAAAGAAAAACTATCTTCATAAGTAAGAGGATACAATTTATACATTTCTTGGATACGTCAGAAAAAAGTGTACAACTCAAACGAACCTAAACCCAACCAAAACAGTACACGGGTGAAAAACGATGATCGTAAATTCAATGATCGTGACCCTAATTCAATTAAAACAACATGTCTTTCGGTAATCTCGATACAAACTGCAATTCCGGGACCAAGAATGCTGTACGAAAAAATAGATTGTTAAATAAAGTCTAATTCAATTAAAACAACATGTCTTTCGGTAATCTCGATACAAACTGCAATTCCGGGACCAAGAATGCTGTACGAAAAAATAGATTGTTAAATAAAGTGTAATTCAATTAAAACAACATGTCTTTCGGTAATCTCGATACAAACTGCAATTCCGGGACCAAGAATGCTGTACGAAAAAATAGATTGTTAAATAAAGTGTAATTCAATTAAAACAACATGTCTTTCGGTAATCTCGATACAAATTGCAATTCCGGGACCAAGAATGCTGTACGAAAAAATAGATTGTTAAATAAAGTCTAATTCAATTAAAACAACATGTCTTTCGGTAATCTCGATACAAACTGCAATTCCGGGACCAAGAATGCTGTACGAAAAAATAGATTGTTAAATAAAGTCTAATTCAATTAAAACAACATGTCTTTCGGTAATCTCGATACAAACTGCAATTCCGGGACCAAGAATGCTGTACGAAAAAATAGATTGTTAAATAAAGTGTAATTCAATTAAAACAACATGTCTTTCGGTAATCTCGATACAAACTGCAATTCCGGGACCAAGAATGCTGTACGAAAAAATAGATTGTTAAATAAAGTCTAATTCAATTAAAACAACATGTCTTTCGGTAATCTCGATACAAACTGCAATTCCGGGACCAAGAATGCTGTACGAAAAAATAGATTGTTAAATAAAGTCTAATTCAATTAAAACAACATGTCTTTCGGTAATCTCGATACAAACTGCAATTCCGGGACCAAGAATGCTGTACGAAAAAATAGATTGTTAAATAAAGTGTAATTCAATTAAAACAACATGTCTTTCGGTAATCTCGATACAAACTGCAATTCCGGGACCAAGAATGCTGTACGAAAAAATAGATTGTTAAATAAAGTGTAATTCAATTAAAACAACATGTCTTTCGGTAATCTCGATACAAATTGCAATTCCGGGACCAAGAATGCTGTACGAAAAAATAGATTGTTAAATAAAGTCTAATTCAATTAAAACAACATGTCTTTCGGTAATCTCGATACAAACTGCAATTCCGGGACCAAGAATGCTGTACGAAAAAATAGATTGTTAAATAAAGTCTAATTCAATTAAAACAACATGTCTTTCGGTAATCTCGATACAAACTGTAATTTTGGGACCAAATATGCTGTACGAAAAAATAGATTGTTAAATAAAGTGTAATTCAATTAAAACAACATGTCTTTCGGTAATCTCGATACAAACTGTAATTTTGGGACCAAATATGCTGTACGAAAAAATAGATTGTTAAATAAAGTGTAATTCTATTAAAACAACATGCCTTTCGGTAATCCTGATACAAACTGTAATTCCGGGACCAAAAATTCTGCACGAAAAAGATATTGTTAAATAAAGTCTAATTAAACCATTAAAATTATTTATTTCGTAAAATGTTGTATGATAGCCATTCTACCTCTTTGTTCTCAACCAGAATGGCACTGTTTCAGCAATTGAATTGCCATATAGTAAAAACTGATCTTGTGTGTAACTTTGCCCTCGTGAAGAGTAAATAGGGAACACTTTCCCGCATTACCTCCTCCTTTTAAAGGGCAGATAAATATATTGCCTTTCACTGGGGGAGTACCGATAAGAATGACAGATACTACACTTAAATTCTTACCCGAAGGATGCATATGGGGGAGATCGCTGGGTAAATAAACAAATAACATGTATGCTTTTTAGGTCTAGTAAGGGTATGCTTGTTTTATTATGATTAGCCATCTTTTGTAGTGAGTGTGGGTTTCAATTTACGTCGTTTTATTCGATTTTAGAACAATTTATTTTGAAATGGGTAAAATCTAAATTTTACCCGCGTGCGAAATCAGATAAATATCTGCTATTCTGTTTGCATTTCAATATCAGACGATCTCATTTGTTAAAATGGGTGTGTAAATTGATAATATACAAATGAAGTGACTTAACGTATTATCATACAACGTTTGACTATTCGCATCAGCACCCACTAAAGTCTATCTCTTCCTCACTGTGGTAGGGGGAGTGGCAATATTAGAGCTACCCAGCTTACAGGGTTCTGGTGAAAATCCAGAAGGATTCGGTATCAGGATGCGTAAATCAATGAAGAGTGACAATGATGCTTCTGTGTCATTCCTTTGTGTGTTGTAGACTAAACCTTCCCTGACTTCGCATGTAACCGCTGAAACTGGCTGTTCTCGGTGTCGGTGTTAAAAACCTGCAATCTCGCAGGTTAACGATAACTTTCACGCAGATAACAAAATCCTGAGACACAAGTTTCGTGAGCCCTTTGCAGTAGGCTGGTTTGCTTAAAAATCCGCTGCAGCAAACATGGTTTCTCACGAACAATAAGTTAATGTATTTTTTACCTTCTGTCAAGTCAATTCAAGCAGAGAATCATTTCCACACAATGTTTATTAGCTATTTCCAAATAATACATATTTATTATCGTAGTATACCGAATCATTTCAAGTAATTCGTAATCTTATAATAGATAGAACCAAGTGCTCCGATTATAATTGGTATCACGTTTGTTTTTCTTTGTGAGTTATCACTGATAACGACCGTTATTTAGGTGGAATTTGTGTAACAATAAACCTCCTAAAACTTCGTTACTCTTCGTACTTTTCCAGTCGGAGTCTGAAGGGTGCTATTCCCATGCAGTCTTTTCATCCTTTCAGACCCTGATCGATCACTTTCCGTGGCATTAATTGATTTCGGTGCCACTGCATCTTTTTTAAGGAAGATGAGTGTTAGGTTATCGTATTTTTCTTATATATTTGCCCAAGTAATCTAAGGTCTCTTAGGTCCATCTTAATATTCTCTATCTATACTTTTAGTTGTAGTTGGCCACAGTGTCACGTTATTTTAATTTAGGTGTGATTGTTTAGCGTCACCTGGTTATTTAGGTTGGTTTTCTCACCCTGGGATTGTTCTTAATATACCAGCTGTGTCATCGTTTGTATGGTGTAAATCCTTTAATGTTTTGCATTTAAAGTTATCTCCCCTCCATCAAGCTGCGAGAGTGACCTCACTTGATATAGCAGATATACAAATAAACAAACCGATGTGAATACGTGTCACTTAAGAAGTCGGTACAGATTGAAGCCACAACCATATCTCCTTGTCTTTGTTTCTTTCTTTGTTTTACTTTGCCTTTCGTTTCAACCTCGCGAGCAGAGTCTACGATATTACGTCTGGCGACGAGAACTTTTTTAAGAGACGAGCTCACGTTTTCTCAAAAAAAAAAGAAAAAGAAAATCTACACGAGAAGAGAGAGAGAGAGAGAGAGAAAGAGAGAGAGAGAGAGAGAGAGAGAGAGAGAGAGAGAGATGGCTACCAGCGGTCTACCCGTTTTCCTAAATTTTAGCGACCACTCTGACCAAAACACAATTGGGATTCTCTGGAAAAAGAGGATAGACAAATTGGAAAACTTATTCATTGCTTTGGATATCGACACCAACAAAATAAAAACGGAAAGCCAGCCTTCTACATTATGCCGGAGACGAAGTTTTGGACATCTTCCACTATTTCACTGACCAACAGAAGGGGTTCGGAGCAATCATTGAAGCAGAAGATGGAACAAAATTACCAAACCAATACGAAACAGCAACGAAATCACTAACCGCTCATTTCACACATCAAAAGAACACATCGTATGAAATTTTAAAATTGCGAACGAAACCTTAGACTCCTACCACGTAGACCAAGAACTCTAGCCTCAACATGTGACTTCCCAGATACCAACCGAGAAATACTGGCCCAGATAGTACAAGGCTGTTTGTCTTATAAAGTTAGAAGAAGGGCGTAAAGAGACAAATCTACCCTCAAGCAAATACTAGATGCTGGACTATTCCGATAGAAACGATTATCTTTTGGAATAAATGTTGCCTGGGGATATTTCAAAAGGTCATTGCGATCTCTTGAGAAGCATCCCAGGGGTCAAAAACCTCTCAGATAACATCGTCGTCTATGGACGTGACCGAGCTTAACATGATATCAGTTTAAGGTCCACGCTGGAGCGTCTACAGAATGCCGGGGCCAGGACTTCAAGGATTATTCCGTCACAAAAATGTTACACCTTTGTAGCCCGATGCAAATGGGAGGCGGGGGGGCGAACAGTTTATGAGAACTATAAACAAGTATATCCACACCACCACCGTGGAGGGCCTTAATTGGAAAACCCATTTCCTAAGGCAGTATAGGGCCACCATCCACAGTACAAGTAAAACATCTCAATGTTAAGCCCTCACTGGAAGGAAAATGAATATCAAAAGATCCCAAGCCAGAGTCGATCCACACTCACGTAGCAGAATATTATGTGCGAGAAAAGAAAAAGATGAAGACCTATGCAGACATAAAAAGGAAAAACGTCTCACCCCTCTGCCTAGGTGACAAAGTAATTGTCAAGCAGTAACACCTCAACAAGTTCAACCCAAAACGACTGACAATTACCAGTATAAAGGGTAGCATGGTGACAGCCAAAGAGGGGATTCCCAAATCACCAGAAACTCCTTTCTCTTCAAGTTAATAGACCCTGACAATTCTCCTAGTAAGAAGGTGTATAGTCAGAATCAGACTCTGAATATGAATACCGCCCACATCCACAATCGGAAAGGCCGTCCGAAATACCCACAGCACCGAGACCCAATCAAGCACTAGTAAGACGCAATCCATTGCGGAAAAGTCACCATCCAACTAAGTTTGAAGACTTTACTAGATAAATAAATATGTAAATAAATTGACAAGAAAAAAGTGTTATTATTCCACAAGTGCACTACACTCACACATACCAACGACTATTATATTTTTCCCTAAAACTTTCGATTTTCCATGACTGAGGCAACAGTTTGAATTAATTTAATTACTTTGAAGGATCTTTTGAAATCAGAGTAAACTCTCTTCTCCGATAGACTTCCACACCCCTTCTCCATTCTGTTACACGAATACATATCATAATAAGTAAGTGAGCAACATGGACTGTGTTCCCCCTTCTTACAATGCACATAACACACTCACACCCACACATGGACTGGATATCAAACTTTTATCGAAGAGAGGAGGGGTGTAAGGTTTGGCATTTAGAGTTATATCCTCTCCATCAAGCTGCTAGATTGACCTCCCTTGATATAGCAGATATATAAATAAACAAGTCGCTGTGATTACGTGTCACTTAAGCAGTCGGTACTGATTGAAGCCACAACCATATCTCTTTGTCTTTGTTTCATTCTTTGTTTTACTTTGCCCTTCGTTTCAACATCGCGAGCAGAGTCTACGATATTACAAATCCTTTCTTTGATTTGTTCAGAACAGTTCCAAGTACTACTGAGATTATTAGTATTACAGTCGTTTTTTTATATTACATAGTCCTTTTAGTTCTCGGACAAGTTGCATATATTTACTTGGCTTAAACCTGTTATCGGTTAAGACGG
Source organism: Sepiola atlantica (assembly GCA_963556195.1). Classification (NCBI taxonomy): domain Eukaryota; kingdom Metazoa; phylum Mollusca; class Cephalopoda; order Sepiida; family Sepiolidae; genus Sepiola; species Sepiola atlantica. The sequence goes on along the minus strand of OY744539.1, from coordinate 81,497,396 downwards.
TAAAATATGCGAGTTTATCTTTTTTCTTCACTATTATTATGTCTGGTATTCTAGCTTGGAAGTTTTTTTTTCGTATTTCAATGAACAAGACCGCTGTATTATAACATAATAAATAAAGGTTATATTATTATTATTATTATTATTATTATTATTATTATTATTATTATTATTATTATTATTATTATTATTATTATTATTTACTCACTAGGAGTTATCACACTGTTCATCGTCAGTGGTCACCCACTGCCGACAACCTGTGGTATTCCCTGGAGTCTGAGTGACAACAAGTCTCCTCAGGCCTCCAGTATGCTCCACCTCTTTTCGTTCATCACCGCTGATGACCTTGCGGTAATCGCAACAGCCACCTACCAACGATTTCCCGCTGATAAGGGCCATTGGTCCCCTCTGGGGCCCGAGTGGCAACAAGCCTTCCCATGGTCCCAGAGCTGTCCGCGCTCTTCCAGTGGAGGTCTGGTTTTGCGCTTTCCCTCCTCGACCCTCTGTCCATAATTTTCGTGGCGTCAGCCTATGCTTGCGCCTCTCTCGTGCGGTTGTATTTTCCCCGGTTCTGTTGTTTTGTGCTTCCATGTGTTTGTTCTCCATTCGTTGCTTATGTGGGTTGGTTTCCGCATTCGAGGACATTTCTCAGGATTGTAGCTGTTTTGATCATTACTGTCCTTTGTATGGTCTCAGTTATCCCTTTGATTCCTATTTCTCCTAGTCTTTTCTCCATGTTTTTGGGGACTGTTCCTAGTGCTCCTATGATTATTGGTGTTATACTGACTTTCTTCATGTTCCATATTCCTTTCAATTCTCTGGCAAGTTCAGTATATTTGCTTCTCTTTTCCGTCTCTTTGATCTTCACTCTGTGGTCTGCTGGAACGGCAAAGTCCACGATTTTGCAGGATTTTTCTTTCTTGTTGATTATTATCATATCCGGTCTCCTTGCTGTTATGGGTTTGTCTGTTTGTACATTCATATCCCATATGATTTTGTGTTTTTCGTTTTCTAGTACAGTTTCTGGTTTGTGTTTGTACCGTTTTCTTGCATATTCGAAATTCAGTTGTTTGCACATTTCCTGGTGTACTTCTTTCCCCATGCTGTCATGTCTGTTCTTGTATTCCCTTTGTGCTAGCTTGCTGCATTCACTTATTATATGATTTATCGTTTCGTCTCTTTGTCCACACAATCAGCATTTGCTGTTTTCCTGGGTTTTATCTATCTTTGCTTTAATAAAGTTTGTCCTAATCGCATTGTTCTGTGCGGCCGTCAGCAGAGATTCCGTTTCTCTGTTCAGGTTTCCTTTTCTTAGCCATGCCCAGCTGTTTTCATTGGCTTCATCGCTTGTGAGTCTTGTCCATGTAGTTGTTTTTCTTCCCACTTATCCTTTCTTGTCTTTTTGTTTCTGGGTTCAGTGCTTCCGGGGTTGTTTGTTGGGCTGGTGTCTCTTGCTGTGGTGATCAGTCTTTCCGTGTTCTGGGTTACATATTTCTCCAGCTCTTTTTTGGTGTCTTCCACACAGTCTTCTATACTTACTAGTCCTCTACCTCCTTCATTTCTTTTCACGTAGAGTCTGTCCGTGTCGTCTTTTGGGTGCAGTGCATTGTGCATAGTCATTAGTTTTCTAGTTCTTTGGTCAAGGTGCCTGAGTTCTTCTTTGGTCCAGCCTATGAATGGTCCAGAGTATCTTATTAGTGATACAGCCCATGTGTTTATCCCTTTTATTAGGTTTCTGCTATATAGTTTAGTTTCTAAGAGTTTCCTTGTTCTTCGTAGATATTCTTTTCCAATCTTCTCTTTCATTTCTGTATATTTGATTGTGTCTGCTTCCAGAACTCCCAGGTATTTGTAACTATCTTGTTCTCCTAGCGCCATCATCTCCTCTTGGTTGGGGAGTTCTATACCTTCTGTCGTTTCCAGTTTTCCTCTTTTGATCTCTAGCAGTGCACATTTTTCTATTCCAAACTCCATTTGGATATCCTGGCTGAATATCCTGGTTGTGTTTATCAGCTTTTCCAGTTCTTTTTTGTTTTTTGCAAACAGTTTAAGGTCATCCATGTACATCAGGTGGTTTATTCTTTGTTCTGTATCCGTAAACCTGTATCCGGAATCACACTTTCTGAGTATGTAGTTGAGTGGCATCATGGCTATTATAAACAGTAGTGGTGATAGAGAGTCTCCTTGAAAAATGCCTCTCTGTATTTTTATCTCAGACAGGTATTGTCCTCCGGCTGTCAGTTTTAGTCTCCATGTTTCCATTGCTTTCTGGATGAGATTAATAATCCTGTCTGGTATCTTGTATATTTTTAAGCATTCAATTATCCATGTTTGGGGGATTTTGTCGTAGGCTTTCTTGTAGTCAATCCATGCCATGGTTATGTTCTTTTGTCTGCTCTTCACCTCCTTCAGAGTCTTTTGATCAATGTATAGTAGATCATGTGCCCCTCTTTGTCCTTTCCGACATCCTTTTTGTTCCTCGGGGAGCAGTCCACGTTTGTCCAGGGATTGGTAGATTTTTTCTCTCAGTTGTGCTGTGAGAATTTTCCACATTATTGGTAGACATGTTATCGGTCTGTAGTTGCTGGGGGTCGTTCCCTTTTTGGGGTCTTTTTGTATTAGTGTTGTTCTTCCTTCCGTCATCCATTCTGGTATGTCTGTTTTGCGGATATATCCGCTCAGTTTCTGCGCTATTCTTTCATGCAGGGTCGTGAATTTTTTAAACCAGTATGCATGTTTATTATTATTATTATTATTATTATTATTATTATTATTATTATTATTATTATTATTATTATTATTATTATTATTATTATTTACTAGGAGTTATCACACAAGTTATCATCAGTGATTGCTCACTGATAATAACCGGTGGTGCTCCCTGGAGTCTGAGTGACAACAAGTTTCCCCAGATTTCCAGTACTCTCAACCTCTTTTCGATAACCATTGCAAATGATTTTGCGGTATCGCTTACAATTGATTTATCACTGGTAACGACCATTGGTCTCTTGGAATTTGGGTGGCCATAAGCCTCCCCAAGATCTGAGTACTCTTCGCACTCTATCAGTAGAGGTCTGGTTAGTGCTCTCCTTCTTCTGTCTTCCCATCCTCCTTGACCCTTCACGACTATTTTGTGTGGTATTAGCCGAGGCTGGTGCCATCACTTTTTTGGAGGGGGCAGTTTATAAGATTTCCTGCAATTGCTGTTCCTTGTGTTCATGTTGTCTTGTCTTCTTTCTATTGTAAATTCCATGTGATTAGTTACTGTTCGTAGCTTATGCTGGTTGGTTTCCGCATTCGAGGATTTTCCCTAAGATGGCAGCTGTTTCTACCGATGCCTCCTTTTATATGGTATCGGTGATCCCATTGATTCCAATTTCTCCTAGTATTTTTTCGAGTTTTTTGAAAACTCTTCCTAGTGCGCTTACGATCATTGGTATTATATTAACTTTCGTCATGCTCTATATTCCTTTCAGTTCTCTGGCTAGTTCAGTGTATTTGCTTCGTTTTTCCGTCTCCTTGATATTCACTCTGTGTCTGCTGGGACGGCAAAATCTACGATTTTGCAAGATTTTTCCTTCTTGTTGACTATTACGACATCCGGCCTCCTTGCTTGTTTGAGTTTATCTGTTTGAACCTCCATGTCCCAGAGGATTTTGTGATTTTTGTTTTCAAGTACTGTCTCTTGTTTATTTTTGTACCATTGGTCCGAGTGTTTGAAATGATGTCGTTGGTATAGTTCCGTGCGTACTGCTTTCCCCACGCAGTCGTGTCTTTTCTTGGATTATTTTTGGGTTAGTTTACTGCATTCACTTATTATGTGATTTACTGTTTCGTCTTTTTGTCCACAAAATCTGCATTTACTGTTTTCCTGGGTTTTATCCATTTCAGATATAATGTAGTTCGTTCTAATCGCATTGTTCTATGCAGCTGTCTGTAGAGATTCCGTTTCTCTGTTCACGTGTACTTTTCTTAGTCATGCCCAGAACTGTTGGTGGGTCTCTTCTCTTGTCATTCCTATGAAACGTCTTTGTAGCTGGGTTTTTTTCCACTTTTCTTTTCTTGTCTTTTTGTTTCTGGTTTCGGTGCTTTCCGATTCTTTCATTGGGACGGTGTCTCTTGCTGCGGTGATCAACCTTTCTGTGTTCTTGGTTATGTATTTCCCATCTCTTTTTTGTGTCTTAAACACGGTTTTCTATACATACCACTCCTCTTCCTCCTTCGTTTCCTTTCAGGTAGAGTCTGTCTGTATCGACTTTTGGGTGTAGTACGTTTTACATGATCATTAATTTCCTAGTCTTCTGGTACAGATGCCTGAGTACTTCTTTAGTCCAGCTTATGAATGACCCAGAGTATCTTATTAGTAACATTGCCCAGATGTTTATTCCTTTTACTAGATTTCTGCTATATAATTTCGTTTCTAAGAGTTTTCTTGTTCTTAGGTATTCTTTTCCAAACTTCCTTTCATTTCTGTAGATTTGATGATGTATGCTACCAGAACTCCAAAATATTTGTAGCTATCCTGTTCGCTTAACCCTCTATCTCTTCTTGATTGGGCAGTTCCATGGCCTCTGTTGTTTCCAGTTTTCCCTCTTTTCATCTCCAGAAGTGCACACTTTTATATTTCAAATTCCATTTGCATGACTTGGCTGAAGATTCTGGTTATATTTATCAGCTGTTTCAGTTCCATTTTGCTATTATTATTATTATTATTATTATTATTATTATTATTATTATTATTAGTAGTAGTAGTAGTAGTAGTAGTAGTAGTAGTAGTAGTAGTAGTAGTAGTTTTTATTATAAATTTAGCCTTTTTAATATGGATTTTTTTAGTAGATGCCTCTATATAATGCAGTTTTTTCAAGTCTTTTTTAATCAGTTCAATGATCTTTTAATTATATTCTATTATGTTCTGTAGTGTAAATTTTAAATTTATATTGTGGTTGGCAAAGAGCCAAAGTGTCATTTTCACAGGAAATTGTTTTCCTCATTGGAAGTTGTTAAGAACGAGAAGAAGATACATCTTCTTTCCCTCTGTTATTATTAATTATATTAAATCGACAGCGTAGAAAAAGACGTTAGAAGAAAAAGAAAAATAAGGAATAGAAAGAGAAAATGATGCCAAACTGAAATGAGTATGGATTTACTAATACTACCACCACCACTACTACCACCACCACCACCACAATAATAATAATAATAATAATAATAATAATAATAATAATAATAATAATAATAATTAACTGCTAGAAATTCTATAAACATCGAAAGATATATACACATAGACACATGCGGTGGCAGATGAAAAAAAAAAAACTTCCACTGGAAGTGCGCGGGGAATACTCAAACTTTGGGGGAGGCTTCTTGCCACTCAAACTCCAGAGAAAGCGATCGGTTGTTGCCAGCAAGAAATCAATGGTTAACGGTTGTTGCGATGACACAAAATTATTTGTAATTGGTATCGAAAGAGGCGGAGTGTGCTGGAAATCTAAGGTCATTCAAACTCCAGGGAATACCAGTTGTTATTGTCAGTGAGCAATCACTGATAATAACTCGTGTAAAAAATTCCTAGTGAGTAAATCTATTACAAATGGAGATTTGGTATCTGTCTGCAAGCTAATCCATTAATTACTTCTATGATTGTTCCATTCAATTTACTATTTCAGACAAATATACCACGTTTCAATGCTCAATTCAGGTGTATGGTAGTGTAGTAACTGTTCTGTTTCCATGATACCCTCCATCCCAAGCATTATCTCCTCTTTTTGGGCGGTGGGACATTATAGTATATTTTTCTTCATCATTATACCATACTCCCAGGACTTACCTCTGCTTTTGAGGGCAGTGTAGTATATATTCGTACGTAATAGATACTAGCAAATAATAATAATAATAATAATAATAATAATAATAATAATAATAATAATAATAATATTTGCAAAAAGCAAAAAGGAACTGGAAAAGCTGATAAATACGACCAGAATCTTCAGTCAGGGCATTAAAATGGAATTTGGAATGGAAAAGTGTGCACTACTAGAAATAAAAAAGAGGCAAACTGGAGACAATAGAGGCCATGGAACTGTCCAACCAAGAAGAGATAGAGTACACGTGAACAGAGAAACGGAATCTCTACAGACAGCTGCATAGAACAATGCGATTAGAACGAACTACATTAAAGCTGAAATGTATAAAACCCAGGAAAACAGTAAATGCAGATTGTGTGGACAAAAAGACGAAACAGTAAATCACATAATAAGTGAATGCAGTAAACTAGCCTAAAAATAATCCAAGAAAAGACACGACTGTGTAGGGAAAGCAGTACATCTGGAACTGTGTAAACAATTGAATTTCGAATACGCAGACAGATGGTACAAACATAAACCAGAAACAGTACTGGAAAACGGAAAACACAAGAGCATCTGGGATATGGATATACAAACAGACAAACTCATAAAAGCAAGGAGACCGGGTGTTATAATAATCAATAAGAAGGAAAAATCTGGCCAAATCGTAGACATCGCCATTCTAGCAGACCACAGAGTGAAGATCAAAGACACGGAAAAACGAAGCAAATACACGGAACTAGCCAGAGAACTGAAAGGAATATGGAGCATGAAGAAAGCCAGTATAATACCAATAATCGTAGGAGCACTAGCAACAATCCCAAAAAACTTGGAAAAAAGACTGGGAGAAATTAGAATCAAAGGGATCATTGAAACTATACAAAGGACGGCATTAATAGAAACAGCTGCCATCTTAAGAAAAATCCTCGAATGCGGAAACCAACCCGCATAAGTTACGAAGGGTCACATGGAATCTACAACAGGAAGAAAACAAAACCACAGAAAAAACACCACATCACAAACAAAGGAACAGAAAATGCAAGAAACATCACTTTATGAGCTCCCCTCTCAATAAATTACACCGGCCTCAGCTGACACGACACAAAAATGAACCAATGAACAGAAATAGCAAGAAACATCATAAGCTCTCCCCCCCCCCAAAAAAAAATTCAATAAAAAAATGGTACCAGCATAGGCTGACACAACACAAAATATTTGCATAGGATCAAGGAGGATGAGAAAGCCCGAGGAGGGACAGCACAAACCAGACCTCCACTGGAAGTGCAGAGACTGCTGAGACCTTGGGGAGGCTTATTGCCACCCAACTCCAAGAGAAGACCAATGGTCCTTACCAGCGAGAAATCAATGGTAAACGGCTGTTGCGATACTGCAATGTTATTTGCGGTGGCTATCGAAAAGAGGTGGAGAATACTGGAAATCTGGGAAGACTTGTTGTCACTCAGACTCTAGGGAATACTACCGGTTGTCGGTGAGCAATCACTGATGACCCGTGTGAGAACTTCTAGTGAGTACAAATAATAATAATAATAATAATAATAATAATAATAATAATAATAATAATAATAATAATAATAATAATAATAATAATAATAATGAAAAACATGAAATAAGAACTTTGAGAAATTGTTTGGCGAAAATGGGGCAGATCTCAACAGGCGGAAGTGATTCTTAAAGTATGCGTACTATGAATCTATCCCAGAAAGGTATGGACTCGTATGTTGAAATTGTGACCACGAGGAACATCTAGCCATAGATTGTTGAACCAATTGGACGTTCGCCTATGTCGACAGGATCTAGTTTTATTAATTATTTCTAGTTTTGATACAATACCAAATAGTGAAGATTGCCATGGAAGAAACAAAAAGTCATCTCTGCATAAAAAAGTCCGTAAGGTCTCAGCTCCATAGAAACGGCAGTGGGGCAACAAGCGGAAAATAGAAGGCAAAGTAGTCCAGATTGAAGGACAGAAGCAGCCGGGTCATTTCCCGGCCGGCTATCGATGTGTCAGAAGGGGACACCTAAATAAAGACTGCCTTACACGAGCGCGAAAACTCTAGAAACAGACATCTAATGAATGGATAGTTAGGTCGAAATATCGCCTGAGAGATGTCAAGGTGCTGCCACCTACGAAAATTCAAGGTATAGCCTGAGAGAGGGCAGGGTGCTTGCCACCTCAGTGAAGTCGAGGAACAACAATGAACCTTTGTTTCCAGCACCTCTGTCAAGGTTGGTAAAAGACCCAAGATAGTGTGACAATAAAGAACAACACCTACCGGCCAAGAAGATGATGCGATGCTCGCATGTCGGTAATGTAAATCCGCCAAAGTGAGGGAGGGATTCTCTTCACAGAGGTGGGCTTTTTAGGTGCAGCTTATGAGCATATGTGAGCATCAGTTAGATGCAAATGGAATGAAGAAAATAGAAGGCAGTAGTCGGGGCTGTGAGAGCTAAGAGAGAACATTGAAGTTCGAAGGTTGAAGTTTGAAGTTCGAAGTTTGAAGTTTGAAAGTTTTGAGATTGATCGGTCGCTGTTCGTTGCGGTAACGTTGACTAGGAGCACTTCTATCTTCATTACTGGACTACAGATAGAAGGGGGGGCGGTCGTGAATGTCATGATAGATACGAAAGCGTCGGTGTCCCTAATCAACCGAAGGCTTTTAAGCGGTTTAAGTTCTGGACAAAATAAGAAAGGTGGATCTGGAGTTTACTCAGGCAGACAAGAAAATACACATGGTTAGGTTGGTAAAATGGTCGATAGATGTCAGGGGCATGAAAGGGTAACTACAAAATATAAGTGGTGCCCGATCTCTGTAGTAAAGTAATATAAGGATTCATCAAGTGACCCGAAGACCCCCGTTCAAATTCAACGCTGTTTCGATTGTAGAAGGAGTGGCAGTTCTCCTGGGAGACAGTATATTAAAAGGGGCAGTCGTAAACGACCTACATGTTTAGCTTCCACTTATAATAGTCGTTACCTGCAGCAGGATGATAATTGCAAAATAAAGAATATACGCGAGAAATACACTAGATACGAGGAAATAAATGAGGATCTAATGTATGGTAAGGAGTTCGAGATAGTTCCCATGCTGACCGTCAATCCTTCAAACATTGTCCCAAAGGGGAAGAGTTGGAACAAGCTCCGCCTATTTGAAGTATACGACAATGAGGAGAGGTGGATACAGAAGTGATATGAGCATCGAAATAGGGTAGAAGATTACTGTGAAATAATCACGATGTGATAGCATATTCGGATAGGGTGTTAGAGCAGAAGAAAACGGTAAAAATGAAAACAGACACAGACCATAGCCAATTAAGCTTAAACCTTATTACATCAAGAGAAAAGGCTGGTGGACGATTCAGTGAAGGGTATGTTGGTGTGTCGGATAATAGAGAGGTCCAAATCGCGCTGAAGCTTCCCAACATTGGTGGAGCAAAAGAAGGATGCTATGAATTTCCACCAATTAAATGCCATCACTAAATCTTTGACTATGTCACACTTGCAAACAGACGATGTTCTAGTTCTCTTCGGAAAGAACACCTGTTTTTTTTTTACCTTGTATTGGAAGTCTGGATATTGAGAGGTAACGCCGAACGAAGCAAATCTCTGAATTACTACGTAAGCGTAGAAAATGAAAAGAAGAAAGGAACAAAGTGTTGACAGTTTTTGTGAATGAGGTAAACCTCTGAATTACATGTTATTAGTAATCTGTGGGTCACCTGTTTTGATCACCTCGGATATCTCATTAAGAGGGGTCAATAGGTCAATTCTAGGTGTCATGTCGTAGTCAAGCAATATCTGCGGTTGGGAATTTCTAGGTTTCCATTCTTCTTCGTTACCCTCCTTTGTCTGTGAACGATCGTTTCAGGCGGAATAGCTGACCCTAGAACCAATGATGATCTCGCTGATTATTGTCACTGTTCGGCCATCGTGCATAGGCGATGTCTACGTTTTCCAAGGATGGGGGTCGTATCCTAAGGCTTGTATTCCCTATTGAGCGTAAGGGAGGGAGAAATATTATTGGAATCACAATATAATTAGGAATAACCTCGGAATGATTAAATTATTCTAGGGTGATACTTTTGGAGATAACATTCGATCATAATTGGGGAATATATAATGCATGTGTCTCTATAAATGGACGGCAAATCCTTATAGTCTGTGATGATTATGGTGACGGCAAAAAGCGCTTGAAAGTGCAGTAAATATATATATTTAAAAAGACCAGCGAATTGGTCAAGTTACTCTATAAGAAACATGTGACTTGGAACAGACAGCATTCATTCAAGCCCAAATTAATACTATTGCAAATACATCTAAGCAAACAGCGACTGCATTAAAATAGTCAATGAAATCAGTGGCAGAAAAAGATATAACATGGCCAACCTAAAGACTTAATGAAAACAAGAGAACAAAAAACACGTTGAAGACTTAATTCGCAGAGAAATCCACACAAAGAATAATCAAACAGGAATTCGATATCAGGAAGGGAATTCTCATCATGCACGAACTGGAGGCTACAAAGATGCAAATAAAGCGTGGAATGGCCCTTGGACTTGATAAAATTTTGATTGACAGATGACTTTAACAATGAGCTGATCACCTTTTTGCACTCAAGTTTATCAAAAAGACCCTATTAAGCGCTGGGCAGAAGGTGTTTTACTCCACTTTCTCCAAAAAAGAGAGGCTATGATGCAAAGTACAAACGAGGGATAACATTCATTCCATCAAAGCCTCCCTAAGCTTCTTGAGTCGTTGAATCGCATTCGCCCTGAGCTGAACCAAATTATCTCGAAAATATATAACAGTTTCAGACAAAACAGATCAGAAGTTGGCCAAATTCTAACAATCCACCGTATAAAAGCCAAGACTTCAACGCTCGCGTTGGCGTATGGTTGGTGTGTCCCACAAGCTTCAGTATAAGCTATTATGCTGCTGTTTGATATTCTTCGCTCAATGGTCCGATCTCCTGATGGATATACGGAGTCCTTCAACTTATTTCGGAAGTCTTGCACGGAGATACGACTACACATTGCGGACATCTGCTGATCTAAACACAAGTCGGAGAGTCACCACTGAAAGATCAACAAGTTCACGTAAAGAATAACAGGCGTTTGACCTCCTTTTGTTGTGAGACCCAATTGATAGCAAAATAGCAAAATTCTCGGCGAAGCAGCAGCCAGTGAGATTGACCTCTACATGAATGCTGGTAAAACAGAATTTATCAGCTCCAACAAAGAAGGGGAAATTAAGCTAAAAATGGCAACAGCAATAACTCCATCCAAAAACCCCAAAGGGGACTTTTTAGAGCAACACTGGAATCTTCACTGCTGCTCGGCGGCTTGGACACTGGCGAAACAGCAAGAAACATGACTTAACGAAACATACACAAGGATATTACGAGTTACATTGGACATCACCATGAGGAAATTTCAGTCTAGCTAAGAGAAAGTGGGAATGCTTCGGCTTGCTGATCACTCTTGGAGAAGTAAGTCAGAACTTATGAGTGACATTATCCTATGGAATCCATTGCACCACAAAAGATTGTTTGAAAGATCTCATCACACCTACATCGACAAACTTGTAAAATGGCATCTCAGTACCTTCCGACAGCGAGGTTTGAGAGATCGTTGGAAGGAACAAGTCAGGAGAATTCGAAAAAAACGTTCGTCCTAATTTATTTATTAATAGAATACGTCAGACTAGCCACTCGATGATGGCGTTATGGGAACTCAAGTGGGTTTGCTGTCCCTAGGACTGATCTCTCTGTGTTTAGCAGCAGTCTTTCGTTTGACGATGATGCTGTTGACAATTCGGGCAGAAATTCCATATCAGTTGAGAATTGCCGATTTATTGAAGTGCTATAAGGTCCTATGATGTGTAACCCTGTTAGTGAATGAGGAATGGTGAATGCTTATATCGGTGCTTTGGTTGACCGAGGGTGCAATTTTGAAATATTACAGGTAATACGAGGCCTGTCTTAAAAGTATCCGAATTTAGGCCAGAAAAAATATTTCAAATACCTGACGGGGTTGGGACCCTAATCCCCTTCAAAGTAGGCCCCTTGTGCTCGCACACACTTACCCCACTGATCCATCCACTACCGGAAACACGTCCGGAAGTCTTCTTTTAGAATGCTGTTCATCTCCGCCGTCGCGTTCCGAATTATTTCTTCTCTAATCTCAAAACGGGAACCTTTCAATGGCGTCTTCAATTTTCGAAACAACCAGAAGTCGCAAGGAGCTATGTCTGAAGAGTAGGGAGGTTGGCGAACGACTGGAATTCCATGTTTGTCAAGAAATGCTGGATCAATTGGAATGAATGTGCTGGGGCGTTGTCGTGATGCTTTTGCCAGTTTTCCGCTGTCCACATGTCTGGTCTTTTGCGCCGAACTGCGTCACGGAGACGCCGGAAAACATCTTGATAGTACTCCTTTGAAACTGTTTGTCCTTCTAGTGCGTATTCGTGATGCACAATTCCACGGATATCAAAGAAAACAGTCAGCATCACCTTGATTTTGCTTCGCACCAGTCGCGCTTTTTTTTTGGCCTTGGAGACTCGGGATGCTTCCGATGTGACGACTGTCTTTTTGTTTCTGAGTCGTACCCATACACCCATGCCTCATCTCCAGTTATCACGGTGTTCAGAAACCCAGGATCAGTGTTGGCGGTTTCCAGAAGGTCATGTGCAACTGGGACACAAATTTCGCAGCCAATCTGTGCATGCTCAAATCATCACGCAAGATTGCAGGTACGGAATCTTTACTCACTCCTCCGACCTCTTGTACGGTTAAACAACGATCTTCCACCACCAAATTTCGCACCCTCTCAACAACAGCTGCACTCCGAGCAGTATGGGGCCTGCCAGAACGCTGGTCACTCTCCTCTGATGTGCGGCCATGTTTGAATCGGTTGAACCACTCCTTAATTTGTGTTACACCCATTGCACCTTCTCCAAACACCTGCTGAATCTTACGAATTGTTTTGCTTTGAGAATCACCAAGCTTTTGAGAAAATTTAATTCAGTACCTTTGTTCAACACGTCCAGTCATCTTGAGAGAATCAGTACTCCTACGAACACGTTGTGTAGCACCTCACTCAGCAATCGACAGGCAACGACTAACACGCAGGAAGGCGGTGATAAGATTAACACATGCGCATGAAGGTATCTTCTTTCACTATCGTCTCTATTTCGCACGGAAAAAATAAAGGTAGGCAAACGTTGTTGAATAGCACGGAGTGTTTCTGCTTTGTGATCTTTTTTAAAATTTTTTCCATCTTCCGAATGGTCAACTTCGTACCTCGAAACTTCATACACCAGTTTGATCGAGGTACGAAGCTGACCATTCGGAAGATGGAAAAAATTTTTAAAAATTAAAAAAAAGATCACAAAGCAGAAACACTCCGTGCTATTCAACAACGTTTACCTAAATATATATATATATATATATATATATATATATATATATATATATATATATATATAGTCTAAAGAAGCTTTGAGTTATTTTAAACAAAAAGACAAAAGAAAAAAAAAAAGAAGGAAAATGCAGTTTAAATTCCCAGAGAAACTAACTAAATCCAAAATAGTGTAGACTTAACATTTGTTGGAAAATTCATAAATAAATAATATATAATAGTAAGTAAATAAAATAAAAAGGGGGATTAAGTATCTAACAGTGAAACAAAAGCAGGAGACCTTATATATATATGCATATATATATATATATATATATATATATATATATATATATATATATATATATATATGTGTGTGTTCTTGTTGCATAATGTACGGCGCAGAAACGTTGGTGTTGCATAATGTACGGCGCAGAAGCAGGCCCAGATAAATGCACAGAACATGAATACAGATTTATCGTAGACTTTTAGTCGAGACTATTTGTTTGATCTTAGTATAGGGCTTTTGTTTTCAATTATGCTTCCGGAAAGAGAGACAGAGACACTAGAAATATCGTATAGATTATACCACCTATGACTAAACTTTTATTCTATCAATTTCATAGACATATATTTTAACGAACAAACTTTATCTCCACGAAGCTCGTTTTAACTTATAAACTCTTCAATAACCACTTTGTATAAGTAAATGGCCGTTTTTTTTTCATAGTATGAATGTGAATGCTTGTTCACATCTGGTTACTGACATATACGTCCAGGGTGGCCGCTTGGTTCAGGTATATAAATCTTTCTCGGCGCTTACCGTTTCTGACATCTAGAGCTTTATACCTACCCGAACTCTAACCTAGGCCTTCTGCCACTGACATAAGCTCATTGGAGTGTTCTTTCGTTACTATCAATAGCAGCACCGGAGAAAAGTCAATAAAAAGTGAAAAAAAAAAATCTAGATTCATGCCCGATCTGATTCCATGTGTACTGTTTGACCCGCCTATTTTCGGATATTTACACCCACCTCACCTCACTCGTCACTTGGACTGCAGGTGCAAAGGGACAAAAACTCGGCGATATGTGTAGGTGTCTACTGCCCTACTCGTACATGTGTGCATGTTTAAATGGGGCAGAAACGAACACGTATGAGCCTTGAGTCAGTGGGGCCTGTTGCACCAGATGGATCTCTCATTACGATAAAGTTGACAAAGAGCAGATTTCTTTTTCGAATACGGGCTGTCCGTTTTTAGTTGAACCGGGACAGTTTTGCTTAAAATAAAACTAATTTTGCTTAGGGTTTTCAATAAACTCGTAGTCTGAAATAACCCTTCATCAATTTTATATCTGTTTTATGTGATAAATATTCACGATCAAATCAAATGAATTAATACGAAAGTAAACATTTCTTATGTAAACAAATAAAACGATTTTCTCAATCTTTCCTAGTATTTCTCTCCGTTCAATTTCTGTAATGTTTACGAAATAATATTATTGACGAAAGGGTCCATATTTGAAAACACATTTCCATTTCGTTTCTGTATATTATTTCGTTATAAACTAAGCATAGCAATAACAAAAAATGTATAGAAGATTTGGAAAGTGAACATTTTCACCAAATACGTGCCAAAGAGAGGACATTATCGTAGACCGAAAGAAATTTACAACATAGTAGTTCGAACTGGTTTCCTTATCATGTCTGTGTTGTTTCCCCTCTGATATTTACACGGGTTGAAACAATAACGACGAAAACTGAGTAGATTATCTAAAATACAAATAATAATTCTTGATCTCAAAATATTGAAAAACGATTACGATGCTAAAATGTTTGCAAGAGTTTCCATACGATTTCGAAATCCACTAAGAATTGTGAATTTCTGCGAAATAGCATTTAGTCAGGTTTCCTTGTAAACTTGTTTTGTGATGTTTGTTTGTTTCCTGCCGAAAATCTTGATCCAAAATAATTTTATCCATCTCACCATTCTTGATCATCGCAGACAAAATGAATTCTGCATGAGTTTTCTTTACGTTCTTATTTTTCATTTTCAATTCTATCTATCTATCTATCTCTCATATATATATATATATATATATATATATATATATATATATATATATATATATATATATGATAAGGAGAGGTAGTTTGCTTGAAGCATTGTGTGTAATACGTATATAGAGGAGTATTAGAAGTCTATCACAATGCAATAAATGGAAATATATCGGCGTTGAAAAGTAAGACAAAGCAAGTGATATTTTTAGATCTATTTAAAAAAATAAATAAATAGCCAATCTTACTTAATTAGGCAAGACCGTTAACACTGTGATGTAATGTTAGTGGTCGCGTTCCATAATATATTTCGAGGAAGACCTCTATATCAAATAATAGGTGTTTCAAACCTAAAAAAACAGGTACGAAATAGTAATATTGTTATATGCTTATAACGCAGTCACTATTAATATCCGCAGCCAATGGAATAAAACTATATATATATATATATATATATATATATATATATATATATATATATATATATATATATATATATATATATATATATATATATATGTCAGTTCATATTATATTCCAATAACCATGGTTTTATTTTATTATTTTTATTTTTGCACATTTCCAAAAAACATAATATTTCTGTGAGATATATTTTTTACGGTCCGTTTCATTTGTCTTGTGCCAACAACAAAAATTCAAAATGGCGTATTAGTGGGTTCCCCAACGTGTGAGTTTTTGCTCTCTTTTTATTTGTTTTTTGTTTGTTTTCACCCAAAAAGGAACTACTGTATAGTGTAGGTTTTTTCAAGACACTTTAATCCAATAACTTTTTACTTTTTGTGAATTTTTTCTGATGATTTTGTAGTGTTGCAGAGACGATATTGACATAAAAATGTTGTTTGGTACAAGACAAATGAAACGGACCGTAAAAAAGTATATCTCACAGAAATATTGTTTTTTGGAAATGTGAAAAAATAAAAAATAATAAAATAAAACTATGGTTATTGGAATATAATATGAACTGACTTATATTTGCTCTGTTATCAATAATTGACAATCATTGAGCTACACTTTTTAAAGAGACTACAAAGAAAAAGGAACTGATAGTATATGCTAATACATATATTGTCATTAATAATTATATATATATATATATATATATATATATATATATATATATATATATATATATATAAAGTAAATATATTTATGGCAATTAAGCTACACAGAGGCTTCTGAGTTTTATCTCCGTTGGGTATCGTCAGGCTAAAATGACATTTTAGTCTGATGAAACGCGGAAGCCTGTGTAGGTAAATTGTCATAAATATATTTTCATAACTTACTACCTAGCTCTACTAACATACTGTTGAAGTAAATACTGAAAATTGAAACATAAATTATTATAGCTCCTTCTAACATTTTATGTGGATAACTGAAATATATATATATATAGTCACACAATCACGACTCTTCAGTGTGCTGGAACATAAACAAAGGTATCCAGGCCGAGATTCTAAACCAGACTGCCAGGTCACATCCAAAAGTGATTAGCGGTGTCAGGTTTATCATTTACAATGCCAACCAAATGTCTCACTGACAGTAGAATAATTTATTATTTTTTACAGAAGATTATTGCTTTACGCAAAGTTGAAACTAGTTCCCCTGCTCCACCCATGAGCAGGAAGAACACTTATATATATATATATATATATATATATATATATATATATATATATATATATACATAGTCTAAACAAGATAAGTCAATTTTTTATTTTCTCCCTCCCCATTCTCTCCGCCTCACTTCTCTCTCTCCTTTCTTTTTTCTATCCTCAAAAGATTTATAATTTATATTTTTATAATCTATATTTTATTTCATTTTTACTCTATTTTATTTTATTTTATTTTATATTTGATTTTAAACAGGATGATTGTCTAGAGAAAAATATTTAAAACATTTGGTACTTGCGTTTTGCTTTTTCTTCAGACAATCATCCTTAGGAAGTCTTATAATAAAGACGAAACGTAGATGAATACATAAAAATTTTTTTTTCAATTTCCATTACGTCGGAATACTTTTTCCATTCTTTATCATATATATATATATATATATATATATATATATATATATATATATATATATATATATATATACATATATATATATATATATATATATACATATATATATATATATATATGAGATATATATATATATATATATATATATATATATATATATATATATATTAGTAGTAAGTTTTTGAAAGGCTGTGGGCAATGCAATTCCGGGTAAGATGCAAGTTGAAAGGAAAGGAACAAAAACAATAAAAATAAATCGAATACGATATAAGACTTACTATTTATTTTTCCTTTTTTTTTCCTTTTTTTTTTTTTTTTTCTTACATAACAGCAAGAGTGTTTTAGCTGTTCGTGTGATGTCCGGGTGATTAAAAATCACTATTTGATATTTCGGGAAAAGACATCCCTTTTTCAAAAATAATTAGACCAGAAGAAGAATAATATTTTATTCTTCTCCGACTGTGTAGAGAATAATACAAAACAAAATGGCTGCCAGATATAGACCGCAGCAAAAAAAAAAAAAAAAAACAGTTTCACAGGGAATATAAATTAAGTTAAGTTTTATTTTAATATTATGTTAAATATATGATTGGTGTTTAGAATATTAGTGTAATGTTGGTTAGGTGTATGGTGTTCGATAAACTGTTAGTTTTGATAATATATATATATCATTTTTTTTATTTTATTTTATTTTTTTATATTCGAATATTTACTTTGTTTTATCTTCGTATTTTTATTTTGTTTATCTTTCTATCGTAATTTAAGAATTTTAATATAAATTAAAGTAATTAGTCTCATATTTTAAATATTCTAGATCTATCTACTTATCGATTTCGATTATCATCTATTAAAGAAGTGTTATTAATTACTAATTGTGAGTTTCGTCAAATTAGATTAACGAATTAACTTATAAACTTGATATATTTATTATAAGATAAAGGGGAGTAACTCTGGATTTTTTAAAATATTATTTTTATAATTAATTTTTTAATTTTTTAATTTTTTTTTTAATTTTTTTTTTTGGTGGAGATCTGTATAACAATATTAGTATATATATACAACATATATACACATAATGCATATATACATATATATATACATATCTATGTATTATTGTTTGTTTAATTGTTTATCTATATATATTCATCAATTTCTTTACATATTTGTTTGTTTGTTTTTTTTTGTTTTTTTTTTGTTTTGTTTTTTTTTATTTATTTATTTATTTATTTTTTATTATTATTATTTACTTGTTTAATTTATTTTATGAATTATTTATTTAATATTTGCATGTTATTTGTATACATTCTATATGTGTTTGGAAATCCAAACACATATAGAATGTATACAAATAACATGCAAATATTAAATAAATAATTCATAAAATAAATTAAACAAGTAAATAATAATAATAAAAAATAAATAAATAAATAAATTTAAAAAAACAAAACAAAAAAACAAAACAAAAAAAACAAACAAACAAATATGTAAAGAAATTGATGAATATATATAGATAAACAATATAACAAACAATAATACATAGATATGTATATATATATGTATATATGCATTATGTGTATATATGTTGTATATATATACTAATATTGTTATACAGATCTCCACCAAAAAAAAAAAATTAAAAAAAAAAAAAAAAAAATTTAAAAATTAATTATAAAAAAAATATTTTAAAAAATCCAGAGTTACTCCCCTTTATCTTATAATAAATATATCAAGTTAATAAGTTAATTCGTTAATCTAATTTGACGAAACTCACAATTAGTAATTAATAACACTTCTTTAATAGATGATAATCGAAATCGATAAGTAGATAGATCTAGAATATTTAAAATATGAGACTAATTACTTTAATTTATATTAAAATTCTTAAATTACGATAGAAAGATAAACAAAATAAAAATACGAAGATAAAACAAAGTAAATATTCGAATATAAAAAAAAATAAAATAAAATAAAAAAAATGATATATATATATTATCAAAACTAACAGTTTATCGAACACCATACACCTAACCAACATTACACTAATATTCTAAACACCAATCATATATTTAACATAATATTAAAATAAAACTTAACTTAATTTATATTCCCTGTGAAACTGTTTTTTTTGTTTTTTTTGCTGCGGTCTATATCTGGCAGCCATTTTGTTTTGTATTATTCTCTACACAGTCGGAGAAGAATAAAATATTATTCTTCTTCTGGTCTAATTATTTTTGAAAAAGGGATGTCTTTTCCCGAAATATCAAATAGTGATTTTTAATCACCCGGACATCACACGAACAGCTAAAACACTCTTGCTGTTATGTAAGAAAAAAAAAAAAAAAAAGGAAAAAAAAAGGAAAAATAAATAGTAAGTCTTATATCGTATTCGATTTATTTTTATTGTTTTTGTTCCTTTCCTTTCAACTTGCATCTTACCCGGAATTGCATTGCCCACAGCCTTTCAAAAACTTACTACTACTATACCCAGCAATGCTTCAAGCAAACTACCATTCTCTACTATATATATATATATATATAGAGAGAGAGAGAGAGAGAGTGAGTGAGAGAGAGATAGATAGACAGATAGATAGATAGATATAAAGTCCCTTCATGCAGAACACTGTTATGACAGCTAACTATAGTAGTCCGCTTCCGCGATATATAAGTAGTTTTTTTTCTTCTAATCTCGTCCGTAGCCATTCATGGTAGCCTTATTGATTGGAGCGCTCGGAATTGGAGTTAAATGCGACTCTTGTTCCGGGGTTTCAATCGTGCGACTGGTGAGCGCTGTATCAACAAATTCAGTGGATTGTGTTCAAAGGGAGAGAAGAAGGTAATGAATAAGTTGTAAGAGGAGTTTGCTAATAATTGAAAGTAGATTTAAGGTTTAAGCTGCTGGAGGAGAGGTATTAGGTGTTAAAAGTACAGTAAAATCTAATATAGTTCTCAATATGCGGTAAGGAATATGGTTTAATGTGGTTATTAGATGCACAGTGAATGCTATGTTATTGGGGTGATTTGTTATAAAGTTAAAAATTTAAACTATTGTTAGTAGAGGGAGGGTTAGTTATTGACTGGGGGAGCGGTGTCGGAAGGGGACAATGGAATTAATATATTTAAATGTTCGTGTGTGCCTGCACTTCGAAAGAAGTTCGTTATTAGAATTAATAATGTTTACCCTTGGCTGCTGTAACTATCATAACTGTTTCTAAGGTACACAGTTGGCAAAATCCAGATCCTTGAGTATAGGGCATAGACTTTTTCAGCATTGACCAATGTAGGGAGTAGGGAGTGTTTTTACGCTTAAAGTTTTTGATTAAATTGGAAAGAGAGGTACAAGTGGTATTGTCGTTATTGCTTTTGAAAGAGTAGATATGGTTGGATATTCGGGCCTTAATGAGAAAAGCATTTTCTTTTTCCCTTTGAGCACAATCCATTTAATTCGTTGATACAACGCTCACTACCGACAATCTACTCCCCATAAATCTCATGGTTATCACCCTTTAAACCACGCTTACCAGTCACATCTACAATCGCCTATTCGTCCTCCTTCAATCAACGTACACTCAAAGTACTCCATGGTATACTATGCTTGCATAATAAGCCTAATCCCACTCCATAACATTGTATATTGATTCCCATGACCTAACCCTAACATTAGTAATATCTTAAATTATTGTAATTAACTCAGCTCCTATTCGTTTCAAGTCCATATACAACTTAACCTGTTTAATTGACGATGAAACCCTGATACCTCTGGAGCTGGAAAATAGTGTTTTAATGTTGTTACCTGAACATGTAAACTACCTTCCACTTAAGTCTCTAATCTTTAACTAACTGTGAAATCTTTAAACTTTGAATACAAAAAGTGTCTGAATAGTTAGTTTTTAAACACGTAAATTTCCAAATCGTTGCAACGACTTCTTGAATCAGCACTCATAAGCACTAACACAATTAAACTACGTAACGGCTTCTACAATGTGTCTCCTTTAATCAGCAAACTCATTCTAACCGAACATAATCTACCTATGTTACACCGATTCCCAACAAATCTGTGTACATAATATTGAGATTAAAATTTTTAAAAACAATTTTTTTTTACACATATAGTCCTAATTCCACTATGAACCCTTTTGAACCTTCTGAATTATATATAATTTGTACTAAGTATAGTAATTCAGCAACTTACCCACTAGATCTTTACTTTTAACGTGCTCCAACCCTTCACCCTGTAATATCTATAACCCTAAGTTAAAATTATTCTCAATATGAATAATTCTTCCCCGACCTTTTCACTTAAAAGTAGTCATGCTACTGTACAAGTTTTATAGCACCCCACCCCCAATTCTTTACCGATATCTTGCCATGCTTGGCAAAATCCTTCTAAGCAACAGTTGTTAAAACCTATCTTTACTCACTAACGATGACCTGTATCCAAACAACCCCCATCCTACTTAGAACCAAGCGTCAGCCAGAATATCCCTCGTTCAACATTTTCCTTCCACATCTGCGCCTATCCCATCCCTAATTGTCACCGGCCTCGAATTTCACCTAACTACCTCTTTCAATCTCTAGAGGCCATCGGATAAACATTTAAACAACAGCGAACCTGCTTACATCTTGGTTTTTACTTGAAATCTCTACAATATTTTGGACTCAAATCCTTAATAATTTCTTTACTGAGGTCCATGGAAGGTTTAAAATGGCCTCAAATTTCCAATCTACGCCATAACCAATCTTTTCTCTACGACACATTAACATATTATATTGTTGGATAAATTCCTCCTGGATGTACAGTATATGACCCTATTGACACAGCCTCTACGAACCTTTTAAACGTGATTTTTTATATTTCCATTCTTAACTTTTTCTTCACTGGACATTTTGTCACTTGACATTTTGTTATATCGGACATCTTTTGCATTTTGACAACCTTCTCACACACTTACATCTACTTTTTATAACTTTCTCAAATTTTTCAAATGATGAATTTTGGCTATTCCTCGCCAACTTATCTATCTATGTAATTTCCTCTGATGATAAGATACCATTCTTTGAAAAGCCTGGCTTAAAAAAATAAAAAATAAACATGCCTTTTTTGTTCATACAAAATGCCTTTTATATTATCATTTTCTCTGTGTAAATATCTGTATGCTTGCTTCTTCTCATGAGTTACTCAAATAGTGATTTTTTATCTGTTTTTCTTGCTGTTACTATTCATACTCGATGTTTTTTCCATCACATTATAGTGTTATTTACAACTTCATCAGTATTGTTATTATAATCATTACTACTAAGAGTTTATTATTACTATTATAACCATAATTTACTTATTCCCTAATATTGTATTTTGGGAATCTAATCCATTATATATTTTCTCATTATTATTATTAGTAGTAGTAGTAGTAGTAGTAGTAGTATTACTATTATTATTATTAGTAGTAGTAGTAGTAGTAGTAGTATTACTATTATTAGTAGTAGTAGTAGTAGTAGAATTACTATTATTATTAGTAGTAGTAGAATTACTATTATTATTATTAGTAGTAGTAGTAGTATTACTATTATTATTATTATTATTAGTGTTATTATTGTCGTGTTTATTAGTAAAAGTATTATGAAGTTATGTACATGTGTTCTTTCCTTTTTAACTGTAAGACTTTGATATTTACTGTGTAAAATAAGATGAAAATATTGGTGATTTTTTTCTTAACCACTATTTTGTAATAGGCGCTGAAAATAGACAGATTTGAGTTAATAAATAAAAAAAAATATGAAAATAATAATTCCTAATCGTCTTTGAAAGGATCGTACGCTTAATCCTTGTTGATATTGGATTTTGGGAACTGAAATAAATAATGTTGTAAATTTATTTGTATTGTGCCTGTAATTAATTGTGTTCTTACTTTGTTTCTGTAAATGCCCCTCTGTCTGTCTGTCTGTCTGTCTCTCTGTCTCTCTCTCTCTCTCTCTCACCCGTGCACGCGCACAAAAGACGGTCCACACTTTGCAACACAAATCAAGTACACATAAAATGAGTAACGGTCTCAACTGAAATGTCAAAATCTCTTTTCATTAACAAAAGAACCGTCTTTGGAAATATCTTTTGTTTATTCTTGTTAAAGTAACTCCGCAGTTCTTTCTCTCTCTCTCTCTCTCTCTCTCTCTCTCTCTCTCTCTCTCTCTCTCTCTCTCTCTCTCTTTCTCTCACTCCCTCTCTTTCTCTCTCTCTTCCTTTTCCTCTACCTCCGCCTCTCACTCATCCTCCTTCACCCTCCTTCACACGTTTTTTTTAATACTCTTTTTTATTTCCTGCCTAACAATGATATGCTATTTATGAGCGAAAAGCCAACGTTCGCGGCCTTAAACAACCGTTTTGACTTAGAAGAGAACATCGGATTTATCTACCTCGAACTATAGAGATAAATTGCCCATAAATCAGATGGAAATTCTTCACGGTGAAAATTTCAGGAAAAAGTTTATCTCCTTTAACTTATTTTGTTCTTTTTTGGAAAGATCACAGTTCAATTTTGAGGTTTTAACTAACATCACAAATACGCACGGCCGTGCGGTTGAAAATAGAAACTTTCTGTTGTATATTAACTTGACTGGCAAGCCATTATCCGTGAGAACAACGGACAATGACATTTAGTATTGGAGCACGTTTTCTTCCAGGTGTCCCATGAAACTTGCCAATTTTTTCTTCACGATGTGAATTTAATATTGTTTTTTGTTGCTTTTGCTGAAGTATATCTTTCTCGCCTTATCTACTGATAATTACAGGACATTTTTGTCTTTTTGTAGAAATCGCTCCAGACAAGGCATGAAGCCACTTAATGTAAGGAGCTTATAAGAACAAATATGGTTATCGCAAAGACAGAAGATGCCTATTGGCCTTAGTCTTGAAAAGACTAAGGTTATATGTAGGAGGGAAAGAGTCAACAGGAAGAGAGTTCCACAAACCTCCAGTTCTGGGAAAGAAGCAACTTGAATAGAAAGCTGTATTACAATGAGGTATCAAAACAGCGAATTGGTGGAGATCACTAGACAATCGAGTCAAACGAATTGGAACAAAAGAAACGGAGAATAGATCACATAATTCTGAAAAACGCATGTCATAATAGTATTTATAGAAAAGACTGAGACTAGCAACATTACGTCTGTGGGAGAGAGGGTGCAGAGAAGAAAAAAGGGTAGAGTCAATCAAATTACAGACACGGTTCTGCACCTTATCAAGAACCCTTAAATGTGACAGAGATCCACCAGCCCAAATATGACAACAGTACTCCATACATGGTCTGATTGTGGATTTGTAAGATTAATGGACGAAGATTGTTGATCTGATTGTAAGTAAAGATTAATGGTAGAAGATTTTTGATCTGATTGTAGATAAAGATTCATGGAAGAAGATTTTTGATCTGATTGTAGATAAAGATTAAGGGAAGAAGATTTTTGATCTGATTGTAGATAAAGATTCATGGAAGAAGATTTTTGATCTGATTGTAGATAAAGATTAATGGTAGAAGATTTTTGATCTGATTGTAGATAAAGATTCATGGAAGAAGATTTTTGATCTGATCGTAGATAAAGATTTATGGAAGAAGATTTTTGATCTGATTGTAGATAAAGATTAATGGAAGAAGATTTTTGATCTGATTGTAGATAAAGATTCATGGAAGAAGATGTTTGATCTGATTGTAGATAAAGATTAAGGGAAGAAGATTTTTGATCTGATTGTAGATAAAGATTCATGGAAGAAGATTTTTGATCTGATTGTAGATAAAGATTCATGGAAGAAGATTTTTGATCTGATTGTAGATAAAGATTCATGGAAGAAGATGTTTGATCTGATTGTAGATAAAGATTCATGGAAGAAGATGTTTGATCTGATTGTACATAAAGATTAATGGTAGAAGATTTTTGATCTGATTGTAGATAAAGATTAATGGAAGAAGATTTTTGATCTGATTGTAGATAAAGATTAATGGAAGAAGATTTTTGATCTGATTGTAGATAAAGATTCATGGAAGAAGATTTTTGATCTGATTGTAGATAAAGATTAAGTGAAGAAGATTTTTGATCTGATTGTAGATAAAGATTCATGGAAGAAGATTTTTGATCTGATTGTAGATAAAGATTCATGGAAGAAGATTTTTGATCTGATTGTAGATAAAGATTCATGGAAGAAGATTTTTGATCTGATTGTAGATAAAGATTCATGGAAGAAGATGTTTGATCTGATTGTACATAAAGATTAATGGTAGAAGATTTTTGATCTGATTGTAGATAAAGATTAATGGAAGAAGATTTTTGATCTGATTGTAGATAAAGATTAATGGAAGAAGATTTTTGATCTGATTGTAGATAAAGATTCATGGAAGAAGATTTTTGATCTGATTGTAGATAAAGATTAAGTGAAGAAGATTTTTGATCTGATTGTAGATAAAGATTCATGGAAGAAGATTTTTGATCTGATTGTAGATAAAGATTCATGGAAGAAGATTTTTGATCTGATTGTAGATAAAGATTCATGGAAGAAGATTTTTGATCTGATTGTAGATAAAGATTAATGGAAGAAGATTTTTGATCTGATTGTAGATAAAGATTCATGGAAGAAAATTTTTGATCTGATTGTAGATAAAGATTCATGGAAGAAGATTTTTGATCTGATTGTAGATAAAGATTCATGGAAGAAGATTTTTGACTGATTGTAGATAAAGATTAATGGAATAAGGTTTTTGATCTGATTGTAGATAAAGATTAATGGAAGAAGATGTTTGATCTGATTGTACATAAAGATTAAGGGAAGAAGATTTTTGATCTGATTGTAGATAAAGATTCATGGAATAAGGTTTTTGATCTGATTGTAGATAAAGATTAAGGGAAGAAGATTTTTGATCTGATTGTAGATAAAGATTCATGGAAGAAGATTTTTGATCTGATTGTAGATAAAGATTCATGGAAGAAGATTTTTGATCTGATTGTAGATAAAGATTCATGGAAGAAGATTTTTGATCTGATTGTAGATAAAGATTAATGGAATAAGGTTTTTGATCTGATTGTAGATAAAGATTCATGGAAGAAGATGTTTGATCTGATTGTACATAAAGATTAATGGAAGAAGATTTTTGATCTGATTGTAGATAAAGATTCATGGAAGAAGATTTTTGATCTGATTGTAGATAAAGATTAATGGAATAAGGTTTTTGATCTGATTGTAGATAAAGATTCATGGAAGAAGATGTTTGATCTGATTGTACATAAAGATTAAGGGAAGAAGATGTTTGATCTGATTGTAGATAAAGATTCATGGAAGAAAATTTTTGATCTGATTGTAGATAAAGATTAATGGAATAAGGTTTTTGATCTGATTGTAGATAAAGATTCATGGAAGAAGATGTTTGATCTGATTGTAGATAAAGATTCATGGAAGAAGATTTTTGATCTGATTGTAGATAAAGATTCATGGAAGAAGATTTTTGATCTGATTGTAGATAAAGATTCATGGAAGAAGATTTTTGATCTGATTGTAGATAAAGATTCATGGAAGAAGATTTTTGATCTGATTGTAGATAAAGATTAATGGACGAAGATTTTTGATCTGATTGTAGATAAAGATTCATGGAAGAAGATTTTTGACTGATTGTAGATAAAGATTAATGGAATAAGGTTTTTGATCTGATTGTAGATAAAGATTAAGGGAAGAAGATTTTTGATCTGATTGTACATAAAGATTCATGGAAGAAGATTTTTGATCTGATTGTAGATAAAGATTCATGGAAGAAGATTTTTGATCTGATTGTAGATAAAGATTCATGGAAGAAGATTTTTGATCTGATTGTAGATAAAGATTCATGGAAGAAGATTTTTGATCTGATTGTAGATAAAGATTCATGGAAGAAGATTTTTGATCTGATTGTAGATAAAGATTCATGGAAGAAGATTTTTGACTGATTGTAGATAAAGATTAATGGAATAAGGTTTTTGATCTGATTGTAGATAAAGATTAAGGGAAGAAGATTTTTGATCTGATTGTAGATAAAGATTCATGGAATAAGGTTTTTGATCTGATTGTAGATAAAGATTAAGGGAAGAAGATTTTTGATCTGATTGTAGATAAAGATTAAGGGAAGAAGATTTTTGATCTGATTGTACATAAAGATTCATGGAAGAAGATTTTTGATCTGATTGTAGATAAAGATTCAGGGAAGAAGATTTTTGATCTGATTGTAGATAAAGATTCATGGAAGAAGATGTTTGATCTGATTGTACATAAAGATTAATGGAAGAAGATTTTTGACTGATTGTAGATAAAGATTAATGGAATAAGGTTTTTGATCTGATTGTAGATAAAGATTAAGGGAAGAAGATTTTTGATCTGATTGTAGATAAAGATTAAGGGAAGAAGATTTTTGATCTGATTGTAGATAAAGATTCATGGAAGAAGATTTTTGATCTGATTGTAGATAAAGATTCATGGAAGAAGATTTTTGATCTGATTGTAGATAAAGATTCATGGAAGAAGATTTTTGATCTGATTGTAGATAAAGATTAAGGGAAGAAGATTTTTGATCTGATTGTAGATAAAGATTCATGGAAGAAGATTTTTGATCTGATTGTAGATAAAGATTAATGGAATAAGGTTTTTGATCTGATTGTAGATAAAGATTAATGGAAGAAGATGTTTGATCTGATTGTACATAAAGATTAAGGGAAGAAGATTTTTGATCTGATTGTAGATAAAGATTCATGGAATAAGGTTTTTGATCTGATTGTAGATAAAGATTAAGGGAAGAAGATTTTTGATCTGATTGTAGATAAAGATTCATGGAAGAAGATTTTTGATCTGATTGTAGATAAAGATTCATGGAAGAAGATTTTTGATCTGATTGTAGATAAAGATTAAGGGAAGAAGATTTTTGATCTGATTGTAGATAAAGATTCATGGAAGAAGATTTTTGATCTGATTGTAGATAAAGATTAAGGGAAGAAGATTTTTGATCTGATTGTAGATAAAGATTCATGGAAGAAGATTTTTGATCTGATTGTAGATAAAGATTCATGGAAGAAGATTTTTGATCTGATTGTAGATAAAGATTAATGGAATAAGGTTTTTGATCTGATTGTAGATAAAGATTCATGGAAGAAGATGTTTGATCTGATTGTACATAAAGATTAATGGAAGAAGATTTTTGATCTGATTGTAGATAAAGATTCATGGAAGAAGATTTTTGATCTGATTGTAGATAAAGATTAAGGGAAGAAGATTTTTGATCTGATTGTACATAAAGATTCATGGAAGAAGATTTTTGATCTGATTGTAGATAAAGATTCAGGGAAGAAGATTTTTGATCTGATTGTAGATAAAGATTCATGGAAGAAGATGTTTGATCTGATTGTACATAAAGATTAATGGAAGAAGATTTTTGACTGATTGTAGATAAAGATTAATGGAATAAGGTTTTTGATCTGATTGTAGATAAAGATTAAGGGAAGAAGATTTTTGATCTGATTGTAGATAAAGATTAAGGGAAGAAGATTTTTGATCTGATTGTAGATAAAGATTCATGGAAGAAGATTTTTGATCTGATTGTAGATAAAGATTCATGGAAGAAGATTTTTGATCTGATTGTAGATAAAGATTCATGGAAGAAGATTTTTGATCTGATTGTAGATAAAGATTAAGGGAAGAAGATTTTTGATCTGATTGTAGATAAAGATTCATGGAAGAAGATTTTTGATCTGATTGTAGATAAAGATTAATGGAATAAGGTTTTTGATCTGATTGTAGATAAAGATTAATGGAAGAAGATGTTTGATCTGATTGTACATAAAGATTAAGGGAAGAAGATTTTTGATCTGATTGTAGATAAAGATTCATGGAATAAGGTTTTTGATCTGATTGTAGATAAAGATTAAGGGAAGAAGATTTTTGATCTGATTGTAGATAAAGATTCATGGAAGAAGATTTTTGATCTGATTGTAGATAAAGATTCATGGAAGAAGATTTTTGATCTGATTGTAGATAAAGATTAAGGGAAGAAGATTTTTGATCTGATTGTAGATAAAGATTCATGGAAGAAGATTTTTGATCTGATTGTAGATAAAGATTAAGGGAAGAAGATTTTTGATCTGATTGTAGATAAAGATTCATGGAAGAAGATTTTTGATCTGATTGTAGATAAAGATTCATGGAAGAAGATTTTTGATCTGATTGTAGATAAAGATTAATGGAATAAGGTTTTTGATCTGATTGTAGATAAAGATTCATGGAAGAAGATGTTTGATCTGATTGTACATAAAGATTAATGGAAGAAGATTTTTGATCTGATTGTAGATAAAGATTCATGGAAGAAGATTTTTGATCTGATTGTAGATAAAGATTAATGGAATAAGGTTTTTGATCTGATTGTAGATAAAGATTCATGGAAGAAGATGTTTGATCTGATTGTACATAAAGATTAAGGGAAGAAGATGTTTGATCTGATTGTAGATAAAGATTCATGGAAGAAAATTTTTGATCTGATTGTAGATAAAGATTAATGGTAGAAGATTTTTGATCTGATTGTAGATAAAGATTCATGGAAGAAAATTTTTGATCTGATTGTAGATAAAGATTAATGGAAGAAGATTTTTGATCTGATTGTAGATAAAGATTCATGGAAGAGGATTTTTGATCTGATTGTAGATAAAGATTCATGGAAGAAGATTTTTGACTGATTGTAGATAAAGATTAATGGAATAAGATTTTTGATCTGATTGTAGATAAAGATTCATGGAAGAAGATTTTTGACTGATTGTAGATAAAGATTAAGGGAAGAAGATTTTTGATCTGATTGTAGATAAAGATTAAGGGAAGAAGATTTTTGATCTGATTGTAGATAAAGATTCATGGAAGAAGATTTTTGATCTGATTGTAGATTAAGATTCATGGAAGAAGATTTTTGACTGATTGTAGATAAAGATTAATGGAATAAGGTTTTTGATCTGATTGTAGATAAAGATTCATGGAAGAAGATTTTTGATCTGATCGTACATAAAGATTAAGGGAAGAAGATTTTTGATCTGATTGTAGATAAAGATTCATGGAAGAAGATTTTTGATCTGATTGTAGATAAAGATTAATGGAATAAGGTTTTTGATCTGATTGTAGATAAAGATTCATGGAAGAAGATTTTTGATCTGATTGTAGATAAAGATTCATGGAAGAAGATTTTTGATCTGATTGTAGATAAAGATTAATGGAATAAGGTTTTTGATCTGATTGTAGATAAAGATTCATGGAAGAAGATTTTTGATCTGATTGTAGATAAAGATTAAGGGAAGAAGATTTTTGATCTGATTGTAGATAAAGATTAATGGAAGAAGATTTTTGATCTGATTGTAGATAAAGATTCATGGAAGAAGATTTTTGACTGATTGTAGATAAAGATTCATGGAAGAAGATTTTTGACTGATTGTAGATAAAGATTAATGGAATAAGGTTTTTGATCTGATTGTAGATAAAGATTCATGGAAGAAGATTTTTGATCTGATTGTAGATAAAGATTCATGGAAGAAGATTTTTGACTGATTGTAGATAAAG
Organism: Sepiola atlantica; assembly: GCA_963556195.1. Classification (NCBI taxonomy): domain Eukaryota; kingdom Metazoa; phylum Mollusca; class Cephalopoda; order Sepiida; family Sepiolidae; genus Sepiola; species Sepiola atlantica. The sequence goes on along the minus strand of OY744539.1, from coordinate 81,466,459 downwards.
ATTAATGGAATAAGGTTTTTGATCTGATTGTAGATAAAGATTCATGGAAGAAGATTTTTGATCTGATTGTAGATAAAGATTCATGGAAGAAGATTTTTGACTGATTGTAGATAAAGATTAATGGAATAAGGTTTTTGATCTGATTGTAGATAAAGATTCATGGAAGAAGATTTTTGATCTGATTGTAGATAAAGATTAAGGGAAGAAGATTTTTGATCTGATTGTAGATAAAGATTAATGGAAGAAGATTTTTGATCTGATTGTAGATAAAGATTCATGGAAGAAGATTTTTGACTGATTGTAGATAAAGATTCATGGAAGAAGATGTTTGATCTGATTGTAGATAAAGATTAAGGGAAGAAGATTTTTGATCTGATTGTAGATAAAGATTCATGGAAGAAGATTTTTGATCTGATTGTAGATAAAGATTCATGGAAGAAGATTTTTTATCTGATTGTAGATAAAGATTCATGGAAGAAGATTTTTGATCTGATTGTAGATAAAGATTCATGGAAGAAAATTTTTGATCTGATTGTAGATAAAGATTAATGGAATAAGGTATTTGATCTGATTGTAGATAAAGATTCATGGAAGAAGATGTTTGATCTGATTGTAGATAAAGATTCATGGAATAAGGTTTTTGATCTGATTGTAGATAAAGATTAAGGGAAGAAGATTTTTGATCTGATTGTAGATAAAGATTAAGGGAAGAAGATTTTTGATCTGATTGTAGATAAAGATTCATGGAAGAAGATTTTTGATCTGATTGTAGATAAAGATTCATGGAAGAAGATTTTTGACTGATTGTAGATAAAGATTAATGGAATAAGGTTTTTGATCTGATTGTAGATAAAGATTCATGGAAGAAGATTTTTGATCTGATTGTACATAAAGATTAAGGAAAGAAGATTTTTGATCTGATTGTAGATAAAGATTCATGGAAGAAGATTTTTGATCTGATTGTAGATAAAGATTAAGGGAAGAAGATTTTTGATCTGATTGTAGATAAAGATTAAGGGAAGAAGATTTTTGATCTGATTGTAGATAAAGATTAATGGAAGAAGATTTTTGATCTGATTGTAGATAAAGATTCATGGAAGAAGATTTTTGATCTGATTGTAGATAAAGATTCATGGAAGAAGATTTTTGATCTGATTGTAGATAAAGATTAATGGAAGAAGATTTTTGATCTGATTGTAGATAAAGATTAATGGAAGAAGATTTTTGATCTGATTGTAGATAAAGATTCATGGAAGAAGATTTTTGATCTGATTGTAGATAAAGATTCATGGAAGAAGATTTTTGATCTGATTGTAGATAAAGATTAATGGAAGAAGATTTTTGATCTGATTGTAGATAAAGATTAATGGAAGAAGATTTTTGATCTGATTGTAGATAAAGATTCATGGAAGAAGATTTTTGATCTGATTGTAGATAAAGATTCATGGAAGAAGATTTTTGATCTGATTGTAGATAAAGATTAATGGAAGAAGATTTTTGATCTGATTGTAGATAAAGATTAAGGAAAGAAGATTTTTGATCTGATTGTAGATAAAGATTCATGGAAGAAGATTTTTGATCTGATTGTAGATAAAGATTAAGGGAAGAAGATTTTTGATCTGATTGTAGATAAAGATTAATGGAAGAAGATTTTTGATCTGATTGTAGATAAAGATTAATGGAAGAAGATTTTTGATCTGATTGTAGATAAAGATTCATGGAAGAAGATTTTTGATCTGATTGTAGATAAAGATTCATGGAAGAAGATTTTTGATCTGATTGTAGATAAAGATTAATGGAAGAAGATTTTTGATCTGATTGTAGATAAAGATTAATGGAAGAAGATTTTTGATCTGATTGTAGATAAAGATTCATGGAAGAAGATTTTTGATCTGATTGTAGATAAAGATTCATGGAAGAAGATTTTTGACTGATTGTAGATAAAGATTCATGGAAGAAGATGTTTGATCTGATTGTAGATAAAGATTAAGGGAAGAAGATTTTTGATCTGATTGTAGATAAAGATTCATGGAAGAAGATTTTTGATCTGATTGTAGATAAAGATTCATGGAAGAAAATTTTTGATCTGATTGTAGATAAAGATTCATGGAAGAAGATTTTTGACTGATTGTAGATAAAGATTAATGGTAGAAGATTTTTGATCTGATTGTAGATAAAGATTAATGGAAGAAGATTTTTGATCTGATTGTAGATAAAGATTCATGGAAGAAAATTTTTGATCTGATTGTAGATAAAGATTAATGGAAGAAGATTTTTGATCTGATTGTAGATAAAGATTCATGGAAGAAGATTTTTGATCTGATTGTAGATAAAGATTCATGGAAGAAGATTTTTGACTGATTGTAGATAAAGATTCATGGAAGAAGATGTTAGATCTGATTGTAGATAAAGATTAAGGGAAGAAGATTTTTGATCTGATTGTAGATAAAGATTCATGGAAGAAGATTTTTGATCTGATTGTAGATAAAGATTCATGGAAGAAAATTTTTGATCTGATTGTAGATAAAGATTCATGGAAGAAGATTTTTGACTGATTGTAGATAAAGATTCATGGAAGAAGATGTTTGATCTGATTGTAGATAAAGATTAAGGGAAGAAGATTTTTGATCTGATTGTAGATAAAGATTCATGGAAGAAGATTTTTGATCTGATTGTAGATAAAGATTCATGGAAGAAAATTTTTGATCGTATTGTAGATAAAGATTCATGGAAGAAGATTTTTGACTGATTGTAGATAAAGATTCATGGAAGAAGATTTTTGATCTGATTGTAGATAAAGATTCATGGAAGAAGATTTTTGATCTGATTGTAGATAAAGATTCATGGAAGAAAATTTTTGATCTGATTGTAGATAAAGATTCATGGAAGAAGATTTTTGATCTGATTGTAGATAAAGATTCATGGAAGAAGATGTTTGATCTGATTGTAGATAAAGATTCATGGAAGAAGATTTTTGATCTGATTGTAGATAAAGATTCATGGAAGAAGATTTTTGATCTGATTGTAGATAAAGATTCATGGAAGAAGATTTTTGATCTGATTGTAGATAAAGATTCATGGAAGAAGATTTTTGATCTGATTGTAGATAAAGATTCATGGAAGAAAATTTTTGATCTGATTGTAGATAAAGATTCATGGAAGAAGATGTTTGATCTGATTGTAGATAAAGATTAAGGGAAGAAGATTTTTGATCTGATTGTAGATAAAGATTCATGGAAGAAGATTTTTGATCTGATTGTAGATAAAGATTCATGGAAGAAGATTTTTGACTGATTGTAGATAAAGATTCATGGAAGAAGATTTTTGATCTGATTGTAGATAAAGATTAAGGGAAGAAGATTTTTGATCTGATTGTAGATAAAGATTCATGGAAGAAGATTTTTGATCTGATTGTAGATAAAGATTCATGGAAGAAGATTTTTGACTGATTGTAGATAAAGATTCATGGAAGAAGATTTTTGATCTGATTGTAGATAAAGATTAAGGGAAGAAGATTTTTGATCTGATTGTAGATAAAGATTCATGGAAGAAGATTTTTGATCTGATTGTAGATAAAGATTCATGGAAGAAGATTTTTGATCTGATTGTAGATAAAGATTCATGGAAGAAGATTTTTGATCTGATTGTAGATAAAGATTAAGGGAAGAAGATTTTTGATCTGATTGTAGATAAAGATTCATGGAAGAAGATTTTTGATCTGATTGTAGATAAAGATTCATGGAAGAAGATTTTTGATCTGATTGTAGATAAAGATTAAGGGAAGAAGATGTTTGATCTGATTGTACATAAAGATTAATGGAAGAAGATTTTTGATCTGATTGTAGATAAAGATTAATGGAATAAGGTTTTTGATCTGATTGTAGATAAAGATTAATGGAAGAACGCATTTATTTGACCATTTTTAATGTATTTCCTCATTGTTCATTAATATCATTCTTATAAAGGGGCAGCTGAAAATATTTCGTTTCGGAAACGATAGTTTAAGAACAAATACCAGGCATGTCTAAAAAGTATCCGACCATAGGCCAGAAAAATATTTCAAATACGTGACGGGGTTGAGACCTTAATCTCCTTAAAAGTAGGTCCCTTGTGCTTGCACACACTTAGCCCACCGATCCATCCACTGCCGGAATTTTTTTAATGTTGCCTTAAGTAAATCAAACAAATATTTTTTTGGCAAAATATATTTGCCAATATAATCACATTCTCTCATTTTATATTAAAATGATGAATATCAGAAACTGATATCAAGATTTTTCTCAAGGAATTTCTTCAAGTTTAACCATAAGAAACATTATCAAATAAGAAAAAAAAATCTTTTTAAAATTACTACAGTCTATTTCTTTTCATATTCCTGAGACTAGAAATTTCAATTATTAAATATTTCCTGTTCTTTATGAAAATCTTTTCTTGCAACATAACCTGCTATGCACAAAAGAGACATTTTGATATCTTTAGAAATCTTCGTTTCTCTATGTGCTAAGTCATCAAAAGTTTGACATTCAGCAATATATTCAGATTTTGTCAATTATGGCCTGGAGTAATGTTGACATAAACATCAAATTCAAAGAGTAGTTATTTATCTACCTCCCACAGCGGTAAGATGTGACACAAGGTCGGAAAGTAGGATTTGAAAAGCCAGCGCCCGAGTATTTGAGCACTCTGGCCTACAAAAAAATGCCTGCGCAGCCCCGTCGGCATTCCCCGGTAGGGGCGCCTCAGGCAATTAGAAATAAACTAACCCCTTCTACAAAGGGCGAGAAGGCAAAGCCTGGGAGGGTGGACCTCCTAGAACTACACAGGACAAACCCATAGACCGGCGGAAATCAAGGCCCGAAGGCCAAGACAATACCGGTCTATGGGGTGCAGTACCTATCGTAACAGATACTATAGTTGGATCCCAGCCAAATTCAAAGAGTAATTTCGTTTTTATAATATGAAATTCTCAGTAACGATTTGAACTCTTATAAAACATGCATCACACTAATCTGTCGTAATTTTCCAAATTCATTTTCTAAGTCATCTGTGATAATCCACGACGTATAACAAACGCCCATTGTTTAGCAAATATCTTCTAGCATCAATTAAACAGTTGCAAGTAGGTTTGATGGGTAAACATGGCTCGATTGCTCAATGGCTCTCTTGTTAAAGATGTATTTCCTTTCTTTTTTTCTCTTGCTTTTGGCACATATTTTGTTAAATATCAGATGTTCATCATGTAAATCTAATGGTGAATTTTTCAGAAATTTTCGAAAATATATCACCCGGAAAATTTAAAGTGATCTAATGAAATGAAACAGAAATAATGTTTTTCGAGGTTAAAGAATGGTAATTTGTTGACACTAAATCATTTTTAGTTCGGATTAGAACTTTGAAACGCCCTACGTATGGGTGCATATATATATATATATATATATATATATATATATATATATTAAAAAAAGAAAAAAGTTGTTTGTGATAATAGCAAGCTCTCATTGCTAATTAAATCATTTTAATACATCTCTCTCAAACTTAACCCTTTCTATTTTTTGAAATTTATATATTTTTTTGTTTTTCTCCTGCACTTTAACCTGTTTTCCGTTTGTCATTTTTCACACATTTTGTCTGCCACGACATTTCATTTTCATGAATTATCGTGTAACTTACCCCATATATATATATATATATATATATATATATATATATATATATATATATATATATATATATATATATATATATTGACTGTCAATTTAAGATTTTTATTGCTCTTTAAAACCTAATTTGTGACAAATTAGCAGACCTATCTCTGATTCATTCAGATTAATCATTGGTTTCTCGCTTTCTGTGTATCAATTTCATGTGCACTCCTATTTGTTGTTTACCCTGGCCAGTTCCTCTGTCTTCTTCCCTCTTATCGCATTTTACCCCCTCCCCCACCGTCTCCCCCATACTAGCTCAGTAGGTGTGAAAGTGTAAAAGAAGAAGAAAATAAATAGAAATATAAAAAGAAGAATAAGAAATGTGTCACCCACTTGTCATATTTCAACGTCACTTAAAATCTTCTCATATGGTCCAATCGGATCATCCTTTCCTCATCTCATGTGTGTGCCTTCAAAATAAAATTATTTCCAAATCTTCACTTTTTCTGAAGACGTTCGCCAACACGAACGAAACCGGTCAAATCTTTTGTTTTTGTTTTTCTCCTGCACTTTAACCTGTTTTCCGTAATTCATTTTTCACACACACACACGCACACAATAACACACACACACACACACACACATATATATATATATATATATATATATATATATATATATATATATATATATATATATATATTAAAGTGAAATATTTTGAAAATCAACAATAGCAGTTGTGTTCTAAAATGTATAATTACTGGTTAATTTTGAACTGTACATACAAATATATAAACATATAAACATACTTAACTTCATAAAGATAGAGTAAATGGGTTTATTTATGTCGTCAGCTAATAACTTCATAAAGATAGAGTAAATGGGTTTATTTATGTCGTCAGCTAATAACTTCATAAAGATAGAGTAAATGGGTTTATTTATGTCGTCAGCTAATAACTTCATAAAGATAGAGTAAATGGGTTTATTTATGTTGTCAGCTAATAACTTCATAAAGATAGAGTAAATGGGTTTATTTATGTTGTCAGCTAATAACTTCATAAAGATAGAGTAAATGGGTTTATTTATGTCGTCAGCTAATAACTTCATAAAGATAGAGTAAATGGGTTTATTTATGTCGTCAGCTAATAACTTCATAAAGATAGAGTAAATGGGTTTATTTATGTCGTCAGCTAATAACTTCATAAAGATAGAGTAAATGGGTTTATTTATGTCGTCAGCTAATAACTTCATAAAGATAGAGTAAATGGGTTTATTTATTTCGTCAGCTACACAAAGTTTTAAGAATACGCACTACATAAATGTTGTGAAGTTGTTCCACAGTAAATAATAAATAAAGGAAGTCAAGTCGAGGGTTGGTTTAACAAGTGTATTAACAAAGTAAGAAAGTGACTAGCTCTTGGCTAGACAGTTACAAGACTGTGCTTTGTCTTCTGATGACTCGCACTATTTATAGTGACAACCGGTGTTGTTTCTCCTGTGTAAGAACGGCCGGTGTAACAATAAAGTATAGCAGCATTTTGAAAATTGTCAAAGGTCATTTTTAGTTTCCTTTTTTGTTTCCTTTTTTATTCAAACACCTTACTTGATTTAGTTTATTTCAATATTTTATTGGTTGTTTGCTTAATTTCACTATGTATTCATAGTGTTAGTAAACACGAGGAAAATGAAGTAAAACTGAACACTAATTTTGTTTTATTTTTTATAATAGCAGGTATCGTTAGCGATGTACGAATATGAAGGAGGCCATCAATTTCCTCCTCATCTCAACATTCAACCCCAGGGTACCTATTTTTAATCCTTGTTTAAATTTTTCTCATTTTCAATTTTCAATTTTTAAGTAAATAAAATAAAACGTCTCTCATTGTTTTTTATGAATGACCTTTGCAAATGCACACCAAAGATATTGTAAAAACCACCAATTTATATAATAATAATACGCTGAGACAGTTCATGTTAATACGTACGTTATCACCTTTCACACGTATTTATAAAAGAATAAAATCGTCCGATCAGCGAAGATGGTGATTGCTGATTTATCTGCTGTACGCATTTTAAAATGAATTGTTCCCAAATCAAATTATGTCGTCCCGTTGACTAAAACAGTACGCGTTTAAATAAATACATTTCAAAAGGTGACATTCGTTTTATTGCTTTGAAGAATGTTTATCTGGCAATTATTTTTTATGGTAAGAAGACAGACAATATTGATTTTTAAAATTAAATTACTACAATTTTAAATAAATAAAGAATAGAAATATTTGTTTTATTCCTTAAAAAATTATTTGTGTCACAATAGCAATTATTTAGACAGTATCAGTAAGAATCATTTTTTAGTAAGATTGACCTCGACAGATATTTATTATTTCAAGAACAATATTATTATTAACAGTAAATTATACAGATTAATGTATAAAGCACCGTGGAACCTCTACGGTTAGTACCTAATGAATAACACTGTAGCAGTTACATGAGTGAAATATTTACTATCGGTCTACGTGACAGGCAGTGAGATGTGATTCAGCTTGCGGATTATGTAACCATCGCCTCTTCACTGTACGAGATTCATACGCAATGAATCGTGTTTTGGCGCGAACACAAACCACATGATGAGCGGAGATCTCCAGTTACATTCTTACTTTCAAACAGACAAGACGTATATTTTTGTGCTCTCTACCAGGCATGCGGTAGGCGAGTTGTGGTACTCCAGGATAACGTTATTTCGTCTTGTACAACCTTTATTCTGTTCCTGTGTTTCCAGTAAATAAATCAGCGCACCTCTTTAGTTTTGAAACCATTGAGGAATAGTGATCCTGTTTTGATTATTCTATCTCAGTCAGACATGTCCAGACGAATTACTCTTCCAAGTAAGTCGTCATTCTAATTTTCTTCTCGATCTAAACTCAATACTAAAATTGCAAGAACAGCTAATCCACCATTGTATTTCTCTGAAAATCTTGGTATAGGGTTTCGTTTTCTATTGGACCCCCGAACCGAGAGACCGTATTATATATACAATTGAATACTTTAAAAATAAATCGGAATCTTGTTAGTCGGAATGGCGAAACAGAAAGACTCATCAAATATCTGAAAGAGGAAAAGGATCTATTCAGAAAGTACGAAACTAATGGGACCGATACATTTTTAGTTTAAGCTTGTATATCTTTAATCTTTCCAAAATAGGATTCGATGATGAAGTATCGAAATACAGCAAAACGAAATATATAAAAAAATTTAAATGACAGTATTTTTTTTAACATAGTTCCCCCCAAACAAGGCAGGACACCACTGTAGACGTAAGGGGCTACTGAGAAAAAGGGTGAGAGTTTTTTCTTGGGGGGGGGGGGGGGGGCAACCTAAATTGGAAGCTGCGCAGCAAGATGTCTGTTTACATTAATTTTAAATTTCTGCATGTCAGTACCGTCAGGAAAACAGGGAGCAAGGAGGGAGTTTTAGAGTCCAGCAACACGAGGAAAGAAGCTTTTGGAGTAGAAGGCTCTTCGGCATCTGGGGACCTCCACAGTGAATGGATGGAATTTGGCAGATTGTCGAGTTGGTCTAGTGAATTTGTGTCGTGGGGGCACCAGAGCAGCAAGCTCATCAGAGCACAATCCATTAAAGTACTTGTAAAGCAGGCACAAGGAAGCAACATTGCGGCGATGGGATAGGGCTGGAGCTTGGTGGATAGTGAGGGACCTATTAAGTTGGCGACTCTTTTTTGGACCTTGTCTAAGAGGGAGAGACTAATGGATGATGCACCAGCCCAGATGTGGCAACAATACTGCATGCATTACAGATTTTAACTAATACCAACTAAGTAAAGATTATACTTTTTATCTGCATCGCCGTCGCCACTTAAGGGTAAAATACAAAATACTCGAGATTCACATTGTGCGATTCGTAACAGATGGTTAACTTTTACATCGGACACGCAAACGGGTTTCTACTTTTAAAAACATGTTTCATTAACGAATTGAGTTCTGTCTACGGTTTTAGCAACTGAATCAGATGTAAAGAACTAGAAAAGACAAATGAATACAACATTACTAAAGTCATGGCATTGTGTGTACACCTGTTTTTATTCAATTTTACTAACAACACTTTGTCACCGAATGTTGATTGTGTTATATAAGCTGACGCAAGAGCTAGTCAGAATGATGTAAGGGAAATTGAACAGTGTCTTTAAATCGGACAGTGTCGAATGAAAAATGCGTTGACTAACCTGCGTCCAATAAAACACAAACGAGGCTGGATTTACAAGCGGAACAAAACAAGGAAAACAAAAATGTATTATTATTGTTGCTTGCGTTAACAAAACATTTGTACGAAAGAAATATTTGTGTTTTTAACGAAAAAATAACAGTGATAATTTAATCAAGTGTTTTTTTCTTTAATTTTTACGAAAATTATTTTTTTAAAACTTTTTTTCACTGATTACTATTGTTGATTTCGTATGGGTTAGGGTTTGGGCTGAGTTAAGAATTGGGGTTAGGGCAGGGTTAGGAACTACGGTTAGGACAGACTCGTTTGCAGACGTCAAAGAATAATAAGAAGGAGTAAATTTCCTTAGCTATCAATTTATGATCCTGGCAGAAATTTATCATTCCTTCGGGAGTTTCAACAGCCAGTGATACTTTGTAAAAATCAATTTCTGTATTTGCGCGTTTCGATCAGTTAAAATCGCGTTCAGCGTTTCATTCAGTTTGAAAGTTTAAATGTCGTCTGCTTATTCATCTCGCTTCGGGGCTTTCCGGCGTTTAACGTAAACCGCCGGAAAGCACTGACACCTAGATACCTTTATCGCAGGTCCGAATGTAGCAAAGTACCGAAATGTTTTTATAAGAAAACCATCAAGGCTACCCGGCAATGCCCGAATGGAAAGAAAATAAAAGTTGAAAAGCGTGTGTAATACAAGTGAATAAGGATAAAGGAAGGAAAACCTCCTAAATCGCAATAGTTTATGCTCTCCTTTGTAAATACATACCCAGTCTCGATAGTTTCTGACCTTTTATTAAAAACACAAACAAAAAAACGAACGTTTATTTCATTGAACTGACAACTCTTTAATTACTTCCCCCCACTTGAACTGATCTCGTATCTTGAAGAAAGAATGACGGGATTGTACATGTATTTTTGTTCCCATCATAAGTGCTCCTTCTTTGTGGCGAGCTTCATTGTACCCACATTAAAAAACGACCTTCTGTCTATCTTTTTCAATCGTCTGGATGCAAGTAATTAGTGATAATACACGAAATTTCTTCCATTTTTTTCTGAAAAGGATGAATGTATTCCTTGTCATCTGAGAGGTCTGTCAACGGTAACAGACAGATAATTTTGTTCCCATCCAGTGCCACATTCGGAGATCTGGAGTTTCCTGCATTAAAACATTACATTACTGAGCGACAATATCTGACATTCTATTTCCCTTTTCTCAGAGGAGGTTTTATTGCTTGTAATATTAGCCGCCGTCTTTCATGAAAGAAAGCCGACGCAACATTTGCTCCTATCGAAAACACCTAATTTTGGGGATGATTGATATTTTTCAATATTAATAACCGACCAGGTATCTAATTTTGCTATCGTATGTAGGTAATTAAAAAGATACAATATTCGATATTACATGCTTCTTAAGGAGAAGTCATTTTTTTTATTGCCTGTCACCTGAGACGCTCACGTCAGAAATTCCAATTATTTTTGTGGCCTTTTTAAAGTAGCTGGATCTCCCCTAAAATCGACCTTGCTCTAACATTACTTTTATAGGGCGCCCACTTTCATGAGGATGTGCAGATTGGACTATAAAGGTACTTTGTTCCCGTCAAGATTGCTTCCTTCAGTGGAACTGGATTTTTTCACCTTAAAAATGTCTCTTGTGTCTACTGTTAACTTTCTGGAGAAGCAGGTAAATCTGGCACAATATCTGAAGAAGGGAGTTATTTATTTCCAAATGTTACTTCATTTATGAGAGAGTGCTGAAGTGACTCTACTAAGGCTTTTGTCCCTATCATGAGTTCCTATTTTGGAGGAGCTGGATACTCCCACATTAGAAACCCACCCTGTGTTTAAGGTTGCCTTCGCGGAAAGGCAAGCAAATGGGGCTCACTAAATTCTTCTAAAACTTATTGTAACAAATATATATCTGTCTTCTCATCTATCAGTCCGTCTTCTAAAACTTATTGTAGCAAATATATATCTGACTTCTTATCTCTAAGTCCGTCTTCTAAAACTTATTGTAGTAAATATATATATATGTCTTCTGATCTCTCAGTCCGTCTTCTAAAACTTATTTTAGCAAATATATATCTGTCTGCTTATCTCTCAGTCCGTCTTCTAAAACTTATTGTAGCAAATATATATCTGTCTTCTTATATCTCAGTCCGTCTTCTGAAACTTATTGTAGCAAATATATATCTGTCTTCTTATCTCTCAGTCCGTCTTCTAAAACTTATTGTAGCAAATATATATCTGACTTCTTATCTCTCAGTCCATCTTCTAAAACTTATTGTAGTAAATATATATCTGTCTTCTTATCTCTCAGTCCGTCTTCTGAAACTTATTGTAGCAAATATATATCTGACTTCTTATCTCTCAGTCCGTCTTCTAAAACTTATTCTAGTAAATATATATATATGTCTTCTGATCTCTCAGTTCGTCTTCTGAAACTTATTGTAGTAAATATATCTCTGTGTTCTTATCTCTCAGTCCGTCTTCTGAAAGTTATTGTGATAAATATATATCTGACGTCTTATCTCTCAGTCCGTCTTCTAAAACTTATTGTAGTAAATATATATCTGTCTTCTTATCTCTCAGTCCGTCTTCTGAAACTTATTGTAATAAATATATCTCTGTCTTCTTATATCTCAGTCCGTCTTCTGAAACTTATTGTAGCAAATATATATCTGTCTTCTTATCTCTCAGTCCGTCTTCTAAAACTTATTTTGGCAAATATATATCTGTCTTCTTATTTCTCAGTCCGTCTTCTAAAACTTATTGTAGTAAATATATATCTGTCTTCTTATCTCTCAGTCCGTCTTCTGAAACTTATTGTAGCAAATATATATCTGACTTCTTATCTCTCAGTCCGTCTTCTAAAACTTATTCTAGTAAATATATATATATGTCTTCTGATCTCTCAGTTCGTCTTCTGGAACTTATTGTAGTAAATATATCTCTGTGTTCTTATCTCTCAGTCCGTCTTCTGAAACTTATTGTAGCAAATATATATCTGTCTTCTTATCTCTCAGTCCGTCTTCTAAAACTTATTTTGGCAAATATATATCTGTCTTCTTATTTCTCAGTCCGTCTTCTAAAACTTATTGTAGTAAATATATATCTGTCTTCTTATCTCTCAGTCCGTCTTCTGAAACTTATTGTAGCAAATATATATCTGACTTCTTATCTCTCAGTCCGTCTTCTAAAACTTATTCTAGTAAATATATATATATGTCTTCTGATCTCTCAGTTCGTCTTCTGGAACTTATTGTAGTAAATATATCTCTGTGTTCTTATCTCTCAGTCCGTCTTCTGAAACTTATTGTAATAAATATATCTCTGTCTTCTTATATCTCAGTCCGTCTTCTGAAACTTATTGTAGCAAATATATATCTGTCTTCTTATCTCTCAGTCCGTCTTCTAAAACTTATTTTGGCAAATATATATCTGACGTCTTATCTCTCAGTCCGTCTTCTAAAACTTATTGTAGTAAATATATATATATGTCTTCTGATCTCTCAGTCCGTCGTCTAAAACTTATTGTAGCAAATATATATCTGTCTTCTTATTTCTCAGTCCGTCTTCTAAAACCTATTGTAATAAATATATATCTGACTTCTTATTTTTCAGTCCGTCTCCTAAAACTTATTGTAATAAATATATCTCTGTCTTCTTATATCTCAGTCCGTCTTCTGAAACTTATTGTAATAAATATATCTCTGTCTTCTTATATCTCAGTCCGTCTTCTGAAACTTATTGTAGCAAATATATATCTGTCTTCTTATCTCTCAGTCCGTCTTCTAAAACTTATTGTAGCAAATATATATCTGACTTCTTATTTCTAAGTCCGTCTTCTAAAACTTATTGTAGTAAATATATATATATGTCTTCTGATCTCTCAGTCCGTCTTCTAAAACTTATTTTAGCAAATATATATCTGTCTTCTAATTTCTCAGTCCGTCTTCTAAAAGTTATTGTAATAAATATATATCTGACTTCTTATCTCTCAGTCCGTCTTCTAAAACTTATTGTAGTAAATATATATATATGTCTTCTGATCTCTCAGTTCGTCTTCTGAAACTTATTTTAGCAAATATATATCTGTCTTCTAATTTCTCAGTCCGTCTTCTAAAACTTATTGTAGTAAATATATATATATATGTCTTCTGATCTCTCAGTCCGTCTTCTAAAACTTATTGTAATAAATATATATCTGTCTTCTTATCTCTCAGTCCGTCTCCTAAAACTTATTGTAGTAAATATATATATATATATATATATATATATATGTCTTCTTATCTCTCAGTTCGTCTTCTAAAACTTATTGTAATAAATATATTTCTGTCTTCTTATATCTCAGTCCTTCTCCTAAAACTTATTGTAGTAAATATATATATATCTGTCTTCTTATCTCTCAGTCCGTCTTCTAAAACTTATTGTAGTAAATATATATATATGTCTTCTGATCTCTCAGTTCGTCTTCTGAAACTTATTGTAGTAAATATATATCTGACTTCTTATGTCTCAGTCCGTCTTCTAAAACTTATTGTAATAAATATATATCTGTCTTCTTATATCTCAGTCCGTCTCCTAAAACTTATTGTAGTAAATATATATATATATGTCTTCTTATCTCTCAGTTCGTCTTCTAAAACTTATTGTAATAAATATATATCTGACTTCTTATTTCTCAGTCCGTCTTCTAAAACTTATTGTAATAAATATATCTCTGTCTTCTTATATCTCAGTCCGTCTCCTAAAACTTATTGTAGTAAATATATATATATATGTCTTCTTATCTCTCAGTTCGTCTTCTAAAACTTATTGTAATAAATATATATCTGACTTCTTATATCTCAGTCCGTCTCCTAAAACTTATTGTAATAAATATATCTCTGTCTTCTTATATCTCAGTCCGTCTCCTAAAACTTATTGTAATAAATATATCTCTGTCTTCTTATATCTCAGTCCGTCTCCTAAAACTTATTGTAGCAAATATATATCTGACTTCTTATCTCTCAGTCAGTCTTCTAAACCTTATTGTAGTAAATATATATATATGTTTTCTGATCTCTCAGTTCGTCTTCTAAAACTTATTGTAATAAATATATCTCTGTCTTCTTATATCTCAGTCAGTCTTTTGAAACTTATTGTAGCAAATATATATCTGTCTTCTTATCTCTTAGTCCGTATTCTAAAACTTATTGTAATAAATATATATCTGTCTTATTATCTCTCAGTCCGTCTTCTAAAACTTATTGTAGTAAATATATATATATGTCTTCTTATCTCTCAGTCCGTCTTCTGAAACTTATTGTAGCAAATATATATCTGTCTTCTTATATCTCAGTCAGTCTTCTAAAACTTATTGTAGTAAATATAGCACTGTCTTCTTATCTCTCAGTCCGTCTTCTAAAAGTTATTGTAGTCCATGTCTCTTTCTTTCTCTCTCTATGTACCTAACGCTGAAATACATTATTTATTTCTTTGATAAGATATTCACTAGTTTACCACTGGTGACTCGAACTTAATAAATTTCACAGTAAATATATATTGTTTCCTGTATATATTTAGCAGACAACTGGGATGCATGTAAGAAGAAGGGCTACCCGGCGTTTTCTGAGTGATGATTAGCCAAAAAGAGACGTTTTAAAAGTTTATTCATAATATTTTATTTCTACTAAAACCTAATAACATTAAGTGAAAGGATAAGACAATTCGGCAACAACAGCAACCAACAAAAAGTGTATCGACTGTCGAATCGCATTGTTATGATACCTAACTTATACGGACGGCATAAACTCTTCCGCTGAATATAAATAGTGAGAGCACATATCTCTCAATATTGTAACCATGGCAGTCAAGACAGACGTACAACCACTCTTTTTATCGGCTGTATTATATTTTTTCAATACACTTGTAGCTCTAAGCTCAGCGTTCGTTTTCTTCTTTTCCAGAACTATTACAAGGCCCCAACAACTGGCGACGAGGTATATTAAGGTTGTTTTTGAGAACCTTAAAAAAGGACTAACATAGAGCAATCAACGGTAACTTTATCCGACAACCTCATAGTCCTAAAAACTGGATTTAGCGACGGACCAAAAAGAAAAACTATCTCGTAAGTCCGATTTTTTTTTTAACAAAAGTGGATTTCTTTGTCTTTTATTACGAATAGAAAAACTTATATTCTTTCAAAGAAAAAAAGGTCAGTCATTTTTTATTGTTATTCCGGCCCTGTGTTAATTTTTAACAAGAAAGTAATACATTATATTTCTATTTCTCTTCAAAAGAGAAAAGTTCCACCGCTGTAAGAAAAGAAATTAAAACCTTATTTTTATGTTGACTTTAGTGCTAACCGTGAAATATACGGTTACGTGAAAAACGTACTAAAAAGTGACTTCTTTGTCGCCAAAAAGATTTGATACTTTTGTCACTTTTTACAACTAAAATTATGTAAGCAGCATAATACAAAATAAAGAACTTCTAAAGGCCGTATTCTATAAAGACGCATATAAACATGGAAGATTTTAAATCAACAACGGAATCTTATAGATTATATTATTGTTTGCGCATGTGATAGGAGAGATGTTCTAATTACAAAAGCTGCTCCACTCACCGAGGACTGCTGGACAGACCATCGTTGAGTTCTCTCAATAATGAGAATTAAGCTACAATCTAGGAAGTAAAAACGGAATACACACACGAGGCTCAAATTAAATGTCGAATTGCTGCGGGATCAGACTAAGCAGCTTCAGCTACAACAATATCTTCTTCAGCACCTACGTGGCCAACATCCAGCCAGTGCTGAAGAACATTGGCAAAATCTGAAGTCTGCCATTTTGGACGCATATTGGAGTCGATTGATTTGAAGAAATATAAGAATCAAAATTAGTTTGACGAAAATGACAAAGAAATAAAAGATCTAATCGAGTAAACAAGAAAAGCGCTTGCGTCACATCTCAATGACACGATCTCGGAAGCCAAAAACAGGAAACAGAGAATTAAAAGCCAAAGTAGAAACATCTACAAGAGCCATTAAAAACAAGTGGTGGGCGAACAAATCTAAAAAAATACAACTTGATGTTGATAAAAACGATATGAAGAATTTATTTAGTGCAACTAGAATTCTCTATGGTCCCAGCATACTAGGCATAGCTCCTTTGCGAAGTAGGGATGGCTGTCGAATTCTCAAAAGTAGTAGAAAAATCTTAGCCTGGTTGAAAGAACATTTTGAAGATCTTTTAAACAAACATCCAATCGTCGATGACAATGCGATACATCAAATCCCGCAACGACCTGTGGACAATTCACTGAGCAGAATCCCCTCTTATGAAGAGGTCAAGACTGCCGTCCTTGCTTTGAAAAATAATAAGGCTGTCGGTATGGACAACATCTCTGCCGAAATCTATATGTTGGGTGGATCACTTCTGTATTTACAACTGCATCAACTATCAAATATGGGTGCAGGAAAAAAAACCAACTTATTTAAGGGATGGTTTAATTACAACCATTTCCAAGAAAAAGGGAGGAAGAACTAACCGTGGAAATTATAGAGGTATTACACTACTATCAATAGTTGGAAACATCTAGTATCTTAACAAAGAGACTAACTTCTCTCTCGTTGAGTCTGTTTTACCCGAGTCACAATGTGACTTTTGACCGGCTCGTGGCACCAACGACATGATATTCATTCTAAGGCAGCTTCAGGAAAAATGACTGCAACAGTAATCGCAAATGGCAGCTCTACAGATCCATTCAAAATAAAATATGGGGTCAAACAGGGATGTATAGCTGCACCGACCTTGTTTTCAATCTTTATTGCGGCTGTACTGAACCTAATGGTGGTCAACGTCCACCTGGTATATCCATAAACTATAGAATGGATGGTTGAGTTTACAACTTGAGACGTTTGAAGACCAGAACTAGAACAAATGTTGATTCTCTTATTGAATTTCAATATACAGATGATAATGCGGTTTGTTCTCTGGTTGAAGATGAATTACAAGCCTCAATTAATGTTATCCCAGCCTTCACCTTAAAATAACAACAGAAACCCTCCTAATATCCAACTAGGCGGCGAATTGCTAGAAAAAGTGGATCGCTTCGCGTACCTGGGGAATCACCTCGCCTCCAATGACACCATTGACGACGAAATCCACTATCGTATTAGGTGCGCGAGTAATACTTTCGGTAAACTTCGTTCCAGAGGCTTTTTTAGTCAACTAAACATTAAGAAAAAGGTGTTTGTTTTACGAACTTAATTTTACGAACTTAACCATATTGTAGTATTATTTTACAAAGAATGAGAGTAATGATTTCTCAATTGTAAAGAAAATAATTACAAAGAAATGTAGCAAAAAATAAAGGCAACAAAATATACATTTTACTTATCAGACACATTTTAGAGTTAATTATAATTGTTTAATTGTATCATTGTTTAAGTTTAATTATAAATGTTTAATTGTATCATTGTTTAAGTTTAATTATAAATGTTCTCAATCAAATAAATAAACCTTTTTTTTTTTCATTTCTTTCATTTGCATGAATTTCCTTTGAATTTTTTTTTTAACAAAACAACATTCCTGAACAAACAAATAATTTAAACTGTCCTGATACTAAACTTTATTTTTTCTATCCCAAGGAGAAATCTTTCTAGACTGAGGTAATTTTCATTTTTATCCTAATCAAGAGTGCCTCTTTTTTGGAGAGCTTGATTCCCCACATTTAAAACCGACATTGTGTCTAACCATGCCCCCGTGGGAAAGTTATTAAATAGGATCACATGTAATTAAAATAACCCCTAACTAAATCACTCTCCCTTCAAAATGAGATTCTACTTTATAGGCGATTATGTGTAAACACCCTGAAAACTTTGCAGAAAGAAGAACAAAAAGAAAAAGACAATTATTTTAGAAATCAGAGTGGGAGTTTGAATTACCTACTAGACACCATTCTCGAGTGTCCTCGATCTCTCTGTACAGGGGTTTGTCACGACAACCGGACATGAGGATAATTCCCCCTATACGTAAACACTGACCAAATATGCAAAATATCATAGTATTTGCAGCACAAATAAGATCGCCTTAACACGGCTATACACTAGCTCATACGAGGAATGGTGCATTTTCTCCTAGTGATGTTACCTCAAGTAACAGCACTTAGCTGGATACTCCACCAGACCAGATGAATTATTGTCCTAGAATCCGATAAAACCAAGACGAATACAAGAAAATATACTACAACATAGTTAACTGGTTAACTGGGGAGAGCAATATTAATGTTCTTAACTTCTTTATTAACTCAACGTTTGAGAAATAAAAGTGAACTTTAATAGAATATTCGAATATCTATGTATCTCATATAGCAAGATAAGTTACTCTTCTATTAACCTGGATAAGTTTATTTAGAGTTTTTTTGTTCAAAACAAACCTGATGCACACCTGTTAAGTTAAAACGAGAAAAAAATGGCTGAAATTACAGAGTTTCGATAATCGCTCAAAAAACGATAATTTAGCAAAATACTAGTAGAACATTACATTTTCCCACGATTGGTGACATTTATTTGATGTGGTTAACACCATTTTGTATATTTTTCGATTTTTCACCAATTATCAAGGATCCCCGTGCTGGGCTCATGAACAGACATTGTTCCCCGTTCTAACTAAACAGGTGGACACCAAATTTGTGTTGAACAAAAAACAACTCTTTAAAATAAGTTAAAACACAAATAAACTAATCCAGGTTTGTACAAGAGTAACTTATCTTGCCTTTGGTAACATTTATTTGTTGCCTATTTGTTGTTTTTTACCCTTTTTCATTCTGTTAGTTGTCGTTATTAATGCCCGAAGTTTCTTTACTGGAATAATTTTGTTTTCGTTATTCTCTGTTCTCCCTTTTTTTTTCATTTTACTTCGGTAAAAGTTCTCAGAAATCAAGGGGCCTCTTCCTGGGGCTGACACTTGATATCTATATGAGATACACAGATATCCGAGTGTTCAATCATAGTTCTACTTTATTTCTCAAAAGTTGAGTTAATAAAGAAATGAAGAACATTGATTCTCCTCTCCCTAATTGACCAGTTAACTATTTTATAATATAGTTTTCATGTGGTCTATTGATCTTACCGGATTCTAGGACAAAAATTCATCTGGTCTGGTGGATTATCCAGCTAAGTGCTGTTACTAGAAACAACATCACTTGGAGGAAGTGTGCCAGTGTAGCCATACCATAGGGAATCTTATTTAGGCTTTGAATACTATGTTATTTTGCATATTTGGTCAGGGTTTACTTGTTGGGGAAGTATCCTCATGTTTGGTTATTCTGACAAAACCTGGTACAGAGAGATCGAAGACAATCGAGTATGGTGTCTCGTAGGTAATTCAAGCTCCCCACGTTTTGTATTGTTTCCTCTTATGTGAAGCCAATTTTGTACCTGGTATTAACATACATGGCATTCGATCACATCTTATTTTTGTAAATTTTTGTGGCGACAAAATCATAAAGCCAAGAAAACTTTCGATCAAATTTACAGATGCCTTCCCCAATAAATTTTTTTCAAGCATTCCAATAAATTATTTTTCGCCAATTTTTCAAAAAATTCGTTTCAGTCTTCTAACCTAATTCTAGCTGGCAGCCACTTAGACTTAGGTTTGGTGGGAACGTTTTTTTAACTGCCCTAAAACGGTAGAATGGCTCGAAAAGTGGTGATCATTTTACGATATTTTTATTTACGTAACTGATTCTCCATTCTAAATTCTAATATAATTGTTGCTTTTTTTGTTTTTGTTTTTCTTCTTGTTTTTTTTTCAGGACGTTCACGCGTAATCGCCTAAAAAAAGTAAAATCTCATTTTTTTTGTGGTGTGAGGAGGATCTAGCGACTGTTATTCTACAAATGTACTCCCGAAAAAAACTTTCGCGTTACGGACTTATTTTTTATGGTAAAGAAAATAACGTCGTAATAGGCAATACAAAAATCCAAATTTACAGAAACGAAATTGCTCCAATCAAGAAAGTTCAGAAGTAGCTGAATTTGTCCTGAAAATGATTTCTACCGGATCTTCGTGGGGGAGAAGTACAGCCTTTGCAACGACTATATAAAAAATTATTTTAATTAAAGGAAACAAAAATAAACATGGATTTCAAGTGTATACATTTTTATTTTGAACTAGACGAATACCCGTCCCAGGACAGGTAAAAAAAATTCCCGACCAGAAGTTTTGCACCATTTTTACGCCCCTTTATGAAGATTAAAATCAAAATATAATGCTACTAAATATTATGTCTAGAAGCCTTATTTGGTGTATGTGTACTAGTATAGTATCGACTGCAAACCGGAGATCACGTGACACCAATCGCATCGCCTCCACGTTCCTTACAAAAAAAGGACCGGGAAACCAGGGTATTTTTGTAAATACATTTATTCAATTTTGATACCCAAACGGAAAAAAAATCACATTTATTCAATTTTTTGTTTCAAAAAACCTTCTGTCCGTTTCAAAAAACTTTCTGTTTATTTTCTATTTTTGTAAATACATTTATTCGATTTTGATACCCAAACGAAAAAAAATCACATTTATTCAATTTTTTGTTTCAAAAAACCTTCTGTCCGTTTCAAAAAACTTTCTGTTTATTTTCTATTTTTGTAAATACATTTATTCGATTTTGAAACTCAAACGGAAAAAAAAATCACATTTATTCAATTTTTTGTTTCAAAAACTTTCTGTCCGTTTCAAAAAACTTTCTGTTTATTTTCTATTTTTGTAAATACATTTATTCAATTTTGATACCCAAACGAAAAAAAATCACATTTATTCAATTTTTTGTTTCAAAAAACTTTCCGTACGTTTCAAAAAACTTTCTGTTTATTTTCTATTTTTGTGAATACATTTATTCGATTTTAAAATTGAACAGGAAAATAAAATCCACATTTGTTACATTTTTCGTTTCAAAAAAATGTTCTGTCTATTTTCTTTGATAAATTAATTGTTTTTCTGATAATCACTTGTCTGTTTGTATTTCAATGACTTCAATTTCAAAAAACGAACCGCCCGGTATGCTTTTGGATGATACGCAAAAACGGTGCGATTAACATCACGTGATCTCCGCTCCGCAGCTGACGCATATCGGTACCATACTCGTACACATTCACCGAAGAAATTAAAATTCAGAGAATCATGTTTAATTAGTGTCTAATGACTATGGATCAAATTTAATGCAAATCTGAAATATTTGAATTTCCAAACAGGAGGTTGGGCCCATATTGTGTCCCCTAAAAAACATTTAAAATACTTCAAAGAAACTGAAATTTAGAGAATATTTATCAATGGATGTCTAATATCTGTTGTTAAAATTTCACAAAAATCGGAGGTATCTGAATTTTCACAGAGGACTCCACCCTTCTCTTTACCCCCTTGGCATAAAACTTAGTTAAACTAACAGGATGCTCTTTTGCAACGATAAACGACTACTGACATTTAAATGTTAATTATAAATTTATTAATAAAAGAATACTACAATTAAAATTTACAGTGAAGTAAAACATCGCGTAGTATATTTATACGAAGCATAGAGGGGTAATAGTTATCAAAATCGGTTATTGTAATCAAAATCGGTTATTGTAATCAAAATCGGTTACAGTTATCAACATCGGTTATAGTAATCAAAATCGATTATTGTAATAAAAATCGGTTATAGTTATCAAAAGCGGTCATAGTAATCCAAATCGGTTATAGTAATCAAAATCGGTTATAGTAATCAAAATCGATTTTGATTACTATAACCGATTTTTATTACAATAACCGATTTAGATCTTTATCTTTTTAACGCAGGTCCCATGAGCTGGACAAGAACCCCCACCTGTTTTTACGGCACTAGATATCTGGTGCGTGACTTGGCAAGAAGAAAGGTTTCACGAAGATGTGATGTCAAGCATTTGTCTTGTCTGGCGTCTCTTTAATATTCCACCAGTCGGTTCAAAGACAGTTAAGATCCTCTTAATCAGATAATTCCATGAGGTATTTTGCAGTAACGAATGATATACATTACGTCTAAAATTCAAAGAATTTTTACCCCCCCCCCCCCCCAAAAAAAATGTAATCACGTTACAAATGAAATCATTATGTTTATTCAAAAAATTTGTAGGCGCGAAATAACTTGAACTGGTGATGCTTAACTTGTTACTCTAAACTACCACTGCCAGACTTTAACGGAAAATGAAGAGATTATCACAACAAAAGAGAAACGTTATCTTTGCAGAATTCATTTTGAGGCAATAATGAGAAATAAGAAATCATGATTTAGCCATGTAGTTTAGCCTGGCTTGTTGTGGTAATTGAACTTTTGTCTGACGGAAGGCTAACATATCGGATGGTCATTCTCTACGACGAAGGTGAATAGATCCGCAGTGAGAACGAAGTCTAATTATTACAAAAGTTTTATGATCCGACATGATAAAGTTCAATCTTAATTTAGACAATATGACCTAACCAATTATTTCTGGAATGAATAACATTTCTTCATGAATAACATTTCTTCATAAATAACATTTCTTCATAAATAACATTTCTTCATGAATAACATTTCATGAATAACATTTCTTCATAAATAACATTTCTTCACGAATAACATTTCTTCATAAATAACATTTCTTTATGAATAACATTTCTTCATAAGTAACATTTCTTCATAAATCACATTTCTGGAATAAATAACATTTCTTCATGAATAACATTTCTTCATGAATAACATTTCTTCATAAATAACATTTCTTCATGAATAACATTTCTTCATAAATAACATTTCTTCATAAATCACATTTCTGGAATAAATAACATTTCTTCATGAATAACATTTCTTCATAAATAACATTTCTTCACAAATAACATTTCTTCATGAATAACATTTCTTCATAAATAACATTTCTTCATAAATAACATTTCTTCATGAATAACATTTCTTCATAAATAACATTTCTTCACAAATAACATTTCTTCATGAATAACATTTCTTCATAAATAACATTTCTTCATGAATAACATTTCTTCATAAGTAACATTTCTTCATAAATAACATTTCTGGAATAAATAACATTTCTTCATAAATAACATTTCTGGAATAAATAACATTTCTTCATAAATAACATTTCTTTATAAATAACATTTCTTCATAAATAACATTTCTTTAAAAATATCCGTCGAATTTATTAACAGAATTCTGTGCACACATGCACGTTTGTAGTTTTGTAATTATTGCAATTAAATGACATATTTTCATTATCTGCTGGTTTGATGATGATTCCTTTCTGTAAAGCAATGAGCCAATGTTCAAGCCACATCATACATTAAATATCAGATTGTTATGAAACCGGCAAGTTCAAAGGATTAGACAAAGCCATGTAAACTATAAAGCACTTCCAAAATCCCCTCGTATCTCTTCCTCATAAGCTCTCCTTTGTGCAGGAGGTCTCTTAGTACATCCAGATACATTTGAAAGGAACACAAGACTGGGCAGGAGAACGGGGAGTCCATGGATAAAAGGGAATGTCGGAACAAATGGGATGACGCGTGCAGTCGGTTAGAAATATCTTGTTTTCATAATGGGAGTCAGTTGTGGTGTTTTAGTGAGCATTCCAAACTGATTTGCTCACACATACATAATACACAGACATTCTGTGATATATGTATGTGTACATGAGGCACACACACACACACATATATATATATATATGTGTGTGTGAGTGGGGGATGTGTGTGTATGTGTAATTGTGTTGTTACGTTAATAACTGTGAAGCCCAAAATCAATAAGTAAAAACACACTCTAAATAGCTATTGCTCATATAATGGTTCTTTTTTCTATGAATAAAATCATACACATCTGACATTAATCAGTTAAAAGTGTTAATTAAAACTACGTTAATATCTATGTGTCAGGTAATAGAGCTCGTATATAGCAGCTTCGAAACGTAAGTGCGAATTTTACTCCAATATATTTATATATATATACAGGGTGATTCATAAGTCACTTAGCTATTTATTTTTGAAATTCTAAAGTTAAAAAATACGGTAATACAAAACAGAAAGTTTATTCAACAAATTCATTGATGGGAGTTTAAAATTACAGCAAATTTTCAAAATTTCCACCTTCGTACTGCATGCATAGCTCCATTATTTTTTGCAAGGAATTAACGACTCTTTGTAGTATATTTGATTGATTAATTTTAACAAACTCGGCAGTGATTTTTGATTTGAGGTCGTCATTGCCTTTCAACAAGTGTGGGAGATTCATCAAATTTGGCCGTATGAATAACAATAAAAATTCGCTCTTTAATTGTAAATGACATGCGGCCTGAAAAAAAAACATATGATGATTTACACAAATTTAAATAAATAAATTTTAATATATATAGAAACAAATATATAAACGAACAAATTTAAAATAACAAATAGCAGTAATTAGAGAGTAAGATAACAATCATCAAAAGTTCATAGTATGTTTGTGCGTCATATGGTAATCATTTTAAATAGCTAAGTGACTTATATACATTTGAAGAAAAGTGGGTATAAAATGATCCGACGTAATGAAAAAACGAAAGCCGGAAACTGTTATTTATGTATTCATCAACGTTTCGTTTTTATTGAAAGACTTCCTCAGGATGAAGAAAACAATGTAGAAAAATCATACAGCATATTAATTTTGATTTGTCAGAAAGTCACGTACTGAACACTTTCAGTTTTTAACTTTCCTTTTTTCATTTTACACACACACACACACACACACACACACACACACACACACACACATATATATATATATATATATATATATATATATATATATTTAAATGTTATGTTTTTTTGAAATGTGAAAAAATAAAAATGATAAAATAAAAACATGGGTATTGGAATATAATATGAACCTGACTTATATTTGCTCTGTTGTCACTAATTAACAATCATCGAGCTGAATCTTTTAAGGAGACTGCAAAGTAAAAGGGCACTGATAGTATATGCTAATACATATATTGTCATTAATAATTATATATATATACATATAACATGAACCTGACTTATATATATATATATATATATATATATATATATATATATATATATATATATATATATATATATATATATATATATGTGTGTGTGTGTGTGTGTGTGTGTGATCAGTCAGCGGAAAACTATAAACAGACAAGTGAAACAAAAATAGTAATAAATTTTATTTTTTTTAAGTGAAAATTAATGAATAAACAAATAAACGTGCAACTTACAATTTCGTGCTGAGTTTATTATACGATTTTAAAAGATGTTGTATTTACGTATATATATATATATATATATATATATATATATATGTGTGTGTGTGTGTGTGTGTGTGTAACACTTACCTCCTTCGCACTGCCCCTCTTCTTGCTTAGATTTTTACAGAAATTAGCAGAAAAAAGGGTCAGTTTTTAAAGAGCATATACATTGGCGCAACAATTATTCTCTCATAAAAACCAGTTTCCTGGACGTATAAAATCTGCTGTTTCGTACACGCACATGCATATACACTCACATACGTACACACATATATACATACACTACATGCTTGTATACACATACGTATAAACTACCATGCATATACACTCACATACATATACACAAACATGCATATACACTCACATAAATATACAAACACATGCCTATACACTCACATACATATACACGCACATGTATATACACTACATACACATACACGTACATGCATATACACGCACATACATATATGCGCACATGCGTATAGACTCAGATGCATATATACTCACATACATATACACGTACATGCATATACACGCACATACCTATACACGCACATACATATACACTCACATACATATACGCGTATCTGCATATACACTCACATACATATACATGCACATGTACATACACTCACATACATATACACGCACATGCATATACATTCATACAGGTATACACCCACTTGCATATACACGCACTTACATGTACATTAACTTTAATATAAATGCACATACATATACACTTATATTTATCAGCACATGAATATGCACTCACATACATATACACGCCAATGGATATACACTCACACACATATACACTCAAATACATATACACGTACATGTATGTACACTCACATACATATACACGCACATGCATATAATCTCACATACATATACACGCACATGCATATACAATCACTTACATATACATGCACATGTATATTAATTCACATGTATATACACGAAGATACATATACACGTAACATATACACGTACATGAATATCCACTCACATGAATATACAGACACATGTATATACATTTAAATACGTATAAACGAACATCTATATACACTCAAATACATATACACGCACATGCATTAACACTTACATACATATACACGCAGATACGTATACACTTACATACATATACACGTAGATGCATATACATCTACATTCATATACACTAACTTACATATAAACGTATACACTCAAATGCATATACACGCACATACGTATACACTCACACAGTATATACGTACACGCATAGACACGCAAATACATATACACGTACATACATATACACTCACATACATATATGTGTACATACATATACACCCACACACATATATACTCACATACATATACACGTGCATGCATATACACTCACATAGGTATACACACAAACACATATACACTTACACACATATACACCTACATGCATATAAACGCACATACATATATACACACATGCATGTACACTCACATACATATACACGCACTTACATATGTACGCACAAACCTATGCACACACATGCATATAGACGCACATACATATACATGCTAATGAATATACCCTCACACATATATATACGCACATGCATATACATGCACATAAATATACACGTACATACGTATACACGCACATTCGTATACACTTTGATATACACGTGTATGTATATAGACTCACGTACATATACACGCACATGCCTATCTCACTTATATACTAATACACGCACATGCATATACACTCACATATTTGTACACCGACATGCATATGCACGCATTTTCATATACACCTACATAAATATGCAAGCACCTGCATATAAACTCACATGCGTATACGCGTACATGCATATATACTCACCTACATATACGCGTAGATGCATATTATATCACATATGTATACACGCACATTCATATACACTCGCACAGGTATACACACATATGCATATACACGCCCTTGAATATAGACGCACATACACATTATACACTCACATTTATCCGCGCATGAACATACTCTCACATACATATACACGCCAGTGGATATACACTCACATGCATATACACTTACATAGGTATACTCGTACATACGTATACACCTACATGGATATACTCGCACATACGTATCCACGCACATGCATATAGATTCGCATACATATACACGTACATGCATGTACACTTACATACATATACACGCACATGCATGTACACCCATATGCATATACACGCACATACATATGCACTCATGTGGAAACATAGACATGATAAAATAAACGGGAAATAAGGAGTTTATAGATTTATGGACACCAGAACGCGGAAATTGATAGCTTTCGTATTAATCTACGCTTATACATGCGCCAATAATCTGTATTCTTTTAATAATAATAAGGCTAAACGAATTAACAACTAGTAGTAGTAGTAGTAGTAGTAGTAGTAGTAGTAGTAGTAGTAGTAGTATCTCTACTACTACTGCTGCTGATTCTAGTACTACCAACGTGAGGAGAAAGGAAAGGGCATTGATTGTTCTTGTTGTGTTGTCTTTGTTCTTTAATCTCGTTATTCAATGGCCGCCTTCCCCTCGTGGAATGCCCTTCCTCTTCCATTCAATTCACCCCGACTTACTCAATCGCTAAACCAAAAGTAGACCATCGAATGCCAAATGTTGCCCCCCCCCCCATCGCCTTTCTTATTGATACAATTTTATGTCCTTTTTTTTTTTACTTCTTCCTTTGGAGAGCCCGCCTTTGCAGTTTATTTAGTGCAACATGATTTCTCAAGCAAATCCTTTTTACACTAATTCACCCGCCATTTTTTTTCTTCTGAAAGTCCATTATGCATAAAGCGTCGATAAATTCTTGCAGAATTAGTGAAACCGGGTGGCTGAGTGCATTCGCTTTTCAAAAAAAAGAAAAAACAGAATCTCGGTTTGGGCGTTGAGAAACAGAAGCGAAACTAACATGGCGGAATTGGTCAATCAATACGCACGCAAATGTGTCTGATATCAGCGATGCCTAACCATAGACTCAACAAATATTAAATATCTTCTATAGAACAACAAAGAAAAGCACCAGAAAAGTCTTATTCATGTTTATATCTTTCTTCATAATGTTTAGTGTTTTAAGTGAAGAAGGCTAAATGATTTAAATTTGTATTTATGATCGTGTATTTTACTGTTCGAAAACTGAACGACTCACAACTAGTTTAATGTGCTACATATGAGACTTTAATCTATTGACACCATTATTGGCGTCTACAAATCGACTCTTTTTCATTTGGTTGCAATGTTAATGGCTCTTCTGTTTCTTAATAGTATGGATCTCATCCGAATTGTTTCACTTACCTATCGTTTCTCTCTCTTTTTAAAATTGATTTTATATGAATTGATCGAAGTTACTTAATTCATCCATGACCCGATTCAAGACGTTGTTCTGTCGACATTTGCTTTTCCTGTAACTATCAAACGATTTGAAAAGGAAGAACACGCAAAACTGAATTTCATAACCCCATTCATTGAAAACAAATTTTAAAACACACTAATTGCATGAATCCAGCGAAACAGTCAATTTTCTAAAAAAAAAAATGAAATCGTTTAAAATCAAACCTGTGCAGTTGTTAAATATTTGGTATTATCCGTAATAAAGATAAGAAAATAATTGAAAATGGAAAACTATTAAAGTCTTATTTCATAATCTTCTTTCTATTTTGTTATTCATTTGTTTGGCATTGTTATTTCTTCTTCTCATGTTATTAGCATATGCAGTACTAAGTGCATACATTTCGTATTAAATCACATCACTCTCTTTACAGAATACATCATTCTTTTTACAGAATACTTTCGATACCAATTTCCAGTGAATGACATCACTATTTTTACAGAATACATCATTCTTTTTACACAATACTTTCGATACCAATTTCCAAAGAAATCACATCATTATTTTTACAGAATACATCATTCTTTTTACACAATACTTTTGATTTACTTTTCCAATAAATCACATCACTATTTTTACAGAATACATCATTCTTTTTACACAATACTTTCGATTCCATTTTCCAATAAATCACATCACTATTTTTACAGAATACATCATTCTTTTTACACAATACTTTCGATTCAATTTTCCAATAAATCACATCACTATTTTTAAAGAATTCATCATTCATTTTACACAATACTTTTGATTCCATTTTCCAATAAATCACATCACTCTTTTTACAGAATACATCATTCTTTTTACACAATATATTTGATTTAATTTTCCAAGGAATCACATTACTCTTTTTACAGAATACATCATTCTTTTTACACAATACTTTCGATTCAATTTTCCAATAAATCACATCACTCTTTTTACAGAATACATCATTCTTTTTACACAATATTTTTTATTACATTTTCCAAAGAATCACATCACTCTATTTACAGAATACATCATTCTTGTTACAGAATACTTTCGATTTCATTTTCCAATAAATCACATCACTATATTTACAGAATACATCATTCTTTTTACACAATACTTTCGATTCCATTTTCCAATAAATCACATCACTCTTTTTACAGAATACATCATTCTTTTTACACAATACTTTTGATTTCATTTTCTAAGGAATCACATCACTCTTTTTACAGAATACATCATTCTTTTTACACAATACTTTCGATTTCATTTTCCAATAAATCACATCACTCTTTTTACAGAATACATCATTCTTTTTACACAATACATTTGATTTCATTTTCCAAAGAATCACATCACTCTTGTTACAGAATAAATCATTCTTGTTACAGAATACTTTCGATTCCATTTTCCAATAAATCACATCACTCTTTTTACAGAATACATCATTCTTTTTACACAATATATTTGATTTAATTTTCCAAGGAATCACATTACTCTTTTTACAGAATACATCATTCTTTTTACACAATACTTTCGATTCCATTTTCCAATAAATCACATCACTCTTTTTACAGAATACATCATTCTTTTTACACAATATTTTTTATTTCATTTTCCAAAGAATCACATCACTCTTTTTACAGAATACATCATTCTTGTTACAGAATACTTTCGATTTCATTTTCCAATAAATCACATCACTATATTTACAGAATACATCATTCTTTTTACACAATACTTTCGATTCCATTTTCCAATAAATCACATCACTCTTTTTACAGAATACATCATTCTTTTTACACAATACTTTTGATTTCATTTTCCAAGGAATCACATTACTATTTTTACAGAATTCATCATTCATTTTACACAATACTTTTGATTTCATTTTCCAAGGAATCACATTACTCTTTTTACAGAATACATCATTCTTTTTACACAATACTTTCGATTTCATTTTCCAATAAATCACATCACTCTTTTTACAGAATACATCATTCTTTTTACACAATACTTTTGATTTCATTTTCCAAGGAATCACATTACTCTTTTTACAGAATACATCATTCTTTTTACACAATACTTTCGATTTCATTTTCCAATAAATCACATCACTCTTTTTACAGAATACATCATTCTTTTTACATAATACATTTATTTAATTTTCCAAGGAATCACATTACTCTTTTTACAGAATACATCATTGTTTTTACACAATACTTTCGATTCAATTTTCCAATAAATCACATCACTCTTTTTACAGAATACATCATTCTTTTTACACAATACTTTCGATTCAATTTTCCAATAAATCACATCACTCTTTTTACAGAATACATCATTCTTTTTACACAATATTTTTGATTTCATTTTCCAAAGAATCACATCACTCTTTTTACAGAATACATCATTCTTTTTACAGAATACTTTCGATTTCATTTTCCAATAAATCACATCACTATATTTACAGAATACATCATTCTTGTTACAGAATACTTTCGATTCCATTTTCCAATAAATCACATCACTCTCTTTGCAGAACATATCATTTTTTTTCACAATACTTCCGATTCCATTTTCGCAGAACTTCTAAATTGTATTTACCTCTTTGTGTTACGTATCTAATCGAGGTGATCACAAGTGAAATATTCATATTCTTAAATTTCTTCACAAAATCGATATAGTTTCGTTCAGCTCAATAATTTACCTATTGTTAGTTGAGTTAATAATATTAATTATTTTGTAGATTGATCATTGATTACATTTGATTTGGGGATCTTCATCATTTGGTTGAATATCAAAGTTGCAAATTATTAGGTTTATTTATGTTTTTGCTCGGTGAGAAAGTTCTATTGTTTACAAGTAAGATTGTACGTTATCATCTTATTTGAACGTAGATTTTGTGGCATCATCATCATCATCATCATCATCATCATCATCATCATCATCATCATCATCATCATCATCATCATCATCATCGTGAAGATATTTGTATTTGTTGTTTTGTTTTCCGCTTCAAATTGTCTCTTCATAGTTCATGTTGCAATTATGTTTCCAGTGCTCAGTAGCCTTTTTTTTTAAAGCATCAATGTTGTATTCTGAGTCTGTCCATAGATCTGAATTGTAAAAATAATTATGCGGATTAAAAGAATATCAATGTAAAGCCTCTCAAGACAGATACATATCATCGTGTATCTTCACTGGAATTTTTTTAAATTTTGGTAATGGTAATAATCTAATAAATAATGAAAACAGAAAATAACAAGATTATTGATTGATGAAATGTTTAATTTGGAAATGTTCAATTTGGAAATATTCAATTCGGAAATATCAAAGGAACTTCATATAGTTCATTCAACGACAAATAGAAATAACTGCTGAACATTTATATAATTTGAGATAGAGAAGAAAATTAAATTGGATTTTTACTTTCATCTTCGAGATGAATATAAACTAAAGCGGCAAGTTATAGCAAAACATCATCTTTTGATCAATGATCAGATGTTCGAACTGGTTGGAACTGAGGAAGTTAAAAACGATCAGAGGAGAGAATTACTTTGCAAGTTTAAATCTGTCAAATAATCTCCTCGTCGAACTTTTTTAGTAAAGAAATATTTTAAAATGTCGATTTGGGTCAATAAATACATGTACGTTGAATCTCAATTTGGTCAAATAGATACATGAACGTTGAATGTAAATTTGGGCCAACAAATACATGAACGTTTAACCTCGATTTGGACCGACAAATACATGAACGTTTAACCTCGATGTGGACCGACAAATACATGAACGTTTAACCTCGATTTGGACCGACAAATACATGAACGTTTAACCTCGATTTGGACCGACAAATACATGAACGTTTAACCTCGATGTGGACCGACAAATACATGAACGTTTAACCTCGATGTGGACCGACAAATACATGAACGTTTAACCTCGATTTTGGCCAACAAATTCATGAACGTTGAATCTCGATTTTTGGTGAACAAATACATGAACATTGAATCTCGATTTGGATCAACAAATACATGAACGTTAAATCTCGATTCGCGACAACTAACGTCGAATGTCTATTGTTGCCAACAAATACATGAACGTGGAATCAATGTTAATGCTGTTTTCATCCAAATCCCTTTCCCTAGTCTCTCTTGAATGACCCTTATTTAAATAATTTGAAGCTGATGAAACATTACAGACTATAGCGATTTGATGAACAATATTTTCTTTGAATTGTATACGTGTCATCTTAGACATTTCAAAATCAAGTGTGTATTTATGCACTACAATGGTCCTTTTTATGTACCTAATATTACTCATGGATTTATTTCGGTTAAAATCAGTAAATACGTTAATGGAATGGCTATTATCACATCCCGAACTAAATCCGATCGAATATGGTCAAACACAGATGAAGAGGAAGCAAGTTACAGATAATTTTGGAACTTGAAGTAGTAGAAGCAGCGCCATTCTATTAAGATGTAATTGCTTAAAAAAAGAAACATTTGCTTATTTGTTCGAGTAAAGATGTTGATGATTTGATTATCTTTTTATAGAATTAAAACGTGATTGTCTGATTTTGTATAACTTCTTACGCCAATTTCTATAATAAATAAGAAAAACTTTAATAAAACATGTTGAACTACATTCGTAGTTTAACATTTGATAAAAATGTTCACAGCAAATTTGAGTTGTTGGCATTCATGTGGTTTCTATAATACTTTCAGTATTTCGAAAACCTTCTGTAATCGCAAAGACATATGCGACCATTTTGAATCGGCACTTTTCAGTTGACTGCCGAACGTATTTCTCTTATTTCTAGTTTATACCCATTGTATCTTCGCATAATTTACCTCCTTTGCTAAATTTATTTGTTCTTTACTTTTTATTATTTTTAATCATCTGATTCTTGAGGTTTTCGTTATATTTTTTCTCACGGTAATCACTTAAAGTTATCTTTTAATTGCATCTTTGTACTTCACGTAAAAACAAAAACGAAATGAGTATTCAGTATTCTTTCTCCTTAACCTTTTTTTTTTGCCCCGCTACAAACTCCGTGATTTGCTCGAAGAGTAAATTAACTGAAAAGAAACTGTTCCATTTCTGGTCATTCTTGTATTGCAACTTTGCTTATTCTAATTACAACAGCGCCATAGATATCTTACAAAGCTGTATCCTTTGATGAAGATCCTAATTAGGGGGGGGGGTGAGTGCAAAGTCACTCCTTCGTAACTACTACGCGCAGGTCACGTCTGAGCCGGAGTGATAGTACCCGTCAAGACGCCATCTTTGGCTTCAATAGTAACGATTGTTTAGAGAATATCTGTTTACAAAATATACGCCCCCAAAACAAACCAATCAGATACATAACGTGAATGTATGGTTTCCGCATAAAATTACCCAACGGCGGTTGACATGCCGTAAAACCCTGCAACCAACCAACCATCCAATCAACCAACCAACGATGATGATGTCCATGCATAGTTTTCCCTATTCTCTCTGCTCCATCCTGATTGTTAAATACTGACGGTTTTTTTTTACATTTGAAGACAAGTTAACGCTAAGATTTAATCGGATCAATTTCTGAAGGCTCTTTTTACCCAAAAAAAATTCATTGACAACTAAAGACAATGCAAAACACAGTGTTCGTAAAGAATGAGAGTTTAAAAAGTTCGAGAACGTTCTGGTGAAAGATAGGGGTTCATCTGTAAGGAGAAATTGACTATACATGTTTGTTTCGGCTGGCCCTCGTTTGCGTTGGCGTGTGTTTAAGTGAATAGGCACTAAGACATGTGTGTATTAGAGGGCTTGTTTTTTTTTAGTAAGAAAATATGTATGTGTTCATTTCGGCTGGTGCCATAACGTTTACACGTATGTAAATAGCGTGTTTTTGTTTTGCTAATGAGAGGGTGTAGGTATGGACTTATGCGTATCTGCGTTCTTTTAGCAGAGTGTGTGTGCTTCGCCGGCCGTTGTCTTTAGAAGTTCGTGAAAGTCTCTCGTTATGCGTTGCTGTTTACCGAGGGCCCTTCGTTCCAAAGATCCTGGCCAGAGTGTATCTTACTCACGTCTCTGAAAAAACAAAAGGCAGAAAGAGAAACAAAGCTGTGTGTTTACATTTGTATAGTATGTACTGGAATTCTCTGATTGGCTGAGAGAAACTACCGAATGGTGATTTTGTCCAATCATGATTCAATACGAAATAACCAAGTTCAATGTCGATGCTTCTTCCAACAACACTCACCACCCTGGGTCGATGTTCGCATGAAAATCAAAAATCTTTTGTACTTCTCTTTTGGAAATTCGAATTTGTACTTCATTTGTTAACGAAATGTGAGTTTTGTGGGGTATAGTTAACCGTACTGAAATTCAAATTTGTTTTTTTGTAGCTTGCCAGGTAGACGATATTTGGAAATTTGAATTTTTTTTCGTCGATTGAGGGAATTTTGCACTTCGGATTTATTTTTGTTGTTATGTCTGGTAGACAAGGTTTAAATCCGAAAGAGTTGTTCTAGAGTCGACGAGTTG
>OY744539.1:81390350-81425350 GCA_963556195.1 Sepiola atlantica | reverse complement strand
CATTTGCATATATTTTAAAGTTTCTAATAAATTAAAATTATGTAATTTACATTTCTAATTTGTATTTTCAAATTTTCTTCTATATACGCAATCGTTATAAGTATTAATAACATTATATAAAGAGATTTTACTTAAAAAAAGGGATAGCGGTTTAAAAACGTTTTTGAATTTCATTTTCAAGAGAGATAATTTACCTCCAGCAAATTTCGCTGATACTACACTTTGATCTTATCCAGAAAGCCAATGAACCATAAATAGTAATGTTTTTGTGACTAGGCATTTTTAAATAAATTTTTTTTTTAAACTAGATTTAATCAGAATATATTTTAATGGAGGTGGGTAGCGTATTATCGCTTTTGTTATCCTAGGAATTACCTCCTCCGTAAGAGCTCAACATTTTTCCTGAAAAATTATTAATATACATAATCTGAAATAAAAACGTTTTTCACTGTTCTGACCGATTTTCATTTCGGCGTTGGAACTTGCCATTGTTTTTAATTTCATCTCAATGAATAAATGCGAAAGTTTTTTTTCTACCTATCCTAACTATACTAACATTAAAACGGTCTATGTTTATTTAATTGTGTGTAGTATATTTTTATTCATCACGATATATTCTTCCCAGACATTAAGCCCTCTTTGGGAGGGGAGGCAGTATAGTATACGTTCGTTCCTAACGATACCATACCCCCTTCTAATTATGTGTGTGCGTGTGGGGGTGGTAGTATACTATTTATTCTGTTGTCATGATACCATTGCGGCAGGCATTACCTCCTACATTTTGTAGGGGGGGGGGGGTCGTTTGTAATGATATCATCCTTTTGGTCATTACCTCATAGTTTGAGGTCAGTGAATGTTCGTATTTAGTTCATCATGATATCCTCTCAGCTTGGGGAAAAATGCGACCGGAGAGAGGATATATTAATTAGTATATTTATATTTATACAGTATTTAATGCAAAACCTGCAATCGTCAGTATGGGAGGAAGAATTCCCCGCTGGTCACTTGGTTCGAACCCCGACACGAGAGTAATGTTTGACTCGGTAGCCGAGGCGCGTATCACGGCTCTAACGCGCATTGTTTAGAAATTGGAAACAAGTATGTGTTCTTCAGCATTATGTGATCTATTCCCCAGCTTCTTTTGTTCTAGCTCGTTCGACTCGTTGGTCTAGTGGTCTCCATT
Source organism: Sepiola atlantica (assembly GCA_963556195.1). Taxonomy (NCBI): domain Eukaryota; kingdom Metazoa; phylum Mollusca; class Cephalopoda; order Sepiida; family Sepiolidae; genus Sepiola; species Sepiola atlantica. The sequence goes on along the minus strand of OY744539.1, from coordinate 81,424,167 downwards.
AATTCACTGTTTTGATACCTCATTGTAATACAGCTTCCTATTCCAGTAGCTTTTTTTCTTATAACCGCAGGTTTATGCAACTCTCTTCCTGCTGACTGTTTTCCTCCTAATTATAACCTTGGTCTTTTCAAGACTAAATAGCAACCACAGCGGCTATCCAGCAAGCAGCCGAGAGAGAACTCAATAGGCGTTGCTTAGAGTTAGGCATTACGCAGAATGAAGGCGTGTTGTCAACTTAACTTGAAGTGCTCTATCTTGCGAGAGCTTTGAAAAATTATTTGTAAATAAATATTATTTTCAAAATAAACCCATATACACATGTGTTTCATTCAAAACCTTCGATCGTCAGTATGGGAGGAGACAAGCCCATGCCGGCCACACGGTTCGAACCCATATACGAAAATCATGTTTGACTCAGTAGCCGAGGCGCGTACCAACGCACATTGTCTAAAAATGGGAAGTAAGTTAACATCTAAATAGCAAACATAGCGGCTATCCAGCAAGCAGCGAGAGAGAACTCAATAGGCGTGGCCTAGAGTAATATATATATATATATATATATATATATATATATATATATATATATATATATATATATATATATATAAATTAATTAAGTTCAAATATTAACAAAATGAACAAAACCATTACTTTTCAAAAGTACTCAATATATATTAGAGCTTTTATATTTAAATAAACATAGTTAGAGTATCCGACAATTGTTTCAGAACCTTCTCGGCTATACTGAGGAGGGGCCGAGAAGGTTCTGAAACAATTGTCGGATACTCAAACTATGTTTATTTAAATATAAAAGCTCTAATATATATTGAGTACTTTTGAAAAGTAATGGTTTTGTTCATTTTGTTAATATTTGAACTTAATTAATTTATATATATATATATATATATATATATATATATATATATATATATATATTAACATAAACATAGTTTGAGTATCCGACAATTGTTTCAGAACCTCTTCGGCTCCTCCTCAGGGATATACTGATGAGCAAAGATTAGATCCGCTAATACACAATCATAAAAAAACAAAAAAACAAATGTGTCTGTTTTTTTTTGTCTTTTGTTTTTGTTTATTATGATTGTATATTAGCAGATCTAATCTTGAGGAGAAGCCGAGGAGGTTCTGAAACAATTGTCGGATACTCAAACTATGTTTATGTTAATATATATATATATATATATATATATATATATATATATATATATATAGAGAGAGAGAGAGAGAGAGAGAGAGAGAGAGAGAGAGAGAGAGAAAATATACGACGATTGTCCAAATTTATTTCAAATTTCAATTGTTCAATGCAAGGTGTATTCAGTAATAAACTAGTGTTTATTATTCTTTCCTTAAGCCAATGCTTTTCAAAGATCGAGATCTTATCATCAGAGGAGAAATACAGATAGATAAGTTTGCTTTCGAAATAACCAAAGTTCAAATATTTGAAAAATATATGGAAAAATATTATTAAAAAATGCAGTGAAAGAGAAGTTCCGTAAAAAAGATATGTGGTTTATCCGGGTTGTAAATTTCCGTTGAAAAAATGTTCAATGAATTGTAGAAAGCGAAAAAAAAAACCTTTGCGTAGGAGCAGTGTGGAGAAAGTGTTGAAATATAAGTAAATCCAAACGCACTTAAAAGGAATTGAAAAGAGAAAAGCTGGCCATTATTGATAACATCCTGGACCATAGAAAAAGGCAAATGACATCTAGTCCAAAGAAAGCCTAAACCTCTTCACTATAGGTTCCATCTACTAAAAGTTTTACTTTTGGTTTATATTTGATCCTATATATATATATATATATATATATATATATATATATATATATATATATATATATATATATAGAGAGAGAGAGAGAGAGAGAGAGAGAGAGAGAGAGTATATATATATATATATATATATATATATATATATATATATATATATATATATATATAAACAAGCCGCGCGTGCGTGGTCCCCCTCTGTGTGTGACTCGATGTGGCGAGTGTAAAATGCAATAAATTTTGGCAATTTGTGGCATTTTTGACCCCTCTTTGACCCCCTGGGACGCAAACCAGAATTTTTCTGAGGTCAGGGATGCTCATTTTATATCCAGAACAATTGCCTCTACATTTTGGCCAAGTTTCAGAAGAATTGAATGGATGGATCAAACGTTATGGGAGGAAAGGGTAATTTTTAGCCATTTTGAGGGCTTTTGACCCCCTGGGGCCGCAAACCAGATTTTTTCCAAGGTTAGCGATACTTATTTTCCATTAGGAACAATTGCCTTCACATTTTGGCCAAGTTTCAGAGAAATTGAATGGATGGATGAAAAGTTATGGGGCAAAAATGTCATTTTTTTCCGTTTTGGGGCCTTTTGACCCCCTGGGGGCTAACCAGATTTTTTTTTAAATCGGAGAATGTCACTTTCTAACCTGACCAAAGTTACAACTTCATGCAAAATTTCAGAAAAATTCAATGGATGGTTGCGGAGAAAAATCCGGACGGACGGACGGACGGACGGACGGACATGCCTCAAAACATAAGTCCAATTATATATATATATATATATATATATATATATATATATATATATATATATATATATATATATATATATATATATAGTATTTACGAAGAAAACGTCTCATATATCTCAATTCATCTGGAGTTAAGTATGTGTATATGTTTATATATGTGTGTGTACAGGATTCACTCCTCACTAATTAACCAGTCAGTATGAATTTGGAACAGAGCTGTTATGGGTGGATAATGTGGGCTATATTTAATATAATTTAGTTTCATGCAAGGGGTTATGGAAGCTTTTTCTGAATATTCAGATACGTCCAATTTTTGAAAACTTTTAACAATAGGTATTGGATATCAATTCATAAATATTCTCCAAATTTCAGGTCATTTTGAGTATTTTAAAGGTCTTTTTAGGGACATAATATGGGTAGAACACCCAATTGAAAATTCAGGGTTTTTTTCAGATTCGAATTACATATCATCCATAGTAATAGGACAATCATTTGAACAAAATCCTCGAAATTGAAATTTTTGAAACTTACGTTTTGAATTTTAGACATTTTTGTAGAAGTAAAATCATGTGATGGATTTTGATCAAAATTAGAATAATGATTCCAAACTTTAGGTTTGATAAAATTATATCTTGATTTTAATCTTTGTAAGGAGGCATAAAAAATGGTGCAAAACTGTTCTGGCACTGGTATTCTTCTAGTAAGTCCCTTTCAGAAATTAAAGTGTCCGGAGATATTAAAAACATATTGTCACTTAGCTATAAGCAAGGTTCCGATAACGTTCGTTGAACCCCCTAGATTGTCTGCTGTTTATTACCCGCTGTATTTAGGCACAAATAGAATTTAATTTATCCTATATACCGTGATAATTTCCGATAGCCTTGGGGATAGAGCGAAAGCGGGCAGAGTTTTGGTTGATTCTGTGAACCGGGTTCGCGCCTTGTGACCGTCTTAAATTGCCATTTCCTACACTGATAAGAACGAAATCTTGAAACGTCGGCGTACGTAGGTAAAAATAATTAAATATTTATTTACATATATATATATATATATATATATATATATATATATATATAAATTTGTTTGTTATTCCACGTATGCTTCTACATAAGTATTTTAAAGATGATTGGTGATGTATCAAGCATATTAAACGATGTTTTTGTTGTAATTATTTTTTATATATGTGTTTAATATTTCAACCAGTCCTCCGCTCTTTGTCAAAACATGATAAGAAATCAATGAAATTGAAACTGTTCAGAAAATTTGAATCTTCCACTTTGTGCAACGTTCATTCTTTGTCTTTACGTGCAAGTTAGTTAATGCGAAATCTCTCTACCGATTAGCAAAGAAAACCGTTTTCTTTTTAAAATATTAAAGTGTGCGCGTTTATCTGGAGTACTATTAAGAGCAACTGATTCCAATATATATATATATATATATATATATATATATATATATATATATATATATATATATATATATAAAGATAAATCTTTATAATTGTTCTATCTCGTATATCGAGCTAAAACCATTTCACTATAGGTTCAATTCTCATATTTTATTATATGTATATATATATATATATATATATATATATATATATATATATATATATATATATATATATATATACATATATATATATATATATATATATGATGGACTCTCCCGTCGATATTTCGACGTATGAGTGGCCTACCAGGGGCTGCCCACGCATGAATTTGAAATTGCAAGGGTTGCGCAATCCCTAACAACCGCTCTCCTGAGTCGGCATTGCTTGATTCCAATGGCAAGTATAGTACAAGACGACTGGAAACAATGCCGAGATAAGCAGAGAGCACATACAGCACCTGGTATTCCCAAATGGTCACCCATTTAGTATATATATATATATATATATATATATATATATATATATATATATATATATATATATATATATATATATATATAAATTTGTTTGTTATTCCACGTATGCTTATAGAGAAGTATTTAAGGGTGATTGGTGATGTATCAAGCATATTAAACGATGTTTTTGTAGTAAATATTAAACTATGTTTACCTACATACGCCGGCGTTTTAAGCGTCCGCTATCATCAGTGTAGGAGATGCTAATTTCAGACAGTGGCAAGATTCGAACCCAGTTAAAGAATCACCACAGTCACGATAAATTACCACGTAAAGAAAGGGAATTAAATTCTATTTATGCCAAGCAAGCACAGACAGTGGACTATCGAGAGAGTGTTCAACGGACGTTGTCGGAACATGACGTATAGCTACATGACAGTCTATTATTAACTCTCAAACAGGGCGCAACTTCAATTTCTTAAATAGGCTTATAACAATATTCATTTAAGTAAATATTAAATTATGTTTACCTATATACGCCGGCGTTTTAAGCGTCCGCTATCATCGGTGTAGGAGATGATAATTTAAGAAGAAGAAGAAGACTTCTTCTTCTTATTATTATTATTATTATTATTATTATTATTTTTTTTTTTTTTTTTTTTTTTTTTACTCATATATAGTATATTATTTTATAATATTATTATTTTTCCATTCATTAACATTCACATTTTTTACTCTTTATTCTATAGTTTCATTTCGTTTCTCATCAGTTCCCTACCCCAATTCAAATGCTTAGTGTTGACTATATATATATATATATATATATATATATGGCATGTTCCGACAACGTTCGTTGAAGAAGAAAAAGAAACCAAGGAACAGAAATTACAAGAAACATCATAAGCTCTTCCCCTTCCCGTTCCCCCTCCCCAGAAAAAAATGGTGCCGACCAAACGAAATATTTGTAGAGGGTCGAGGAAGATAAGACCGAGGAGGGACAGCACAAACCAGACCTCCACTAGAAGAGTGCGGAGAATGTTGGGACCTTGGAGAGGCTTATTGCCACCCAAATCCCAGAGAAGACCAATTGTCCTTACCAGCAAGAAATAAATGGTAAGAGGCTGTTGCGATACCGTATCGTTATCGAAAAAGAGGCGAAGAATACTGGAAATCAAGGAAGGCTTGTTGTCACTCAGACTCCAGGAACTACCACTGGTTGTTGTCGGTGAGCAATCATTGATGATGATCTGTGTGAGAACTCCTAGTGAGTACAGATAATACTACTACTACTACTACTACTACTACTAATAATAATAATAATAATAATAATAATAATAATAATAAAGGCTGTATCACTAATAAGATACTCTGGACCATTCATAGGCTGGACCAAAGAAGAACTCAGGCACCTTGACCAAAGGACTAGAAAACTAATGACTATGCACAATGCATTGCATCCAAAAGACGATACGGACAGACTCTACATGAAAAGAAATGAAGGAGGTAGAGGACTGGTAAGTATAGAAGACTGTGTGGAAGACACCGAAAAAGAGCTGAAGAAATATGTAACCCAGAACACGGAAAGACTGATCACCACAGCAAGAGACACCAGCCCAACGAACAACTCCGGAAGCACTGAAACCAGAAACAAAAAGACAAGAAACGATAAGTGGGAAGAAAAACAACTACATGGACGCTTTATAAGACTCACAAGCGATGAAGCCAATGAAAACAGCTGGGCATGGCTAAGAAAAGGACACTTGAACAGAGAAACGGAATCTCTGCTGACGGCCGCACAGAACAATGCGATTAGGACAAACTTTATTAAAGCAAATATAGATAAAACCCAGGAAAACAGCAAATGCCGATTGTGTGGACAAAGAGACGAAACGATAAATCATATAATAAGTGAATGCAGCAAGCTAGCCCAAAAGGAATACAAGAACAGACATGACAGCGTGGGGAAAGAAATACACCGGGAAATGTGCAAACAACTGAATTTCGAATATGCAAAAAAACGGTACAAACACAAACCAGAAACTGTACTAGAAAACGAAAAACACAAAATCATATGGGATATGAATGTACAAACAGACAAACCCATAACAGCAAGGAGACCGGATATGATAATAATCAACAGGAAAGAAAAATCCTGCAAAATCGTAGACTTTGCCGTTCCAGCGGACCACAGAGTGAAGATCAAAGAGACGGAAAAAAGAAGCAAATATACTGACCTTGCCAGAGAATTGAAAGGAACATGGAACATGAAGAAAGTCAGTATAACACCAATAATCATAGGAGCACTAAAAAACATGGAGAAAAGACTAGGAGAAATAGGAATCAAAGGGATAACTGAGACCATACAAAGGACAGTAATGATCAAAGCAGCTACAATCCTGAGAAATGTCCTCGAATGCGGAAACCAACCCACATAAGCAACGAATGGAGAACAAACACATGGAAGCACAAGACAACAGAACCGGGGAAAATACAACTGCACGAGAGAGGCGCAAGCATAGGCTGACACCACGAAAATTATGGACAGAGGGTCGAGGAGGGAAAGCGCAAACCAGACCTCCACTGGAAGAGCGCGGACAGCTCTGGGACCTTGGGGAGGCTTGTTGCAACCCGGGCCCCAGAAGGGACCAATGGCCCTTATCACCGTTAAATCGGTGGTAGGTGGCTGTTGCGATACCGCAAGGTCATCAGCGGTGATGAACGAAAAGAGGTGGAGCATACTGGAAGTCTGAGGAGACTTGTTGTCACTCAGACTCCAGGGAATACCACAGGTTGTTGGCAGTGGGCGATCACTGACGATGACCAGTGTGATAACTCCCCCATAATAATAATAAAGAAAATGTGATATATATATATATAATAAAATCATATAATATAGATAAATAGATAGATAGATAGATAGGTAAAAAAAAAATAAATAAATAAGGAAATACATGAAATAAAAGGATCTGGGGTATTATAAGAAGAATCTATACGTGAAAATAGATATAGCTTATGTCTAGAAGGATTTTTATTTACTGTGGTTATCTTGTAATGTAATGCGAGTTTGTAACTGAAATATTAAAGGGGTCTATTTAGTTATTTAATCTGACGTGTGCGTATAATGTATTACTTGTCTCTCCGCGAAAGCTAGATAGAAGATCGGTATGTATTTTAGAGAAAATCTAAGCATTCAAATGGGAGGAATTGACGCACATACAGAGTAAAGAGTAAAAATAAATAAAAGTGAATAAATGAAATAAAAAATAATTTAATAAAATAGTGTAATATATAGGAATAATAATAATAATAATAATAATAATAATAATAATAATAATAATAATAATAATAATAATAATAATAATCCACTCCCCGCTCTCCTCCTCCGCTTTCCATCCCCTTTTCCTTCTTTTACCCCCCCCCCCTCCCCCCAAAAAATATGGCGCCAGTCTAGGCTGACACCACACAAAATATTTGCAGAGGGTCAAGGAGGATGAGAAGACCGAGGAGAGACAGCACAAACCAGACCTCCACTGGAAGTGCAGAGAGTTCTGGGACCTTGGGGAGGCTTATTGCCACTCAAATCTCAGAGAAAACTAATGGTTCTTACCAGCGAAAAATCAATGGTAAACGGCTGTTGCGATTTGAGGTGGTTATCGGTGAAGAATACTGGAAATGTGAGGAGGCTTGTTGTCACTCAGACTCCAGGGAATACAACCGGTTGTTGTCGGAGAGCAATCACTGATGATGACCTGTGTGAGAAAGCCTAGTGAGTACAAATAATAATAATAATAATAATAATAATAATAATAATAATAATAATAATAATAATAATAATAATAATGATAATGATAATAATGATAATGATAATAATAATAATAGTAATAATAATAATAATAAGAAGAAGAAGAAGAAGAAAGGAAAATGTGATATATATAATAGCATCATGTAATATATATATATATATATATATATATATATATATATATATATATATATATATATATATATATATATATATATATATGTGTGTGTGTGTGTGTGTGTATATATATATGTAAATAGAAAGATGGATACATTAATAAATAAATAAATGAAATAGATTAATAAATAAATAAATAAATGAATAAAAAGTATATCTACCGTCTATAAGGATAAATATTTACTGAGATTTTCTTGTAATGTAAACCAGCAGTTAATGTAGGATGTAGTCAATCTGTAATGCTGGACTGTAACTGAAATATTAAATGGATTTATTAAGTAAGTGTATCTGCCGTCTGCGTATGATGTTGTATTAGTTGTCTCTCCACGAGGGCTAAACACAAGATATGTATATTTTGGTGGGAAAATCTAAGCATCCGAATAAACTGACGAAAATACAGGGTAGTGAGTAAAAAAAAGTGAATGTGAATAAATAAAAAATTGATAATATAATAAAATAATATAATATATATGATTGATAAAAAAAATAATAATAATAACTAGCGGGACCCAGTGGAAATTCTACTGTGTTTCTCTCTTTCTTTCTCTCTCTCTCTATTTTTTTTTTGTTTAGCAGTTATATTTAGTATTTTTTTATTTATAAGTTTTATGTAGTATTTTTTATTTAGCAGTTTTATTTAGTATTTTTTATTTAGAAGGTTTATTTTGTATTTTTTATTTAGACGTTTTTTTAGTATTTTTTATTTAGTAGTTTTATTTAGTATTTTTATTTATAAGTTTTATTTAGTATTTTTTATTTAGAAGTTTTATTTAGTATTTTTTATTTAGCAGTTTTTTTAGTATTTTTTATTTAGGAGTTTTATTTAGTATTTTTTTATTCAGAAGTTTTATTTAGTATGTTTATTTAGAAGTTTTATTTAGTATATTTTTTTAGCAGTTTTTTTAGTATTTTTTATTCAGTAGTTTTATTTAGTATTTTTATTCATAAGTTTTATTTAGTGTTTTTTATTTAGCAGTTTTATTTAGTATTTTTTATTTAGCAGTTTTTGTAGTATTTTTTATTTAGCAGTTTTATTTAGTATTTTGATTTAGCAGTTTTTTAGTGTTCTTTATTTAGTAGTTTTATTTAGTATTTTTATTTATAAGTTTTATTTTGTATTTTTTATTCAGCAGTTTTATTTAGTATTTTTTATTTAGCAGTTTTTTAGTATTTTTATTTAGCAGTTTTATTTAGTATTTTTTATTTAGAAGTTTTATTTAGTATTTTTATTTAGAAGTTTTATTTAATATTTTTTATTTAGCAGTTTTATTTAGTATTTTTTTATTTAGAAGTTTTATTTCGAATTTTTTATTTAGAAGTTTTATTTAGTATTTTTATTTAGAAGTTGTATTTAGAATTTTTTATTTAGCAGTTTTATTTAGTATTATTTATTTAGCAGTTTTATTTAGTATTTTTATTTAGAAGTTTTATTTAGTATTTTTTATTTAGCAGTTGTCGTAATATAAGCGTATGATATTATATAGTTGTGGTAATGTAACAATGTGATATTATATTGTTGTGGTAATATAAGAGTACGATATTATATAGTTGTGGTAATATAAGACTATGATATTATATTGTGATGGTAATATAAGTGTAGTGTATTATTTAATTATGGTAATATAAGAGTATGATATTATATATTTGTTGTAATATAATAGTATGATATTATATAGTTGTGGTAATGTAAGAATGTGATATTATCTAGTTGTGGTAATGTAAGAATGTGATATTATCTAGTTGTGGTAATATAAGCGTATGATATCATATAGTTGTGGTAATATAAGAGTATGATATTATATTGTTGTGGTAATATAATAGTATGATATTATATAGTTGTGGTAATATAAGCGTATGATATCATATAGTTGTGGTAATATAAGCGTATGATATTATATAGTTGTGGTAATATAAGAGTATGATATTATATATGTGTTGTAATATAATAGTATGGTATTATATAGTTGTGGTAATGTAAGAATGTGATATTATCTAGTTGTGGTAATATAAGCGTATGATATCATATAGTTGTGGTAATATAAGAGTATGATATTATATATGTGTTGTAATATAATAGTATGGTATTATATAGTTGTGGTAATGTAAGAATGTGATATTATCTAGTTGTGGTAATATAAGCGTATGATATCATATAGTTGTGGTAATATAAGAGTATGATATTATATTGTTGTGGTAATATAAGCGTATGATATGATCTAGTTGTGGCAAATTACAAGGTAAATTAGTAAAGTCTCTAAGTGGCTGCCATAGGTGAGCATCAACGGCGAGATATCTGAACGTTTTATAACTAATCGATTAGTAAGTCTAAATTTTGCGTTGTTGAAATGAAAATACGACATACAATAATCTTGAGGGAATCGGATATTTGCGAAAACAAGTTGTAATATCAGTTTTTTATGTTAATGCTTGGAAATGCTTTCAATTTCATACAAACTTGTTGAGCTTAACCAGACAACATACACACACGCAGATATATATATATATATTTGTTTATTATCTATGTACATATACGTTTCGTCTTTTATAATCGGGACCTATCAGCATAGAGATATAACTATTCACTACTGGTCATGCTATTCGAAACCCCGGGCTCCGAGTATCTTACAACTCAAATCCCGACATCTAGAACCACTCGGCCACCGCTGAATAGCTAAATAAATAGTGATAATCTTAACACTTTATTCGTGTGCTTGGTGTCATAAGAGCGTTCACCTTAATGAAAGGAACGATACATTTATAGCTAGCGACGTCGTACTGTGTTAATACTACACTTACAGTGCCTATCTAGAGGGTTTCTAGCAGCTACAAATAATATATATATATATATATATATATATATATATATATATATATATATATATATATATATATATATATATATATATAGTAGTATCAAAATATACGTATGGCAAACTCTCCTCATGTATTGAGTATTGTTGAACTAAATTCTGAAATAAAACTATATTCCTAATATATTACTTTGTAGTATACTAGCCGGCCCTATTTAGCGCTCCCTGGGCATCTAATTGTTTTGTTGGTGGTTGGGTGTGTCAGGAAATCTCTGACATATAACACGTAAACAATGCGAAGCAAGAGAAGCAAACACCCATTTCACCCAAAAGAATGTCTGTTACTGAAATAGCAATTAGAAAAAGTTTTCATGCGATAATTGTTCAAACTGCAAAGCAAACAATTATGTAAAGAATATATCATTTCATATATTGAAAAGTACTCATGTGACGTGTTTTACTTTTCGCGTATAAATATGAAAGTAAAAATGCCATACTTTTGCGTTTTTACATCTAATGAAAACAATTATTCTAAAATATATGCAACTGGCTATAGTTCAAATATTCATAATTCGTTGTGACTATCAGTTTTACACAGACTGTTTAAATATGGAGATTTAAATGTTTCTGCTATGTAAGAAATAAGCAGAGAATAATTTTATCCAATTAGAAACCGCGTTGGCGTTAATGTTTTTAATAGCGCAACGCGTAATGCTTTTAGCATCGCAATTATAAAACAGTAAATAAAGAAATAGCAGCGAGTCTCTATTGAATATGTAAAAAAAAATATTTGAAGCAGAGAATAAAATTAAAATACATGAAAAGACAATGAAAAATAACGGACCAAGAAGAAATAGAGTAAATGTTTTCTTTACATTTTATAAGTTTACAAATGTGTTTTATGTGCATTCATATTGGCAATACTGTATTTAGGGTAGTTAACGACGCGGACTAAAGAGCTGGGTGTGCCTGGTTCGAATCCTGATCGTTCCAAAAATCACGTTCATTTTTTTTATCGTTTACTATGTTCTAGTCTAGCTGTAATTTATTTATCAAATGTCGATGAGGTGACAAATTTAGGTTTTATCACTGGACATAATTTTTGTTTAAATTCAAATAAATAATAATGTGTTGAATAATGGAGGTATATGTAGATGAGGTGAAATCTCTAAATAACAACGTACCATGGGATTTTGTCGGTTTTTTTATTTTTCAAACAAAGGGATCCTTTGATAATCATCTATGTTGATTATTAAATGAAAATAAACGGTGGATATCCGTAAAATTATGTTACCGAAACATTACCCGGTCGTAATTTAATCGATGAAATCGATTTGAATAGTCAAATCTTTGTGTGAAGAACACAGATGAAGATTTTGTAGAACATTAGCTACAGCTGTCTAACTACGAAAAACGGACTGACTTAATTTCATCGATCAGAAGTATAATATATATATATATATATATATATATATATATATATATATATATATATATATATATATATATATGTGTGTGTGTGTGTGTGTGTATATATATGTATGTATGTATATATGTATGTATGTATATATATGTATATATATATATGTTTATATATATGTATGTATATATGCGTATATATATATATGTATATATATATATATATGTATATATATATATATATATATATGTATATATATATACTGTGAATATTTTTTATTAAATATTCAAGTGTATTTACCAGCAGGCAACGTTGTTTCGCACTTACGTCCTCATAAGTGCAGAAAGTGTCGGTTTCAGGCGATCAGACGGTTCGAACGCAGTTCGTAGATTCAGAAGAGATTCACGATCCTACACCCTAGTTCATTATGCCAACGGAAATCACCACATACATTAGTGAAATTAATATACATTTAAAACCAGCGACAGGGTTCAAATGTTCCGAGATCAAATAGTGCTAAAACACGCGGGCGTGTAAGCTCTACTTCCATAACTTAACGACCTCAGATTTTGTATAATTTCAGACAGTGCTCGACAATTAAGATGTATTTATCATAAAGGGGGCCATTAATATGAATATTTTTGTATTAAATATTAAAGTGTATTTATTTACAGACAACGTTGTCTCGAACTTACGTCCTCATCAGTGCAGGAAGTGGCGGTTTCAGGCGACCAAACTGGTTCGAACGCAGTTCGTTGATTCAGATGAGAATCACGATCCTACGCCCATAATAGTATATCATATATATATATATATATATATATATATATATATATATATATATATATATATATATATATATATATATATATATATATATATATATATATATATATATGAATGATAGAAGGATAAACTAAATTATCAGTAAAGTCGACAACGTTTCGTCTTCATCAAAAAAAGACTCCCTCGGGATGGTTTAAGAGAATAAAAAAGTTATAAACACAAGTATATTACTTGGAAATAGTCTGTATGTATAGAATGTAAAAAATGTTCATCCTCTGGGCGAAACATGTGTAATACGTATGTGGTGTGGAAATAAGCCCTTATTTATTTTATATCTTTTCACACGGTATCCAACTGCCCGAAATTAACCAATGGGAGCAGTTTTAGTGGTTTGATTTTTACTTATTTATTTATTTTTCTAATATCTAATCTGCTATTATTTATTTATATATTTTTTATTTAGAAGGTTTATTTTGTATTTTTTATTTAGACGTTTTTTTAGTATTTTTTATTTAGTAGTTTTATTTAGTATTTTTATTTATAAGTTTTATTTAGTATTTTTTATTTAGAAGTTTTATTTAGTATTTTTTATTCAGCAGTTTTTTTAGTATTTTTTATTTAGGAGTTTTATTTAGTATTTTGATTTAGCAGCTTTTAGTATTCTTTATTTAGTAGTTTTATTTAGTATTTTTATTTATAAGTTTTATTTTGTATTTTTTATTCAGCAGTTTTATTTAGTATTTTTTATTTAGCAGTTTTTTAGTATTTTTATTTAGCAGTTTTATTTAGTATTTTTTATTTAGAAGTTTTATTATCTAATCTGCTATTATTTATTTATGTATTTACTTATTTATTTATTATGATATATATTAAAAATAATAATGATGATGATGATGATGATTATGATGATGATGATGATGATGATGATGACGACGACGACGACGACGACGACGACGACGACGACGACGACGACAATAATAATAATAATAATAATAATAATAATGATGATGATGATGATGATGATGATGATGATCATGATGATGATGATGATGATGATGATGATGATGATGATGATGATGATGATGATGATGATGATGACGACAACAACGACGACGTTGACGACGACGATGATGATAATGATGATGATGACAACAACAACAACAACAAAAACAAAAACAACAACAACAATAATAATAATAATAATAATAATAATAATAATAATAATGATGATGATGATGATGATGATGATGATGATGATGATGATCATGATGATCATGATGATGATGATGATGATGATGATGATGATGATGATGATGACGACAACAACGACGACGTTGACGACGACGATGATGATAATGATGATGATGACAACAACAACAACAACAAAAACAAAAACAACAACAATAATAATAATAATAATAATAATAATAATAATAATATTATTATTATTATTATTATTATTATTATTATTATTATTATTATTATTATTATTATTATTATTATTATTATTACCATCATTATAATTATTTACAAGTATGTACAAGACCAGTTTTGGAAATGGTATAAAAATGCTAACCGGGCTCTAACTTCAAGCTTTGTTCCATTAGTATGATTTTTCTGATTAAAGGGGCTAGATTGTAGAAACCGTTTCGTTGTTTAATCGTGTTTGAGTTCATGATAATTGCTGATTCTATAAGTCTGCGTCGCGATTTATTTATAATGAATTTAATGATTCCGGCCTGCTCGAAATTAAAATAGTGATCATTGTGCTGCCAAATGTGAGAAAAAAAGTGCATTTAGGGAATTATTATTTTTTATGTCTCTTTTGTGTTCACCTTTTTTTTAAAAATCTCTTTGTGTTTCCCCTACGTATATTTGATGGCAAACACTGCAGGGGATGGTGTATATACCTGCCTGGGATGTGGGTTTTTTTTTTAGATGTGGTTTCTATCGTTAGTATTCCTAGTTTATTTAGAGTGTTGCAGATTGGTACGTTATTGGTGTGAGTAGATAAAAGGAGACGCCTGTTTAGTAGGGTTAGGTGTCCGATGTATGAGATTTTTGTCTATTGTTGTTAGCAAATATTTGAAGATCCTTTTTCTTCGCATTTAGTATAAAGTAGGTGGGGTATTGCAGAGTTTTTAGTGACTTAATGATGTGTTTGTGTTCTTCGTCTAGGTGTTGTGGACTACAAATTCTGAAGGAGCGTAGAAAGAAACCGATTATCATGCCTCTTTTTATTTTGTTGTTGTGATGTGAATAAAAATGTATGTAATCATTTTTATGTGTGATCTTGCGGTGTACTTTGAACGATAGATTATTATTAGGTGTTATTAGTAGTATATCCAGAAATGGTATTGAGTAGGTTTTCTCTGTTTCATGGGTGAAACTTATGGATGGTTCGATAGTATTTAATTTGTACAAATTGACAAAATACTATTTCCAAGTAATATACTTGTGTTTATAACTTTTTATTCTCTTAAACCATCCTGAGGAAGTCTTTTCTTGATGGAGACGAAACGTTGATGACTTTACTGATAATTTAGTTTATCCTTCTTTCATTCACATTACATTTAAAATACTATTTCCATTTTTATCATATATATATATATATATATATATATATATATATATATATATATATATATATATATATATATATATATATATATATATATATATATTTAGGCAAACATTATTAAATAACACGGAGTGGTTTTGTTTGATGCGACTTTTTTTTATTTTTTCATATTTACATCAATTTGACCGAAACATTAGATGGACAATTCGGAAAATTGAAAAAAAAAAAAAAAAGTCGCATCAAACAAAACCACTCCGTGTTATTTAATAATGTTCGCCTAAATGAAAATATGCTGCCTAAATACACACAATATATATATATATATATATATATATATATATATATATATATATATATATATATATATATATATATATATATATATGACATACTATTATAGAGATATAGAGATATATATTACGGCTAACGTAATTGAAAAACATGCAATGCTTCTGAAATAAAAAAGCCGAAATTGAACTATCATTTTAAAACATTGTCAAACTAGAAAACGAACAAAAAATTACCACACATCTTGAAATTAAAGATCTACTCAAAGCTGACGCCATTAAAACAGGTTCGACAAAAAAATACGACTCACTACAATCTTAACTCGCAATTTAAAAAAAAAGCCGTAAATGAACTCCGAAACCATCCGAATATTCTTATTTAAAAAGTTGACACAAGGAACATATATGTTGCACTTTACAAATTTGACTATTTCACAAAATTACAAACCATTTTAGATGACCATTCGAAATTTTAAAAAATAAAATAAAATCATCACTCAACTCAAAGGTAAACAAGCTTATTACAGTCAATGTCGTAAATGATAGCCATAAACTACACAAAATAATTAGTGGTTACAAACCCAGTTACTTATATCGTACCGTAAAACCCCATAAATCTAACTCACCCTTCCTCCCATAATTTCGCAAGTCACAACCCCTATATACCAATTAACTAAAACAATTAATGAACTTATACCCCCTTCCTTACCAAGTAAATATAGCGTAAAGTCCACCCATGAACTTATACAGATACCCTAAACCATAAAAAATAATAAAATCAACATTTCACCGTACATCGGAAGCTTATTTACAAACGTACCAGCATACAAAATAAATGGCATCATTATTGATAACATATACAATAACCCATCCCTCTCTTTACTTAAATTTAAACCATAAAACACTTAAAAAGTTATTTTTAACCTGCATACCCGAAGTTCCCTTCTACAACCATAAGATAAACATGTATAATTAAATTAATGGCGTCTCCATGGTATTTATAACCGGACCGACCTTCAGCAATTTCTACATAGTCAACCTCGAAAATAAAATATTTAATATAATTACTCAACCCTGTCATGTACGTGGACGATATCTATATTTTAGCAGACGAAAAGTGGGTTGCGATGATGCCTAGGGAAAGTTCGTTGCTTCTCGATTGTTATATGAGTGTTAAATCATCAAAGTACATTTAAATTGGACCAATAAAAACAAGGTAACGAGAACATTTAGCAACTAAATTATCTTTCAAAAATAAGTCTATAAAATAAATATAATTATTTCCTAATTCAGTCGAAATCTTTTTGCACCTTTACGAAATATGTTAGAGAATTGGCACAACTAGTGTTACAAAAATCTTTTACATTCCAAACAAAATGTATATGGTTTCTCGATGTATATAAGAGCCTTCCAGTCTAATTTACTTACCCATGCTTATATGCTCATTGCTTCTATGAACTGCTAAGAAAATTCGCCTGTGCTCGACCTAGACTCCGTCATATCTACTATTTTGCACGTCAGCATGCTTTCTAAACAAAGCTCAAAGATGAAGCACATAAAAAGAGAGGTAACAAAAGCAGGCGAAAGGGTGTAGCAAGATGTTAGTTATATCCTCATAGCATGATAGCACATTTTAGTTATATCCTCATAGCATGATAGCACATTTTAGTTATATCCTCATAGCATGATATCCCCTGTTAATTATATCCTCATAGCATTATATCACCTGTTAGTTATATCCTCATAGAATGATATCCCCTGTTAGTTATATCGTCATAGCATGATATCATCTGTTGGTTATATCCTCATAGCATGATATCATCTGTAAGTTACATACTCATATCATGATATCACCTTTTAGTTATATCCTCATATCATGATATAGATTATATTTTCATAGAATGGTATCACCTGTTATTTATATCCTCATAGCATGATAGCACATGTTAGTTAATAACAGAATAAGTTCGACCCTCTTTCCCTCACCATCAGAACATCCAAGCTTTTTAATTTTGAAACTGAGCTCGTTTTTTAGAATTTAAGGCGTAAAACTTTTCGAAAAATAATGTTTTTTTTTGTTTTTTTAGCTTGTCTGAATGTGTGCGTTTATGTGAAATCAAGAGAAACAATTGAATGGTAATGCCAGGACAGTTGTGGTTGAATACGTAGCGATTATATTTTAAATATGTATTCTTATTCGTGTACGGATCCAAGAGATAAATTATGTATTATTGTGCTTCTGATTGAAACTTTACAAAGTGGCCAACAAAACAATCCATGACACTCATAAAGTTAATGTGAGTATGAGTTCCTATAGTGGCGGGTAGGACATTGATATCAGCATATTTTGTAGTACAGCATTAATTCGGAAAGGACATATAACCTTCTTTGAAACAATTTGTGTCAGTTTAGCACGGTCTGTAGAAATATGAGATCGGAATCTTTAACAACAGTTGTAATTAGTTCAGAGTAATATGATGTCACGCTAAAGACCTAAGATTATCTAAAAAAAAAAAAATATTAATAGGTATATCTATCTATATAACAATATATCGACACAATTCACGATAGCATTTTCTAATTCATGAGCAATTTGTCTGAATTGAATGTGATCATAGAATTTACTATGATATCATGTGGAGACTTAAAAAGCTATTGAACTCTAAATATTTAGTATGGAAGTTATAGTGATTTATTCGATTACCTGTATGTCGCTTTTTATAACTTTGGTGAAATTCAGGGGGTAAGCGAACGCACTTGGTACTTTTTATACACTTTTGATTGGGTTAAAAATAAGCATTTCGTGATTATTGATTTTACCGGAAATGATGGGTGGAACCACCTGTGTATGAACCATTTAAAACCACTTTTTATTTGAACGTTGCCGGATGAACACCCGCTTTTCTGTACGAAAATACGAGCATTGTGTTCAACTCTAAAATAAGAGCTGTTAAAAGAATTGTTCTTTAAAAACTGAATGAACATTTGTCAATTTCAAAAATTAGGATTTGAACAACCGGTTATATACTTTTTTAAGTAGTATATACACTTTGTAAAGAATTGATATCAAAAAAAATGTTGACCACTAAAAGAAGAACAACAAAAAAAAACTATGTTTGACCGAAATATTGTTTATCTGACATTTTGAAAAGTTCTCGCAAAATTTGGCGAAAATATTCTATTGCTCGAATTTATGAGCTCAAATATAGAGTAACATCGTGAAAACGTTGTAAAACTGATAATAATTGAACGAAATGGGCAAAAAGGTAGTAGATCTTCACAGGTTAGATAGTGAATGGCGCTACACCTTCCTAACCATTGATTGTAATTAAAAGACATGTGTCTGTTTCTTCGTTTCACTATCTTTATTACCTATTTCCCACTAACTCAGATCCTACAAACAACAAACATAAATATAAATTTATGAGCCGATAACAATAACATTAAAGAACATAAGTAAATAAAATTCAAGAAATAGTTTAAGAGAAACCATTTTGTTTTTTCAACTTTTTTTATCGGGCTTATAACTCATTGCTATCTTATTTAGCACCTTCTTTAATGATAGGTAAAACGTCACGAAAACGCAAGGATATTGTATAGTCCTTTACGTTGGAGTTATTCAAGGTCAAATAATTGCATGAGAAAATGCCCCTATTTCTTTCGTCAATAAATATCTCGTAAACAATGCAAATCATTTTTAATGGTGTTTGTGTCAAACTAATTTCAAATCTCCAAGCGTCGAGGTTTGTACATAAAGATGACAGCTTCGTCGTTTGTGGCCATAAATTAATTTCTACTTATTTGTAAAAGAATTACATCTACAATAGACATTCAAAAATAAAAGAAACGCATCAGTAATATCGGGTCATTTCTGTACTTTAACATTTAATGACATCAATTATATACAGTTGGAATTTGGTTTAATTATCATTATAAAACTGGCATGTTAACTGCATAAATTTAAAAATAGAATTATATGATATTAATAGACTGTAAGAACTTCACATTTTAGCAAAATAGATCTCAATGACAAAAATGACAGACTATTTTATCAATATCCACGTTATTAAGAATTCGATTATTTTTTAGTTTAAAATAAAATCAGTAATAAA
The DNA here is from genome assembly GCA_963556195.1 of Sepiola atlantica. Lineage (NCBI taxonomy): Eukaryota > Metazoa > Mollusca > Cephalopoda > Sepiida > Sepiolidae > Sepiola > Sepiola atlantica. Next base: position 81,403,800 of record OY744539.1, on the reverse strand, counting down.
ACATAAAAAACATAAATAGGTTTATGAGGGTTTTTTTTATACTTTTGACTAAAAACCAACATTTTTTGAATACTTTAGACTAAACACCAACATTTTTTAAATACTTTCGACTGAACACCAACATGTTTTAATACTTTCGCCTAAACACAAACATTTTTTTATACTTTCGCCTAAACGCCAACATTTTTTGAATACTTTCGTCTAAACACCAACATTTTTTAAATACTTTCGACTAAACACCAACATTTCTTGAACACTTTCGCCTAAACACCAACATTTCTTGAACACTTTCGCCTAAACACGGACATTTTCTGAATACTTTCGTCTAAACACCAATATTTTTGAACACTTTCGCCTAAACACGAACATGTTTTAATACTTTCGCCCAAACACCAACATTTTTTGGATACTTTCGACTAAACACCAACAGTTTTTGAATACTTTCGCCAAAACACCAACATTTTTTAACACTTTCGCCTAAACACCAACATTTTTTGAATACTTTCGCCAAAACACGAAGCTTTTTTGAATACTTTCGATTCAGCATCAACATCTTTAAATACTTTCGCTTAAACACCAACATTTTTTAAACACTTTCGCCTAAACACCAACATTTTTGAATACTTTCGGCTAAACACCAACATTTTTTAATACTTTCGACTAAACACCAACATTTTTTAATACTTTCGCCTAAACACCAACATTTTTTTTAAATACTTTTGACTAAACACCAACCTTTCGTACCTTCAGCTCCTTTTTTGTAAAAAAGAATTGTACTGAAATTGTTATAAATTTCTAAAATAATATACATTTTAATTATATATATATAATATATATAATACATATATTAGATATATATAAATGCAACATATTTATGTACGCATTAGTATTAGAACGTTTAATATTTGCAATATAAACATCTCAATGCACTCCGACACCGCAAACAAATGTTTAAACGATAATTGTATTAATTCAGTTTGATACATACATTATATTTGATTGTTTTAATTAAAAGTATTTAAGAAACTAATATAATAAAAGAAATCGAATTTAAAGATGCCTATTCAAATGCAAAGGTATCAGTTTGATCACTTTCTCCTCCATGACGTCATTCTAACGCCAATTCTTATGATGAACGTTAGCAGACATCACAAAACTTCAGTTGATTTGAAACGATGTATCAAATAGCAATGGATGTGCAAACATAAACTAATCAAAATTGTTCCTTTGAAAAGGAGGTTTATCTCGATATATTGAATATTAAATATTTAATTAAATATTGACATCTGAAATATTTTGATTTTAAATGTAATACCCATTATTAAAGCTAAGAAATAATACAATAATTTCCCTACTACAATGCTTTGTTTTATCTACGGAATCGTCAGTGTTGAGATAATTATTCAATCCGGTCGCAGGATTCGAAGTCATGTTTATAACTCAAATTCCGACGTCTTAACCCTGACGGCCATCATGAACAACTACATAAACGGTGATAGTTTTAAACCTATTGTAAGCAGCCGACGTAAACAGTGTTTAACATTATATATATATATATATATATATATATATATATATATATATATATATATATATATATATATATATATAAACGATATCGTCTGTAGGTACTAAAACGCTTATATATTTAAAAACATTTACAGTTAATGCCCCTTTAATAGTTTTAATAGTTTGGAATTACAAAGTTTGTTGTCAGCAACGATTATGCAAGTTCCGCTCGAGCGTCGAACACTCTCGACAAAAATGACGCTTGTCCCCCGCCTCTCGGTAAGTGTACGTTCATTTCAATTACTGTCTGTCGCGATTTCTCGTGGCCGTATGAGTATAAATGTTAGACTCGTAATTCTAGACTGAATCTATGAACTGCGTTCGATCCCATGCGACTGATGAAAATATAAAACTCTAAACGATATCGTCTGTAAGGTACTAAAATATTTTAATATTTAAAAATATTTACAGTGTATATATATATATATATATATATATATATATATACACTGTAAATATTTATATATATATATATGCCATTAAATACAAAAATACCATCAGAAAAATAGAAAAAAAGGTATAATTAAACAACGAATTCTGTTATTTTCAACAATGTTTGCATATATATATATATATATATATATATATATGCAAACATTGTTAACAATAACAGAATTCGTCTGTTTTATTATACGTGATATATATATATATAAATATATATATAAAAAATAAATATATATATATAAATATATATATAAATAAATAAATATATATATATATATATATATATATATATATATATATATATATATATATATATATATATATATATATATATATATATAGTATGTTTGTAAAGGCTGTGGGCAATGCGAATTCCGGGTAAGATGTAAGCTGGAAGGAACAAAAATAATAAATCGAATTCGAAATGTGACTTACTATTTATTTTTTCTTAAAATCTTACATAACAGCAAGTGTGGTGTTAGCTGTTTGTGTGATGTCCGGATGATTATAAAAATAAGTTATTTAATATTTCGGGGAAAAAGAAACTTCCCTTTGCAAAAATAATAAACACCAGAGGAAAACTACGTCTCTGCACATTTTGAATTCGATTTATTATTTTTGTTCCTTTCAGATTACATCTTACCCGGAATTTGCATTGCCCACAACCTTTTAAAAACATACTACTACTATTCCCAGCAATGCTTCAAACACACTACGATTCTCTCTCTCTCTCTCTCTCTCTCTCTCTCTCTCTCTATATATATATATATATATATATATATATATATATATTGGTAAAATAAGGTGGAAAAAAACAGCATAGAGCTTGATTATTCGAAAAGAAATTCAAAATAAGAACGTAATATTTATTTATATATTGTATTACATGGTACCGTCGGTTTCGAATCCAGAAGTTATAAACCGTAGGCGTATTAGATCCAACCCTTTTTGGACAATTTTAAGGCAGGGTACTTCATCGACATTTATCATCTGATTAATTTAATATTATTCATATTTATCATTCGATATGAAATTACTTTATTAATAGTATGTTCCCTTTAACGCTTATAGTAATGATCGCTAGATTTCGACTGTTATTTGTATTTTTTGTGTGTTTGTTTATTTTGTCGTCGATATGTTTTGTCAGTGACGTAATCTTAACTCTGTTTTTTTTTTGTAAAATATGCCGCATTAAACCGTTGATAAGAAAAAACAAGCGAATAAATAAACAAAGTGTCCGGCGAGACATTGTGACACGTGACTCCCCAATTTCCAACCAAGACTCACAAAAATGACGGATGAATGTCAACAAAATGCGATCATGTGTTGAACACTTGTTAATCACTTGTTGATCACTTGTTGATTCGAAACCGACGGTACCATGTGGTTTTAAACTTCTGTAATACAGTATATATATATATATATATATATATATATATATATATATATATATATATATATATATATATATATCGCATGACCGGTAGTGAATAGTCATATCTCTATGCTGATGAGTCTCGAGTGAAAAAGGACGAAACGTATACGTACATAGATAATAAACAATAACAAATATTTATTATTATTATTTGTCGCTCCTCGAAAAAGTAGAGCACTGTAAGTGTAGTATTAACACAGCATGACGTCACTAGCTTTAAATGCATCGTTCCTTCCACTAAAAGAAGTAGAACGCTCTAGACGTTAAGCCCGCCGATAAAGTGTTAAAATTATCACCGTTTATTCGCTATTTAAAATTGTCCGTGTGGTTAAAGACGTCGGATTTGAGTTGCAAAATACTTGTAATCCGGGGTTTCGAATCGCATGACCGGTAGTGAATAGTTATATCTCTATGCTGATGAGTCCCGATTGAAAAAGGACGAAACGTATACGTACATAGATAATAAACAATAACAAATATTATATATATATATATATATATATATAAGAGTGGTATAAAATAATAATTTATGAATATAGTTTAAATGGTATTATGAAAAGGTTTCTAATACGATAACATTATGCTCAATATTGGATATAGACCATTATTATAGTTAAATCAGAGTGAAAATGAGCAAATATAGATTAGTTAGCAAATGTATTCTCATATTTCCTCAAAATGCAACAAAGTAGAGGATAAATCTATAAGTGTCCTTTAAATCTAGACTTTTCAAAGAAAAAATATTCTTCTCATCAGAAGGTGAAGTCAGTTTTGTAAAAATAAAAACTTTTGCTTCAATTATTTTTTTTAATTACATAAAAGTAATTGAAATGAGCCAAAATAATCTTAGAAGATAATATAGAGATTAAATCGAACATCTGATAAAAATGGAAACGTTATAGGTCCAAGGAAAAGGAAATACAGTAAAAAAGTATTATACAACAAAAATAAAATGTTATACTTCTGTTAGGCATCCACTAGTCAGCGGATATGTTGTGAGGTATTGAGGAAGATTTGAATATTTATCCTTGTCCGATATTCAAATATTTATTATAGATGTACGTTCTAATAAAACTTGAATGATATGAAAGTTTGATGAAAAACTGAACATATTCAACTTTGTAAAACGATATTTCTTTTCTTTTTCGTCTTAACATACAAGACGGTCGGCGTGAAATCGTTCTCTTCAACGGCACAGAGAACATTTTTTTTTCATATGAACGTTTTTAGCGCGTTCATTCAGTTGGCATTACCGTTTAGACCTTGGGTTTCCTTTCAGAAGCCTCGTAACTCTCGCTTCCCTTATTTTGTACTTTAATCCTCACATTTCAATCGCGATGTTTCTGACAAAGAGGGAAGAATTGCTGTGTTCTGGGTCGGAATCTACCTATCTAACACTTATCGTTGGCTACTTTTTGACTTTGAAGTGGTAATTTTTTTAGGTCCTTACATCAAGTGGCTTCGTGCCTTGTCTGGAGCGATCTCCATTAAAAAGAAGTATCAACAACGCGTTCAATCAACAAACACTTAAGCCAAAATAGGATTCTCCTCATTCTGTAAAACAAACGTATACATATTAAAAGGTCAACACCGTTCAGTTCAGAACTGGTTTGCGTGTGTTTAATTTGAACATTCATTTTGCTTCTTTTTGTTGAAGTACATATATGGAGAGGGATTTGGTGTCTATTAAAATGTATTTCATGTTATCTAATGCATGTTCTGTTTGGTTTGAGTGTCGGAGTAAAGCGTTTTGGTCTGATGTGAAGTCTATGTATTTATAGTTTAGTAAAGGTGTCATATATGATTATGGAGCCTTCACAGTGTCGGAGTAAAGCGTTTTGGTCTGATGTGAAGTCTATGTATTTATGATTTAGTAAAGGTGTCATATATGATTATGGAGCCTTCACAGTGTCGGAGTAAAGCGTTTTGGTCTGATGTGAAGTCTATGTATTTATGATTTAGTAAAGGTGTCATATATGATTATGGAGCCTTCACAGTGTCGGAGTAAAGCGTTTTGGTCTGATGTGAAGTCTATGTATTTATGATTTAGTAAAGGTGTCATATATGATTATGGAGCCTTCACAGTGTCGGAGTAAAGCGTTTTGGTCTGATGTGAAGTCTATGTATTTATGATTTAGTAAAGGTGTCATATATGATTATGGAGCCTTCACAGTGTCGGAGTAAAGCGTTTTGGTCTGATGTGAAGTCTATGTATTTATGATTTAGTAAAGGTGTCATATATGATTATGGAGCCTTCACAGTGTCGGAGTAAAGCGTTTTGGTCTGATGTGAAGTCTATGTATTTATGATTTAGTAAAGGTGTCATATATGATTATGGAGCCTTCACAGTGTCGGAGTAAAGCGTTTTGGTCTGATGTGAAGTCTATGTATTTATGATTTAGTAAAGGTGTCATATATGATTATGGAGCCTTCACAGTGTCGGAGTAAAGCGTTTTGGTCTGATGTGAAGTCTATGTATTTATGATTTAGTAAAGGTGTCATATATGATTATGGAGCCTTCACAGTCGTGTCTGGATGCGTAAATGTCGAGTTTCGATCACTTGCTTCGGGCACTTGCTTATCTATTGACCCTGAAAAGCTATAATACAGCGGAACAGTATGTCTGTGGATAACACACACACACACACACACATATATATATATATATATATATATATATATATATATATATATATATATATATATATATATATATATTCATCCACATGTATCACAGCTCTTCAGTGCGACTAGTACCTCAAGCCGGGATTGAAACTCAACCGTCGAGCTGACAGTGCTTTTACCTCTGCGCTATCATACGACACTGGCTGAATGTAAGTGATATCCGAATTAGTTTTACTCAATGAGCTATGTCTTAAAGCTAATGGCAGTTGGCGATATCCTTACAAATAAGCTCAACCACAAGAAAGGAAGCTTTATATATATATATTTTTTTATTTCTTATTTATTTATTTTTTTTACATTTTTTAAATATTTTTTATTGTTTATTTTTTATTTTCTATTTTATTTTTATTGTTTATTTTTTTTTTTCTCATCCTTTTATTTTATTTTTCCTTTATATATTCTATTATTATTTTTTAATATTTTTTAATATTTTATATTTTATATTATATTTTATTCTTTATTTTCTTTTCATGGTATCCTTATAATTTTTATTATGTTTAAAATGTTTTATTATTATTATCAGTTTATCTTTATATTTTTATTTTATATTTGTAACTTATTCTTTCTCTAATATTTTTTTCTGTGTCCCCTCCTGTCAATAGATGTTCCTCTACGACGAACTTGTTATCTTTTCCTTTAATTTCTGTAAGACGTGGTGCTAAAGGCCCTGATGAAAGACGTTTTGGAGTGGCTTTGTTAATTTTAAAAGAAATTAAAATAGAAATAGAAATAAAACAAAACAAACAACAGCTCTTAATATTTCCTTTTCTTTTCCTTTCTCTTTTTCTTTTTCTTCTTACTTGTATTTTGTTTTTGTTTTGGTTTTGTTTGTTTGTTTTGTTTTATTTTTATTTCTATTCATATTCAATCTCTATTTAAATTGTCTGTCACCTTTATATAACTTTGTGGAATTGTAAACTTATTCTAACAGGCATAATCTTATTTCGAGACCTGAAGATCGTGAGCTCCTAAAAACTGCTCTCGTGAAACAAAATCAATTTTGTAGTCAAAATGAAATAAATTATCATTTATATATATATATATATATATATATATATATATATATATATATATATATAATATATATATATATATATATATATATATATATATATATATAGAGAGAGAGAGAGAGAGAGAGAGAGAGAGAGAGAGAGAGAGAGAGAGAGAGAGAATAAGAATACCCATTCCAGGACACGTAAAATAAATTCCCTGAAAAGACCAGTATTACACCACTTTTATTTTATCTTACGAAAATTAAAATAAAGTTATGACAATACGAAATCTCATTCCAATTTTGATTAAAAATCCATTGCATGATTTTTATTTTAAAAAATGTCTAAAATTAAAGGCTGGATATTACGGGGACTTAAAAAGAAATTGAAATTCAGAAAATCTTGCTGCATTGGTGTCTAATTAAATGCAAATCTGAAATATTACAACTCTGGCATTTTTTGTTGTGTTCCAACATTCATAATGATCGATTAATTAGTTTAGTGTTGAATCTTGTATATACAAATATATAAACATATACACGCACCTAACTTTTTGTAGAGATGTGTGTGAGTGTGCGTGTGCGTGTGTGAGTGTGTGCTTATGCTCGCGAACAGATTCAACTCTTTATAAGTGTGTGCGAAAAATGGATGAAATCATTTTTGTTCCTGTTTTTAACACAACAAACAAAAACAAAAAAACAAGCCGAATATAGAAATGATTTTAAACGCCTTAACCCCATTCACTCTATTCGAGAGAAACGATTAGGAAATAGATAACAAACGCGGGGTAAATAATTAATGTAAACCTTTAATGTGAGGCAGAGAATAGAAAAGAAAGCACAAGACGACATCAGTTCCCACTTGAGAATGATTTCCTTCTCGCCGAGAAGTCCTCCTTTCGATAAGTGCAACATCAAAGGCAAAACAGAATTCAATTACTCGAAATATTTCTTTATCGTGCACAACGCGATTATCCCTTTTTTTTGTATAGAGACAAGAATAACGCACGCACTTACAATCCCCATGCTGTTATGTTGGCCGCATTTATTGAGAGGTTCGGACTTGAATGTTAAAAGGTGACCGACAGAACACTTATCCCCCACACTGATGATTCTTGAAAAAAATGAAACATATATGTGGATAAGAATTTTAAATAGTTATCATAATATTATATATATATATATATATATATATATATATATATATATATAGTAAGCAATGCAAATATATATGGCAATCAAGCTACACAGAGGCTCCCGCGTTTCATCGCCGGGGGGAATCTTCAGGCTAAATGCCCGAAGATTCCCCCCGGTGATGAAACGCGGGAGCCTCTATGTAGCTTATTTGCTATATATATTTTCATTGCTTACTATATATATATATATATATATATATATATATATATATATATATATATATATATATATATATATATATATATAATATTATGATAACTATTTAAAATTCTTATCCACATATATGTTTCATTTTTTTCAAGAATCATCAGTGTGGGGGATAAGTGTTCTGTCGGTCACCTTTTAACATTCAAGTCCGAACCTCTCAATAAATGCGGCCAAATGCCCGAAGATTCCCCCCGGGGATGAAACGCGGGAGCCTCTGTGTAGCTTGATTGCCATATATATTTTCATTGCTTACTACCTAGCTCTACTTACGTATCGAGCACTGTTGAAGTAAATACTGAAAACTGATACATAAAAAATTATACCTCCTTGTAATATTTTAGTTGGATACATGAAGTACTAATATATATATATATATATATATATATATATATATATATAGATGTATAAATGATAATTTATTTCATTTTGACTACAAAATGGATTTTGTTTCACGGGAGCCGTTTGAGGGACTCCCGATCATCATGCCTCGAAATAAAATTATTTTATTTCGAGTCATGAAGATCGGGAGTCCCTCAAACTGCTCTCGTGAAACAAAATCAATTTTGTAGTCAAAATGAAATAAATTATCATTTATATTTCTGCTCTATATTTTTTATTGAGCACTCTCGTAAACCCGGTTCAACTCCCCTGGATTTATACCCCGTGGATCTATACCATACTTAGATTATATATATATATATATATATATATATATATATATATATATATATATATATATATATATATATATATATATATATATATATTAGATTTTTTGAATGTGAGATGATATATATAATTGTTTCCACAATCAGACAACGCCGCAGCCCACAACGTATGAAAGAAATAAACCGGAAGTCCTAGACTCGAGTTTCGCCATTCTTTGGGCTCATCGCCGCAGTTTGCTTAATCTGTGTAAATTAATAGACATTCTTGTATGTGGTGAGGTAGCTCAGTGGCAGAGTACTCGCTTGGCATGCAAGTGACTCGGGTTTCGAGTTCGGATGTGTTCTACTGATGAGCCCCAAGAGGGCGAAACTCGAGGCTAGGACTTCCGGTGAATTTCTTTCATAGGGTGTGGGCTGCGGCGTTGTCTGATTGTGGAAATAATTGTATAAATATATATATATATATATATATATATATATATATAAATGTGGGTGTGTATGTGGTGTTAGTTCATTTTAGAAGCATTGTTTAATTTAAATATTAATATGAAAAATATGGAAGCATAGAAACCGTTGCAATACATTTTTATATATAGTCATCAACACGTAGACTATTTCGCTGCACTACAGTTCTAAACATTCAAGCGTTTCTCTGACAGTCGGCGTTTCTTACATTGCGTCATCACCAGAACACTCAGTACTTCATGTGTACATAAACACTAACGGCACCGAATAATTTAGCTCAACAACCAAAGCAATTGACAGAAAAACACAGAAATATATTTTCTTTCGAACAAAAAATAAAATGTCTAAAAAATGCTTTTCCCTGACTATTACTAAAAAAAAGGAAAATGCAGGGTTATCTTCCCTGACATGAAACAAATGTATCCGTAATTTTTCAAGATTTCACAAAATAGATATAATGTAAATGTTTTCCTGGGGGGTGTTAAGGTGCAACTTTGTCTGACTACATGAACATATTAAACATATTGGAATCTTCTGAGTCATTGACCCTTAGAATTTCTAGTCATTATAGTACAAAACGGCTTCCTCTAGTAGAGTCAAATCCAGCCTAACAAAAATCTCCTCATTCCTCTCCCCCCACCCCCCCAAAAAAAACTATAAAATTCCTCCTACCTTTAAATGTATGCTAAATAGTAATCATATGGTCATGTGACTTCTGGGTTTTGAGAAACAATTTTAGTTTGGAACTAAACATCAAGAAGTGAAGATGCCTTTCACCAATCTCTTAAACTTCATACCCTTTCCTTTTTGCTTTAGTACGGACATTTTTATGAACATGTTTTATTCTTTCTTTCGCTGACCATATTCAAAATCCTGGGTTTTTTGTCCATGATCATTGTATACATATTGCGTTTCTAAAGCTTTGACGATAAGTGGCCTCTCGTTTCATATTCTTCTAAGTGATAATTTGCTGTGGACTTTCTATTGTTTCTCTATCGTTCTGTTTTTATATTTTGTATGTGCAAATATATAAGTTGTTTTTTTATATGTAGATATAGAGATAATTAGCCGTCTCCACTATCAAAGCATTTTGTTTTTCCATTGCATATATGTTGTCTAAGTGTCTCTCTCTCTCTCTCTCTCTCTCTATATATATATATATATATATATATATATATATATATATGCATGTTGTCTAAGTGTCTATATATATATATATACGTACATATATAAAAAACAAATATTTATTATATATTTATATAACAAAGATTTGTTTTTATGTTTATTATTTATGTACGTATACGTTTCGTCCTTTTTGATCGAGACTCATCAGCATAGAGATATAACTATTCACTACTGGTCGCGTGATTTGAAACCCCGAGCATTTTACTACTCAAATCCTGACACCTAAAACCATTTGGCCACCGCTGGATAGCTAAATAAACGGCGATAATTTTCACACTTATATCGGCGGCTTGACGTGATAAGAGCGTTCAACTTAATGAAAGGAATGATATGTGTGTGTGTGTGTGTGTGTGTGTGCATGTATCTATATATATGCATTTATATAGTGTTTATATGTATATATATATATATATGTATATATTAATCTGTTCACATGTATCTAAATACAATTGTTCTTCTTTCTAATTATTTTTATTTTTAAAGTTATTGTTACTTTTTATCTTTTCACTAATAACTATTTTTCTTATTACTATCATTTTTTATCAATGTTTTCTAATTATTATTATGTAATTTTCTAATTATTATATAATTTTCTAAGTATTATTATGTATTTTTTCTAATTATTATTATGTAATTTTTCTAGTTATGTAATTGTTCTAATTATTATTATGTAATTTTTCTAATTATTATATAATTTTTCTAATTATTATATAATGTTTCCTAATTATTATGTATTTTTTATAATCATTATGTAATTGTTCTAATTATTATTATGTAATTTTTCTAATTATTATATAATTTTTTCTAATTATTATGTAATGTTTTCTCATTATTATGTAATTTTTCTAATTATTATTATGCAAATTTTTGGTTTAATATGTACTATTTCTGATTATTATGTTAATGTTCTAATTATATGTAATTTTTCTAATAATTATTATGTATTTTTTCTAATTATTATGTAATATTTTAATTATTATTAAGTATTTTGTTCTAATTATTATTATGTAATTTTTCTTAGCATTATAGAAAAAATTAAATTGCTTTAATAATAATGTTTTTACAATAGTGTTTTATTTATAATAATAATTTTATACTAGTTAAATTGAATTACTCTATATATTTTCTTAATTTGTATTTCAGTATCTTTATTGTGGTATATATTTTACTTATATAATTCCCCTCTACTGAATACCTATATCATCGTGATCTACCTAGTTTATCTTTAAGTTAAAATTTATGAAATTCGTTGTTCTCTTCTGGTATTCTGTATATGTGAATCAAGTTCAGTCACCCATCAAAATTGTTTTTAGTTTTAAATATGTCTAATTATGATACGTGCTTCTCTTAAGAATAGAATTATATTTTCGAGTTATACCGTTACTTCTTGCTATATCCAGACTTATTCTCTTGTAGACTTTTATCTTCTAATTATTTCAATTTCTATTAATCTAAAATATTACACTCGAAAATATATAAAAGAAAATTAACTTGCTTTATTTATTTATTTATTTATTCTTCCTTTTTCTCTTATCTTCTAAGTATTTTAATTTCTATTTATCTAAAACAATTCACTCTAGTTTTTATATGAAAAGAAATTTAACCCTGGCTTTATTTATTTATTTATTCTCCCTCTTTCCTTTTCTTCTTTATCAATTTCTTAGCTAACTTTTTTATTTAATATTCTATCATCTATTTGTATTCCATGAAAAATGCCAGTATACTGAAATCATATGCCCTTAATAGGGTTAAGATGAAAATTCATATACACTAAATGTACAAAAGCACGGAAATTCCCAAATATTTACACTTTTATTGTCATTAATTAAGGGTATAACTACATATCAACCAAACCATTTCATTATCACTACAGTATAAATCTCTATGCATGAGTGGATGAAATGTGTGAGGTGCGCTGAAGAAAAATGCCTACTAGTAAAATACATAGCCCTGTTGTGCTCGCATACTCTTAATGACAATAAAAGTGTAAACATTTGGGAATTTCCTTGCTTTTGTACTTTTAGTGTATATGCATTTTCATCTTAACCCTATTAAGGGCATATGATTTCAGTATACTGGCATTTTTCATGGAATATTTATTAAACATCAATTAAATGGAATGTCACTACTTTTGTAAAGGCTATGCATCAATACAATGGTAATTTTTAAGTTTTTTTTTAATTTTCTGGTATATGGTGAACTGAAATTAAAATGCCATTAACTAGACCCCTGAACCTCTATCTCTGCCAAAAATCAGCTGAATCTATCAAATAGTTGATGAGATACAGGGTGGCACATACGTACGTACGTACGTACACACAGATAACATGATTTCATGACTGAACTTTCTGGATCTCTGCGTTGCCTTGACTAATGATGCTGAAATTCTACACACTTATAGAACCTATCAAATAAAAATTTTCTGCAAATTTTTAACTAATTTGGTTTATTGGTTTTTGAGTTATGATCGATCAAAGAAATGAGATTTCCAGCATAGGCAATTCTTGAAGTCTATTAAGGGATAGAGCGCTCTCGCGCCTCCCTTGATTATTTCAATCTATTCTTATTGATTTTCATCTCTCAGTCATTATTATTTTATTG
>OY744539.1:81380350-81382850 GCA_963556195.1 Sepiola atlantica | reverse complement strand
CTTGAGCTTCACCCTGTGAACTTTTTGGATGAAGAAATCTACGATTTGGCAAGGTTTATCGACCTTATCAATGGATAATATGACGATGTGGAGGACCATAGTCGCTGACGCCTTACGAAGGCATCGCTGTCCATGATGATGATCGAACTTGTTGGCAATTATCACGCCGGGTCTTCTGGCTTGGATGAGCTTGTCTGTCTATATTTCCATGTTTCAGATGATTTTGTTCCTCATTTTCCAATAATGCTCCCGCTTTCATTTGTCTGCATGATCACTGTGCATCCGTTTGAACACGCCACGCTGGATTACCTTTCCGGTCCAGTCATGTCTGATTTTGTGTTCTTTGGAGACCACTTGTGTTGCGTTCACTTATGGTGTGTTTTACTGGTTCTTCTGTTTGTCCACAATCTACTTTTACTCTTTTCCTCAGTCTTGTGTATTTTGGATTTTATGCAGTTCGTTCTGGCCGTCTTGTTTCTGTGCGAATCTCGGTATCGATTCCTCTCCTCTGTTCAAGTGTCCTTTTGGGTAGCCATGTCCGTGTGTTTTCTTGCACTATTTCTGTGCCAAGTTTAATAAATCGTCCATGTAACAGTCTCTCTTCAAATTTTGATTTGTTCTCCTTTCATGCGTCCCTTTTCGTTGCTATTTCTATTGTTTGTCTTGGTAATATTTTTTTCTTGCCTTTAATCAGCTTTACTGCATTTTGTGTCACGCATTTTCAAGTCCTTTTATCGCATCGTCCACGCAGTCTACAATACCTACCAGCATGATTCCAGCTTCTTTCCCTTTTGCGTTGGTTTCTACTCTATAATTTAGTCCAAAAAAACTTTCTTATTTATCTCATTTATTCTCTGCTAATCATCTGTTTTATCTTCGTTTATTTATCTTCGTTTATTTATCCTAGTTTATTTATCTTCGTTTATTTATCTTCGTTTATTTATCTTCGTTTATTTATCTTCGTTTATTTATCTTCGTTTATTTATCTTCGTTTATTTATCTTCGTTTATTTATCTTCGTTTATTTATCTTCGTTTATTTATCTTCGTTTATTTATCCTAGTTTATTTATCTTCGTTTATTTATCTTCGTTTATTTATCTTCGTTTATTTATCTTCGTTTATTTATCTTCGTTTATTTATCTTCGTTTATTTATCTTCGTTTATTTATCTTCGTTTATTTATCCTAGTTTATTTATCTTCGTTTATTTATCTTCGTTTATTTATCCTCGTTTATTTATCCTAGTTTATTTATCCTCGTTTATTTATCTTCGTTTATTTATCCTCGTTTATTTATCTACGTTTTTTATCCTCGTTTTTTATCTTCGTTTATTTATCTTCGTTTATTTATCCTAGTTTATTTATCTTCGTTTATTTATCTTCGTTTATTTATCTTCGTTTATTTATCCTCGTTTATTTATCTTCGTTTATTTATCTTCGTTTATATATCTTCGTGTATGTATCTTCGTTTATTTATCCTAGTTTATTTATCTTCGTTTATTTATCTTCGTTTATTTATCCTCGTTTATTTATCTTCGTTTATTTATACTAGTTTATTTATCTTCATTTATTTATCTTCATTTATTTATCCGCGTTTATATATCTTCGTTTATGTATCTTCGTTTATTTATCTTCGTTTATTTATCTTCGTTTATTTATCTTCGTTTATATATCTTCGTTTGTGTATCTTCGTTTATTTATCTTTGTTTATTTATCTTCGTTTATATATCTTCGTTCATTTATCCTAGTTTTTTTTTACATTCGTTTATGTATCTTCGTTTATTTATCTTTGTTTATTCATCCTCGTTTATTTATCTTCGTTTATTTGTATGGTGTCCCCAGATATCTATAGTTATCGTGTTCAACAAGTGCCTTCGTCACCTCTCGGTTTGGCAGTTTTATGCCGTCGGTAGATTCGAGTTTCTCATTCTTTATCTTGAGTAGTTCCAACTTTTTCATTCCGAATTACATATTATAGCTTGCCTACAGAATCCCAATAAATGTTTCTAGATCCTTTTTGTGTTTCGCATTTCACCTCTAGAGTAGGTTATTGAGTGGCATTATGGCTTTGCTAAAAGTAATGGAGGTAGATAATCTTTCTGGCTAATGACTCTCTATTCTTTCAGGTATTATCTTCCGCTTTTAATTCTAGTTCGCATTGCTTTCTCTCCATAAAGTTGATAATTTGGTTAGATATTTTGTACATCGTTAAGCGACTTCTTCTTCTTCTTCTTCTTCTTCTTCTTCTTCTTCTTCTTCTTATTATTATTATTATTATTATTATTATTATTATTATTATTATTATTATTATCATTATTATTATCATTATTATCATTATTATTATTGTTATTATTATTATTATTATTATTATCATTATTATCATTATTATTATCATTATTATTATCATTATTAATTTTATTATTATTATTATTATTATAATTATTATTATTATCATTATTATTATTATTATTATTATTATTATTATTATCATTATTATCATTAT
>OY744539.1:81235350-81377850 GCA_963556195.1 Sepiola atlantica | reverse complement strand
ATATATACACATATATTACGCATATACATATATACACATATATATATATACATATATATACGCATATACATATATGCACATATATATATACATATATACACACACACACATATATATATATATATATATATATATACATTATAATACTATACAATTATATGTTGATTAGCCATCGATACAAGTGGTTTTGGAGGCTATCACGAAATCAAACCAGTGGAGTTGAATACCACGTTAACCCCTTCTTTAGACTAACCCAGCTTCGTCCAGTTACTGAGGAAGAGATTAACGTGGTTGAAACCCGACGGGTTTATTTCGTGATAACACACAATGACAAAATGCGGACACGAATGCCGACAAATATATATTTATTGTAATAAAACTAGAAAGTTCACGACAAGAAAATTCAACCTGCAAATACTGCAGCTAATGTGCATTTTTAAAAACTGAAGATATTTCTTCAAATATTCTGACAATGGGTGACAAGTGGTGGGAAGTAGTTTAGCAGTTTTCATATTTTGGGTGAAAGAAAATTTACGGCATTTTATCACAGTCTTTTTCTTGTGGACTAAATTTCAATAATTTTATTCAAAACTGTAGTTTGAGGGGTTACAATCGTAGAATTATAATTTGTTTCATATTTGATTAAGCACTGAATTAGTGAGTAGCTAAATTCCGGGCTAAGAATAACCATACATCGATATAATAAAGTCGTGATTCCTGTCTGTTTTGTCATAAACTCCGCATAAGGTGTGAAGCATAAACCTCCATAGACATACATATTCTGAAAGTAACTTACCTTTGGTGCTTGGATAAGTATATATCTTACTGATTGAAGAAGGAACAATAACGTCATAGGGTTTGTGTTCGCGCCGAACATCTTTATTTTAGATTTTGGAGATAGACCCCCATAACCATATAATTTTTGAAAGTGCAGGGTACTCAGGGTACATGAATAAATATATATATATATATATATATATATATATATATATAGAGAGAGAGAGAGAGAGATAGATATATATATATATCCTTATGATAGAATAGGGGATCTTAATAGCGCGGGGTCTACTCTCGTGTCAGACAAATTTATTTATAGTATTTAAAACTTGAAAATGGAGACAGAACCTCATGACAATTTATATTCTTTTACTACTTGAACCAATGACTTGCATGATTTTATTTCATTTTGGTCAAAGAGGTTACAACATTACCGTGGAGCCTGCGTTCGCGCTTGACATTGTAGAGGGAGAAACAATATCGAAAGAAAGAATGAAAAAGTCTTTCCGTATAAAAATATATTAATTTTTATTGCCAACTTGTTTGCACAACCAAATTTTTTTTTTACGGAAATCGCTTCAGACAAGACATGAAGTCACTTGATGTAATGAGCTAAAAAAAGAATAGCCAACGATAAGTGTTAGATTGATAGATTCCGACCCAGAAAACAGCAATTCTTCCCTCTTTGTCAGAAACATCAATCATAGAATGTGAGGACTAAAGGACAAAATAAGGGAAGCGAGAGTTACGAGGTTGCCGAAAGTAAACCGAACCTCCACTTTCTACTCTCCTTAAATAAAGAGTTAGAAGTGAATGAGAGTTCAGAATATCTTAGAATATTCCAAGTGAATAAAATATTGTTTAGTCTGTGAGAAGAAATTGCCTAGACATATTTATTGGGCTGTCACCAACGAGTTAGCGTATGGCAGTGTGTAAGTTCAGTAGACGAGTACGAAATGTATATTTATGCTTGCCTTTATATAGTAGTATATGCGTGATCATGTGTGTAAGTGAGTAGTTCGTGAATGTTTCTTGTTGTGTCACGTGCCTTCCGATGGTTTTCAGGGACGTCCTTATGCGTGTACGTCGAATCTGAAAATAACTGGAAGATAGATAAAGAGAGAGAGAGATAGAGAGAGAGAGTGAGAGAGAGGCGCGTTGGTGCTAGGGTTTTTATATGACATACAAAGTATTGTAACATTCGGAGGTGAATATTCCTGTGCCTGTGATTGGCTGAAAGAAGCTGCTGATTGCGATCTTGTTCAATACTTTTAAACAACATTTCTGGTTCCTGCTGCTTCCATAACATCCATCGAAAGGAAATGCTACGTTTAAATTATTTAAAACTTTAGAATTATAGAAAAAATAAGAATGGAAATATTAATAAGCGTTCAGAGCTTTGAGGAGGAGTGCACAGGGGTCTCCATTGATTTTTGGACAACTGTGGGCGTTCACGAGAGAGTTAAAAACTATACATATACCAAAAATGCTTTCAATTAAAGTCATATGTATCTACCTCACACAGAGTAAAATGTGACACAAGGTCGGAAAGTGGGAATTGATAAGTCAACACTCTAGAGGAAGAGCACTTATGCCCGTCACAAAATGCCTGGGCAGCCCCGTCGGCATTCCCCGGTAGGGGCGCCTCAAGCGATTAGAAATAAACTAACCCCTTCTCAAAGGGTGAGAAGGTAAAGCCTGGGAGGGTAGCCCTCCTAGAACTGCACAGGACAAACCCATAGACCGGCGTAAATCAAGGCCCGAAGGCCAAGATAATACCGGTCTATGGAGTGTAGTATCCATCGGAACAGATACTACACTTTGATACCTGCCAAAAGGCCGATAAATTAAAGTCACTGCTTACACTGCTTCTCACCTGATCAATGCTGAGTACAACTTAAATAAAATTGAATACTATAAAATGTAAAAAGACTGAAAACATTTCATACCGGGTGTTATGGACTGTGCGCAAAATGAGAGAGTATTCCTCATTTAATCCCGGGTAACGCCAAGAATCCCTGCTAGTATTTACTAGACACCCGACACCAGTGGTCTCGGTTGGTAGTTGCCTGGTGTCCGGGTTTTTAACTTCAAGGTTGATACGCTCGCTATGTCTAGCCACACTGATGTGTCATAAAACGGCTAAACACCAGTCTGTGGATGACAATATAATTAATGTGTTAGATCTGTGAAGGATAGAATAAGTTTGATAGGAAATGTTGAGTAATGCAATACAAGGCAAGAAAAATCTCAAACCAACATTTAAGCCATTTGCATTACCATTTATTTCAGCCTCGGAATGTGGGTTCTTAAGCTGGTATTTAATTGCTGGTCACTCGGTTACTGAAAAAGAATGAAAATGTCTCCACCGTCCTGGCGATGTTAGGGTGGGGAAAAGTTGGGAGTGAATCGGAATTGAGATGCTTACGATTTCCAACAGTAGCAGCTATGCGGTCAACCCCCACTCTCGTTCTGGGTGAAATACCAACCACTCCTCTCTCCATCTGGCCACTCCATGCTAGGAGTTAGCTTGACCTAGTTGCTATATTTATAGCCATGATTCCTGGGGTCCGAGGACCTAAAAGAGTGTAATCATTTGATAGGGTATCGTTAAATTACAATCATGAGTGAATTGACAATTTTTAATAATTCATAAGTAAAACATTATCGCAATACTGAATTGAATTCGCTGTTTTGATACCTCATTGGGTACTCTTGTAGCTGACACACCATGTTTCCGTGATTTCGTGTCGTCAATGTCCTGGCAGATCTCGGAAGCACCCGATAGGTTACGAAACTATTAACCAATCAGGTTGCAGCAGTCATAAGTAATTAATCGCGTTCAATAAAAAAAAAATGAATTCCTATCATCTCTGTCAGCTCGTTGAATCTGCCGAATGACTAATTGAGTTCTACCAGCAAAAGTCTCTTGTATCGAAAAAAAAAAAGAAATGTGATAAACGTCAACGTATCTACCCTGTCATTAATGTTTAAAAAAAACGTAGGGGAAAAATACAAAACATTTGCCTAAAATATAAAAAAAAAGAGAAATCACCCTTTGAAACTTTCCGGTGCACAAAAACAACATATTTATTTAAAGACATTTGATTAACAATGGTTCCTTTTGACAAAAACAACATATTTATTTAAAGACATTTGATTAACAATGGTTCCTTTTGACAAAAACAACATATTTATTTAAAGACATTTGATTAACAATGGTTCCTTTTGACAAAAACAACATATTTATTTAAAGACATTTGATTAACAATGGTTCCTTTTGACAAAACAACATATTTATTTAAAGACATTTGATTAACAATGGTTCCTTTTGACAAAAACAACATATTTATTTAAAGACATTTGATTAACAATGGTTCCTTTTGACAAAAACAACATATTTATTTAAAGACATTTGATTAACAATGGTTCCTTTTGACAAAACAACATATTTATTTAAAGACATTTGATTAACAATGGTTCCTTTTGACAAAAACAACATATTTATTTAAAGACATTTGATTAACAATGGTTCCTTTTGACAAAACAACATATTTATTTAAAGACATTTGATTAACAATGGTTCCTTTTGACAAAAACAACATATTTATTTAAAGACATTTGATTAACAATGGTTCCTTTTGACAAAAACAACATATTTATTTAAAGACATTTGATTAACAATGGTTCCTTTTGACAAAAACAACATATTTATTTAAAGACATTTGATTAACAATGGTTCCTTTTGACAAAAACAACATATTTATTTAAAGACATTTGATTAACAATGGTTCCTTTTGACAAAAACAACATATTTATTTAAAGACATTTGATTAACAATGGTTCCTTTTGACAAAAACAACATATTTATTTAAAGACATTTGATTAACAATGGTTCCTTTTGACAAAAACAACATATTTATTTAAAGACATTTGATTAACAATGGTTCCTTTTGACAAAAACAACATATTTATTTAAAGACATTTGATAAACAATGGTTCCTTTTGACAAAAACAACATATTTATTTAAAGACATTTGATTAACAATGGTTCCTTTTGACAAAAACAACATATTTATTTAAAGACATTTGATTAACAATGGTTCCTTTTGACAAAACAACATATGTATTTAAAGACATTTGATTAACAATGGTTCCTTTTGACAAAAACAACATATTTATTTAAAGACATTTGATTAACAATGGTTCCTTTTGACAAAAACAACATATTTATTTAAAGACATTTGATTAACAATGGTTCCTTTTGACAAAAACAACATATTTATTTAAAGACATTTGATTAACAATGGTTCCTTTTGA
This sequence comes from Sepiola atlantica, assembly GCA_963556195.1. Lineage (NCBI taxonomy): Eukaryota > Metazoa > Mollusca > Cephalopoda > Sepiida > Sepiolidae > Sepiola > Sepiola atlantica. Next base: position 81,372,753 of record OY744539.1, on the reverse strand, counting down.
CAAAAACAACATATTTATTTAAAGACATTTGATTAACAATGGTTCCTTTTGACAAAAACAACATATTTATTTAAAGACATTTGATTAACAATGGTTCCTTTTGACAAAAACAACATATTTATTTAAAGACATTTGATTAACAATGGTTCCTTTTGACAAAAGAACATATTTATTTAAAGACATTTGATTAACAATGGTTCCTTTTGACAAAAACAACATATTTATTTAAAGACATTTGATTAACAATGGTTCCTTTTGACAAAAACAACATATTTATTTAAAGACATTTGATTAACAATGTTTCCTTTTGACAAAAACAACATATTTATTTAAAGACATTTGATTAACAATGGTTCCTTTTGACAAAAACAACATATTTATTTAAAGACATTTGATTAACAATGGTTCCTTTTGACAAAAACAACATATTTATTTAAAGACATTTGATTAACAATGGTTCCTTTTGACAAAACAACATATTTATTTAAAGACATTTGATTAACAATGGTTCCTTTTGACAAAAACAACATATTTATTTAAAGACATTTGATTAACAATGGTTCCTTTTGACAAAAACAACATATTTATTTAAAGACATTTGATTAACAATGGTTCCTTTTGACAAAAACAACATATTTATTTAAAGACATTTGATTAACAATGGTTCCTTTTGACAAAAACAACATATTTATTTAAAGACATTTGATTAACAATGGTTCCTTTTGACAAAAACAACATATTTATTTAAAGACATTTGATTAACAATGGTTCCTTTTGACAAAAACAACATATTTATTTAAAGACATTTGATTAACAATGGTTCCTTTTGACAAAAACAACATATTTATTTAAAGACATTTGATTAACAATGGTTCCTTTTGACAAAAACAACATATTTATTTAAAGACATTTGATTAACAATGGTTCCTTTTGACAAAAACAACATATTTATTTAAAGACATTTGATTAACAATGGTTCCTTTTGACAAAAACAACATATTTATTTAAAGACATTTGATTAACAATGGTTCCTTTTGACAAAAACAACATATTTATTTAAAGACATTTGATTAACAATGGTTCCTTTTGACAAAAAAATTAAACATCTAATTATGAACAGTTGTTTAGCTATAGTTTGTTCGTTTTTTTTTTGTTGTCATCTATGTATTTTTCTTTGCGTTTCTTCGTCTGAAATTATCGTCTGACAGTCTTTAATTTAGCGTTTGGTAGTTTTCGCCTCATCAACTCTCGGGCGGTTCCGAGACCTGCCCGAACGTTGACGACGCGAAGTCACGGAATCATGGTGCGTCAGCTATAACACAGCTTCCTATTCCAGTGTCTTCTTTCCAAGAACCGCGGGATTGTGGAACTCTCTTCCTGCTGACTGTTTTCCTCTTACCTATAACCTTGGCTTTTTCAAGACTAAGGCCAATAGGCATCTCCTGGGTTTGTGATAATCATATTTGTTCTTGTTAGCTTTTTACATCAAGTAGCGTCATGCCTTGTCTGGAGTGATTTCTATTAAAAAAAAGAATACTAAAATAAATTGAGTGAAATGAAAATGCAAATAAAATTATTATTATTATAGCAACTCCGTAACTTATGGTGACAAATTAGTTTGAACTTTCTAATCGTAAATCTATTCAGCTCTGGCGATATTTCGTACTAAGGTATTGGGACATGAGGTAAGTATATCACCTACGTCTCCGTGTGGAAGTAGTTGGGAAGAGAAAGGGGTAACAGAGCCATCCAACAGGAGACAGTCGTTGTATCTGATCACTAACAGGCAGAAATATATACACTAGTTGTACTACACGGGTGAGATAAGGAACATAAGTACGCACACACACACACACACACACACACACACACACACATATATATATATATATATATATATATATATATATATATATATATATATATCTAGGCAGCATCTTCTCTTGCAGGAAAGTATTGTTGAATATAAGAGACAACTCATGTCTATATATCCCTTGGTAGATCCTTTCAATAGTCCGAATCAGGATCTTAGTTTCGGAGGGGAATTGGCTGATGAATTTGCCATAGTTTAGATTTGTCTCCCAAGTACTTTCAGACCCACCGGATCAATCTTCAGGGGAATGAAGTTAATCAGGTACAGACCATGTGTTAATATTATAGAAGCTTTTGACGGGAATTATGTAATAAGTATAACTATTATGTAATAACTATAACTATAATTTCGTACTTATTACATAATTCCCGCATAATAACCTTGTATAATATTAACACATGATCTGTACCTGATTAACTTCATTCCGCTAAAGATGGACCCGGATGGGTCTGAAAGTACTTGGGAGATAAATCTAAACTATGGCAACTGTAAAGTATATATGCTTTGAAGTTTGTAATACAACTTCATTGAGCTGTAATTTGAAACAGTTTCGTTAATATTATAGGGAGTATATACTTAAACATATCTTTTATAAGAACTCAGAAATATATATATATATATTTATATATATATATATATATATATTTATATATATATATATATATATATATAATAAAATGACGTAAGAAGCCCTTTTTAACAATGCGTGAAAGAATTTATTTCTTTTTTTTCTTTTTCCAATCAATTTCGAAGTCTACAAACTTCATCTTCAGGGATGTATTTTTTTTTTTTTTATAAAATAAACAAACTTTTGTTTATAAGTAGCATCGAGGTGGTGTGACGCTCTCCGCCAAGATGGAAAAGGGCGGAAGTGAAAAATATTAAGAACGATTATGCCAGGGGCAAGCCGGGAGTTATAAAGATATTGTTCGTTCTTTTTTTTTTTTTTTTTTTTTTTTAAGCATTGAATAAAATGTAATAAAATGACGTAAGAAGCCCTTTTTAACAATGCGTGAAAGAATTTATTTCTTTTTTTTCTTTTTCCAATCAATTTCGAAGTCTACAAACTTCATCTTCAGGGATGTATTTTTTTTTTTTTATAAAATAAACAAACTTTTGTTTATAAGTAGCATCGAGAAAAAAAGAAATAAATTCTTTCACGCATTGTTAAAAAGGGCTTCTTACGTCATTTTATTACATTTTATTCAATGCTTAAAAAAAAAAAAAAAAAAAAAAAAAGAACGAACAATATCTTTATAACTCCCGGCTTGCCCCTGGCATAATCGTTCTTAATATTTTTCACTTCCGCCCTTTTCCATCTTGGCGGAGAGCGTCACACCACCTCGATGCTACTTATAAACAAAAGTTTGTTTATTTTATAAAAAAAAAAAAATACATCCCTGAAGATGAAGTTTGTAGACTTCGAAATTGATTGGAAAAAGAAAAAAAAGAAATAAATTCTTTCACGCATTGTTAAAAAGGGCTTCTTACGTCATTTTATTACATTTTATTCAATGCTTAAAAAAAAAAAAAAAAAAAAAAAAAGAACGAACAATATCTTTATAACTCCCGGCTTGCCCCTGGCATAATCGTTCTTAATATTTTTCACTTCCGCCCTTTTCCATCTTGGCGGAGAGCGTCACACCACCTCGATGCTACTTATAAACAAAAGTTTGTTTATTTTATAAAAAAAAAAAAAATACATCCCTGAAGATGAAGTTTGTAGACTTCGATATTGATTGGAAAAAGAAAAAAAAGAAATAAATTCTTTCACGCATTGTTAAAAAGGGCTTCTTACGTCATTTTATTACATTTTATTCAATGCTTAAAAAAAAAAAAAAAAAAAAAAAAAAAAAGAACGAACAATATCTTTATAACTCCCGGCTTGCCCCTGGCATAATCGTTCTTAATATTTTTCACTTCCGCCCTTTTCCATCTTGGCGGAGAGCGTCACACCACCTCGATGCTACTTATAAACAAAAGTTTGTTTATTTTATAAAAAAAAAAAAAAATACATCCCTGAAGATGAAGTTTGTAGACTTCGAAATTGATTGGAAAAAGAAAAAAAAGAAATAAATTCTTTCACGCATTGTTAAAAAGGGCTTCTTACGTCATTTTATTACATTTTATTCAATGCTTAAAAAAAAAAAAAAAAAAAAAAAAAAAAGAACGAACAATATCTTTATAACTCCCGGCTTGCCCCTGGCATAATCGTTCTTAATATTTTTCACTTCCGCCCTTTTCCATCTTGGCGGAGAGCGTCACACCACCTCGATGCTACTTATAAACAAAAGTTTGTTTATGTTTATTTTATAAAAAAAAAAAAAAATAAAAAAATAAAAAAATACATCCCTGAAGATGAAGTTTGTAGACTTCGAAATTGATTGGAAAAAGAAAAAAAAGAAATAAATTCTTTCACGCATTGTTAAAAAGGGCTTCTTACGTCATTTTATTACATTTTATTCAATGCTTAAAAAAAAAAAAAAAAAAAAAAAGAACGAACAATATCTTTATAACTCCCGGCTTGCCCCTGGCATAATCGTTCTTAATATTTTTCACTTCCGCCCTTTTCCATCTTGGCGGAGAGCGTCACACCACCTCGATGCTACTTATAAACAAAAGTTTGTTTATTTTATAAAAAAAAAAAAATACATCCCTGAAGATGAAGTTTGTAGACTTCGAAATTGATTGGAAAAGGAAAAAAAAGAAATAAATTCTTTCACGCATTGTTAAAAAGGGCTTCTTACGTCATTTTATTACATTTTATTCAATGCTTAAAAAAAAAAAAAAAAAAAAAAAGAACGAACAATATCTTTATATATATATATATATATATATATATATATATATATATATATATATATATATTTGTGTATGTATTTGTGAGTTCTTATAAAAAAAAACAAATTTCTAATTATTACGTTTTCTCTTATTATTTAATTTTTAGTTTTTTTTCTAATTCTCTTAATTTTACTTAAATATTTTTCAACTTTGAATTTTTTCTATTTTTTCTACTTTGAATTTAAATTGTTTGTTCCTCTCTGGTATTTCTCATACATACGTTTTATTCCTCTACTCTTCATCATTACTTTTTTACTTATTTGTTTTCTAATTATGGTACAATTCTTTTCTTATACTTAACATTATATTTTCAAGCTATATTTTTATTACTAGGTATTTTTCTATATACTCTATTATAGACTTTTTACCTTCTAATTATTTGAACTTTTTTATTAATTTAAACTATATTCTATCTTGTTTTCTTTAAAATGAAATAAACATTATTAGTATTGTATATTTTTCATATAAAATGTTTTTACTCACAAGGTCTAATCTGATCTAGAAGGGCAAATTAATCTAATTGATGGGTTATTGTAAAAGTCTACTTTGTGTTCTTTCATAGTAAACCAAGGGGTGCCAGAAGCTACTATGCCAGTATATTTATATCTCCTAAGGCTAGTAAGTTAATATTTCAGTTTGGAGGTGTATGTGGTTGATGGAATCTACTTGTGTAGTCCTATCATTTTTGTGTAGTTCCTGGTATAAGATGGTTTTGTATTGCTCATAAATTATGCTATAGAAATAATTAGTTTTATTTAGATGAACAATTAGGTTATTCTTCTTATTGTTGATTAGTTTTCTAGAGAAATCATTGATGTGTCTTAGGGATTTTGTCTCGTATCTATTTTTCCTTTTTGAATTTCAGATCTTTACTAAAGTTGACCAAGTCCTCCTGGAAGCCCTCCAAAGCTGGATTCTTTTTCGGGTTGTGTGATGATTTCAGGGAAGCATTGATGCTATCCCCCTGAAATGTAAAGTTCATTGAAGGTTGATTAGTATCAACAGTTTGCTGGTGTCTTAATCTAGCAGTTCTGTCATAATGGTAAACTCTCCATCTAAAGTATCTCGCAAAAGTATAAACGCTGCTAATAAAGCTTCGTCTAAAGTATCTTCAGTCGCGATGGAATATTCTTTGTTTATAGAGGGATGAATTCTTTATGGAACATGACTGCTAGTATTCGTTGATGTTCGACTGGGGGGAGTCTAAACATATTAAAGAGTTCTTAAGTAAGACAAGCTTTACTATGGACAGAAAAATAGCCGGCAACCCTTTATGTCATAGGGGAAAACAGTATATTTTCCAAGTGGCCAGAAATACTGCAGATGTAGAATCAGCTCAACGGTAGATCGATCAGGTTAAAGAGAGCGATTATAACATAGATCTAATGTAAATGTTATTACATGATCATTTATTAGCAACAGTATGTCTACGATCGTTTCTGAGACGATATATATTTTTTATCATATCGGATCGCTTCATCAGCACAGGGCATTGACACCAATTTAAAAGCATACAGACAGCATTAAGGCTTTAGGGTTCAACTGCACCAATTATACAAATTAGAAAAAAAGAAGGGATTAGTGGTATGGATACAGCAAATCACTACAGACCGAGTAGAAAACAACAATGGGACTCAACGGATGTAATATGACATGCAAGTAGGAACACATTACAATGAAGAGAAAAAATATTTATCTTTTTTAAACATTAAAGGCATTATAAGTGAAATGCTCTCTCGCTGAAGAATCATGCACATATATAATCATGCAATGTGAAAAAAGGTCATTGAAGTTCAAATGGCTTATTATAGAGTAATTGGTTAATTTAGTTTTAGTAAGAAGCCCTATCAAAAACTATTTCTAATAAAATAGAAGTTACAAAAAAAAAGGAAAATTTATTAAAGGTCAAAGTAGTTAAGAAAATTAGTATCTATAGGATCTATTTAGAGGGGGGTTCAAAACTTTAAAATATTAATTAAGAGTTAGTATAACATTTTTAAAGGACTATTGGAATGTAAGACATCTAAAACAGTTTGCATATCTATTGGCACTCTAGATGCAACGTTTATTTTGCAGTTTAGTTGTACAAATGTACTCAATATTTTTACATTTTAACTTCTAAAACAGACCAAAATAGTTATGAATTATAACGATTACATTAACGTTATCATAAACGCTATTTACTCTGTGTACCTATTGCGCGCGTTTCGTGTCACATACACTCTTCCAGTAAAAATAAATGTAGTTTATTTCTGAAAATCTTTGATCAAACACATGTATATATATATATATATATATATATATATATATATATATATATATATATATATATATATATATATATATGTGTGTGTGTGTGTGTGTGTGTGTACATCCAGTAATATGAAAGTTGAAAGTACAAATGGTTTTCACCAAGGGGAATTCCAATCCTAAATATCTAAATATTGCCATATAAAATTAGCCTGACTGTCTGTACGTACGTTAAATCGGAATTAAACCGAGCCATATTTGAGATCCGCTCAAGTCGGCCAGTCAGTGAACATTCAATTCACATATTGGCACAGCATTCTTGAAGACTGTAGTGCAACATTCACTTCTCTAGCGGGCAGCCATTGTCCATAATTCTATTGACATTCTCCTTAGTATTCGGTGAATAAGTTCAAATTATATTTCTTTGACTCAAAATTGAGACATAAAGTGATAAAAAAAGAAGAAAATGAGAAATACTCATAAAAATTAAATCAAACTGATAAAGATATTGAAAAAATGCGTAATTAAAAAGCGCTCGTAATAATAATAATAATAATAATAATAATAATAATAACAATAACAATAACAATAACAATAACAATAATAATAATAATAATAATAATAATAATAATAAAAATAATGCAAACAATAATAATAAAAAAATAAAATAATACAAATAATAATAATAACAATAATAATAAAAATAATACAAACAATAATAATAATAAAAATAAAATTAATACAAATAATAATAATAATAATAATAATCATGATAATAATAGTAATAATAATAATACAAATAATACAAATAATAATAATAATAAAAAATAAAAATAATACAAACAACAACAACAACAACAAAAACAAAAACAATAATAATAATAATAATAATAATAATAATAATAATAATAATAATAATATTAATAATAATAATAATAATAATAATAATAATAATAATAATAATAATAATAATAATAATAATAATAATAATAATAATAATAATAATAATAATAATAAAAATAAAATTAATACGATCAAAACGCTCAAACTCTCGTTGAATAATTATTCGAATCCTCCGTTCTCTAAACCTGAGCCGAGAGGTTTCTCTCCGATCGATATCTAATCAATACGCCGATTTCTATGATATTGTTTTTTGCCATTCACACCTTACGGTTGTCGAGTGTTTAACTTCAAAGCGGAAATGCTGGCAAAGCAAACACATTTAGGAAAAAAGAAGTCAGAACAAGGCTAATTATTTTTTAAAAGAAATTCAACACAAAAGGTATAACTATTTAGCTCCTTCCTATCACGCTCTATAAATCTCTTTCTCATTCTCCCTTTCAGTCGATACACGCACGCACAAATACATAGGATGGAATCAACAGAAACCATATATATATATATATATATATATATATATATATATATATATATATATATATATATATATATATATATATATATATATATATATATATATACATACATATATATATATATATATATATATATATATATATATATATATATATATATATGTATGTATATATATATATTATTAAGCATTTAATGATGGTCTAATTCAGGGGTTCTCAACCTTTTTCCTGTTAAGTACCCCCTGAGTTATAAAACCATCTTCTCGAACCCCCAATAATGTGACAATGAACATAATTATAATTTATTGACTAACTCATTATACTACAATAATTCTGCAAAGCATAAATATATCATATCTTCAAACATGTTTCAGTGCTCCGTTACATATAGGTTTGAGTGCTCGGTAACACAATCTGAAAATTTCTTGTTCGAATCACTAACGTTTCTTTGGTCATTTAATTTTTTATTATTAATATAATATATATATTTTTTTCTTTTTGAATTATTACTTATATATTTATATATCCTTTTTCTAAACCAATAAGGGAAGCAGCTTTATGAAGGCACAAGCGCTGCATTTCATAATCCGCAGCTATTACTATTTAAAATTCCTCTTTCATCAGCCATCTAAGTACCCCTAGAAATCTTGTTCTGAACCTCTGGGGGGCTTACGAACCCTAGGTTGAGAAACCTTGGTCTAATTCTCAATCGAAAGTAAATATATACATTTTATATTTTTAATAGGAATTTTGGTGTACGCATTGACCGGTAAAATTAATTACTAGAACAAAACAGTTTTACGCCAATTTGATGTCCCCATTATGAGATTAAAATCAACTTATGATACTAAAGCTTATGTCTAGAATACTTATTCCAATTTTGATTAAAAGCTATTATATGATTTGGATTCTAGAAAATGTCTAAAATCAAAGAAGAAATTGAAAATCGAGGAATCTTGATTAATTGGTGTCTAATGACTATAGGTTAAATTCAATGCAAATCTGAAATATTTGAATGTTTAATGGAAAGTTGTGCCTCTTTAAAATACTCCAAAGAACATGAAATGTGAATATTTATTCATTGATGTCTAATAATCATTGTATTTTTTTTTAAATCGGAGATATCTGAATTTTCACAAAAGGCTCTCAACATTTGTTTACCTCTTGAACTAAAATACACAGAATGTAGCCCACATTACGACCTCCGTCGTCTAGCAGCTGTGTTGGAAATTCATAACGATCGGTTAATTAATTTAGAAGTTAATCCAGTACATACCAATATATGAAGATATACACATACCCAACTTGATATAAATAGAGATATATAGTCCTATTCTTATATATATTATTATTTTATGTATCCACATATATTACAAGGAGACATAATATATTATGTATTGATCTTCAGTATTTACTTCAACAGTGAGTAGAGCTAGGTAGTAAATTATGAAAATATATTTATGACAATTGAGCTACACAGAGGCGTTCGCATTTTATCCCCGTAGGGAATCGCCAGGCTAAAGTGCATAGAATCCGTGTTACTGAGTGTTTTTATATATCCGCACGGTGTTAATTCTGGCTAGTTAACCACTAACATGCATTGTTATTCTCTCAAGCTAAGGTTCTGATTACATTTACTTCATATCTTTTTTCGTTTTGTTTTGTATAGAGGTGACGCAGTTTGGTTATTTATTTATTTAATTATTTTATTTTATTTTTATTATGTATTGTTATACTAAAGTAAAGTTTATTCTGTGTATACAGTTGTTTGCTATTTTACTTCCACAGTTCAATAGTTTTGGGAGATCTTTAAAGTTTAGAATTTCAAACTTCTCATTCAAACATAATCTACACGGGTCGTCTAAATTTCTACATGTACTGGCCTGTCGTACTATTTTCCACTCGATTATTAGCCAGCGCCCGCTTTCTTTAAGTTTTCAGTAATGAGTTGCTAGTGCCGTTTTTATTCGACATGTTCTGTTATTGAATGTGCTTTTATGGGCGTAATATCTGGTTTTAAAATTTAAGAAGATCATACCAACGTATAGTACTTCTTGTTATTCGGCCTTTCTTTAGCTAATATTGTGGATCGGTAAACAATGATTTGGTTAGGCAGTTATTTCGTAGTGGACAAAGTGCACGAGTTCTGCAGTTACAGCTTTCTCTTGATTATTAACTTTCTTATTTCTATTTAGGTGATTGCTATTAGTGTTTGGGTTACTACTATTTCTAGTGGTTATATTTTTATTCTTCTTAGTGTTATTTTTATTGTTGCTATATTGATCACCTTTTACGCATTTTGTTATCATTTTTTTGTTTACTGCTCTCATTTAGTATTTTGATATTGTGTGCCTGTATTATCATTTCTAAGTTTTCGTAACAACTGTAGGACAGTTTTGAGTTTGCAGCGTGGTAATCTTTTAATGACATCTCACACCATCACTTAATAGATTTCTTATTTTGACTGGGATTATACCCGTGTAATTCTTTGTTTTTTTTTAAAAGAGATGAAAACGCTCTAGAAATGTCACAGAAAGCATACGTGGAAGCTGATATTTGTAAATCATCAGTTCGTTGTAATGTTTGTAACGTTTGTCAAATTTAAACGCGAAGATTTAAACTTCAAGATGATAGAAGTCTTTGAGTGTTGAATGACGATCTTGAAGTCTAACAATCCAAAATACAAGCTAATTTTCCTTACCTGATGACATTTCCTATAGCGTAGCCTATTTGCAAGTCAAGTTTGGTTGAATTCTCCGGTAGTTTCTTGCGAATAAATTCATAAGCAAACAGGCGAACAGTTTATGTGTATAAATAAAAAATTGAAAACATGAAACATAAAAAACGAAGTTCGACCGACAAAAAGTAAATATAAAATATTCTAATAAATAAATAAAAAAGGAGTATAACTTTCAAAAGTAAGAAATAAAACAGTAAAAAGATGAAACGGAAAAATCTGATAATGATTTCAATTGTTGCCTTTGTTTGAATCATTAATGTAATAACAACGAAATTAAGGGGTTTCCCTCAAGTGAATTCAGTCGAACAAGTTAAGATGTCGGCGGCGTTGACTTGTTTTTATGGTGGCTGCTATTAAAATGGAATCAATAAAATCGAATAAAATAAAAACTAAACAAAGAAAAAGAGGGAACATAGAATGAAAAACGTCGAATAACATCATAAATAACACGATTTAGATTCATTCTAAACGCTAGTCAAACAGAAAATGAATGAAAAACATCGAATAACATCATAAATAACACGATTTAGATTCATTCTAAACGCTAGTCAAACAGAAAATGAATGAAAAACATCGAATAACATCATAAATAACACGATTTAGATTCATTCTAAACGCTAGTCAAACAGAAAATGAATGAAAAACATCGAATAACATCATAAATAACACGATTTAGATTCATTCTAAACGCTAGTCAAACAGAAAATGAATGAAAAACATCGAATAACATCATAAATAACACGATTTAGATTCATTCTAAACGCTAGTCAAACAGAAAATGAATGAAAAACATCGGACAAAGAAAACAAAAACTGCGAAAATAATGACCATTTTGGGAAGAAGTTGACAAGTGTTAGAAAATACGTGGAGACTTCATTTATTGTGAACTGCCAAACGGTCAGCCATTGTAAGAACAGCCAACAATAATTTTCTAATTAAAACAATTCAAAGATGCTTTTACAATTATCTAAACGTAGATCATGTTTTAAAGAAAATTTGTTATTACTTTGACTGAATTTTTAGTAGATTTTTCTGGTAACTTCCTGACAACTTATATCCAATGCTGGTATGTACCCCAATCACATGTGCCCCAATCCTGGAATGTACCTAAATCACATGCACCGAAATAACATGTACCAAAATCCTGGTATGTACCCCAATCACATGTACCCCAATCACATGTACTCAAATCCTGGTATGAACCCCGATCACATGTATCCCAATCACATGTACCCCAATCACATGTACTCCCATAACATGTACCCAAATATTGGTATGTACCCCAATCACATGTACTCAAATCCTAGTATGTACCCCAATCACATGTACCACAATAACATGTACTCAAATCATGGTATGTACCCCAATTACATGTACCCCTATAACATATTCCTCAATCACATGTACCCAAATCCTGATATGTACCCCATACAAATGTACCCCAATCAACTGTACCTCAATCACATGTACTCAAATCCGGGTATGTTCCCCAATTACATGTACTCCAATCACATGTACTCAAAGCATTGTATCACATGTACCTCAATCACATGTACCCCAATCACATGTACCCAAATTGATATAGGTTTATTTATATATGTTTATTGGTATATATTTATTGATATAGGTTTATTGGTATATATTTATTGGTATATGTTTATTTATATATGTTTATTGATATATGTTTATTTATATATGTTTATTGGTATATATTTATTGATGTATGTTTATTGATATAGGTTTATTGATATATGTTTATTGATATATGTTTATTGATATATGTTTATTGATATATGTTTATTGGTATATGTTTATTGATATAGGTTTATTGATATATGTTTATTGGTATATATTTATTGATATATGTTTATTGGTATATATTTATTGGTATATGTTTATTTATATATGTTTATTGATATATGTTTATTTATATATGTTTATTGGTATATATTTATTGATGTATGTTTATTGATATAGGTTTATTGATATATGTTTATTGATATATGTTTATTTATATATGTTTATTGGTATATGTTTATTGATATATGTTTATTGATATATGTTTATTGATATATGTTTGTTGATATATGTTTATTGATATATGTTTATTGGAATATGTTTATTGATATATGTTTATTGATATATGTTTATTGATATAGGTTTATTGATATAGGTTTATTGATATATGTTTATTTATATATGTTTATTGGTATATATTTATTGATATATGTTTATTGATATATGTTTATTGATGTATGTTTATTGATATATGTTTATTGGTATATATTTATTGATATATGTTTATTGATATATGTTTATATATTTATAACCGAAACGCGTACTGTTGTTATGTTTATTGATATTTATTTCGCAAGATTCTCGCTGGTGTGATACATTTTAGTTTGGTGAACGCACGATTCCTATTATTATTTTTCGGTGAATGCGTTGGTAAGTATCATTATTATTATTATTATTAATTTTAAGCCCCGATGCATCTAACATAAGGAAGAGTACTATCACTTCCTTTTATTTGTGAAAAACTACAAACAACCAGATTTCTTTTTAATTAAAAGCACGTGTCAGCCTACCTTGTGGAAATATGTTTTTGTTAAAAGGGACTGTATAAAAATGTTTGCCTTGTACTATTTTAAGTACAGTGACAAAAAATAAAGACGCTTCTAGAAGACTGGCAAAACCATATTTTCCGGGATTAGCAGGTTTTAGCCACTCTGTAAAAATATGTTGCTGCTGTTAAAAGCCACTGTACATAATGACGATGAAGGGTAATTTTGTTGGTTGTATTTCTCCCACTCTCCGAAGGAATTCCGGAACTTTTTTTACGATGCCAAGTACAGGACACTTCTTTTTCTAACAACCTTGTTCTATGTCTAAAATTAACTTTATAGTAGCCATAACCTTAGTGCAGCACACACGGCTCTCTTAGAAAACGTTATTGAATATACGATTCGTCGTTTGTGTTGGGGTAAAATGTTTTCAACAGATACACAACAAAATGTAACACGTAAAGGTGAGTTTTGAAAAACAATTTAGCCTCTAGACAATTTATAAGCTAAATCCAATATAAAATGTACAGCGACGGCTGAAAGATGCGATTCATTTGGAGGTCATTTTCAGGAAAAAAATGGACAAGGCAAACAAATAAAACATTGCTATGGTCTTGTGATCGCTAGGAAAGCACGTCTTTCGGCAATAATCGCCAACAAAGACACAATGCAAGTAAGTATTGAAATATGAAATCAATCTGAAATGGGAATAAATTTTCCACCTTTTCTTTTATATTTATTTGATCTGCATTATAAAATGCAAAATATAAATCTCTCGTATTCGTTATTCATGTCAAAAGTCAAAAGTCGAAAGTAAAAAGTAAAAAGTCGAAAGTCGAAAGTCAAAAGTCAAAAGTCGAAAGTCAAAAGTCAAAAGTCAAAAGTCAAAAGTCAAAAGTCAAAAGTCGAAAGTCAAAAGTAAAAAGTAAAAAGTAAAAAGTAAAAAGTAAAAAGTAAAAATTCATACAATTCTTAATTTTAAACTGAATATAAGCATAGTGGGAAAAATGTGACAAAAATGTCACAGTCATAATTATGACTCGGCAAAATGTCAAATATGACAAATTTCTTTCTAATTTAAATACATATTTCTAGCGATAATATTTTTTTCTTATTCTGAAAATGATGTTTCCTATAACTGAGATTTGTTTAAGATAATGGTACAGCATTTAGATCGATGTTATTTTCATATTGAAAATATCGCGTGGAAAAATATAACAGGGCTTGGAGCAAAATGTAAGAGTACACAAAATATAAGCAGAAAACAAGAGTACTGGAAGCAACTGATGGCATGGACAAAGCGTATTACTAAATATGACAATTTTAATTAAAGTATTTGAGAGGAAAGACATTTCTAAGGGATTAATTGCCATTCTTTTTTCCGCTGCAAACAAAAAGTGTAGAGTCACATGTGATGAATTTTTTTTAAAACATAGTTCACCCCAAACAAGGCAGGCCGCCACTGTAGACGTAAGGGACTACTGAGAAAAAAGAAGAGGGGAGAAGGTGGGGGGTCAGCCTAAGTTGGGATCTGCGCAGCGAGATGTCTGTTTACATCAGTTTTAAATTTCTGCATGTCAGTACTGTCGGGGAAACAGGGGACAGGGAGGGAGTTCCAGAGGTCAGCAGCACGATGAAAGAACCTATTTGAGTAGAAGGCTCTCCGACATCTGGGGACCTCCACAGTGAATGAATGAGATTTAGTTGATTGTCGAGTTAGTTTAGAGAATTTACGTCGAGGGGGCACCAGAGTAGCCAATTCATCGGAGCATAATCCATTGAAGTTAGTTAGTCCTGGTGCGTCCGCCGTGTATACATGGACTATTACTAACATGAAAATCGAAGACAATGTGCGATGTAACATGGAAGACAATGCATCATTCTGCATGATTGCAAACATGTAACATGTCGGATTGTATAATCAGAATGTAACAAAGCATCATTTAAAAATACAAATAAAACAAATATCGCAATTGGCAAATTGTTCCATTTAACCAGAAATGTAAATGTTGGCGCCTCATCTAAGATTAATATTCATCGCCTACAAGGTTTAAGTTAATATTGTTTTTTTTTTGTTGTTATCTCAATGCTATAATTCATTGGTACTTCTATCGATTCTGACCCAATTTCCGTTAACTTTGCGTCGGCAACGTTCGGGTATGCTACGTAAACACCCGAGAGATGCTGAGCCAATCGGTGGCAGAGAAAGGCTGAACGATTAGCCAATCAGCTGTCAGTAACCAGACGACAATTTTTCTTATCAGTATTTAAATTAATTAAATACACAAACAGTTGTTCAAAGCCAGTGCCTTATGTTATTTATTTCCTGTTAAATTTTAAAAAGAAAAACATACAAAAACCCTATTTATTAACTATTGTTTCGCTTTGTTTTTTATTTTTTCAAAGAAAAGAAAAACAAAATTATTTATATAGTAACAGTAATTTCGCTATGTTTTGTTCGTTTTCTTTTGTTGCTGTTTTTTTTTTGCAATCTTTCTTGAAAATAAAACTGAAAAAAATACGACGCAGTAACGTATCGAAGTTATCGGCTGCTACCATTCGGCTCGTCATCTTTCGGATGTTTACGTAGCATGTCCGAACGCTGCCGACGCGAAGTTTACGGAAATTGGGTCAGGATAGATAGAAGTACCAATTAATTTAATAGCATATGGTTAGGAGTCATGAATCAGAATTATCATAACATAAGAGCAAATGATAATAACATTTCAAAATGGGATAAGAAAGGGTTTCTTTATTGTCACATGTTGACCTTATTCAAGGGAGAGAAAATGAAAAACGCACAAAAGTATTATTAGACGTATATGCATGCATACACATTCTTCATCTTAGAAATATAATGCATCACTAAATGTAATAAAGTTGCAAATTATGTCGCGCAATGTTTGATTTTTTTAGTCTCAATTTAACATAATGATCACATTTATAGCACAGTCGCCGTAGTACATGCTAGTCACGGTTAACATGTGTGAGATAGTGGTTGCTGATTGCAGATAACATAATCAATCGTTGACGTCGATCACACGGAGAGCAAAGCATCGACCTTCTTCCGTTGGACCATCTCGAATTGAACTTATATCTCTAAGGACGTTGTAATTCTTCCTCTAAAAAGTATGCACTTTCCAAAACGTGGACACCTTGATTTTTCTAATTAAATCAAAAGATTTATTTACCTACAATATATATATATATATATATATATATATATATATATATATATATATATATATATATATATATATATATTGTGTGTATGGTAAACAGCTGATGATCCCCGTGTTAATATTAGACGCTTAAGGTCTCCTGTTTTTGTTTCACTGTTAGATACTTATCCCCCCTTTTTTATTTACTTATTTATTTATTTATTTATTTATTTATTTATGAATTTCCCAACGAATGTAAAGTCTGCAATATCTTGGATTTAGTTAGTTTCTCTGGGAATTTAAACCGCATTTTACTTCTTTATTTTTCTTTTTTTCTTTTGTTTAAAATGACTCAAAGCTTCTTTAGACTATATATATATATATATATATATATATATATATATATATATATATATATATATATGCAAACATTATTAAAAATAACAGAATTTGTCTGTTTAATTATACCTTTTTTAATTTTTCAATTTCTCTGAAGGTCTTTATTGTATTAAAATAATAAAAAAAATGTTCCATAGGTTTCACACGTTTCACAGGTTTCACACGTTTTCGATTCTTCGTCGAATAATCCTCAGGTGTCAAAAGCAAATAGACAAAAAACCTGGAGAAAGAAGAGAGTTTTAAAACACCTGAGGATGATTCGGCGAAGAATCGAAAACGTTCGTGAAACCTGTGAAACCTATGGAACATTTATTATTTTTTTTTATTTTAATACAGAAAAGACCATCAGAAAAATTGAAAAAATAAAAATAGGTATAATTAAACAGACGAATTCTGTTATTTTTTAACAATGTTTGCATAAATGAGTAAATGCTGCTTAAATACACACAATATATATATATATATATATATATATATATATATATATATATATATATATATATATATATATATAGGATCAAAATAAACCAAAGTGAAAACTTTTAGTAGATGGAACCTATTGTGAAAAGGATTAGCTCAATATACGAGATAGAGCAATAGTAGAGATAGAAGAAAAAAGAGTGATAAATATGCGACGATTGTCCAAATTTATTTCAAATTTCAATTGTTCAATGCAAGGTTGTCAGTAATAAACTAGTGTTTATTTTTCTTTCCTTAAGCCAAGGCTTTTCAAAGATCGAAATCTTATCATCAGAGGAGAAATACAGATGGATAAGTTGGCTTTCGAAAAAACCAAAGTTCAAATATTTGAAAAATATGAGAATTATTATTAAAAATTATTAAAATAATTTTGTCAAAAGACGTATTGAATGAAAAGAAAAATTCCGTGAAAAAGATATGCAAATTGTCCGGGTGGTAAGTTTCCGTTGAAAAAGTTCGGTGAAATTGAAGAAAGTGAAGAAAAACTCTTTGCATGGGAGCAGATTGGAGAGGGTGCTCAAAAGTAGATAAGTCCAGATGCACTTAAAAGAGGCTGAGATTTCGATCTTTGAAAAGCCTTGGCTTAAGGAAAGAAAAATAAACACTAGTTTATTACTGACAACCTTGCATTGAACAATTGAAATTTGAAATAAATTTGGACAATCGTCGCATATTTATCACTCTTTTTTCTTCTATCTCTCTCTCTCTATATATATATATATATACACGTAGATTATTTGTTATTGTTTTTGTTTTGGGCGATAGCGACCGGTGTTTTTACGGTGCGTTTCTATTTTTCTCTCATCCTGAGCGTTTTGTTTTTTTTATAATTTAAGAATATGCAAATGAGCGCATTTTGCATTTTTTAATTCGTCCTTAATCAAACAAGTCATCAATTGTATATATAGAGTTTTTTTTTAATTAATATATAGATTTTTTTTAATAAATTAATTAATTTATAAACCAATTTATTGTATACAGATTGTTATAATTAATTTACAAATTAATTATAAAAATCTGTATACAATGAATTGGTTTCTAAATTAATTAATTAATCAATTAATATATATATATATATATATATGTATATATATATATATATATATATATATATATATATATATATATATATATATATATATATATATATATATATATATATATATATATATAAAGTTTGTAAAGTTGTAGAAAATTCTTGCGTGAAGAAAGAAATTTGTTCCAAATATGAAAACGTGGAGTTCTTATTAATTCTCAATGCGGCTTTCAGACACAGGTAGAGGGAGATCGGCGAAATGTTATCTAATTAAACCGGCAACTTTATCAACTGCTAACAGCATGGAAAACAATTATGTTTTGTTAAAGTTTACTATTTACAGAGGTGGCGTCGTCAGGTTCGTGGATAATACTATTCTCTGCCTCCTCATCCCACACTTGTCTTATGAACATTGGTGAATTTTTGGGTTTCCCCGTCTTACTAACAAGAAACTCGCATCTCTCTACTGGTGGATAGTACTACTTTACAACATTCTCTCTCTCTCTCTCTCTCTCTCTCTCTCTCTCCCTCTCTCTCTCTCTCTCTTCCTTTTGTACGTTCATTCCACTCAGCAGATTCTCTCGATTCTGGTAACTTGGCATTGCCCGACATGTTTTATTTTTTTTATTTATCGGCCTGTTTTCCTTTTCTTTTTTATCCCCAAACACACAAGAACTGTTTGACCCCAAACGTCACCCATAACCAAACTTAGTACATTTCTTTACACAAATTCAACTCTAAAAATGTCTTTCCTTGATCTAGCATTATCCGACAATTCGGTTTTATGTTATTCTATTTCTTTTATCTTAATTCCAACTCTCACGTAACATCTGGTTGATCATATAGGAGACCCATTATAAAATAATCATATCAAAATTGTGTTCGCTGATTTTACTAGAACAGAAATCACATCATATCAACTGCTTAGACCATCTAGCTAAAAACAGGGTTTTCTAGTCGAATACCACTTGAGATGTATGTGTGTACAACTCTCTCCTGTTATTTTAATTTATACTGAATAAAATAATCTAATGTCCAAGTTCGATCTCAATCGATCGAAATGTGGATTCCCATCAACATACCTCACATCCCACATCACTTGTTTAAAACAGGTCAAAATGCCATCTAACGGTGCGTTGATGAATCAAAATAACCCCACATAAAAACTTGAACCGTATGTACTTTTACATAATTATAATGATAAAATTAGTGTCATTTCGAAAACAAAATACCCAGCAGTGTGAAAATTGACCAAACACGAATCTTGTGAAAACGACTCCACTTCCTGTAATGAGTTAGTCAAAAGGATCGAATAGAATGAGTTTAAGAAGACTTAGTTTGCTTGAAGAAGCTTTATTCGACAAAGATCTACGCAGGGATTTAGTCTCTACGAGAAACAATGGCTGACTAAAAAAGAAAGAGTGATCAAGGGAAGTAATTCACTTCCGAAGCATAGAAGGGATTAGAAGAGTTCTCTTTTCATAACAACCCTAAAATTTCATTGGTTTAAAAAAAGGACATTTTATTAGTTAAGAAACAATGACTAAACAAGAAAAAGTGATCAAGGGAAATAATTCACTTTCGAAGCATAGAAGGGGATAGAAGAGTTCTCTTTTCATAACAACCCTAAAATTTCATTGGTTTAAAAAAAAAGGACATTTTATTAGTTAAGAAACAATGACTAAAAAAGAAAGAGTGATCAAGGGAAGTAATTCACTTCCGAAGCATAGAAGGGGATAGAAGAATTCTCTTTGTATAACAACCCTAAAATTTCATTGGTTTATAAAAAAGGACATTTTATTAGTTAAGAAACAATGACTAAAAAAGAAAGAGTGATCAAGGGAAGTAATTCACTTCCGAAGCATAGAAGGGGATAGAAGAGTTCTCTTTTCATCACACTTCTGTTTGACGGAAGAGAAAATAAGGTGAATATAGCCCCGACACTAAGTAGTTGTGTGTTTCGTCATGTCCGTTGTTACTTTTAGCCCTGTTATATTTGACTCGAACTACGCTACATTAAATAAACATTTTCAAAGTGTCCACGTACTTCCTTTTCATCTGTCCAACCTACATTATATATATATATATATATATATATATATATATACATACTATCCGGCTCTACCCGGCGTCGCATTGAAGTCTGTTTAATTGCACTGAGCGCAAGTAACGTAAATATTCGTATACAATGAAGCAAATGTTTGTGGTAGATGAGAGGCGGGTGTGCACATGTAACATGTAACTGTTTAAAGGATAGAAAATTCTACTCAAGAAATGCAAAACCCAAAATGGCTGAAAAAAGAATGCACCGTAAATGTTTATCAAAGCAAAAATCTGCGTATATTAGTTGTATATAAGTAAAGCATGTTTCTCTCAATGTATCCAATTTGCTTCCAATAAAGAACAAATAAAACAAAGCCTGTTTACTTTCCCTCCATCTATCGCCTTTTATTCCCTATGTATCTCTTTATTTCGCCCTCCCCCCCTCTCTCTCTCTCTCTCTCTCTCTCTCTCTCTCTCACACACACACACACACTCTGTCGCTAAAGCTAGCTGGAAATAATCCGTTTCATTAAATTGTGTCGATATAGAAATACAGTGTTATGAATAAAATGAAAAGAAGTCAAACGGTATTTGTCATTTGTGTCCGTAATGCGCAATAAAACTTTCGTAAATAAGCCAATATCGTTTTTATTATGAAGAGATTGTTAAAGTCTCAGAAAACTCTCGTAATAATCTTTCTTTCTCTCTCTCCCTTTATTCCTCTCTCTATCCCCCCCACCTCTCTCTCTCTCTCATATATATATATATATATATATATATATATATATATATATATATATATATATATATATACAATTAATTATTTGAATGACATAACAAAATGAAAAATCAATCAGATTTTATTAAAGTTCAAAAACAAGTAGAGATAATGCGTCTTTAACTCATGAGTTTTCAAAGAAAATCTTCTCCTCAGAGGACCTTTACCGCAATGGCATTACTGCAGGTAATAAAAATTAAGCTTTGAAAATATAGAAAAATGTATAAAAATACATAAAGAATCGATTTATTTGACACTTTTCTCGAATTGTTTTAAACTTTATGACTTGGATCAACTGTATAAGTTTAACAAAAAAGTGTGTCTTGGGGCCGATATATTTGATGTTTTATATGTATCTTTATGTATTTTTAAAATATATTTTAATATATTTTCAAAGCTTACTTTTTATTACCTGCAGTAATACCATTGCGGTAATGGTCTTTCTTTGAAAACTCATGAGTTAAGGACGCAGTATCTCTACTTGTTTTTGAACTTTAATAAAATCTAATTAATTTCTCATTTTATTATGTCATTCTATCCATTAATATTATTGCTTTATACATTATATTAAGCTTTGTTTTTATACTGATAGTCTACTGGCTAAAGATATTATTTATATCTTTAAAGTATTATTGTACTCTCTCTCTCTCTCTCTCTCTATATATATATATATATATATATATATATATATATATATATATATATAGAGAGAGAGAGAGAGAGAGAGAGAGAGAGAGAGAAAGAAAATAAAAAAGTAATAAAATAATTTAATATTATTATAAGCCCCTTTCAAGTAAAATTGAAAGTCGAGCACTGTCGGAAAGATTAAAAATGAACATTCATCTAAAAGCCTTAGTGCTATGCTTCGACTTCGTCGTTGACTACTATAGATTGTTTAGATTTCTATGCTTGCCGCGTTCAGCGTAAATATCACTTAATCGCTCCATTATTACGTAACAATCCCTGGTGGTCTAATGGGACTAGGTGAGTGCTTACAGATTTACGGTGTTTCTCTGAATCGGGTTCGCGCCTTATAACCGTCTGAGATTGTTACTTCCCTGCGCTGATGAGAGCCATAAGCTTTAAACGACGTTGTACGTAAGTAAAATAGTAAAAAATAATTTAATATTATATATATATATATATGGTATTATATATATATATATATATATATATATATATATATATATATATATATATATATATATATATATATATCCGTGTCATTAGTTTCTTTCGGGGAAAAATACGAAATGTTATGAAATAAATAAAACAAGTAAAATTACTTTTTATTTTTAATCATTGGTTTTCGTAATGTAATGATGTCTTTCGGTAATACGAAAATGGGCGAAGTTGCTTTTTGTCATTAAAGATTTTTACAGTGTAGATCGGTTTTCGGAATATCAAAGTAGGATTAATAAGTACACGAGCAACACTGATTGAAGACAATATGTTAAATAGGTATTATAAGTCAAATGCGTACGTTTTTGTCATTTGTATCCGTAATGTTAAAATGTCTTCAGAACGTATTAATTGACGAATATGTTTTTGTTTTTGTTTTTGAAGATCTTTATAGTGTAAATTGGATTTCCTAATAAGGAAATAGAGTTAATATGTACACACACGAAACTAAAAACGGCTTGCAACATTGCTCGAAGAGAACATTATAATTAAGTTTTATACGTTAACTCAGGTTACCTATCGTAAACTCAGGTTACCTACCGTTAAATCAGATTACCCAGCGTTTATGATATACAAATAATTAAACAAAAATAGGCTATAATTTTTTTTATAACCCTTGTGTATTTAAAATCGGACACAGGTAGATCAATATAGAAATGAGTATTTATCAATTTCGTAAGCAGTCGGCGTTTTGTAGGTAAAAAAATGGAAAACGCATCAATTCTAACAATCTTCCTTGCTGGAATAAGTATTTTTCTTAATATCTAAAGCGAAATACATTATCTACTTGCAAAAACATGGTGGAAGGAAGGAGTCGATTAACAATTTGTCAGATACATTGATGTATGTGCCTTACTTGAAGAATGGGACCAACTCACTTTCATATTATATACTTATGCGCGTTTATGTCCGCGCGTGTGTATGTATATGTGTCACATAGATACTCACATATAATCGTAGAACGTGAATTAACAAATGTGTCTCCTAGAAATACATTTCCAGCATCTTTATTTCACAAATATATAAATAAAAGTGAGAGACGAATCACTATATACATGTATGAAGTACATTCAGTATTTAGTGATCTTCTCACTCGAGATTATAGATACGGAAATTACTCATGCTCACGTGAGATCGGAACGACAACTCTGTAGGAAAAGAATCGGAATTCAATCGGCTAAACTTGAATATGATAAAATTACATAAGCTGCAATGCGCGCTAAGCTTTCGTTCATTGATTGTTCTCTTACAAGAGATTATCAAGGAAAGAAATTCGGCACTTGATAATTCAAAAAGTATAGAAACTTTAAATGAGTTCTGGAAAATGGTCAGTGTTTTATTTATGCATCTCAAGGCGTGTCGCATCAGTGTATATTAGTGTCAGATGAAAAGATTGTATGAAAGATCCCGATACAAATGAATCTAGAAAGAGAACGGAGAGTGGATGTACATTCGGCATCCCTGTAATTCTCGCTTTCTCTACTTTGTCTTTTAGTCGTCACTTTTCAATATTTCTGGCAACAGGGAAAAAATTATGTTTCTTGGGTCGGTTGTACGTAAGCGTGAGCCCTATTATTTTTAACCCTTACCCTTGAGTCGTGCTGGGCCTTGATAAGTAGTGACCCCTTAGTAAAACAAAAAACAGCAACGGAACAGGAGGGACATCCAGTCATAAAGATGAATACATGACTCCATCTGTTTTTAAAACCGTCTAGGAGTGACTAAGGAAGAACCAGTCAGAAGCTATCCAGTGAAACTATCTTGTGCATTACTGTATCAAAGAATAAATATAAACTAGTCTATTTGATTCAGTCAGAGATCATATAAAAATGTGATAGAAAATGTAAATTTGACATGGCTATACTAACTTCATAGTTATTGGAATATAATATGAACTGACTTATAAATATATATATATATATATATATATATATATATATATATATATATATATATATATATATATATACTGGTGATACCAGATCAGGCTGCCCTGTGGCTCCCTGAGACGAAATTCACCTACATTGACGTTTTTTTTTTTTTTTTTTGTAAAACTTAATTATGTTCTACAAAACCAAAAACAAAAACAACAGCCCCTCTCCCTTTCTCCCTCCCCTTTTTTATTTGTATTTTTCTTACCCTACTCTCGGTCCTGGATATGACCTTAAACTACATCCGATGGTGAGATCCGGCTTACGGACTTTGGGGAATGTGGAGCCTCCTCTTAATTACCATTGCTCCCAGGTCCACCCTGACCCGGAGTGGTAGTACCTGTTAGGGTCCCAACTATGGGTTAAATAGAAACAGATATTAAAAGGGGAAAGAAACAAAAAAGAGAAGAAAACAAGACCAGATTCGGCATTAAATAACCCAAAAAGGGTTGATATGCCGTAAAACAAAACTACCACACCTATATATATATATATATATATATATATATATATATATATATATATATATATATATATATATATATGGAACCTCTTATTGAATATCGATTCATAGCGATAACTAAAAATACGTTATGGCTGGTTGAAATCTCATAGACGAAGTTTTCGCTGAACAATGTCAAACGTACAAAATTGAACACACTAATTTCCCTCATGATAAGAATACATGGAACGCATGATCAGAACTTCTAAATATTGTTTGTATAATAAGACGTTTCTGCTATCTCAGGCGTTCAGAGTTTAATAAACCGAAGACCTCTTGATTATAGTGGTTCTATGGACTCGGATATCGAATATCCATTGTTTACTTAACTCGTATTGAAAATAGAGGGTCGAATTTTTTGTAAATCTGACCTTCCTTTCAGATCAAATGAAATCTAATCAATTAAAACTAATGATGTTATTGTAATTAGATTCCATGACCTCTGGTATTGTAATTATCTGGTATTGAAATTATCTGGTATTGAAATTATCTGGTATTGTAATTATTTGGTATTGTAATTATTTGGTATTGAAATTATCTGGTATTGTAATTATTTGGTATTGTAATTATTTGGTATTGTAATTATTTGGTATTGTAATTATCTGGTATTGAAATTATCTGGTATTGAAATTATCTGGTATTGAAATTATTTGGTATTGTAATTATTTGGTATTGAAATTATCTGGTATTGTAATTATTTGGTATTGTAATTATTTGGTATTGTAATTATCTGGTATTGTAATTATCTGGTATTGTAATTATTTGGTATTGTAATTATCTGGTATTGTAATTATCTGGTATTGTAATTATTTGGTATTGTAATTATCTGGTATTGTAATTATTTGGTATTGTAATTATCTGGTATTGTAATTATCTGGTATTGTAATTATCTGGTATTGTAATTATTTGGTATTGTAATTATCTGGTATTGTAATTATCTGGTATTGTAATTATTTGGTATTGTAATTATCTGGTATTGTAATTATTTGGTATTGTAATTATTTGGTATTGTAATTATCTGGTATTGTAATTATTTGGTATTGTAATTATCTGGTATTGTAATTATCTGGTATTGTAATTATTTGGTATTGTAATTATTTGGTATTGTAATTATCTGGTATTGTAATTATCTGGTATTGTAATTATTTGGTATTGTAATTATCTCGTATTGTAATTATCTGGTATTGTAATTATCTGGTATTGTAATTATCTGGTATTGTAATTATCTGGTATTGTAATTATTTGGTATTGTAATTATCTGGTATTGTAATTATCTGGTATTGTAATTATTTGGTATTGTAATTATCTGGTATTGTAATTATTTGGTATTGTAATTATTTGGTATTGTAATTATCTGGTATTGTAATTATTTGGTATTGTAATTATTTGGTATTGTAATTATCTGGTATTGTAATTATCTGGTATTGTAATTATTTGGTATTGTAATTATCTGGTATTGTAATTATCTGGTATTGTAATTATTTGGTATTGTAATTATCTGGTATTGAAATTATCTGGTATTGTAATTATCTGGTATTGTAATTATCTGGTATTGTAATTATCTGGTATTGTAATTATCTGGTATTGAAATTATCTGGTATTGAAATTATCTGGTATTGAAATTATTTGGTATTGTAATTATTTGGTATTGAAATTATCTGGTATTGTAATTATTTGGTATTGTAATTATTTGGTATTGTAATTATCTGGTATTGTAATTATCTGGTATTGTAATTATTTGGTATTGTAATTATCTGGTATTGTAATTATCTGGTATTGTAATTATTTGGTATTGTAATTATCTGGTATTGTAATTATTTGGTATTGTAATTATCTGGTATTGTAATTATCTGGTATTGTAATTATTTGGTATTGTAATTATTTGGTATTGTAATTATCTGGTATTGTAATTATCTGGTATTGTAATTATTTGGTATTGTAATTATCTGGTATTGTAATTATCTGGTATTGTAATTATTTGGTATTGTAATTATCTGGTATTGTAATTATTTGGTATTGTAATTATTTGGTATTGTAATTATCTGGTATTGTAATTATTTGGTATTGTAATTATCTGGTATTGTAATTATTTGGTATTGTAATTATTTGGTATTGTAATTATCTGGTATTGTAATTATCTGGTATTGTAATTATTTGGTATTGTAATTATCTGGTATTGTAATTATCTGGTATTGTAATTATCTGGTATTGTAATTATCTGGTATTGAAATTATCTGGTATTGAAATTATTTGGTATTGTAATTATTTGGTATTGAAATTATCTGGTATTGTAATTATTTGGTATTGTAATTATTTGGTATTGTAATTATCTGGTATTGTAATTATCTGGTATCGTAATTATTTGGTATTGTAATTATCTGGTATTGTAATTATCTGGTATTGTAATTATTTGGTATTGTAATTATCTGGTATTGTAATTATTTGGTATTGTAATTATCTGGTATTGTAATTATCTGGTATTGTAATTATTTGGTATTGTAATTATTTGGTATTGTAATTATCTGGTATTGTAATTATCTGGTATTGTAATTATTTGGTATTGTAATTATCTGGTATTGTAATTATCTGGTATTGTAATTATTTGGTATTGTAATGATCTGGTATTGTAATTATTTGGTATTGTAATTATTTGGTATTGTAATTATCTGGTATTGTAATTATTTGGTATTGTAATTATTTGGTATTGTAATTATCTGGTATTGTAATTATCTGGTATTGTAATTATTTGGTATTGTAATTATTTGGTATTGTAATTATCTGGTATTGTAATTATCTGGTATTGTAATTATTTGGTATTGTAATTATCTGGTATTGTAATTATCTGGTATTGTAATTATCTGGTATTGTAATTATCTGGTATTGTAATTATCTGGTATTGTAATTATCTGGTATTGTAATTATTTGGTATTGTAATTATCTGGTATTGTAATTATCTGGTATTGTAATTATCTGGTATTGTAATTATCTGGTATTGTAATTATTTGGTATTGTAATTATTTGGTATTGTAATTATCTGGTATTGTAATTATTTGGTATTGTAATTATTTGGTATTGTAATTATCTGGTATTGTAATTATCTGGTATTGTAATTATTTGGTATTGTAATTATTTGGTATTGTAATTATCTGGTATTGTAATTATCTGGTATTGTAATTATTTGGTATTGTAATTATCTGGTATTGTAATTATCTGGTATTGTAATTATCTGGTATTGTAATTATCTGGTATTGTAATTATCTGGTATTGTAATTATTTGGTATTGTAATTATCTGGTATTGTAATTATCTGGTATTGTAATTATCTGGTATTGTAATTATCTGGTATTGTAATTATCTGGTATTGTAATTATCTGGTATTGTAATTATCTGGTATTGTAATTATCTGGTATTGTAATTATCTGGTATTGTAATTATCTGGTATTGTAATTATCTGGTATTGTAATTATCTGGTATTGTAATTATCTGGTATTGTAATTATCTGGTATTGTAATTATCTGGTATTGTAATTATCTGGTATTGTAATTATCTGGTATTGTAATTATCTGGTATTGTAATTATCTGGTATTGTAATTATCTGGTATTGTAATTATCTGGTATTGTAATTATCTGGTATTGTAATTATCTGGTATTGTAATTATCTGGTATTGTAATTATCTGGTATTGTAATTATCTGGTATTGTAATTATCTGGTATTGTAATTATCTGGTATTGTAATTATCTGGTATTGTAATTATCTGGTATTGTAATTATCTGGTATTGTAATTATCTGGTATTGTAATTATCTGGTATTGTAATTATCTGGTATTGTAATTATCTGGTATTGTAATTATCTGGTATTGTAATTATCTGGTATTGTAATTATCTGGTATTGTAATTATTTGGTATTGTAATTATTTGGTATTGTAATTATCTGGTATTGTAATTATCTGGTATTGTAATTATCTGGTATTGTAATTATCTGGTATTGTAATTATCTGGTATTGTAATTATTTGGTATTGTAATTATTTGGTATTGTAATTATCTGGTATTGTAATTATCTGGTATTGTAATTATCTGGTATTTTAATTATCTGGTATTGTAATTATCTGGTATTGTAATTATCTGGTATTGTAATTATTTGGTATTGTAATTATCTGGTATTGTAATTATCTGGTATTGTAATTATCTGGTATTGTAATTATCTGGTATTGTAATTATCTGGTATTGTAATTATCTGGTATTGTAATTATTTGGTATTGTAATTATCTGGTATTGTAATTATTTGGTATTGTAATTATTTGGTATTGTAATTATCTGGTATTGTAATTATCTGGTATTGTAATTATCTGGTATTGTAATTATCTGGTATTGTAATTATCTGGTATTGTAATTATCTGGTATTGTAATTATCTGGTATTGTAATTATCTGGTATTGTAATTATCTGGTATTGTAATTATTTGGTATTGTAATTATTTGGTATTGTAATTATCTGGTATTGTAATTATCTGGTATTGTAATTATCTGGTATTGTAATTATCTGGTATTGTAATTATCTGGTATTGTAATTATTTGGTATTGTAATTATCTGGTATTGTAATTATCTGGTATTGTAATTATCTGGTATTGTAATTATCTGGTATTTTAATTATCTGGTATTGTAATTATCTGGTATTGTAATTATCTGGTATTGTAATTATTTGGTATTGTAATTATTTGGTATTGTAATTATCTGGTATTGTAATTATCTGGTATTGTAATTATCTGGTATTGTAATTATCTGGTATTGTAATTATCTGGTATTGTAATTATCTGGTATTGTAATTATCTGGTATTGTAATTATCTGGTATTGTAATTATCTGGTATTGTAATTATCTGGTATTGTAATTATTTGGTATTGTAATTATCTGGTATTGTAATTATCTGGTATTGTAATTATTTGGTATTGTAATTATCTGGTATTGTAATTATTTGGTATTGTAATTATTTGTTGAATTTTAGAGAATAGTTTAAGAAATTACATGAAGTCAACTTTCACAGTATTTATGACGTCATTCTTGTAAAAGATCCTGCCCAAACAAGACCATGTGGACTTCTGTGAAGAGTTTCGGAATTATGTGATGATAATAAATTTCGTTTTGTGAAAGTCAAAGAAATAGCGATTCTTATCAGGTTCGATCAGTCACATATATCCTCTAGAACTATCATCAAGCTATACCCATTATCCTAGCATGATTCCTGACTAAGGAGTCGTGGGGAAATTAGTCATTAAAATCAAAGGTTTCTAATGAAGTCCCAGATACTAATGGTGCTTCTATCCTGGCGTCCTTGAAAAGACCCAAATCGTGAAATGCAAAAGAAATTCTACCAATGACCCTTAGTTTTGCTATTAAGTTAAATATGATCAAAACTATTGCGACTTGAGTCAACGAGGCACAGCTTTCTCATTGACAAATGTTCATGCAAAATGATGAATACACTGACTCCTTCTCATATCTTTAACTCCTTTGCTATCCCACGAATCGGCAATTTTCAAACGGCCAAAACGAGTTTGCTGAATTTTTAATGTTTTCCAGGTCAACTGCCGAATTTGGGTGACCTGGGCGTTCAGCATCATTTGACAATGTACGCCCGCGTTTACAGTCAACATATAACCTCTTACCCGTTCATTTCGACCGTGCAGAGTCCAAATAACACTCACCAAGTCATTGCTGTGTTTGAATAGTATTGTTTCCCATCAGAAAGCAATACTTTACCAACACACGAAATTCAGATTTTCCAATTGTTTTAAATATTTTCAACAGTAGATTAACTTAAATAACTGTAATTTGTAAACTAATAATCTGAATAGGCTCAAATTATGACACTTGCCAGTTGAAGGTTAGTACTTTTAAAAGAAATCACATGGATGTTTTATTAGTGGCGTTATCTATATGTCAGGTCCGAGACGCATTGAGTGATGTGTTATGTTTGTGAATATTGAAAATAAAAAAGATAAATTATTATATTTTGCAATTGTATTCTCTCATTTAATTTCCTTTAAAAAGAATCAAATCAATAATGAACATTTAAAGATGCTTTTAACTTGGAAAATAATGTTTTTTATTATCTTTTTATTATTGATATTTTAGTAGAATAAAAAAAAATAAAATAAAGAAGTTGAAACTTTTTCCCACTATATAATCACGTTTCAGCCTTGGAATGTTTTGTAAAAACAAACAAAAAGAAAATAACTCTTAATCTCCTGGGAGGTTCATTGTTTCCTGTTTGAAACGCTATGGAATATACGGCAAATTACGTCGCAATAAAATTGGATACAAATCATTACATGCATGTTGGGATCAATTCTGACGTTTTACCAAGTGAGGAAACGACTGTTTTTCTTTAGTTTCGAGTCACAAAAGCACCATAATATTTGACTTTCTCCTTTAAATTTTGATTCAAGTCCAAACTTACTTTCCATTGAGAAGTTTAAAGGTTAAAAATATTTTCGCATAACAAATTTTATACAACAAACAAACATTTTTAAAACTTGCGGTTTTTTTTTTGTTGTTATTAATATATTTTGAAAAACATGGCTGACACGTGATTATTATCGTGACATTTGATTATTTGAAGTTCATGGTAAGCCTTTAAACTGTCGAAAGGACACTAATTTCTGGTTTGAATTAAAAGTTAAATGTGAAATTCAAGTACGATGGTTTATTTGAAAAAGTAAAACTTTCAGTTTATCATACGTCCCTTTGATACAAGTAGAGAACTAATATTTGAAAAAGTAAACCTTTCAGTTTATCATACGTCCCTTTGATACAAGTAGAGAACTAATATTTTAAAAAGTAAACCTTTCAGTTTATCATACGTCCCTTTGATACAAGTAGAGAACTAATATTTTAAAAAGTAAACCTTTCAGTTTATCATACGTCCCTTTGATACAAGTAGAGAACTAATATTTAAAAAAGTAAACCTTTCAGTTTATCATACGTCCCTTTGATACAAGTAGAGAACTAATATTTTAAAAAGTAAACCTTTCAGTTTATCATACGTCCCTTTGATACAAGTAGAGAACTAATATTTTAAAAAGTAAACCTTTCAGTTTATCATACGTCCCTTTGATACAAGTAGAGAACTAATATTTTAAAAAGTAAACCTTTCAGTTTATCATACGTCCCTTTGATACAAGTAGAGAACTAATATTTTAAAAAGTAAACCTTTCAGTTTATCATACGTCCCTTTGATACAAGTAGAGAACTAATATTTAAAAAAGTAAACCTTTCAGTTTATCATACGTCCCTTTGATACAAGTAGAGAACTAATATTTTAAAAAGTAAACCTTTCAGTTTATCATACGTCCCTTTGATACAAGTAGAGAACTAATATTTTAAAAAGTAAACCTTTCAGTTTATCATACGTCCCTTTGATACAAGTAGAGAACTAATATTTTAAAAAGTAAACCTTTCAGTTTATCATACGTCCCTTTGATACAAGTAGAGAACTAATATTTTAAAAAGTAAACCTTTCAGTTTATCATACGTCCCTTTGATACAAGTAGAGAACTAATATTTTAAAAAGTAAAACTTTCAGTTTATCATACGTCCCTTTGATACAAGTAGAGAACTAATATTTTAAAAAGTAAACCTTTCAGTTTATCATACGTCCCTTTGATACAAGTAGAGAACTAATATTTGAAAAAGTAAACCTTTCAGTTTATCATACGTCCCTTTGATACAAGTAGAGAACTAATATTTTAAAAAGTAAACCTTTCAGTTTATCATACGTCCCTTTGATACAAGTAGAGAACTAATATTTTAAAAAGTAAAACTTTCAGTTTATCATACGTCCCTTTTGGTACAACAAGGAGAGCACTAACATTTTTTTATTCTTCGATTGCGGATCGTTTTGTGGTTCATGGCGTGATTTTTGTGCCATTTGAGTCTTTCGTGTTGAGTCCAGTTGCGGCTGCTTGTGCGGCTAACCGATGTAGCTCGGTGTTCTCACCGTTACTTACACACGGTTTCAATTTATTAATTTGTCTAAATCAGCGTCAACTGAGCCACTGCTACGAGACACATCTGAGCAAGTAACTGGGGCTTCATCTGTTATGCACACACTTTTTGCTTCGTTCAGGTAACTAAAGTGGATAGCTGAGGGACAACATTTACGGGACTCTGCTCTGTACCGCCACGATGTTTCCAAACTTCAGACTGTAGATGGGATCACGAAAAAAATTGCTTGACTTTTTAGTTGCAAGAAGAAATTCCGGACGACTAGAAACAATACCAGGATGACCAGAGAAAGATTAAGGTTTATTGCGGAGTTTTTCGTCTCCAAGACTAGTTGCACAACCAAGACTTTGGAGTCTAGTCTACTCTACATATTTACTGCATAAATCGAGGGGAGCTATATGTATTCATGCCTGTTCCGAAGGTATTAGTGGAAGTGCTACAGTATCCTAGAGAGAGCATTCACCGGCCCATCGAGCTCACGGTCCACGCCTGTAACTACTACACTACGCGATTTCCACTATTTGTTTATGTGCGTCTGTTTGTATGTGTTTGGTGTGCGTATACGAGCCCGCGGCAAACGTCTTTGATGTCTGTTCTAACTGACACAGGACATTGAAGCTTGATAAAAAAAACCCAAAAAACTAACAATCACATACGGTACGTATGAGTGTGCAATATAATTTTAAAATTAAGTCGGCAGATCAAAAATACGTCAATATAGCTTAGTCGTTGTACTCGTTCACGCATGCGCACGACAAACATCCTTTGATATGTGCCGATGCGCATGCTTCAATCATTCATATATATTTGTGTCTGCAAAGTCAATGAAGGCTTTTTTTTTATTAGAGCCACAGAATTATGTGTTTTACTCACTGCCTCTTTTTGTTTCTGTGCTTCGAGCATATTTTGGATTCCCCGCGTGTCGTATGAATTCAACTCACGGCGCGGAAATTCATTCTCTTGAACAATCTCGGTCACTTTATCTTTCTCTTCGTGCATTTCGCTAAGAACGAATATTTTCTTTCAATCAACTTTCGATAACATACATTATTATTCATCAACATTTCTTGTTTTTTTCTTCTTCTTCTTCTTCTTCTTCTTCTTCTTCTTCTTATTATTATTATTATTATTATTATTATTATTATTAGTAGTAGTAGTAGTAGTAGTAGTAGTAGTAGTAGTAGTAGTAGTAGTAGTATTTACTCACTAATAATTAACAGTTACTGACAATAAAATGTAGTGTTCTCTTGAGTTTAAGTGACAACAAGTCTTCCCAGATTTCTATTACTCTTCGCTTTTCCATAATCGTTGCAAGTTACTTTGCGTTCTCGCAACAGTCGTTTACTATTTATTTTTCGCCGATAAAAGCCGCCGTAGGCTCTGTCTAGAACTTCAGTGGCAATGACCATCCCCAGTATTTTAGTAGTCTCGGTGCCCTTCCAGTCGAGGACTAGATGGCGCTCGTTCTCTTCTGTCTTTCCATCCTCTTCGACTCTTCATTCATGAAATTAATCGAAGCTGGTGATACTACCTGCTTTTTTTTTATCCTGACATGTTTTTTCTGTGTTTCCAATTCCGACGACAGAGGTGTTATTCAATCGTAATTGATCACTGATTGGTCGATGTTATCTTGTTATGCAAGTTGGTTTCCGCACACGGGGATTTTTATTAATATTTCAGTGACCGTAGTTTTCTTCACTTTCCATATTTTTCCAGCTCTCTGGAAAGTTCCACTATTTGCTTTGTTTTTATCCGCCTTCTTGAACTTCACCCTGTGATCAGCTGGGACGGCGGATTCTACGATTTGCCGGATTTTTCCTTATTGTTGATTTATTTGTATTGATATTTCACTATTAAAAATGTATGGCCGCTATAGTGGAAAGTAGACACACTAACGTAAATTTAAATTGCAAGTAGGACTTAAAAATGATTCACGCAAGAACAAATGTGAATTATTTGAAAGGAATCGGATTATGCTTTCATTTACACATAAATTTACGAACTGTTATTTAACCAAAGGTCAAGAAGAAAAGGTCAAGAAAAGGTCAAAAGGTCAAGAACAAAAGGTCAAGAAGAAAAGAACATTATATTTTAGAATTTTGACTTTACGCTTTTTAAAAATGTAATTACCCGATAATTTTGGGGGGCCCTTTTTGTGTGTGTGTGTGTGTGTGTGTGTGTGTGTGTGTGTGTGTGTGTGTGTGTGTGTGTGTTTGGCATGTTAACAATGCAAATATTTGCATGCGTAGATGGTTGGGATTGAAAGTTACAGATGTGAACATTTTCCTTTTTCGAACGAAATTAATTCGCACAAATTCATGTTTATGTTAGAGTGTGAAGATGTAAATAGCACGTTTTTTTGTCGACCACCGAAGAAAGCTCGATCAATTTATACAACAAACAATGTAAGCAGAATAGGAAGAAAACAAGAGAGGCGCATCGCTGAATTTGAATGGAATAGACGACGCCATTAAGAATCTGCCAACGCTGATTGTTCGTCATAGCAAAAGTGTCGCGACGCTCATGTGTCACACAGTTTGCCCGGATATTAAGTCGCTCACTGAATTGCCGTAAATATGAGGTGTGTGAATGTCGGCGTAGACAGTGCGGCGTCAAGTTTCTATCTCATTTGGATTTCTTTTCTCTTTTTTTTAATACGATTAATGCGCCAAAATTGTCATATGCTGTTGTGTAGGAGCCACATTGTTGCAGACGGCGATTAGCTCCGCTGTTATGGAATCAAAATGAATGCAGAAAAAAATGAATACAAATGGTACGCGGGTGTGTTGGAGTATCAACCCTCGCGCGCTCCTATAGGATGTCTGCCGCCATGTTTATGGATGTAAGTGTACAAATATATGAAAATAGGTTTGTAGATTTAAACACGGAATTGTAGAGTTGGGCAAATGACGATTTGAACACTCGTGCCATATTGCTTTCTTTCGGGGTGTATATTTACTACCATTTACGCGGATGAGTATTTTGATTAGTATTTCAAACATACCGAGCGGGAAAATGCAGATTTTTAATATAAATGGACGAACCAAATGAAAAGAAGAGGGAGGAGTGAAAACAAGTGTTTATCCATATTTCTTAGTTGTGTTTTCAAATTACTGCTTTGTAAATATTTTGTTTTGTTTTCAAATTTCTGCTTTTTAAATATTTTCTTTTGTTTTCTAAATTACTGCTTTGTAAATATTTTGTTTTATTTTCAAATTACTGCTTTGTAAATATTTTGTTTTGTTTTCAAATTACTGCTTTGTAAAATTTTTTTTGTTTTCAAATTATTGCTTTGTAAATATTTTGTTTTGTTTTAAAATTCATGCTTTGTAAATATATTCTTTTGTTTTCAAATTACTGCTTTGTAAATATTTTCTTTTGTTTTAAAATTACTGCTTTGTAAATATTTTGTTTTGTTTTAAAGTTACTGCTTTGTAAATATTTTCTTTTGTTTTCAAATTACTGCTTTGTAAATATTTTTTTTGTTTTCAAATTACTGCTTTGTAAATATTTTCTTTTGTTTTAAAATTACTGCTTTGTAAATATTTTGTTTTGTTTTCAAGTTACTGCTTTGTAAATATTTTCTTTTGTTTTCAAATTACTGCTTTTTAAATATTTTCTTTTGTTTTCAAATTACTGCTTTGTAAATATTTTGTTTTATTTCAAATTACTGCTTTGTAAATATTTTCTTTTGTTTTCAAATTACTGCGTTGTAAATATTTTGTTTTATTTTCAAATAACTGCTTTGTAAATATTTTGTTTTGTTTTCAAATTACTGCGTTGTAAATAGTTTGTTTTGTTTTCAAATTTCTGCTTTGTAAATATTTTGTTTTGTTTCAAATTTCTGCCTTTTAAATATTTTCTTTTTTTTTCAAATTACTGCTTTGTAAATATTTTGTTTTATTTTCAAATAACTGCTTTGTAAATATGTTGTTTTGTTTTCAGATTACTGCGTTGTAAATATTTTGTTTTGTTTTCAAATTTCTGCTTTGTAAATATTTTGTTTTGTTTTCAAATTACTGCTTATTAAATATTTTATTTTGTTTTCAAATTACTGCTTTGTAAATATTTTGTTTTGTTTTCAAATTACTGCTTTGTAAATATTTTGTTTTGTTTTCAAATTACTG
Source organism: Sepiola atlantica (assembly GCA_963556195.1). Taxonomy (NCBI): domain Eukaryota; kingdom Metazoa; phylum Mollusca; class Cephalopoda; order Sepiida; family Sepiolidae; genus Sepiola; species Sepiola atlantica. Next base: position 81,335,468 of record OY744539.1, on the reverse strand, counting down.
CTTTGTAAATTTTTGTTTTGTTTTCAAATTTCTGCTTTGTAAATATTTTGTTTTGTTTTCAAATTACTGCTTTGTAAATTTTTGTTTTGTTTTCAAATTACTGCTTAGTAAATATTTTGTTTTGTTTTCAAATTACCGCTTTGTAAATATTTTGTTTTGTTTTCAAATTACTGCGTCGTAAATATTTTGTTTTGATTTCAAATTACTGCGTCGTAAATATTTTGTTTTGTTTTCAAATTTCTGCTTTGTAAATATTTTGTTTTGTTTTCAAATTTCTGCTTTGTAAATATTTTTTTTTGTTTTCAAATTACCGCTTTGTAAATATTTTGTTTAGTTTTCAAATTTCTGCTTTTTAAATATTTTGTTTTGTTTTCAAATTACTGCTTTGTAAATATTTTGTTTTGTTTTCAAATTTCTGCTTTGTAAATATTTTCTTTTGTTTTCAAATTTCTGCTTTGTAAATATTTGTTTTGTTTTCAAATTACCGCTTTGTAAATATTTTGTTTTGTTTTCAAATTACTGCTTATTAAATATTTTATTTTGTGTTCAAATTACTGCTTTGTAAATATTTTGTTTTGTTTTCAAATTTCTGCTTTGTAAATATTTTGTTTTGTTTTCAAATTACTGCTTTGTAAATTTTTGTTTTGTTTTCAAATTTCTGCTTTGTAAATATTTTGTTTTGTTTTCAAATTACTGCTTTGTAAATTTTTTTTTTGTTTTCAAATTACTGCTTAGTAAATATTTTGTTTTGTTTTCAAATTACCGCTTTGTAAATATTTTGTTTTGTTTTCAAATTACTGCTTTGTAAATATTTTGTTTTGATTTCAAATTACTGCTCTGTAAATATTTTCTTTTGATTTTAAATAACTGCTCTGTAAATATTTGTAAAACCTGCGAAATGTTATATCAATGCTTGTTTCATCTTTGCCGATTTCTTCCTCAAAAGATCAATGTTTTTTTTCTTTGTAATCAATTCTATCTTTCGGCCTTCGATATACATGTTTAATTATTGTTCTGAGCTCATCTTTCGCGAGTTCTATTTGCTGTGTGTTTGTTAAATGGTCCAATTTTCCGCAAATCCTAACTGTTTCATTAAAAACATATGGCTTTCATTGTTCCTTTAATAAGATGATGCATTGCATTAGAAGCGATCGTTTTCACACTATCATATTTTACTGTGGCCGATTTCTTCATTTAATCATTCATCTTTCCCAAATACGTGATGTTCGTTTAATTAGGCTTCCAAAATTGCTTAACATCAACCTTGTTTTCGAATATCTGTACCCTTTGTTTTTTAACCAGAGTATTTTCCGTGGGGCACGGGAGTTTTTCGTGGGGCACGAGGGTTTAAACACTGTTCAGTCAACATTCTTTTAATGCCGATATTTCTGCGTATCTTAATTCCCCTTCCCACTAGATTCCCGTTTATTATTTGATTCATGGAGAGATATCCGGAGAGCCTCACTTCGATGAAGATTACACCTGATGGCAAATTCATTCCACTTCGGAATAATTGATCCAATGGAATTAACAGGATTATTTAACATCTTATTAATACGTGACGTTTCTCTAATCTTGATTCTGTTGCTGCCTAATATTAATTACGTTTACAAAAGGCTGAATAAATAAACGAAGAGTGCAGTCACATCAGATTCCAGTTAAGTTTTAGTAAAACTTTCTAAAAGTGTATATGAAAATGAAACTAGAACCGCAGTTTCTTCCGAAATAAAACTGTTATGACTATTTTATTATAATGACAAATTCCTTTTTATCTTCCCTTGTCTACTCGATTTATGGGTTTAATGTTTGGATAGATGCATTTTGTAGTTAATATTTGTTCATTATTCTTGTGGATCTGTAAAGGGGCCGGAAATAAAACACGAACTCGGAGTTCAGAGAAAAAAAGTATATTGAAATAAAGTATAATACAACAGAGAACAGGAGTGGGTGTACGTCAGTCTTGACTGCTAGCATAAGTTGGTGTGAGTTCAGCACTGAGAGGCAGATGCTCCCAGTATTTATGATGAGGGGAAGAGTCCAAGTAGTCCGTATAGGTAAGGTACCATAACACCCCCTCTCAAGCCTTACCCCCTCAGGAGTCACAGTATCGTTTCTTTTTTGGATTGCCTCTATTCTGAGGTTGCTTGAGGTAGCTGTATGTCGAAAGTGTTGTTTCTGGTAACCATAACTTCTTCTTGGGGAGTGCTGTCGGTGTCTTCCGATAATCGTTCCCTATTTTGATTTAGGTGTATATTATGAGATAACTGAGGGCTTCTATCAAATTCAGATTTGATGTTCTCCAAATTTTTTATTCTACCCTTCTGATTTTTGAGCAAATCTTTAAACTTTGAAAAAAATGTCTTCTTTGCTTCGACATTTAACTTCAAGACAAGTAAACTGATTTTTCATAGTCTTTAGCTCTTTTAAGACATCTTTGAGTTCCAACCTTCGCGATTCCAGCTCTGGAATTATGAGTTCACTCTTTTCAACCTTCAACTGGTTATCCAAAGAATTTGACTTAATTTCTTTCAATTTGACGTGAATTTTGTGTCCTTATGTGCTTTAATTTCTGCAACCAATTTATTTTGAGACCATTTCATACAATTTGTAATTGTTGAAGCAAATTCCTTATTTTGTTTTTCTGATTCGGTCGTCAGATTTTTTATTTTCTTGCCAAAAATGTTGGTTCGTAATCCTCATAGGTTGAACCGCTGCATTAAGTCTGTGCTAAATAAATTATTGGTATTTTTGATACGAACATTTTTACTTTTTTGTAGTTCTGTTTAAAGTAATGTCAGTAATAATTTCACCATCAAATTTAATTTTTTCACCAGTGACTGTTCTTGCTATTTTTTTTGTTCTTAACCTTTTCCATGTATGCATGTTTATAATCGACACGTCTAAACCAGAATCTAATTGTAATTTTAAATTTTTATTCAGGATTTTTACCTGTACATATTTCCTTATATTTCTGCCGTCCCATTCGTTCGCTTTTGTGGATTTAACTCGAGTTTCATTTCCTCTATTCGTTCTGCAACTCTTGTGTTCGACTTTATTTCAAGTAAGACAGGTTCTAAAACGGTATGGGCAATCCGTTACCCAATGGAGGCTCGACGGTAATTTATCCGTTTTTTTTATTGGGATGGCTTGTTTTTGTAGGAATGTGCAAATAATCCCTCCTTTTGTTTTGAGTTTTTATTGAAGGAGAGTTGAATTGTGATTTCTGACTACCTTTTTTATGTGCGCAATGCCCGACTCATCAATGTCTTTAGGATCTTGGTTAACACTTATAAATCTCTCGGATAATTTCTGTAATGTTAAATTTGGTTCACTTTCTAACGTGTTCAGAACCCTACGTCTGATTTCTGAGTATTTTCCTGTTATCAGTCCTTGCACGAAAGTTAAAATTTTAAAGTTATCTGCGCTAAGTTCAGCTAATTTTAAATCGGCAAAGTGTTTATTAATGATTGACGCGAACGGTGCGTAGTCTTTATCATCTTTTCTGACTAAATTAAAACACTTCCACTGTTTTTGGAACAGAGAAGTCTTTGGGCTAAACAATTCGGTTAAAAGATTAACAGCTTCAGAAAAAGTCAAGTCGCTCGTTTTTCGGGGTAAATAAAGTCCACAAATTTGGTATGTTCGGTGGCCCATAATTTTCGGAGCAGTAAGCGAATTTTTTTAGAGTCTGCCCAATTTTCAGAATCTATTTTATATAGATGCTCATACCTGCTGAAATATAGAGCAAATGGTTTGACCCCCGTCCGGAGAATAAGTAAAATTGTCAATTGCACTCCATACGGCATTCTGCGAATAAGCATTATCGTTTTCGTTACTGTCCCCCCCGATCTACATTGTTTGTAATAATCCTCCGATTTTTTTATTTTAGAGACGAAGCCTCGGTCGATAGATTCACTGATCCTGTGCCATATTACAGGTATCACTCCAGCTGTAGATCTATGAGGACGAAATCCATATTGTTTGTAACTCAGTAGATTGTTTCTGTGTAGGTGGTTGAAAACTTATTTATTTATTAAACTTATAAGACAGTTGTATACACCTACTCTCGATGTTCCTCTCTCCCAACCACCTCTTATCCCATTTGTCCTTCATTGTTACCTGAAACCAATTTTTAAAAATTAAAATACAAAGAGCTATCTACATAAAAACACAACAACCTACAATTATTAACATCACGTATGAAATAAGTGGCAACATTTTAAAATGCTTAACGTAATGCGATTTTATTCTGTGATGCCACTCCGGCGTCGCTGAATTTAAATCGTCAACGTCTTTACTGGAACAATGCGAAAACGTTCTCTGAGCGTTTTTCCGTCTTCTTTTTAAAAAAATATCTTTTTACTCCAGGCTTTTTCTTCATTTGCCTTGACACCTGAGGATGATTCGACAAAGAATCGAAAATGTTCGTGAAACCTATGGGACATGTATCAGTTTTTTAAAATTTTAATACAAAAAAGACCATCAGAAAAATTAAAAAATATTAAAAAAAGTATGATTAAATAGACAAAGTCTGTTATTTTTTACAATATATATATATATATATATATATATATATATATATATATATATATATATATATATATATATACTAGCTGTAATCCTCCACTATGTCGGGTTTCTCAACTTATTTTGATTTTTATAGCCAAAGTTTGAAATTAAGAACATCTATTAAATAGTTTTCATTTATTTTTTTCGTTAAAAAGAAGATCGATATCAACGAAGAAATAACTGGAACGCTACAGCAAAACAATCCATTGCCTAGTGTGAGATTCGAACCTACGATGGCATTAAATATTGGAACTGAAAGCGAACGCTTTAACTACTTGCCACCGATCCAACGGAAATATCTTGTCATTGAACCTACTTAAATGAGATCGTCGTAGGGATTTTTTTTTACCTCTAGGCATATACCAAAAATAGTTTGTCTAAAATACATAAAGAAACACAAATAAACAAATATAAAATGAAAAAAATCGTATGAAATGTTTTCTTTTCAAAGAAAGTAATACGTCAAATACTTGCGATGATTTGCCATGAAAAGTATAAACGATTATTACATGTTCGGTAGGCTAAAACGGAACATGAGTTTCTAATGTCTTGTAACAAAAGAGTGCTGCACTATTCGTCTTGTAACAAAAGAGTGTTGCACCATGTGTCTTTTAACAAAAGAGTGTTGCACCATGTGCCTTGTAACAAAAGAGTGGTGCACAATGCGTCTTGTAACAAAAGAGTGCTGCACCATGTGTCTTGTAACAAAAGAGTGGTGCACAATGCGTCTTGTAACAAAAGAGTGCTGCACTATTCGTCTTGTAACAAAAGAGTGGTACACCATGTGTCTTGTAACAAAAGAGTGCTGCACTATTCGGCTTTGTAACAAAAGAGTGTTGCACCAAAGAAAAAAGAGTGTGTTCTTTAATGGTTCATTTTCTCAACTAAAATATTGGGGGAAAAGGGATTTACAGATTAGCATTTCAGATTGAACGTTTGGCTATTCAAACCCAAACCGTTCTTGTAACAGAAACAAATAGAAAAACAACCACATCGCCACCGCCGAGAGGAGGGAGTGCGGGAAAAGTGATTTTGCTTGCGACTAAAAGGAAGTCCATCAAAGGATCACTCGACAGGAAAGCCGACTTTTTCGAACAAACACACCTCTACCCCGGCTCACCCTCGGTGTGACCTAAGTTCGAGAGAAACTCAAATGATGAAGTCCCCGTTTCTTTTTTGCCGCATTTAATTGACGAAGACATGAGCACTAAATTGTTTAAATGAATTTTCGAGTGCTCGTCAGCCCTTTCTTTTATTCATCTAACCCTAATCGTTTTAGCGTCCGCTGGTGGATTCGGACGAGAAAGCAAGGGAGTGAGAGGGGATATATAGAAAGTGATAGAGAAGCGTGAAGAGGGCGACAGAGGGTAATAGAGTTATAAAGAGAGTGGGAAAGAGAGATGGGCAACAAATAGAGAGGGTGGGAAAGAGAGATGGGCAACACATAGAGAGGGTGGGAAAGAGAGATGGGCAACAAATACAGAGGGTGGGAAAGAGAGATGGACAACAAATAGAGAGGGTGGGGAAATGAGATGGGCAACAAATACAGAGGATAGGAAAGAGAGATGGGCAACAAATAGAGAGGATAGGAAAGAGGGATGGGCAACAAATAGAGAGGGTGGGAAAGAGAGATGGGCAACAAATACAGAGGGTGGGAAAGAGAGATGGGCAACAAATAGAGAGGGTGGGGAAATGAGATGAGCAACAAATAGAGAGGGTAGGAAAGAGAGATGGGCAACAAATAGAGAGGGTAGGAAAGAGAGATGGGTAACAAATAGAGAGGGTGGGAAAGAGAGATGGGCAACAAATAGAGAGGGTGGGAAAGAGAGATGGGCAACAAATAGAGAGGGTAGGAAAGAGAGATGGGCAACAAATAGAGAGGGTAGGAAAGAGAGATGGACAACAAATAGAGAGGGTGGGAAAGAGAGATGGCAACAAATAGAGAGGGTGGGAAAGAGAGATGGGCAACAAATAGAGAGGGTGGGAAAGAGAGATGGGCAACAAATAGAGAGGGTAGGAAAGAGAGATGGGCAACAAATAGAGAGGGTGGGAAAGAGAGATGGGCAACAAATAGAAGGGTGGGAAAGAGATGGGCAACAAATAGAGAGGGTGGGAAAGAGAGATGGGCAACAAATAGAGAGGGTAAAAAAGAGATGGCCAACAAATAGAGAGGGTGGGAAAGAGAGATGGCAACAAATAGAGAGGGTGGGAAAGAGAGATGGGCAACAAATAGAGAGGGTAGGAAAGAGAGATGGGCAACAAATAGAGAGGGTGGGAAAGAGAGATGGCAACAAATAGAGAGGGTGGGAAAGAGAGATGGGCAACAAATAGAGAGGGTGGGAAAGAGAGATGGGCAACAAATAGAGAGGGTAGGAAAGAGAGATGGGCAACAAATAGAGAGGGTAAAAAAAGAGATGGGCAACAAATAGAGAGGGTGGGAAAGAGAGATGGGCAACAAATAGAGAGGGTGGGAAAGAGAGATGGGCAACAAATAGAGAGGGTGGGAAAGAGAGATGGGCAACAAATAGAGAGGGTGGGAAAGAGAGATGGGCAACAAATAGAGAGGGTAGGAAAGAGAGATGGGCAACAAATAGAGAGGGTAAAAAAGATATGGGCAACAAATAGAGAGGGTGGGAAAGAGAGATGGGCAACAAATAGAGAGGGTGGGAAAGAGAGATGGGCAACAAATAGAGAGGGTAGGAAAGAGAGATGGGCAACAAATAGAGAGGGTAAAAAAGATATGGGCAACAAATAGAGAGGGTGGGAAAGAGATATGGGCAACAAATAGAGAGGGTAGGAAAGAGAGATGGGCAACAAATAGAAAGGGTAGGAAAGAGAGATTGGCAACAAATAGAGAGGGTGGGGAAGAGAGATGGGCAACAAATAGAGAGGGTAGGAAAGAGAGATGGGTAACAAATAGAGAGGGTGGGAAAGAGAGATGGGCAACAAATAGAGAGGGTGGGAAAGAGAGATGGGCAACAAATAGAGAGGGTAGGAAAGAGAGATGGGCAACAAATAGAGAGGGTAAAAAAAGAGATGGGCAACAAATAGAGAGGGTGGGAAAGAGAGATGGGCAACAAATAGAGAGGGTGGGAAAGAGAGATGGGAAACAAATAGAGAGGGTAGGAAAGAGAGATGGGCAACAAATAGAGAGGGTGGGAAAGAGAGATGGGCAACAAATAGAGAGGGTGGGAAAGAGAGATGGGCAACAAATAGAGAGGGTGGGAAAGAGAGATGGGCAACAAATAGAGAGGGTAGGAAAGAGAGATGGGCAACAAATAGAGAGGGTGGGAAAGAGAGATGGGCAACAAATAGAGAGGGTAGGAAAGAATGATGGGCAACAAATAGAGAGGGTGGGAAAGAGAGATGGACAACAAATAGAGAGGGTAGGAAAGAGAGATGGACAACAAATAGAGAGGGTAGGAAAGAGAGATGGGCAACAAATAGAGAGGGTAAAAAAAGAGATGGGCAACAAATAGAGAGGGTAAAAAAAGAGATGGGCAACAAATAGAGAGGGTGGGAAAGAGAGATGGGCAACAAATAGAGAGGGTGGGAAAGAGAGATGGGCAACAAATAGAGAGGGTGGGAAAGAGAGATGGGCAACAAATAGAGAGGGTGGGAAAGAGAGATGGGCAACAAATAGAGAGGGTAGGAAAGAATGATGGGCAACAAATAGAGAGGGTGGGAAAGAGAGATGGACAACAAATAGAGAGGGTAGGAAAGAGAGATGGACAACAAATAGAGAGGGTAGGAAAGAGAGATGGGCAACAAATAGAGAGGGTAAAAAAAGAGATGGGCAACAAATAGAGAGGGTAAAATAAGAGATGGGCAACAAATAGAGAGGGTAGGAAAGAGAGATGGGCAACAAATAGAGAGGGTGGGAAAGAGAGATGGGCAACAAATAGAGAGGGTGGGAAAGAGAGATGGGCAACAAATAGAGAGGGTGGGAAAGAGAGATGGGCAACAAATAGAGAGGGTAGGAAAGAGAGATGGGCAACAAATAGAGAGGGTGGGAAAGAGAGATGGGCAACAAATAGAGAGGGTAGGAAAGAATGATGGGCAACAAATAGAGAGGGTGGGAAAGAGAGATGGACAACAAATAGAGAGGGTAGGAAAGAGAGATGGACAACAAATAGAGAGGGTAGGAAAGAGAGATGGACAACAAATAGAGAGGGTAAAAAAAGAGATGGGCAACAAATAGAGAGGGTAAAAAAGAGATGGGCAACAAATAGAGAGGGTAAAAAAAGAGATGGGCAACAAATAGAGAGGGTGGGAAAGAGAGATGGGCAACAAATAGAGAGGGTGGGAAAGAGAGATGGGAAACAAATAGAGAGGGTAGGAAAGAGAGATGGGCAACAAATAGAGAGGGTGGGAAAGAGAGATGGGCAACAAATAGAGAGGGTGGGAAAGAGAGATGGGAAACAAATAGAGAGGGTAGGAAAGAGAGATGGGCAACAAATAGAGAGGGTGGGAAAGAGAGATGGGCAACAAATAGAGAGGGTGGGAAAGAGAGATGGGCAACAAATAGAGAGGGCGGGAAAGAATGATGGGCAACAAATAGAGAGGGTGGGAAAGAGAGATGGACAACAAATAGAGAGGGTAGGAAAGAGAGATGGACAACAAATAGAGAGGGTGGGAAAGAGAGATGGGCAACAAATAGAGAGGGTGGGAAAGAGAGATGGGCAACAAATAGAGAGGGTGGGAAAGAGAGATGGACAACAAATAGAGAGGGTAGGAAAGAGAGATGGACAACAAATAGAGAGGGTGGGAAAGAGAGATGGGCAACAAATAGAGAGGGTGGGAAAGAGAGATGGGCAACAAATAGAGAGGGCGGGAAAGAATGATGGGCAACAAATAGAGAGGGTGGGAAAGAGAGATGGACAACAAATAGAGAGGGTAGGAAAGAGAGATGGACAACAAATAGAGAGGTGGGAAAGAGAGATGGGCAACAAATAGATTCAACACCCAAAACGATAGGAGCTGAATTTTCATTTTTATTTATTTTTTTACTTATTCATTTTAAATTTATTTTGCTTTAAATAGCGATATGAAACTTGGGTGTGGATGACGTAAAAACGTTATAAAATTATTAATATGAATTGTTTGACTCTAATTGTATCCTAATTTACAGTTATTTTACTGAAACGATCTCAACGTTACAGTTTTTTATTTGTGCGTTTCTTATGTTTTTGTTTTTTTTTTTACTTTTATTTTCAACCTCAATTTTTTTACCGATTTAAACGAATAGTTCAAAAACCTTGATAATGATTGTTTTTGTTACACCGGCTGTTCTTACACAGGAGAAACAACACCGGTTGTCACTATAAATAGTGCGAGTCACCAGAGACACAAAGACAAAGCACAGTCTTGTAACTGTCTAGCCAAGAGCTAGTCAGTTTCTTACTTTGTTAATACACTTGTTAAACCAACCCTCGACTTGACTTCCCTTATTTATTATTTACTGTGGGACAACTTCACAACATTTTTTAATTATATTTTTAATAAAAAAGGATATATGTTTTTTTTTCAAAGAAAATAAAATGTCAAATACTCACGATGATTTGCCATGAAATTATAAATTATTATTACATGGGGCAGTAGTCTAAAACGGAACCTGAATTTCTAATGTTATTTTTTTTATATTTTGAATACTTAGTTTTATAAAAGGTGCAAGAACTTCTGGCATAGATAAGGACATCGAATCGAAGGTGCCGATTCCAAGTCTGTGGTTAGGTTGACCCTTAGATTAAGTGTGTAACTGTGATGCCGCGACACACATAAAATAGCTTTCAATGTTTTTCAATGTTTTTCAATGTTTTTACCAATTTAACCGCATAGTTCAAAACCTTTATAAATATTGCTTTTTTATTACGTTTTTAATGTTTTAAAATATTTGACAGAAAAATAATTAATTCAACAAAATTCATGTCAAATAAATGAACATAATATAAATTCGGTTTTATTTGAATTATTATTTCTTTTTATTGCAAACATTTTTTTATCGTTGCTGAGAATCGTTATAATATGTTTCATTTGTCGCTCACACAAAACAGTTAGATTTTATACAGAACAAATATGTAACTTTAAATTAAGCAATTTTTTTAAATCAATTTAAAAAGTTTACGATTGACATATATTTTTTATAGTCGTGAGATTCACGTCAGACTAGCATGGTTATCCGGTGTTGCCTGTGAATTATATCAAATTAATAGTTTTTATTATTAATTTAATCTTAAAAAATTCGAATGTTATTATTCTCTTGAAATAATAATATGCTATCACAAGCTTCTACTCTAGAAAACTTATAGTGCAGTAATCTTGAAACTGTGTTCATTTTCATCTGTACATGAATTTTTAAGAATATGAGCATAAGGGCAAAAAAGGGCGAATCAGAATAGACGTAGTGTGGGCATATATATATATATATATATATATATATATATATATATATATATATATATACTATAAATATTTTTTTATTAAATATCAAAGTGTTTTTTTCCATACGGACGATATCGTTTCGGGCTTTTTACCCTCATCGGTGCAGTTGTGGTGGTTGAAGGCAGTCGTAGGAAATCGAACGCAGTTCGTAGATTCAGCCAAGAATTACGAAACGAACGCTCAGGAACACACGGCTACATGCAATCAGCACAGACAGTAATTAAAATTAAGGCAAGATGAAGCGTTATTGCTGTCCACAGTGTTCAACGCTCGTGCGGAACATATATATATATATATATATATATATATATATATATATATATATGTTTGTATAGAGAGAGGGTAGTATTAGAATTTATTTAATTATATTTCATTTGCTGCAGCTCACATTCACATTTACTGCAGTATAGCACTTTATTATTTCACTAAGTAAAGAGGTCTTACCTAAAACCATATTACGTGAATCGGTCACACACATTAGATGACTATGTAGAGGTTTAGACTAAACAATTAAGATTTATTTACAATAAAAAAAATTACACACACATACATATATATATATATATATATATATATATATATATATATATATACATATATATATATATATATGTATATATATTCATGTATACATATATATATATAACTATATATATATACAGATATACATATATACATATATACATATATATATATATATACATATATATATACATATATATATATATACATATATATATACATATATATCAAGAGCGGACGAAGAATACAAAAATGGCAAAAGACGAGTATTCTTCGTCCGCTCTTGACAAAGCCCACGTGAAATTTGGGCGAAACGTTGAGCGAAAAGGTCTTCCGCTTTTCCATTTTTAATTTCATACATATATATACATATATATACATAGATATATATATACATATACATATATATACATATATATACATATATATATATATAAACATATATATAAATATATATGTTCATATATATACATATATATACATAGTAAGCAATGAAAATATATATGGCAATCAAGCTACACAGAGGCTTCCGTGTTTCATCCCCGGGGGGAATCGTCAGGCATTTAGCCTGACGATTCCCCCCGGGGATGAAACACGGGAGCCTCTGTGTAGCTTGATTGCCATATATATTTTCATTGCTTACTATCTAGCTCTACTTACGTATCGAGCACTGTTGAAGTAAATACTGAAAACTGACACATAAAAAATTATATCTCCTTATAATATTTTATGTGGATACATGAAGTACTAACATATATATATATATATATATATATATATATATATATATATATATATATATATATATATATATCATATATATACACATTTATATACATATATTTATACATATATCTATACATATATGTATACATATATCTATACATATATATACATATATATACACACATATATATACATATATGTATACATATATATAAGCACATATATACATATATATACATACATATATATACATATATACATATATTTATACACACATATATATATATATATATACATATATACATACATATATATATACATATGTACATATATGTACATATATATATATACATATATATATACATATATACATATATATATATATATATATATATATATATATATATATATATATATATATATATATATAAAGTTAGGTATGTGCATTTATTTATATATATACATAAAAGGTAATCTCATAAACTAGTGAAGATATTATGAATTTTGGATTATATATTTTTTTAAATACAGTGATTAGCATGGGGTCATTAGTTTTTTATAAATGTTAACTTTTAGCCCCCTATATGTGTAAAGTTTTTTATTTTATTTTGTAAACCAATCATTATGAATTTTAGAATATATATTTTTATCAATCCGGTGAGTAATATGGTCACGTTGTTTGTTTGTTTTTTGTAAAATTTACCATTTAGGGAGTTCGTTCACCCTTATCCGCTTCTCAAAACATTTTTGTCTCCTAAACCAATTAACGAATCACTATGAATTTTAGAATATATGTTATAAAAAAATCAGTAAGTAACATGAAACACCATTATTTATTTTTTTAAATGTTAATATTTAGGGGATTCATGTATATATAGCATTTTTATTTCTATACATTTATTTTTTATGAACCGCTCATTATTGATAGAGAAACAACAACATATCATTTTATTTTATAAACTTCACCATCCACCAAAACTTGCACTCGCCTCAAAATACTTTAAAAAATAAGTTAGATACAAAAAAATAATATAGAAAAGAATTGCTCTACATCGGATTTTGAATTATATTAAATAATACATTTTGAAAAAGATTGGTACGTGTATGGTCCTGGTAAAATCTCCTAAACTATTAAATTTAGTATTATGAATTATGGAATTCTAGTTAACAGCATTAGTAACGTATGCACATTATAATTTTTTTAGCAACTATAGTATTTAGAAGTTGCCACCGAAACCGTACCATACCCACCAGGGACGAAAAAAAACATTAAAATGTTAAAGTAATGCTATATGTATTGCTTATACACGTCCGATAAAAAGCTATTCTACGAGTATATATATATCTATCTATATATATATATATATAGATAATATATATATATATATATATATATATATATATATATATATATATATATATATATATATATATATATATATATATAATTTTATTGCTAACTACCATATCGCAGAATGGTTCTTGGATATAGCGTTTAGATATTATTATTATTATTATTATTATTATTATTATTATTATTATTATTATTATTATTAATGTTATTTGATATGCAAATCACCATATCACACAGTTATCTTAAGGGTAATATATTATTATTATTATTATTATTATTATTTATTTATTTATTTATTCATGTAGATATTAGTGAAATTCGAGCTGAATTATTTCTACACTTGATTATTGGGGAAACGGTCGTTTGATTAGTAACATTAGAGAGCCATGAATATTATAACTGTCCTGTTTTTAAATGTCCGAAACTGTTACATGGTAAACGGCTGATGATCCCCGTTTTAATACTTAACGCTTAAGTTAAGGTTCCCTGTTTTTGTTTCACTGTTAGATACTTGAATCCCCCCTTTTTAATTTTTTATTTTTATGTTTTTATTTTATCTTTTTATTTATTTATGAATTTTCCAACGGATGCTAAGTCTGCGATATCTTGGATTTAGTTAGTTTCTCTGGGAATTTAAACTGCATTTTTTTTTCTTTCTCATTTGTTTAAAATGACTCAAAGCTTCTTTAGACTATATATATATATATATATATATATATATATATATATATATATATATATATATATATATATATATATATATATATATATATATATATAGCGGCTGTCTATTCGATTTCGAATATGACCACTTCTTCCAGTTAGAAAAATAAGGTGGGGTGGGGGTAGTGAAGCCTCAGCCGACCCATGCTTCTTGTCAACTATAACATTCATAACGTCTTGTGGCTGCTGGAAGCCATCGCCAACACAGCAAAACAAAGTTATCATAAAAGACAACAAAGAGAAAAAATAGGCAGCAGAAAAAAGTTCAATAAAACACAATCTGAGACCGCTCTGTTTGTTTTGAATGCTAAACCGATATTCGTTTATTCTGACATTCTGAAATACACACGGAAAGAAGAATGTGTACTTGAAGAGATAAAGCGCCCGAAATGGTAGTGTAGTTTATAGAAAATAGCAAGAACGAACGAAACAAAATACAAAAAAAGTTATACGTCTAAATAGTGAACCTATAATAACACTTCCTGGTGTAATTGGTGAAAGTGGGAGTAGATGTTAACGTAAGAGTGGCAATACCTTCCACCGCCTGTGTGGATGACTGTTTATGGATAAGCTGTTAAGCCAGAAAAATAATAATAAAAATAAAACGAAACAAACGTATATTTTCTGAAAACATTCAAAAAGAGTTGGGGTAAGTCAGAGGCGAAACAGATTAGCGTATTCAGGTTTGTTTCGAAAGCTATAATATTCAATAAAATAAGAGAACACATTAATATATAAAACATCAATATAAAATATAAGATTGCATCAGCAATATACAAAATTCAGAATAAGTTTTTAGTTTGATTGTTTTGTTTTACGGCATATCATCCATGATTGGGGTTTTTAATGCCGAAACGAGTTATTTTTGTAAACATTTTTATACTTTAAGTCTTAATATTTTCAAATATTTTACAGATTCTTTATTTATTTACTCCAATGTGCAATGAGATGTTTGTTCGCATTACATTTAAATTTTTGAATGTTGGTACAGTCAGGGAAACAGGGATCAGAGAGGGAATTCCATAGTCTAAAAGTTCGGGGAAAGTAGTTATTAGAGTAAAACACATTTAAGAATCTGGTGACCTCTGTGATTTTTCTGATTGTCGGATCGCCTGGTGGTATTTACTTCGGTCGATTCCACCTCTTCTTGTCTCGCCAAGCGATATTTGTCATTCACATTAGCTTTGCCGCTTATAGAAAGTCAAGTCATAGTATTTCCGAATATTTCTCTTCTTTCTTCTTTTTTTGTCTTCTTTCTTCTTTTCCTCCTCTTTCTCCTTCCCCTCCTTCTTCTTCTTCTTCTTCTCGTGTATTATATGAATAAAATTAATTTTTTCATATATAAAGTCAGGATGAACAGTCAACATGATTCTTTACAATATTCCCCCATTTCATGTAATTTTATTTACAGCACATCAAATTAAGAGGCGGGACTATGAGATTTTAACATTTTCTCCCGATCAAACCCTAGTCAGAATTATTGACGATCAAATGTGCATTGGTTTTTCAGTACATGAAGTAGGCCAACCTAATATAGAGTCTATGAAACATGCTGCGTCGTCATTCATATATGAAAATATCGCCTCCTCCTACTATAGGCAACGTGAAATGGGAGTTATTTCGTCATGAAACAATTCTTGGTTCCAAAATTGTAGAATCTGTGTAGCATGGGGGTAAAATCAACACATTCTATCATAAAATGTCTCACGGTATATGGGACATGACAAATCGCGCACCATGGTGGCTCCTTCTGCTCTCAAGCAAAAATTAATGAGTGACTTCTGTTTAGCTAATTCGGAGTCGGGAGAGGACAAGCTCACTCCCCTTCATGAATTACTACAGTCCTGTTTCCATTTTCGTAGATCGAGTTGTATTATCAGTAATTTATTGGGGGTGTTTTTGCTCCAGAGAAACTGCCATTTTTCGCAAATATATGTGTGGATGTTTCTATTAACGTCAGTGTATAGAATCTTAAATTTGTTGTTGAGAGGTTTCGTGTTAAGAAGTTTCGGTTCCTGTGTCTGACAATGATTGTGATCTACATAATAATTTAGTGATTAGTGAGTCATCTAATTTTCTATTTTCTAATGTGGGTAATACCGATAATGAGTCTGAGAAAATGATATAACTTTTCCTTTAACTTTGCGAGATGATATCAAGTGCTCAATCTATTTCACTGGATAACTAGAAACAGCGTGTAAATAACGGTGTAACACCGATATTTTTTTGTCGTTTGCCGTATAAACTGCCTCAACTGGACTCAACCATTGATAGACCTAAAGTCAATCGAGTATAAGCGATCAAACTTTTTAAAATTATTTATCAGTTTTTAAAATACAGAAATGCGACAAAAGGTTAACATCCGTTCACTAGTCTTATTCAAAATTAAAAAGGATCATTCATCAAGAGATATCAAATATAACATGCATACATGCCACATACACCAAGATCACGTATCTACTATATGGAAGCATAATTAAAATGATATATCAGCGGAAGGGGTACTTTTAAATTTTTTATATCATTTTCAGAAAGATAACACTGAATGATAAATATATACATGAATAAAAATGTAGTTAGTAAGAATAGTCCACTAATTTTTGATGTGAGAGAGGTGCAGATTTACCAGTCGAAAACTAGTGTGTGGCTTGAAAAATGATAACACTCCTAGTGTTAAACAAACGGAAATTAAAGGACGAGAATAAGTGTACACCACTGGAAAATTATGCAGTCTGTCACCTAATGGAGAATGGGGAATAACATAATAACGTCGTTTCCCATTCTCCATTAGGGGACAAAAGAGGTCTAATGTCAATATACACTCTCGAGTTAAACTAAACATCGAAAAGACATAGATCAACGAAAAGACATAGATCAACGAAAAGACATAGATCAACGAAAAGACATACATCAACGAAAAGACATAGATCAACGAAAAGACATAGATCAACGAAACGACATAGATCAACGAAAAGACATAGATCAACGAAAAGACATAGATCATCGAAAAGACATAGATCAACGAAAAGACATAGATCAACGAAAAGACATAGATCAACGAAAAGACATAGATCATCGAAAAGACATAGATCAACGAAAAGACATAGATCATCGAAAAGACATAGATCAACGAAAAGACATAGATCAACGAAAAGACATAGATCATCGAAAAGACATAGATCAACGAAAAGACATAGATCAACGAAACGACATAGATCAACGAAAAGACATAGATCAACGAAACGACATAGATCAACGAAAAGACATAGATCAACGAAAAGACATAGATCAACGAAAAGACATAGATCAACGAAACGACATAGATCAACGAAAAGACATAGATCAACGAAAAGACATAGATCAACGAAAAGACATAGATCAACGAAACGACATAGATCAACGAAAAGACATAGATCAACGAAACGACATAGATCAACGAAAAGACATAGATCAACGAAAAGACATAGGTCAACGAAAAGACATAGATCAACGAAAAGACATAGGTCAACGAAAAGACATAGATCAACGAAACGACATAGATCAACGAAAAGACATAGATCAACGAAAAGACATAGATCAACGAAACGACATAGATCAACGAAAAGACATAGATCAACGAAACGACATAGATCAACGAAAAGACATAGATCAACGAAAAGACATAGGTCAACGAAAAGACATAGATCAACGAAAAGACATAGGTCAACGAAAAGACATAGATCAACGAAAAGACATAGATCAACGAAAAGACATAGATCAACGAAAAGACATAGATCAACGAAACGACATAGATCAACGAAAAGACATAGATCAACGAAAAGACATAGATCAACGAAAAGACATAGATCAACGAAACGACATAGATCAACGAAAAGACATAGATCAACGAAAAGACATAGATCAACGAAAAGACATAGATCAACGAAACGACATAGATCAACGAAAAGACATAGATCAACGAAAAGACATAGATCAACGAAACGACATAGATCAACGAAAAGACATAGATCAACGAAACGACATAGATCAACGAAAAGACATAGATCAACGAAAAGACATAGGTCAACGAAAAGACATAGATCAACGAAAAGACATAGGTCAACGAAAAGACATAGATCAACGAAAAGACATAGATCAACGAAACGACATAGATCAACGAAAAGACATAGATCAACGAAAAGACATAGATCAACGAAAAGACATAGATCAACGAAACGACATAGATCAACGAAACGACATAGATCAACGAAAAGACATAGATCAACGAAAAGACATAGGTCAACGAAAAGACATAGATCAACGAAAAGACATAGATCAACGAAAAGACATAGATCAACGAAAAGACATAGATCAACGAAAAGACATAGATCAACGAAAAGACATAGATCAACGAAACGACATAGATCAACGAAAAGACATAGATCAACGAAAAGACATAGATCAACGAAAAGACATAGATCAACGAAACGACATAGATCAACGAAAAGACATAGATCAACGAAAAGACATAGATCAACGAAAAGACATAGATCAACGAAAAGACATAGATCAACGAAACGACATAGATCAACGAAAAGACATAGATCAACGAAAAGACATAGATCAACGAAAAGACATAGATCAACGAAAATATAGCTATAGAAAAGGATAACAAGTTGCTATAGTCCTTTATCTATATAACCAAAATCATCTGCATACACTACGCCTAAATGGCACTCAATGTGAATATACTCGAAACTTTCACCCACCTGTTGCTAAATCCCATGGAGGAGAAGATCAAAGGGTAGTATCTGTTCCAATAGATATTACATCGTTCTGTGCAGTTCTAGGAGGTCCACCTCCCAGGCTTTGCCTTTTCACCCTTTGAGAAGGGGTTAGTTTATTGCTAATCGCCTAAGGTGCCCCTACCGGGAAATGCCAACTGGGCTGCCCAAGCATTTTTTTGTAGGCCAGAGTGCTTACCTTCTCGGGCGCTGGCTTTTCAAATCCAACTTTCCTGACCTTGTGTCACATCTTACCGCTGTGGGATGAAGATAAATACATCCATGGATGAGAGCTTCACTCTCTCCGTCAATCTTGATCCTCAATTGGTGGTTGAAGAACAAGACAAGGTGGAGAAAAGTGAAAGATTCTTCCACCATGACATTCTTTCTGACACATAGTCCTAATTAGGACTCCCATGACGTTGACTAAGCACAGAAACACGTTTCTCTTTATCAAGTGAAGGAGCTTAATTACTACAAACAGTGACAGGTGTTAGCAGAAAGACCTGTCCATCCAGCATGCAAAGCATGCAATGTTTAAGTGCCCACACGGGCGTCAGACGATGCTACAATGAAAGAAAGCAAAGCCTCTGGAACCATTCAAGTCACTACATCGAACATAATTTGGTGTAATAGCTAGGTGAGCTGTATAGACGTTTTGCCCACCCAGAGACCATCCGTATCATCATCCAGGTAAGTGGTGGCCCAGTATGAGTGGGGCCTTTCAACCTATATGCCCGAGGCCAAAGAGAACGAATTTCCTCCTTCGTAAGTCTTAGCTCGTCCTTCAAATCACCACTAATACCCCCTCTCTTCTTGGCCTTTTGGCTAAGATCAAAGTGTAGTATCTGTTCCGATGGATACTGCACGCCTGTCCTCCCAGGCTTTTCCTCCCCTCTTTGGGGAGGAGTAAGTTTATTGCTTACTGTCTGAGGCGCCCCTACCGGGGAATGCCAACGGGGCTGCCCAGGCAATTTTTAAATGGCCAGAGTGCTCACCTCTCGAGCGCTGGCTTTTCAAACCCCACTTTCTCGACCCGATCTTGGGTCACATCTTACTTGTGGGAGTAAGATAAAACTGGCCTTGTGCCTAACTCCTGAGGAGGAGTAAATAAACCACTAATACCCCCTCTCACATGATATAATGTCTTCTTAGATAACAACTGGGTTTCGTAGAGATAATCATTAATCATTTAGAAGGCTCTAAAAGCACGCTTATACTAGCTTTCAAAGGAATGCACGCTTTTGAAAGTCGCAAGGGTTCTTTTAAGGCATCGTCATTTTACTGATGCTGCGCACACATTCGATTCAAGTAATATATTAAAAGCGCACGTTGTTAGAATATTAATGTTTGGTATTCAATCGGTTGACGATAAGAGATCCCGCGACCAAACAAAGAATAACTTTTTATTTACCTCCCCAGGAGGTTAGGCACAAGGCCAGGTTTATCTTACTCCCACAAGTAAGATGTGACCCAAGCTCGGGTCGGAAAGTGGGGTTTGAAAAGCCAGCGCCCGAGAAGGTGAGCACTCTGGCCATTAAAAATTGCCTGGGCAGCCCCGTCGGCATTCCCCGGTAGTGGCGCCCCAGGCAGTAAGCAATAAACTTACTCCTCCCCAAAGAGGGGAGGCAAAGCCTGGGAGGGTGGACCTTCTAGAACTGCACAGGAGAGTACCTCAGACCGGCGGAATCAAAGCCCAAAGGCCAAGACAACACTGGTCTACAGAGTGAGCATCCATCGGAACAGATACTACACTCTGATCCTAGCCAAAAGGCCAAGGAGGATTTTTTGTTGAAGTTAAATTAACTTCTCTAGGCCATACGAACGTAAATAAATCTACTTGAACTAGTAAGGAACACAGGCGTGGCTACACTGACAGACAATGAATGATAAGAGTGTAGTTGTGCAAATTACACACCTCCACCCTACCCGTCAAAATCAGTTTTTTACGAGACCACAACTATGCTATGGTCTCGACCGCCACTGCTGCTACTACTTACGACCAATGACGATCAAGGGTCATACAAAATGTCGAGTATCTTGTATCGTGTATTCAAGTGAACGGCGTGAAAAAAGAGAACATAAATTTAAGCTAAAAGACTTAACGCGGTTAATCTTGACCCCAGTTACCTTTTTATACCGACTTATTTCCACTCCGATGGCGTCTATCTCGGCATTGCTTATTACGAGCAGGTTTTCATCGACAGCGGAGGCAGAATACTAACACCGGCAATGAAATACTGGCAATGACTGGTGCCGCTTTTAACTTACATAGTAATAGTTCCAACACAGAGGTATAAAGCGAACGACAATCCTGACGAATGGATCTGGACAAATTAAAGACTATTGACCTTATCCCATTTACTTCCGCTACAAAAATAGAGCCTGAATACAAAAACCGAATCAAAGAGCGAAACTGAGTTTCAAAAACCAGCAGACTCAACGGTAGCTTGCAGAAATCCATGATCCACCCATTGAAATGCTTTGATCTGATCTAAATTGATCAACACGGCATCGGTGTCGACATTATTTATGATCTAGCGGACGAAATGAAGTGTTGTCCTGGATAGTACTATTTTTTACAGCACAACCCTGTTCGAGATCAATAGATAAAACTATGACTAAACTCTTTAATAACCAAACCAAACACGATGAATAAATACTTGAAGACATAAAGAACTTGAAGCATAAAAACTCTTACCAAATGACCGGATTTGGCATTAAATAACCTGAAAAGGGTGGATATGCCGTAAAACAGAACAACCAAACCAAACACTATGAATAAATATTCGAAGACATAAAGAACTTGAAGCATAAAAACTCTTACCAAATGACCGGATTTGACATTAAATAACCTGAAAAGGGTTAATATGCCGTAAAACAAAACAACCAAACCAAACACTATGAATAAATATTCGAAGACATAAAGAACTTGAAGCATAAACACTTTTACCAAAATGACCGGATTTGGTATTAAATAACCAGAAATGGGTGGATATGCCATAAAACAAAACAACCAAACCTAACTCTTTAACTGTGTTTAGCGTAGTTTAGAGTCAGAAATTACTAATCCCACTCCAACCGTTTTAGTATTTTCGGAGAAACATGACCATATCTTAGGTACAGTACTGCGGAATAGTCGATTTCCTGAAACAGCATTTATAGATCAGCTGCAGAAAGGGACGACTGCCTAAAAACACTTCATAAAAAAGACCGTGAATTTCTAACGATTTCTCAATGTGGCACATTTCGGTAACTGTTATCGAACCCCCACGTTTAACCATTTCCGTCGTCCTGTGACGAGGGAAATCAGCCAGACCTATTCTAGGCTCCCTGTTGAAAAGTAGTAACGAAAAGCCTCCAAAATTACCGTTTTTAGTTCCAAGTCGTCCATCCGGCAATGTGACACTAATAATGTGTTGATCAGATGCTTTGTAACGTTCCTCTACGCGCAATATTGAGGCCATGTTCATCGCATCGGAAGACATTCTTTTTAACTGCGCCCTAACTAGTGGAATTTGGTGATTCTTGACAAACAAGGAATCCAACTCAGCTTTATCTACCATTAGTCCATACTATATAGCGAGGGGTTTAATTCCGGGACTTTCGGTTTCTAATTATCCCTTATACCCCCCACCCCACGATCTATAAATCAATCGCTAAAACCTCTCTATGGGATGAATTCCAGAAGCGTTGAATCACTCCAAAAAATTGACTCGTTTCCTGTTGTCATTGGGCACATAAACCCGAGCGAGACGAAAAGCCTTAACCCTAACCCTAATATCGAACACGTACAGGTTTCCTGCCGGATCTGAGAATTAATGATCTCAAACCGCATTCAAAAGAATAACTTACGAGCTAAATGACACCTCTGAACTGATTATCTAAACAACTTGAGTAAAGGAAAACGCTCGAAATAGGGTGTTTTCACCGTCTCCCGGAATAAAATGTGTATCTTGTATGCAACATATATCCATAATGAGGCGCTGAAAATGTCGAGACTCTTTATTATTATCAATTAAGCAGAGTATCATTATCAAGTAAGCTTGCTTCTCTGAAGCGAACATAGCCGGGTAGAGGTTACCGACGGTTTGTCCCCATCACCGTTTGCCTATCTTTTAATCAGTGATGCCATCTTGAGAGATGCTGCCGACATTTCAAGGGCAGGTTGATTCGATTAACTTATAACAAAATTGTTTTAAATTTTGACATATCACAGAGTTGATTACAAGGTGTGACCCAGCAATAAGGAATAAGAAGTTAAATGCTTCATTTGCACGGTTAGTCATTTCTCATAACGGGCCACATGCTAGTATACTTTCTACTATCATAAAGACAGAAAAATATCCGTCACCAAAAAGCAGTAACAATCTATTAATAATGAAGATTAGGAAGCTGTCGTTCTAAATCCGAAACTATACTATTTAAGACTATTGTAATACTGTACTTATTATGAAATAGTATAGAAGGTAGATAGTGTA
The DNA here is from genome assembly GCA_963556195.1 of Sepiola atlantica. Classification (NCBI taxonomy): domain Eukaryota; kingdom Metazoa; phylum Mollusca; class Cephalopoda; order Sepiida; family Sepiolidae; genus Sepiola; species Sepiola atlantica. The sequence goes on along the minus strand of OY744539.1, from coordinate 81,311,889 downwards.
GTATAGTCTGAAATAGTATGAGGGGAATTATTTCTTCACATTATGTTCACTGTAATGTATATACGAGAATAACATCTATTATATTAATCTTAATATATTATGTGAGTAGTGTAGTATATTTTCTGTTGTCATGGTACAATCCTCTCTTCGTTTTTAGAGGGAGGGGACAATCATCCCAGACATTACTTTTCCTTTGAGGGTATTTTAATATATGTTCGTTTGTACTTATACCATCCTCCCAGGCATTACTTCCTCGTTTGGGATAGTGTAGTATATATTTGTTCGTCATGATACCTTACTCGCAGGAATTACCACCTCCTTTGGGGGGGGGGCAGTGTAGTGTATGTTCTGTTGTAATAGGACCATCCTCCCAGGCATTACCTTATCTTTTTTAAGAGATAGTGTAGTATCTCTTCTGTTGTGATGACAATTCTCCCAGGCATTTTGGGGGTACTGTAGTATATGTTCGTTCATCATGATACCATCTTAGCAGGCTAGCAAAAATATGCGACATGAAAACATTTGCCAACAACAACAACAACAACAACAGCAGCAGCAGGAGCATGAACAAGATCAATGAAACTTGCAGGAGACTAATAAAAGGTCTTAAATAATAATGCACGATATTTGATAGTGCAGCGAAACGATCCAGTTTCACTCGCGTATGTAAATTCGGTACTTATATAGGAAAAATGGGTCAAGATCGATATAAGTACCGAAAATTCTTCTGTTTTTGCAGGTTATCATCTGATTTCAGTCAATGCTTATCTCGATTCAAGTTTACAGTTTAAAAATAAATATTAGGTTAAAAAGTATAGTTTAAAAGTAAATACATTGACTTTTAAATATACGAAAGATACTCTTATAAACAACGACCCGCGTTTTCGTGACTTCGAGCCGTCAACGTTCGGGCAGGTCTTGGAAGAGCCCGAGAGTTACCGAGGCGAAGACTGCCAGACGATAAATTCAAGAAAAGGTGCAAACAAAAAAAAATTCAGACGAAGAAAATAAAAGTAAAATACATATATGAAGATAAAGAACGAACAAACCATAGCTAATATGATATATAATTATATTTTTTTGTCAAAGGAACCATTGTTAAGCAAATATTTTTTAATAAAATGTTTTTTTTTGTGCAACGAAAAGTTTCAAAAAATGATTTTTTTTACTATAACAAATAATGAAACATCCGTTTTTAGCCAATTTCTTTTTTGTCCCTTTTTCATTTTTTTTACAAATGTTTTTTTTTTTTTGTAACATTTTATGGGTTATTGCTTAGAGTTAGGGTTTAGATTTTAGGGTTTAGGGTTTAAGGGTTTGGGTTAGGGTAAGGGTTAGGGTTAGGGTTAGTCTTTCGCTAGACATGACCGCTGCTGACAAAACTCAATGAGTCATTCGGGAGATTCAACTCGCTGACACAGATCGTAGAAATTCAGTTTTTGTTAACGCGCTGCGGATCGTATAAATTAATTTCTTCCAAATGTTATCGTCTGCTTGCTGCAACCTGATTGTCTAATGCCTGCTGCGAACTGATTGGTTAATAGTTTCGTCAACTTTCGTGCGCTTCCGAGATCTGCCCGAACGTTAATGACGCGAAGTCACGAAAACGCGAGTCCTTCTTTATAAGAGTAACCCCCTCCCCATAAAAAACCAGTCAAACAATCATGTGTTTATCGTTAGCAAAAAAAAAGAAGAAAATAACATTTGTGTCCTATTCGTTTGTGTCTGTTATTTTCTCATCACTCATTGTTTCTCTTCCGCTGTCACTTTCTCTTTATTTATTTTTTTTTTCTCGTTTCATTCATCTTTGTTAACTATATATAGTTTTAGCGTTTCAAAATGTGCGATACTTCAGGCAGAATTTCGAAGTCTTTTGAAGTCTTTTTGAAGTATCGATTCATGAAAGATGGATGCGCTAATTTTAATTCTCTTCATTCTTTTAAAGAATGAATTAAAAAAAAATAGTTTAATACAAATGTCATTACTTTTATTCAATAAATATTAAAATCAAAATTATATGTGAATTAAAGATATATCAGTGATAACATTAGATTGCTTAGCAGAAAAATGTTTTTAACAATTTCCACCAGTCGATACAATCTTAGCATTTTATTTCTTTGATGCAATTTATTCTTATAACGAATAAATATATTCGCTATGTTCATCAGTAGTAAAAATAGTCGGGAGGATGAGACATGCAAATAGTTCTGTTTTCGTCCATTGTGACGTTTGAAACGCCGTAAAATGTTGTTTTTCTTACGTTAATACGTCGATAACAAGGGGACATGTTTCCACTGAGACGTAAGGGGCAACTGCAAATAAAGAGGCATATTTATAGGGGCATCGTAATTGGGGAGTTGTGCAGCGAGATGTTTGTTCACATTACATTTAAATTTCTGCATGTACAGTCAGGTAGTTTGGTATGGTTTGGTAGTTTGTTTTACGGCATATCAACCCTTTTTGGGTTATTTAATGCCGAATCTGGTCTTGTTTTCTTCTCTTTTTTGTTTCTTTCCCCTTTTAATATCTGTTTCTATTTAACCCATAGTTGGGACCCTAACAGGTACTACCACTCCGGGTCAGGGTGGACCTGGGAGCAATGGTAATTAAGAGGAGGCTCCACATTCCCCAAAGTCCGTAAGCCGGATCTCACCATCGGATGTAGTTTAAGGTCATATCCAGGACCGGGAGTAGGGTAGGAAAAATAAAAAAGGGGAGGGAGAAAGGGAGAGGGGCTGTTGTTTTTGTTTTTGGTTTTGTAGAACATAATTAAGTTTTACAAACAAAAAAACAAAAAACGTCAATGTAGGTGAATTTCGTATCAGGGAGCCACAGGGCAGCCTGATCTGGTATCACCAGTGTACAGTCAGGGAAACAGGGAGCACGGAGTAAATTCCAAAGGCAAGCGGTCCGAGGAAATAAACTATTAGAGTAGAAAGCCCTTCGGCATTGCGAGACCTCCACAGTGAATGGATGGGGCTTAGCTGATTGTCGGGTTAGTCAAGGGTATTTACCTCAATGGGGCACCAGAACAGCAAGTTCTTCGGAGCACATTCCATTAAAATACTTGTAAAACAAGCACAGGGATGCAATATTGCAGCGATGGAACAAGGACTAGAACTTTGTGGGCGGTGTGGGACCTATTAGATTAGAAATTCTTTTCTTGAACTCTGTCTGAGAGAGAGAGAGAGATTAGTGGTTGGTGCATCAGCCCAGATGTGACAACAATACTCCATGCATGGGCGCATGGTGGCTTTATAGAGATATAGGATACTGACAGGTGTGAAAAGTTTTCTAGCACAGTAGAGGGAGCCCACTCTCCTTGCATCAGAGTTAGCAGTATTTTTTTCCAATTTATGTCACCTGCGAATATTAAGCCGAATAGTTTGAATGTTGGACTATCTGGTAGGATGCTATTAGCCATAGCAATCGGTGGTTGAAAAGGTTTCTTATAATTGTCAAAGGAAATAAGCTTTGTCTTAGTAGCTTTAAATGTTACCATCCATTTGTGTCACCATTCAACTACAGACTAGGGTTATTTTCTAAGGATTCAGCCATTGTCTTGGATATGTGTGCATTCGTTTTACCCACATGTGGAGTGTATAGCGTGTTGTCATCAGCAAATATACCCATCTCGGACACAATTATATCAGGATGGTCGTTTATGAAAATCAGGAATAATAACGGTCCAAGGATCGCCCCCCTAGGGTACACCCACATGAATATCATGCTGTTTGGATATACGGCAATCGAGGACAACCTGCAAATTTCTTTTGGGCTAGGAAGGATCTAATTATATTAAATATTCCTCTAGTAATACAATATCTATTAATTTTTATGAGAAGACTTTCATGCCAGATTTTGTCAAAGGATTTAGATATATCAAACGCTACCGTCATAGCTTCATCTGTTTTGCCTAGTGTATGGTTAAGAGATGGCCGTTAATATATCCGCAGAAGAATGTTCTAACCTAAATTCATACTGATGATCAGAAAGAAAATATAGCATTAACAAGGTGGCTGACTATCACAAGATTGATTAAAGATTCAAAGATTTTATCAAAGAGCGGAAGTCGATGGATAGGGCGATGATTTTGAGGGTCAGTTCTTTCACCAGAATTCTTGAAGCAATTTTCCAGCTATCAGGTAAGCAAAATTCAGCAAGGTACTTGTTGTAGAGTTTGGAGAGGTCAGGGTCCAGCTCAGCAGAGCATTTCTTTATTACTATAACTTTGGAGGTGTCATGTTTTTTAATGATATCCCGGACATGGGAAGAGGTGATAAGCACGTCACAAAGTGTGGTTTTTGTCCGCAGTTGGGAATTTGGGAGGAAGTGGTTTGTGGAGTCGAAGGTGGTGTCCAAGGTTAGCCGCTGGGCAAGTAGTTCAACCTCATCAGTAGCCGTGCAAGCGACATCATCGTTATTGGATAATAGGGGAATTGTTGATTCACCACACTATATTTTGTGTTTATAGTTTCATTTCATCATTACATAATTTTTAATTCATAAAAAGATTCGCTCATATAGACTTTATAATAATTATTATTTTACCAAAACCTGTCTCGGGGCATACTTAAGCAGAATATATATTTATTGTTGGTTTATCTTTGGTAGTTATTCTAGTTTTAACCACTCACGCACATGCCGACAACTGTCTTTTATATTATAGACTAGCTGACCCGTGTTCCGGCGTTGCCGGGAAAGAGATTAACTCAAGAATTTCCATGCCCAACCTTGAATGATCCAGCACGAACACAGACCCCACAGTTTTAAAATCAGATACCCTAAATTTTCCTATGTATGTACGAAATAAAAGCTATTCTTATCTGCATAATCGTTTCGTAGTATCTATTTTCTTGTTTTCCTCCTTCCATTTGTAGGGTGGGGTGGGTATAATTGGTCAGTGGGGCATAATGGGTCAACTCAAAGACTTCTTTTATTTTCTCCCAGCTCAAAGTTCTTCATATGCTCTCCTACCTTGGGTCACCAGCTTCGGAAATTGCTACTGGTTGACTGGCTGAATTTTTTCATGATAAAGTTTTCTCATTTCTTACTTCTGAAGAAAATAACTTTGCTTGAAAAACATCAACAAAAATTGAGATTGAAACATTACTGAGAGAGTTACAAAAATCACTTACTTTTCAAGATGGGGCATAATGGGTTACCTCAGATTTTTATTGAAAGGGGGCACTGATTTAACTCCCTGTTAGCAAGAATAATCAGTAATTTGAGTAGATTTGTACTAATGAGCTTGTGTTTATGACATTTGTGCCCTATATTCAGAGGATATGGAATTATAGGAAGGATTTTCTAGCTGAAAATACATATTGCTTGCAAGAGGTTGTGTTTATGACATTTGTGTGCTATTCTATATTTTGCCTAGTTATTATTTTATAGAGATGTTCTGTATTTTTCCTGTTAAAGCATTGCTATAGTAGTGGTAGCTATAAATATAAAGCTCTCCAAATACCTATTGTTGCATGTTGTAACTTTTTACAAAAATGTTTTTATTTATTGTCATTATGAGACACCACCTAAAGAATGTTATCAATTTTCATACCGTTGGTTAGAACCTATTACATTTTTGCACAATGTAATAATATTTTAGAAAGCAACCCAAAACAAACTCATACATGTGTTGCACATTTACTCGAAAAAAAACTTGCTTTTCATAACTATTAATATAAAACTGTCCCTTTTCCTTCAAAATCCTGAATAAATCGAGCCATTATGCCCCCACCCTATTTATCTATATGTTTTAAATTAATTTTAAAGCAGAAAGAAAGCTAAATGCTAAAACTAAAAAACTCCCCCTATTATTTTCTACAGTTGTGTTATTATTGTACGGTAGAATACTAAATGGTTTCCGCGCTTTAAATGATGCCTCATCCTTAACTCTGATGGGTGTGATAGTAAAAATATTACAAACGTGTAGATTTGGTGACATATAAGTTGGCGATATTGAATTTTGTAGCTCACACGCAATTATTCCGAATTCGTGGCCGTGGACTGTTTCCGTTGTATAAAAGCAACGTTTTAAGTGTAACTTAGCCGGTTTGAAATTGATCAAAATGATTGCATACTACAAATAATTAAAACAAAAAAAAACGAATCATTTTTTATTATAATTATTTGATGGTTTTCAGTAAGCAAGTCAAAATACCACTTTTACTTCATATTTAATGTAGATGTTAAAAATTATGCCATTTTCGTAAGGAATCTTTTGGTTTGTTTTGATGACTTTCTTGTAGAGAAATTCGCCATTGTAGAGAGAGGCGCCGATGCAAGGGAAATAACTCGTTAACTAAGAGATTAATCATTTCTTTTTAAGGAGAGTTTAGGACGCTAAAACCAACGCAATCTAGAGGAATTGTACATCTTATTAAAAAATGTTGAAAATTCGACGATAGTTGAGGAGGAATTTGAATTTTTATTAAAGTATTAAAGAAAACTGCGACTTCTTTGATACAACAAAGTTTATAATATATAAAAATATGTGAAGGTCTTCAAAATTTAAAAACAAAATGAAAAGAAAGCTGCGACGAACGCGTTTTACATAAAAACAGTCGTCGCAGCTTTCTTTTCATTTTTAATAAGCATTTTTTTTATTAATATCTTATAAAATTTGTTACATTAAAAACAAAGTCGTCGAAGTTTTCTTTAATAAAAATTTCAAGTCTTCTTCAACTATCGTATTGTTAGTTTTAATCAATTAATATCTGTTACCAATAAAGAGTTGCGATAAGTTATGTTATAAACTTTGTTACATTGAAAAGAAAAGTCCTTGAAGTTTTCTTTAATAGAAATTCCAAGCCCTCTTCAACTATCGTATTGTTAGAAGTAATACATCAATACCAGTTACCAAAAGAAAGAAAAAAGCAGTTTTCACAACGGTTTTGATGCGAAGAAATCGAATAAAAGCAACTTACGGTTATCCGAGGCGTCAGGCGAAGAAACCATTTTGATTACTATGTGAGCTGTTCGTTTTTTGTTCCTTCATTCTGGAAAATGATTAACTGTATTCTGGATAGTCAGACAGAACTTCTTAAATAAAAAAACAATCTAATATTCCGCTATTCCTCAAATACTGCAAGGAAGCTAGGTAGAATGTAATTGAATTTGAGGAATTAACTGTGGTATGTAGGCAATAATAAGGGTTTACAAAAATAAATAATAACGGTGGCGAAGTAATATGTACCCTATTTACAAAGTAACTCAAGTTACGGGGGAAGCGATAAATAGAAGTGAGTTTTCTACCTTCTTTGTTGAGACGTATTTGTGAGAGTCAGATTTTTCGGATAAAATGTAACAATAATTGAAAGGATGTAAAATTAATGGATAATTAATTGTCTAGAGACATAAATGGATTATGAATTATGTCTTCAACTTATTGATGGACGCACAATATTTAGAAAATCTTTTTTATAAAACTTTGAACCGAATTTTGATTTTAATTGCTGTGGCATTTAATGTTTTGCTCTGAATCATACGGAATAACATTTTGAAATTAAGTTTAATTGGTACTCTTATAGCTGACGCGCCATGTTTCCGTGACTTTGCGTCGTCAACGTTCGGGCAGGTCTCGGAAGCGCCCGAAAGTTGACGAAACTATTAACCAAGAAACATTTGCTTATAAACAGTTTTTTTTTCGTTAAAATAAAAAATAAAACAAAAAAATCTCTTAACAACAGTTGTCGCGGTGTCTATGTTAACACGACAAAAATTAACAAAGAAAAACATTGAAAAACATTTAAAAACAATAATATTTGCTTAACAAATCTAACAAAATCATTATTTGAAACTTTTTGGTGCACAAACAAAATAACATTTTATTTGAAAACATTTGATTTACAATTGTTCAGTTGACAAAAAAAGAACAAAAATAAACATCTAATAACTAACAGTTGTTTAGCTATGGTTTGTTCGTTCTTTATTTTTATATATGTATTTTAGTTTGATTTTCCTCGTCGTAATTTATCGGCTGCCAGTTTTCAATTTAGCATTTGGCAGTTTGCGCCTCGTTAACCCTCGACCGCTTCCGTAACCTTCCCGGACGTTGACGACGCGAAGTCACGGAAACATGGTGCGTCATCTATAAGAGTACCAATTAAACTTAATATATATATATATATATATATATATATATATATATATATATATATATATGTGTGTGTGTGTGTGTGTGTGTGTGTGTGTGTGTGTCATCTGTAAGAGTAGTGTACCGTTTAATTAAGTCAATTGAATTTGTTTTATATTTTTGTGACATTTTTCAGATCTCGTAGTTTTAATCTTTCGTACGTGACACTATTGAGGAAGAATTTTCTGAGTATTTTTTCAACGATTTTACTGTACCGCCTTCACAAATAAAATGCACCTTTTTCTAATTAAAAAGCAATAAACACGTACACTATCTTAAGCAGAATTATTTTTACTCCTGTTTATCTACACGTTTATGTATTAATTCTTTTCAAAGCAGATCCTGATGATCTACATTAGAATTGTTATATTTTAAAGAGAATTTGAATTCCTCTACTATCCAGCATAAACAAAGTTTTTTAGCATATATTATAATACCAGCAGAGCTACCCGGTGTTGCCCAGGTTAGAGTGTGGGATAGCATCATATGCAACATCATGGTAGGGAGAGTTTACTTTAATAGCAACCTTGATGCTGTCAGCTAGATATCTTAATCACCGAGCTATTCAGATATATGTCAATACTCTTAAACTAACGCTAATAAATAGATTAATTTCATTGTGTAAGAAGTTTGAAAATTGTCATTAGCTTCTTTAAGGGGCAGTCAGAGACGCAAAAATACTTCCATTATGTTCACATGCAAATTATGCATGTGAATACAATTATATTGAAAGTACACTTCTCAGTATGTCTTCGTTTTTATGGACAGCCATGCACAGACAGAGAGGTGTTCCCGTTGAGTATATATATATATATATATATATATATATATATATATATATATATATATTTCACTTGAATCTAAGGGAAAACAACTTTCAGTGGAAGGGGTGTGCCCCCAGGGACCATCTTAATATTATCAAACTTTGCTGAAATTTCGGGAATAGACATCATTTTTGGTCATTTACGTATGGTTTGAATTTCATTTGAATCTAAGGGAAAACAGTTTTCAGTGGGGGTTGATCCCCCGGGACCCTTAGCGTTGAAGTGATATATTTCTTATATAGCCTATGGCATTCACTGAGATATCAGTAGTTCACATACAAATTTTCAAGCAATTCTGTCCAGCGGTTTGGGTGAACATAAGACACAAAGATCAGGCGGACACACACAGACAGAGTTCTTATTTTATATATATATAGATTATAACTTAATGATATTATGTTTTCAAGATAATTTCAGTTCAACTGAAAAAGGTGTATTTAAATTATTATTATTATGATTTAAATTATCTGAAAACGTTTTAAATGTTTAGCCTTTAAAAGATGTTTATCTATAGTCTATATAATGCGAATCAGTATTCCTGTTGGCCGTTTGGATGGGCATTTGCACATTAGTTTTACGATAGTGTCACCATTACTATTCTTAGTTGTGGATAAAACAGTAGTCCATTTTGAATACTGGATAGATAAATAAGTGTATGTATGTATGTGTGTGTGTGCGTGTGGTTGTATATGTATGCGTAGTTGTGCAGCCGTATATGCATCTACGTCATTTCGCACCCTCATATACAAACTCATTGTTACAGTGGTTTGCGCATCAGTTCTTATAAAAGCCAATGATCATTAGTGATCATGAGGGTTGTTATCATTTTATAGACATGGAATGGCTGTTATGGTAAGACGGGCTTGAAAGTTTGGTGAATTGGAATCAAATTCGTATTTTAATTATTTTAAATGAAAAGAAAACATAAGATTTGTATTGCTTCCGATTCACACACTGCTGTCACCCCTCATTTAGAGGCAACTTTTTATCAGATATTTTGAACACGTGACATAATTAAGCATTTAACATAGAACATATAAAAATCGTTTCAGAAATAGTTGTCACTTTTTTAATAACTTGCTTTGACCTGTTCGTTTCGTCTCGGCCCGCCTCCGACTTCAATGTCGATATCTTTTTTGCCTTCCCCGAAATTGTCGTTAGTCTTTGAAATCTCTAATTTTTGTTTCCATTTCTAGTTTCTCCAAGGACAATTCTTTCGATTTCTCTCCGGAAATCAGAAGAGAAAAGCGGATTTTAAAACATACCATCTGATCTTTATTATACATGTCTTTTATAAGCACACACGGGCTAGCACACACACATAACAGTGTCCACGTACACAACATACGCACACTTCTATGTATACGTGTATATACAGATATACGCACATACACATAATAACATACACACACAAACACATACACACACACACACACACACATATATATATATATATATATATATATATATATATATATATATATATATATATATATGTGTGTGTGTGTGTGTATATATATAATACACATATTAAGAATGGCATAATGACATAGGAAAACGGTGAACTAAAAGAGTAGACATTTTAAGATTATCTAAGTATATCTGGCTGCTTATAATATTTACAATTTTATAAAATAAAATATACATATGCAGATGTAGGTATAAATAGAAATTGTGTTTTCTCTCATTCTCTCTTTATATATGCGTAATTGTGTGTGTGCGTTTGTGTGTATGTGTGTGTGTGTGTGCGTGTGTGCGTGCGCAGTCATGTATACACGGTCTACGAATGAAGGAAGAAAAGGTATTTGAAGATAAGACACTTTTGTTTCAATATCGCCCTATCTGTGTTTTCCCTCCTAAAAATGAAATAAAATCAAACTTTAAAATCGCAGAGGGGATTATTTTCTTATTTCCTTTTTTAGTATATGTATTTATTTGTGTATTTTTCCCCTTCAAACTTCAAAGGAAATTCTTTTTATTCCGACGATTCAAAACGACATGAAGATTTTAATCCGCTAAACATTTTCCCGCTCGGTAGTCTCGATTCCAAAATTTTTTTTTGTGAATTTAATCTCAACGCCAAAGTATTCATAAATAGATAGAAACTGAATGCACTACTTCAATTCATGTACATTTTTTTTATTCTTTTACTTCTATTCTATCAATTAAAACGTTTGTGATACTTATTTATTAAAAAAAAATGGAATTCCACTTATATCAAAGGAAAATTCTGTCTTTGTTGCGTTGTTTTTTTTTCTTTTCTTTTTATCTTATTTGTTTATTCTCATTAATTCATATCGTTATTTTTCCCCCTTTTTTTCCTTCAGGATGAGACGTGTGAGTTAGGGATGGAAGTCAATTGGCTGAGAAACCAACCATGATTGGAATGGCCGAGAAGAGGGAAACGGTTATCATTTTGGAATTTACCGAGACGATATCTTTAGAATTGTTGATCAAAAGAAATAATATTTTTTTGTTAGACAAAATGTCCGTTTTCTCATCAAGTTATTTATCTACCTCCCACAAGGTAAGATGTGACACAAGGTCAGGAAAGTGGGATTAGATAAGCCAGCGCTCGAGAGGTGAGCACTCTGGCCATTTAAAAATTGCCTGGGCAGCCCCGTCGGCATTCCTCGGTAGAGGCGCCTCAGTAAGCAATAAACTTACTCCTACCCAAAGAGGGGAGGCAAAGCCTGCGAGGGTGTACCTCCTCGAACTGCACAGGACCGGCAACATCCAATAGACCGGCGTAAATCCAGACCCAAAGGCCCGGACGCTACCGGTCTATTATGCGGGGTAAAAACCGTTTTCTCATCAAATTACGATAAAGTTTGGTTAAATCGGTAGTATTAGTTAGCAAGCGGATTTCTTTTAATTATATTACGCTAATGTCTATAAAAGTTCATCGTTTTCGATTGGTTCTGTGTGGGTTTTTTTTCGAAATGTTGTTCATAAATTTCATCATTCAAAATATGAAAAAAGTGATAAATATGTCGATCGTGTCAAAGGTCAAGTGATCTATTCGAAATATCTCTCGAATCGATGATCTACGAATTCAGAGAAATCGTAAACCATAATCGACATGATATAAGTGAGAATACAACATCTAACAAAATTATTCCGTTAAAATCATTTTCTACTTGTTTACTTTCGCGTTTTTTTTGTTTTTTTTAGTTGACAGAAAATTGCATTTCAGTATGCGTCTCGCGAATGAAATATAACAAGTCGCGCGTGCGTGGTCCCCCTCTGTATGTGACTCGATGTGGCGAGTGTAAAATGCAATAAATTTGGGCAATTTGGGGCATTTTTGACCCCCTGGGGGCGCGAACCAGAATTTTTCTGAGGTCAAGGATGCTCATTTTATATCCAGAACAATTGCCTTTACATTTTGGCCAAGTTTCAGAAAAACTGAATGGATGGATCAAACGTTATGGGAGAAAAGGGTCATTTTTGCCATTTTAGGGGGCTTTTCACCCCCTGGGGGCGCGAACCAGATTTTTTCCAAGGTCAGCGATACTTATTTTATATTAGAAACAATTGCCTCCACATTTTGGCCAAGTTTCAGAGAAATTGAATGGATGGATGAAAAGTTATGGGGCAAAAAATGTCATTTTTTCCATTTCGGGGCCTTTTGATCCTCTGGGTGGCTAACCAGATTTTTTTTCAAAAATCGGAGAATGTCACTTTCTAACCTAACCAAAGTTACAACTTCATGCAAAATTTCAGAGAAATTCAATGGATGGTTGCGGAGAAAAATACGGACGGACGGACGGACGGACGGAAATGCCTCAAAACATAAGTCCCCCGATTTATAAAATCGGAGGGCCAATTAAACTAGCTGAAGTACTCGTCGCAAACACCGGATGTCTCATGTGTTTCTAATCTGCACGTCAGTCCAAATAAAAAATGTTTCGTTTTCTTTTTTTTGTTACCTTAAATCGCAATAAAATAATTCTAAAAAATATTATTCAGGTTCATGATGATGATCGATATCGGTTAAGAAATAACTGGAACGCTACAGCCAAAAAATTGTCTAGTGTGAGATTTAAAAAAAACAAGGATGTCAAATAGATACGATAATCTGATTAAGACAAGAAAAAAAGGATCGGAAGTTGTTCGTTCGCCTTGGAAACGGAACGCTAAAATGTCGGAACATTTGTTTCTAATGTTATTTCTACATGCATCTAATTTTGAATAATGAGTTTTTGAAAAGGTTCAAGAACTTCTGACATCGTTAAGGACATCGGATAGAAGGTACTGCGGTTAGTTTACCTCTTAGATCAACTGTGTAAATATGATGCTGAGACACACATACACATACATGCATAAAAACAACTTTGTATATATATATATATATACCCCTAAACAAGTTCAAGGAGTGAAACAAAATCAGCCTGTCCATGAATTTCCATTAGAAAAACTCAAAGTGGATGGCAGACCAATGAACTATGTCAAAAACTTTACCTACCTAGGTAGCAAAGTTAATTCTGCTGCTTCACTTGATGATGAAATCGTAAACCGAATTGCAAAAGCGGCAAATGCCTTCGGAAAGCTGAAACATCGTCTTTGGAGTAGCAGAGGCATTAAGTTGAAGACAAAAATCAATGTGTATAGGGCTGTAATATTGACAGGTCTTCTCTATGGATGTGAGGCGTGGACGCCTTACCGGCATCACATTCGCCAATTGGATGTGTTCCACAGGAGCTGCCTTAGGACCATATGTGGACTTAGTTTGAAGGACAAAGTCGCTAACATCGATCTTTACAACTGATGCCATATTGGTGGAATTGAAAGTTTCCTGTTGCAGTCTCAATTGCGATGGGCTGGTCATGTAGCAAGAATGGACGAAGGGAGGATACCTAAAGCACTGATGTACAGTCAGTTAGCTTGTGGTAACAGGAATGTTGGTCGGCCCTTGCTGAGGTACAAAGATAAATTGAAAGATGCGCTGACGGCAATTGGAGTACCCCCCAAAAACTTTGAAGACTGTACAAAAGACAGGAAGACATGGCGAGCAACTTGTTGCATTGGACTGGAAAGATTCAACGAGACCTGTGTGGATAATATGAGAACTGCCAGAGTTAGGCGAAAAGCTAGAGAGAGTGCTCCACACCTGCATCCGATTACTCACACTCTTGCACTGTCTGCGGCTTTCCTTACAGGTCTCTTGCCGGACGCAGGTGTCATGAACGATCTAAACACAAATGAAAGTTGTTGGAACCTCATACGTCGCAATCGACGGGAGAGTCCATCATCATATATATATATATATATATATATATATATATATATATATATATATATATATTTATATATCGAGGCAGCATTTTTTCCTTAAGACACATATTATTAAAAATAACCGAGACAATTTTTGTCTGGTTATTTTAGTATTGATCCCTTCAATTTTCCGGATTAAAATCTTAATCTCGGAAGAAAATTGGCTGATGAAACTGCCGTAATGTACACTAGTACTAATATACTTAAATGCTTATAATACCTAATAAATGTAGTTTCATATTTAAATTTTCCCGCCATAATTAATTATAAATCTTACTCCAGGTCTTTACCTGTTTGTCATTATTCCACTGACGATGGACCCAGACGGGTCAGAAAGTACTCTGGACCAACATGTACATTACGGCAGTTTCATCAGCCAATTTTCTTTCGAGATTTTAATCCGGAAATTGAAGGGATCAATACTAAAATAACCAGACAAAAATTGTCGGTTATTTTTAATATATATATATATATATATATATATATATATATATATATATATATATATATATACGTTTTTAGCGATGGGAAATGAAATGTGAATATTTTGGGTTTAATTTCGTTGTTTTTTTAGTTTTTACCGACTTATAAGCAACACTTTTGGATTTTTTTAATGTGAAAATAGAACATCATACGCACGATTCCCTGTATACGATTATTTGAACACAAAGGGGGTGAATTCATACCTTTATCGGCGATACGCAATACATCGAAAGTAATTAAAACTTAGCATAACCGATTCCATAGTCAAGCGCAGTATCTATTGCCCTTACAAAATGCATTACTGTAATGCAACACAGTGTAGAGTAATTAAAAATGTACTATCAAATAATTGGGCGGTATGGATGGGATGTGATTCTTTTATGTAAACTATGCCTGGGCGGATGTATAACAGGTAATTATATCAAAAATGATTATATCAAAAATAATTATATCAAAAATATCAAAAGGTTCAGACATGATTTTAGTTTTAACATGCAGTTTTTGTTAATACTTTTGCTTGTATGCATATGTAGACGGAAATTTGGTGTCTATTAAAATGCATGTGATCTTATATAGAATATGTAAGAGTCGCTTATGTAGTTGCTATTTAGAAATTTTCCCAAATAAATAATATATAAAATTGGGCTATTAAAAGTAAGGTGTGGGTGTATTCGGATGAGTGTGTTTAAAATTGTGAGAGGGGGGGGTCTATCACTAAATGTCGGCAAACTAAATCTCTCTCTCTCTCTCTCTCTATATATATATATATATATATATATATTTATATAACTTTATAATATATAATATATATATATATATATATATATATATATATATATATATATATATATATATAACGTTAGATGTGTGTATATCTCTCTATATATAAAGTTAGGTATATGCATATATATATATAATATATATATATATATATATATATATATATATATATATATATATATATATATATATATATATATATATGTGTGTGTGTGTGTGTGTGTGTGTGTGTACAGGGTAATCTCATAAACTAATGAATGAGTGATTTGGAATTTTGGGATATATATTCTAGGTAACACGGTGAGTAACATGGGCAGATTATTTTTTGATAACCCGAACTTTAAAATAAGTTAGAAAGAAAAAGATTTGATACAGAAAAGAATTGCTCTACATCAAATTTTTAGTTTTTTTTAATTATTATTATTATTATTATTATTATTATTATTATTATTATTATTATTATTATTATTATTATTAAGTAATACATTTTTAATAAGATTTGTGCGTGGGCGTAAGCATCAATAATATGTGTGTGCTTTGTAAAGTCCTAACCTATTGAACTCATCATTATAAATTATCGAATTCGCATTCAAAGTAACGTGGGTACATTATTGTAAACTTTACAATTCAATGGCTGCCACCGAAACTGTCCCATACCCACCAAAGAAAGAAAAAACATTTATACTTAAAACTAATTTTATTTTTAGTGCTTATACCCGTCCTGGGACGGGTATCCTACTAGTATCTTTTATAAATGTATGTTTATATGTTTGTGTTTATAAATGTATGTTTATATGTTTGTGTTTATAAATGTATGTTTATATGTTTGTGTTTATAAATGTATGTTTATATGTTTGTGTTTATAAATGTATGTTTATATGTTTGTGTTTACAAGATTCACTCTTAAACTAACTACCGATCATTATGAATTTTGGAACACAGTTGTTTAGCGTAAGGGGCCCAAATGTGGGATATATCTAGTTTAATTTAGTATTCTGCAAAGGAACTAAAAAGGTTGAGGGGAGAAACCCCTTCGTGAAAATTTGGATACCTCCGATTTTTGTGAAATTTTAACAACAGGTATTAGACCTCAATGAATAAATATTAGACCTCAATGAATAAATATTAGACCTCAATGAATAAATATTAGACCTCAATGAATAAATATTAGACCTCACTGAATAACTATTAGACCTCAATGAATAAATATTAGACCTCAATATTTATTAAATATTAGACTTCAATGAACAAATATTCCCTACATTTCAGTCTCTTTGAAGTATTTAAAGGGATTAATATGCGCACAACCTTTCATTTAAAGTTCAAATATGTCAGATTTTCATTAAATTAGAGCCATACTCATTACACACCAATTAAGCAAGATTCCAAAATTTTCTATTTCTCTTTAAAACCTTTTAAGTTTAAGCCTTAAATGTTGGATATTTTTTTAGAGTCAAAATCATGTAGAATAAGGTTTATTACTATTATAATGTCATGATTGTAAGGCATAAAAGTGGTGCAAAACTCTTCTGCTCGTGAAATTAATTTTACTCGTCCTTGGAATATGTATTTTTCTAGTATATATTGCATGAACATAAGTTGCTATTCAGGTTAAGAACATTTGCAACTGGTAAATAAATGAAACACTACGTCAGTTTATGCACATGTGGGAATAAGTATATTCAAATCATATGTGACTTTTTCAACTCTATCCAGCTAATAAAAGCAAAAAAGCCGGAGGCCTTAATTCAAACCACATTTTAATTCCCTCGCCACTCGCTGCGTTCATTATTGTGAAAATAACCAGTTGTTAATCGGGAAACGGAATGACGGCTGTTTAAATAGAAATTATTAATCTTAGAAAAGCTCTGAATGCAAAATATATAGTTGCTGTAGTTGAAACAACATTCACCCGGAGTTGGGCGAGCCGGCTCCGTCCACCCTTGCCACTGCGTACCTCACGAAGGCCGACCAAGCTTGACGATTTGAATTCAACGATTGACTCATCTCTAGCCACTCGCTGTTTCGACCGCGAACTTCGCTGTACATCTTTCTCCAGCGTATAGCGCTCTAATTATACTCTGTGGAGCCAAATTGACGCCCGATCGCACAACAGAGAAAACGCTCAGATATAAGGGATATAATCGTTTTCAATTTATTTATCTACCTCCCACAAGGTAAGATGTGACACAAGGTCGGGAAAGTGGGATTAGATAAGCCAGCGCTCGAGAGGTAAGCACTCTGGCCATTTAAAAATTGCCTGGGCAGCCCTGTCGGCATTCCCCGGTAGGGGCGCCTCAGGCAGTAAGCAATAAACTTACTCCTCCCCAAAGAGGAGAGGCGAAGCCTGCGAGGGTGGACCTCCAAGAACTGCACAGGACGAGTCTCGTGCAGTATCCATCGGAACAGATACTACACTTTGATCTTGGCCAAAAGGCCACACAACTCTATATAATCCTTTTCAAATCTCGTGGCAGAGTGTACTAAATTGTGAAGAATGCACGCATTCTAGTGATTTCAACAAATAGCGACCGCTAAACCCTTGTCAAAAAGAATGCATGAACACAATATACCCGTGATCCTATTCGCTAAAACAATTTGTTGTCCAAGTGATTATAGTTGTGTCATAAGCAATAAAGTTGATGCATGCATTGTTAGTATTGAGAGATAAAAATGATTTCTAGAAACCATTGATTATACAGACAGATTGAAATGTGTAGCATTTTGCTTAGCTTGGTGTAAGATTACCATACTTGAGCAGGATAAACTAATGAATGATTCAGAAAATAGTTATTGTAAAATTATAGATAGAATTTAAATCATAGTGAATCCTAACCTCTGAAATATTTACTACAGATTCCTTGTCAACAGTTACCACATTGATCGTCTTAATATATATATATATTAGTATCATGTATCCACATAAAATATTACAAGGAGATATAATTTTTTATGTATCAGTTTTCAGTATTTACTTCAACAGTGCTCGATACGTAAGTAGAGCTAGGTAGTAAACAGTGAAAATATATATGGCAATCAAGATAGAGAGAGCGAGAGATTTTGTTTTAATTAATTTATAAACCAATTTATTATATACAGATTTTATGATTACAAATTAATTTTTGCGTTAGACATGGACGCGCGTTTCTGGCTATAATCTGTCATCGGCATGTCTTACCGGCCAGGGATCGAACCTTCGATGTTAATATTCGTAGGTTAGCGTTCTAACGACTAGACCAGAATGACCTGCCACATTTGTGCTCGACTTCTTATCGCCGGTAATGTTACGTTGATTATTTGTTATTGTTTTGTTTTTAACGACAACGACCGATGATTTTTTTTTACCGGTGCGTTTTTTTTTTTGTTTATTATTTAAAAATATTTTCCTTTTAATTCGCCCTAAACCGGACGAGTCATCATTTGTATATATATATATATATATATATATATATATATATATATATATATATATATATATATATGGGAAAAAGGAAACAATGTTTCAGACAATATGTAAAAATAAAAATGGAATAAAGAATAAGCAATTCAACAACTAACAAAAGTTGTTGAATTGCTTATTCTTTATTCCATTTTTTTTGTGTGTGTGTGTGTGTGTGTGTGTGTGTGTGTGTGTGTGTGTGTGTGTGTGTGTGTGTGTGTTAGTTTATATATTGAAAAAAAATTAATAAAGTAGTGGGACCCAGGCCTGTTTCCCCAACGTAGTTGTCCTTTGTGCATCTGCTTCAGTATATTAAGTAAACCACATTGGGTCTATCACAGGTGAGAGGCGGAAGTTTAAATTGGATGTTAGTGCCTGGAGATGTAAATGTGTCGTTCGTGGTGATGTGTTGACACATTTTGAAATTAGGTTTGTTGTATTTTTTTTTTGTTTCCTTGAGGTGCCAAGGTGTAAAGTATTTTAGTATATGTTAGTAGACAATGTAGATTCGGAGGCTGTCGTTTTGCACTGATGGGGAGTTTGTTATATATTGTATTGAGGGTGGGCTCATTTTGTAGCTGTTTGAATATCTGTTTGAGGGGGTTGTGTCATGGGAATAAAAATGTCTGCCAGCTATTCCAACATCTACATGCTTATATTTGCTAAAAAACGGTGCTTTCCGACAATTGGTCTCTTCCAAAATATCGACCCGAGCCAAGGGTTTCATTTTTGGTAAATAGTTAAACAGTGACTCTTAGGTGTATCTAGATGGCTAATTCGGAAATTAGATGTCTTATATAATAGGGAAAAGAAATAATGATCTGCTCAAATAACTTTTTAAAAGTTGTTGCTGCAATTTTTACGAACACGGAATATCTGTTTTGGGAGAATGCAAAACATGAGCACCGTCTGACCTAAGCTTAATTTTGGGATTCTCCTTCTTCTCTTCTTCCTCTTCTTCTCTTTTACTTTCTTCTCCCCCCTCCCCTCCCATGTCAGCTTTTCTTCTCTTCGATTATTTCTCAGTTCTTTTCTTTACTCCATCACCAATCACTTCCATTTTTATTTGATTCTTCCATCTTCAATTTTCATTCTGTTTTATTCCTCTCTCTCCCACTCTATCCTCCCTCCCTCTCTCTCTCTCTCTCTCTCTCTCTCTCTCTCTCTCTCTCTCTCTCTCTCTCTTACTCCCACCCAACCAATTCTATTCCGTTCCTTTCCCGTTCTTTTCACTTCTTTTTTTCTCATCATTTATTTTCATTTTCATTTTATCTCTTTTGCAATTCTAATCATTTTTTTCTTGTTATATTTTCATTTTCTCCCTTTGCTTTCATTCCTCGTTTTTTATCTACAATTCTTTCTTTCATTTATTCTGATTTTCATACTACCGATTTCTCCTTTCTTTCTCCATCTTATATCCATGTTTCTATTTGCTGCCAGCCCTCGACACCAGAGAGAGAGAGAGAGAGAGGGGGGGGAGAGAGAGACAGACAGACAGAAAAACAGATATAGATAGATAGATAGATAGAGAGAGAGAGAGAGAGAGAGAGAGAGAGAGAGAGAGAGAGAGAGAAAGGGACATATGTCCATAGAACAATCAATTGACGCCATTTTTTACGTCTCCCACACAGCGAAGATTAACTGTTTTTTTGTTTTTTTTATTTTATCAACGAGCAACTTAATTCAACTTGAATGCATTTCGATTGTAAGAACGTACACAAATCCACATGTATTTAAAATCATGTGAAAAATTCGAACGATCGATCCTCGTCTACCGTTTCATAAACGATATCACTTATTCCTGGATGACTTTCTTTCTATTTTCAGCCTTTTTATCAACTCTCTACTAACCGAAGATTCTATAGTTGTCGGCCAATATTACTCAATTTAAAGGTGCGATGGGTGGATGTGCCTGTGTGTGCGAAAGCTTTCGCTTGATCATATTTTTTTTTATTAAGAAGATAAAAGTTTGCATTTTCAGAAAGACTCATTCATGGTATGGTCGGGGAGGAGAATTGAGAAAGTCTTTGAAGTTTAAAAAAAAAAATGTGCCCCGGATACTCAGCTTTAGAATTCCTAATGATGAGAAAGAAAGTCTCTTCATCCCATCATTTCTTCACGGTAAATTTTGTTCTCATAATTCTTCTGTTTTTGGGGTTTTTTTTAAAAAAAAGTTTTTGTCGAATTTTACTTTTTCTTCTTTGAATCGATTCATTGTCGTGACGATATGAACGGAGGTAGGGTGGCAGCGCCAGCGACAATCGCGACGGCGGCGGCGGCGGTGATGGTGACTCACGGACTTAGAGCTGAGTCGAGATCAAAGGAAGGATCACGTGAACCGTTCGGCTGACTAATGTCGGTTCAAGCGCCCCCCCCCACATACACACCTTGTAACACACAGCTGTGTAATATAAGTAGGTGGGGGGGGGGGGTAAATGGAAAATATGCGGCTCTAAGAAAAAAGGAGAACAGTAAAACCTGGATGCTGATGTGCCCCACATCTACGGCGAAGATTTAGATGCACGTTCAGGAAACACAATCACGATCATGCAGGCGTTGTGTAGTTTGATCTGACACGAGACGCTTTACCTTTGGTGACCTTGGTGACCTGTTTCGGACGAAACACACCTGGGCAGAGAGATGTAAATATCGATTTGAAGAAATATTCGAAAAAAATACCTGACAAAAAATTTACATTTTCTAGATCAACGGCAGAAGTTCGAGACGAGTGCGACTACAACTATTACTAGGGGCGGGACGTAATGGGTGAACATTTCAGATTCATGCGAGTAGTATTTTTTTGTGTTCATTTATACATAAATAACACTAAATTATCAAACATTTTGAAAATTTTGCAAAATTCAGAAGGTGCAGGCCAAAAATAACCGTTAGGGCTCCACAGGACTCAAAATCCATCATTTTTCAGTGAAAAAGTGGTTTCATGCGACATTGCAGGTCCTAAAACATCCGCAAAAGCTATGAATGGATATAGATTGTTAAATCTGATATAGTACTTTAATTTAGGACCATTTTCAGGACGGTTTTCATGAATGTAAAATAGCCAAAAAACTAGTGGCCTGCACCTTCTGAATTTTGCAAAATTTTCAAAATGTTTGATTGTTTAGTGTTATTTATGTATAAATGAACACAAAAAATGCTACTCGCATGAATCTGAAATTTTCACCCATTACGTCCCACCCCTACTATTACGGAGAAAGGAATCTTCAAAAATTATATTTCTGATACATATACGATGCATTGATAGCTACGTATCCACTTTGATAGGGAGAAACAGTTTGACTCTTAAATGTGTTAATGGGTCGTTCCTTTTGGTGTTATAGGTGGGAATTTCGACACAGAAGTGCAACCGATCTAACTGACTAGCCAATGAAAGGTTCAAATAGGTAAATAATAAAATCTAAACTACAACAAAAGATTGTTTTGGAATGGCAGTTTGTTGTCACTTTTATCTACGAATGTACAAGTCTTTAATACCGTTGCATTTCCGCATGTACAGATAGTGGAAATAACCCCGGTTGAAATTAATCTTTCAACAATACCGAATTAGAAAATTCCAAATTGTCATTAAAAATTTCAAAATAATATTTATTCAGGAATCGAAGACCAGAACAATTTTCTTTTTCAAAATAAGAAAAAAAACATTTTTTTGCAGTGAAAATAAAATAAAATTAAGCAAAATGCCTGATTATGAATGTTTTGACTACATCCGATAAATTTATAGAGATCAAAAGAAGAGAAATTAAAGTAAAAAGTCTCCCGGGCAATACCGGGTAAAGGCAGCTAGTTAATCATAACTTTGATAATGTTCAGTCTATGGAATTTTTTTATATCTTCTACGAAGATTTATCTATGTTAAAAATGGTTGACTTTATATCACGATTGTTTTAGATGATTCTATTTTACGACTTTTAATAATCTAGAAATAGTCACCCACTCTATTATAAATAGTCACCTACTCTATTATAAATAGTCACTTACTCTATTATAAATAGTCACCTACTCTATTATAAATAGTCACCCACTCTTTTATAAATAGTCACCTACACTATTGTAAATAGTCACCTACTCTATTATAAATAGTCACCTACTCTATTATAAATAGTCACTTACTCTATTATAAATAGTCACTTACTCTATTATAAATAGTCACCTACTCTATTATAAATAGTCACCCACTCTTTTATAAATAGTCACCTACACTATTGTAAATAGTCAGCTACTCTATTATAAATAGTCACCTACTCTATTATAAATAGTCACTTACTCTATTATAAATAGTCACCTACTCTATTATAAATAGTTACTTACTCTATTATAAATAGTCACCTACTCTATTATAAATAGTCACCCACTCTATTATAAATAGTCACTTACTCTATTATAAATAGTCACCTACTCTATTATAAATAGTCACCTACACTATTATAAATAGTCACCCACTCTTTTATAAATAGTCACCTACACTATTGTAAATAGTCACCTACTCTATTATAAATAGTCACCTACTCTATTATAAATAGTCACTTACTCTATTATAAATAGTCACTTACTCTATTATAAATAGTCACTTACTCTATTATAAATAGTCACCTACTCTATTATAAATAGTCACTTACTCTGTTATAAATAGTCACTTAATCTATTATAAATAGTCACCTACACTATTATAAATAGTCACCTACTCTATTATAAATAGTCACTTACTCTATTATAAATAGTAACCTACTCTATTATAAATAGTCACCTACACTATTATAAATAGTCACCTACTCTATTATAAATAGTCACTTACTCTATTATAAATAGTCACTTACTCTATTATAAATAGTCACTTACTCTATTATAAATAGTCACCTACTCTATAATAAATAGTCACCTACACTATTATAAATAGTCACTTACTCTATTATAAATAGTCACTTACTCTATTATAAATAGTCACCTACTCTATTATAAATAGTCACTTACTCTATTATAAATAGTAACCTACTCTATTATAAATAGTCACCTACTCTATTATAAATAGTCACCTACTCTATTATAAATAGTCAACTACACTATTATAAATAGTCACCTACACTATCATAAATAGTCACTTACTCTATTATAAATAGTCACCTACACTATTATAAATAGTCACCTACTCTATTATAAATAGTCACCTACTCTATTATAAATAGTAACCTACTTTATTATAAATAGTCACCTACTCTATTATAAATAGTCACTTACTCTATTATAAATAGTCACCTACACTATTATAAATAGTCACCTACTTTATCATAAATAGTCACCTACACTATTATAAATAGTCACCTACTCTATTATAAATAGTCACTTACTCTATTATAAATAGTCACCTACACTATTATAAATAGTCACCTACTCTATTATAAATAGTCACCTACTCTATTATAAATAGTCACCTACTCTATTATAAATAGTCACCTGCTCTATTATAAATAGTCACCTACTCTATTATAAATAGTCACCTACACTATTATAAATAGTCACCTACTCTATTATAAATAGTCACCTACTCTATTATAAATAGTCACCTACACTATTATAAATAGTCACCTACTCTATTATAAATAGTCACCTACTCTATTATAAATAGTCACCTACACTATTATAAATAGTCACCTACACTATTATAAATAGTCACTTACTCTATTATAAATAGTCACCTAGACTATTATAAATAGTCACCTACTCTATTATAAATAGTCACCTACTCTATTATAAATAGTCACCTACACTATTATAAATAGTCACCTACTCTATTATAAATAGTCACCTACACTATTATAAATAGTCACCTACACTATTATAAATAGTCACCTACTCTATTATAAATAGTCACCTACACTATTATAAATAGTCACCTACTCTATTATAAATAGTCACCTACTCTATTATAAATAGTCACCTACACTATTATAAATAGTCACCTACTCTATTATAAATAGTCACCTACACTATTATAAATTGTCACTTACTCTATCATAGTCACTTACTCTATTATAAATAGTCACTTACTCTATTATAAATAGTCACTTACTCTATCATAAATAGTCACTTACTCTATTATAAATAGTTACTTACTCTATTATAAATAGTCACCTACACTATTATAAATAGTCACCTACTCTATTATAAATAGTCACCTACTCTATTATAAATAGTCACCTACACTATTATAAATAGTCACCTACTCTATTATAAATAGTCACCTACTCTATTATAAATAGTCACCTACACTATCATAAATAGTCACCTACACTATTATAAATAGTCACCTACTCTATTATAAATAGTCACCTACTCTATTATAAATAGTCACCTACACTATTATAAATAGTCACCTACTCTATTATAAATAGTCACCTACTCTATTATAAATAGTCACCTACACTATTATAAATAGTCACCTACTCTATTATAAATAGTCACCTACACTATCATAAATAGTCACCTACTTTATTATAAATAGACACCTACACTATTATAAATAGTAACCTACACTATCATAAATAGTCACCTACTTTATTATAAATAGTCACCTACTTTATTATAAATAGTCACCTACACTATCATAAATAGTCACCTACTCTATTATAAATAGTCACCTACTCTATTATAAATAGTCACCTACACTATTATAAATAGTCACCTACTCTATTATAAATAGTCACCTACTCTATTATTAATAGTCACCTACACTATTATAAATAGTCACCTACTCTATTATAAATAGTCACCTACTCTATTATAAATAGTCACCTACACTATCATAAATAGTCACATACACTATTATAAATAGTCACCTACTCTATTATAAATAGTCACCCACTCTATTATAAATAGTCACCTACACTATTATAAATAGTCACCTACTCTATTATAAATAGTCACCTACTCTATTATAAATAGTCACCTACACTATTATAAATAGTCACCTACTCTATTATAAATAGTCACCTACTCTATTATAAATAGTCACCTACATTATTATAAATAGACACCTACACTATTATAAATAGTCACCTACACTATCATAAATAGTCACCTACTTTATTATAAATAGTCACCTACACTATTATAAATAGTCACCTACTCTATTATAAATAGTCACTTACTCTATTATAAATAGTCACCTACTCTATTATAAATAGTCACCTACTCTATTATAAATAGTCACCTACTCTATTATAAATAGTCACCTACTTTATTATAAATAGTCACCTACACTATTATAAATAGTCACCTGCTCTATTATAAATAGTCACCTACTCTATTATAAATAGTCACCTACACTATTATAAATAGTCACCTACTTTATTATAAATAGTCACCTACACTATTATAAATAGTCACTTACTCTATTATAAATAGTCACCTACACTATTATAAATAGTCACCTACTCTATTATAAATAGTCACCTACACTATTATAAATAGTCACCTACTCTATTATAAATAGTCACTTACTCTATTATAAATAGTCACCTACACTATTATAAATAGTCACCTACTCTATTATAAATAGTCACTTACTCTATTATAAATAGTCACCTACTCTATTATAAATAGTCACCTACACTATTATAAATAGTCACCTACACTATTATAAATAGTCACCTACACTATTATAAATAGTCACTTACTCTATTATAAATAGTCACTTACTCTATTATAAATAGTCACCTACACTATTATAAATAGTCACCTACTCCCTTATAAATAGTCACCTACTTTATTATAAATAGTCACCTACACTATCATAAATAGTCACCTACTCTATTATAAATAGTCACTTACTCTATTATAAATAGTCACCTACACTATTATAAATAGTCACCTACTCTATTATAAATAGTCACCTACACTATCATAAATAGTCACCTACTTTATTATAAATAGACACCTACACTATTATAAATAGTCACCTACACTATCATAAATAGTCACCTACTTTATTATAAATAGTCACCTACTCTATAATAAATAGTCACCTACTTTATTATAAATAGTCACCTACTTTATTATAAATAGTCACCTACACTATTATAAATAGTCACTTACTCTATTATAAATAGTCACCTACTCTATTATAAATAGTCACCTACTCTATTATAAATAGTCACCTACTTTATTATAAATAGTCACCTACACTATCATAAATAGTCACCTACTTTATTATAAATAGTCACCTACACTATTATAAATAGTCACTTACTCTATTATAAATAGTCACCTACACTATTATAAATAGTCACCTACTCTATTATAAATAGTCACCTACACTATTATAAATAGTCACCTACTCTATTATAAATAGTCACTTACTCTATTATAAATAGTCACCTACACTATTATAAATAGTCACCTACTCTATTATAAATAGTCACTTACTCTATTATAAATAGTCACCTACTCTATTATAAATAGTCACCTACACTATTATAAATAGTCACCTACACTATTATAAATAGTCACCTACACTATTATAAATAGTCACTTACTCTATTATAAATAGTCACTTACTCTATTATAAATAGTCACCTACACTATTATAAATAGTCACCTACTCCCTTATAAATAGTCACCTACTTTATTATAAATAGTCACCTACACTATCATAAATAGTCACCTACTCTATTATAAATAGTCACTTACTCTATTATAAATAGTCACCTACACTATTATAAATAGTCACCTACTCTATTATAAATAGTCACCTACACTATCATAAATAGTCACCTACTTTATTATAAATAGACACCTACACTATTATAAATAGTCACCTACACTATCATAAATAGTCACCTACTTTATTATAAATAGTCACCTACTCTATTATAAATAGTCACCTACTCTATTATAAATAGACACTTACTCTATTATAAATAGTCACCTACACTATTATAAATAGTCACTTACTCTATTATAAATAGTCACCTACTCTATTATAAATAGTCACCTACTCTATTATAAATAGTCACCTACACTATTATAAATAGTCACCTACTCTATTATAAATAGTCACTTACTCTATTATAAATAGTCACCTACACTATTATAAATAGTCACCTACACTATTATAAATAGTCACCTACTCTATTATAAATAGTCACCTACTCTATTATAAATAGACACCTACACTATTATAAATAGTAACCTACACTATCATAAATAGTCACCTACTCTATTATAAATAGTCACCTACTTTATTATAAATAGTCACCTACTTTATTATAAATAGTCACCTACACTATTATATCTAAATAGCCAATTCACTTGATCACACTGACGATTCCATTAGGATGAAACGTATACGTAAGTGGATACTAATTAAATATTTATTATTAGATAATTATTTATAGCTCCCTTTCGGATTGGCTCTTTAAGAGAAAATAAAATTAGCTGTCTAATCTAAGCTACAATTCGAAGTTCCTTTTCCACGTGACCTGTTCAACACTGTAAAGACGACGGACTATATTGTTAGCTTCATGACATGGACAATTTTTTATTTCTCGGCTTGTAGCATAGCTGTTGAATTGGCCGGAAAATGAGTCAAAGGTGATTCGTGTTCGGGGTTCGACTCATGCGCCCGGCTGAACAGTTATCTTCTACACTGATAATTCCATTAGGATGGGACGTATACGTGTGTAGATAATAATTAAATATTTATTAATAAATAATTATGTATGTATAAGAGAGTCGGGTGGGTAAGTCCTTCTGAGCTTGAAACCGACGGTACTGATGTTGTACTAATTTTCTGTACCAAAAATTAAATAAATATTGCGTTCTTAATTTTAATTCTCAATTAATCGAGCACTCTACTGGGATTTTTCCACCATCTAACAACAAATATATATATATATATATATATATATATATATATATATATATATATATATATATATATATATATATATATATATATATATATATATATATATATATAGGCAGCAAGTCATTATCTAAGCAAGCATTGTTGAACATCACAGAACTTTCGCGTTTGTATATTTTCCTCGTGAGGTTCTCAAACCGTCGAGCCATCTTTCTGGTTTCAGGTGGCAATCCTGAAGACGACTACGAAAGTCGAAAGCGCTCGAGAAAATGGCCGAATTAAAAACTATCGGTGAAGTACTATACGGATTGCCACATGAAACCAGAAAGATGGCTCGACGGTTTGAGAACCCCACGAAGAAAATATACAAACGCGAAAGTTCCGTGATGTTCAACAATGCTTGCTTATATATATATATATATATATATATATATATATATATATATATATATATATATATGCAACAAAATAGTGAATAGTATGGGTAAGTAACATATTGAATGGAAAAACAGCATTATTGATTTCGAATTGTTTGTATTTATTTTAATGGGTATTATAAATAAGTAGCAGAAAGACCTGACGTTGCCCGGGATCGAATGAGCATCACTACTCTGTACGTTTTCACTATGTTCATAACAACATATTATTTTCTTTGTTTTTACTGCCCCTCCTTCCGTTTTGCCCAAAATATAGTCGGAAAAGGTTAAAATGTTGGAAAACTCTCTGAATTAGTGTCTTATGCATATAGTTTAAATTTCATTCAACTCGGATATACGTATTTTAAGTTTTAAGAGGGACCTGTTCCCGTGAGTCACTTAGAGGTGGGAGCACGTAGATATTCGACACACAGAAGACACCGTACAGATGCTAGGCTACCTCCATTGTCTTCCCAAAAATAATTTTATACATATCATATCAATTTGATAAAAATAGGATATATTTGAAGTTTTAACGAGGTTATGGTATCATACCCCTCTTAGGCATACACTATGAGATTCAAGACCACTTCCATTGTCTTCCTAGGTAATCTTTACATAAGATACACTTTTAGATAAAAATAGGATATATTTGAAGTTTTAAGGAGGTTATGGTATCATACCCCTCTTAGGCATACACTATGAGATTCAAGACCACTTCCATTGTCTTCCTAGGTAATCTTTACATAAGATACACTTTTAGATAAAAATAGGATATATTTGAAGTTTTAAGGAGGTTATGGTATCATACCCCTCTTAGGCATACACTATGAGATTCAAGACCACTTCCATTGTCTTCCTAGGTAATCTTTACATAAGATACACTTTTGGATAAAAATAGGATATATTTGAAGTTTTAAGGAGGTTATGGTATCATACCCCTCTTAGGCATACACTATGAGATTCAAGACCACTTCCATTGTCTTCCTAGGTAATCTTTACATAAGATACACTTTTAGATAAAAATAGGATATATTTGAAGTTTTAAGGAGGTTATGGTATCATACCCCTCTTAGGCATACACTATGAGATTCAAGACCACTTCCATTGTCTTCCTAGGTAATCTTTACATAAGATACACTTTTAGATAAAAATAGGATATATTTGAAGTTTTAAGGAGGTTATGGTATCATACCCCTCTTAGGCATACACTATGAGATTCAAGACCACTTCCATTGTCTTCCTAGGTAATCTTTACATAAGATACACTTTTAGATTTTATGTAGGTTCTCTAACATTTTTTTCTATCAGGTAAACACAAACATCACACAAACACACAGACATTGAGTATAATATATTAAGATGTTATGGTCTAATATTAATTTACTCATTAAACACACTTTAAAGAGAAAATGACTAAAAACAATGGGCATCCATTACAAACGATTTTCGTGCAAATAATCACTTTAAACAAGTCAGTTGTTTTTCATTTTATTTTTTTTAAAATTCATTTGGTTTGATAATAGTCGTTTTCCTTTTCTTTTAATGTACTTACATAAAATTTGTCTTGAGCATTTCACGGGTTGAAATTGTATAATTCGTTGTATAATAGCCGGTATTAATATCAATTGTATAATTCGTTGTATAATAGCTGACATTTATATTAATTGTATAATTCATTGTATAATAGCTGATATTAATATCAATTGTATAATTCATTGTATAATAGCTGATATTAATATCAATTGTATAATTCATTGTATAATAGCTGGTATTAATATCAATTGTATAATTCGTTGTATAATAGCTGACATTTATATTAATTGTATAATTCATTGTATAATAGCTGATATTAATATCAATTGTATAATTCATTGTATAATAGCTGATATTAATATCAATTGTATAATTCGTTGTATAATAGCTGGTGTTAATATTAATTGTATAATTGATTTAAGGGGATGTTAAATTATAGTTTCAGTTCCTCACTCAAAATGTCTGCGTAATCTTTTTTAACGGGAGCTGGTAAAGCTTAAATAATATTCTATTGATTTCTACGGAAAGTTTTGAGTGACCTCATTAATTATTAAGTTTATAAATAATAAATTAGATTGTTGCGAACCCCGTTGTATCTCGGAAGTAATGAAAAAAGTAGATTGCAACATTTGATTAGTTGTTTTGTGGAGTAGATAGATGTAAAGAATAGTTTAAATACCATTAAAAAATAGCTACTTATAACTTATAAGAAAGGGGCTGAAAGGAATTTGCTTGGTTGAAGAGTTTAATTTTTGTAATTGTTACGCAAGTTTGGGGGAGGTCACCATAACTTATATCAATGTTATCTCCAAAATATATTTTAAACAGGTAACTCATAAAAGCAATGTTGTTTGCAACCCAGCCGATTGAGATAGACCTTAAATGAAATTAAGAAAATAATTTGTTACGCTAGTTTTCTTTTTGCTTTGGGGGAGTTTAATTTTTTTTTTTGAATTTGCTACACAATATTTTTGTGGAGGAAATTCCCCACAACTTATTTAAGAGGGCAGTTTTCTAGCAACTGAGCTATGTAGTCAACAGAAGATAGTCTGAGAACTAGTGTCATATCAGTACTGTGAGTCATGCGCATGCGTAGCTCACATGTAAGTTGTTTTCGAGTTGTTTTCTTATGGAAGTCGCTCCAGACAAGGCATGAAGCCACTTGATGTAAGGAGCTTAAAAAACTACTTCAGGGTCAAAAAATAGCCAACGATAAGTGTTAGATGGATAAATTCCGCCCCAGAAAACAGCAATTATTCCCAATTTGTCAGAAACATCGCTCATGGAATGTGAGGACTAAAGGACAAAATAAGGGAAGCGAGAGTTACGAGGCTGCCAAAAGTAAACCCAAGGTTCACTTTCTACTTTCCTAGTCCACTTTCTACTCTCCTAGTCCACTTTCTACTTTCCTTGCTGTGTTGTTTGCTCGAATAAAACATTAAATGTGTGTATTATTAAATTCGAATTTACTTTTAAAAGTGGTGAGAACAGAAGATGAATTCAATTTTATTTTTATTGCCATGTATAGAGTAAAATAAATTAATTATTATATGCATAGAGTAAAATAAATTAATTATTATATGTATAGAGTAAAATAAATTAATTATTATATGTATAGAGTAAAATAAATTAATTATTATATGTATAGAGTAAAGTATATGTATAGCGTAAAATATTATATTATATTATATGTATAGAGTAATATATTATAGAGTAAATATTATATGTATAGAGTAAAATAAATTAATTATTATATGTATATTTTTAGCTATTTATCAATGAGTTCATGTAATTCACTTCTTTTACCACATACTGTAAATTAGCAACAATCTTATATTACTTTAAAATAATATGTCATTAAAAGGTCGTAATATAAGCGTCGACGTTAATTGCACTTAGTAATTTGTAGGTAGATATCGACGAACAACCGTTTTTTTTGTTTATATTGAACACCAAAATATAAGTCTTTAAATATTGGCCGTTCGAGAACAGATCGATGTAATATTAAGAGTTGTTTAATGAAGAAGTAGTTTATTTATATATTATTTTAGCGATTATAATTATTTTATTGGGAGTGTTCTTTTAGTTATCGTTCACATTCCGTAATTTGTTAAATGTTATAGTAAAACAAAGAAGAACCGGTGTATACCCCGTTAAGTACCCTCTCAAATTTGATGCCCAGTGAATGTAAGTGAAGTGTTAGGACTTCAAGTGAGATGGTAAATTCTCTTTCCCCTTCCTGTTAATTTAAGTAATAAATACAAATATAGAATAGGATTAAATATAAAAGTTAAAAATCGACTGAAAATATATTTTAGAACACGAACGAATATTGCCCTATTTCACTGACAGCTTTTGTTATCAAGCCTCTTGTCAGAAAGCTATTCCGGTCAACGGTACAAAAGAAATATATCTCTACTTTATATATAAGATAAATAATTATTATTTTAAAACAACGTTTTTAATTAGAATAAATTGTTTAGTAAAAAAAATAAACGATCTTTTCTTGCATGGCAAAAAATAAAATAAATAAATAAATAATTCAACATTTGACAGAATATGAATATTAAATTTAAATATAAAAGTTCATGTAAAAATTTATTTCTATTTTAAATAACATTTTAAACTGGCAAATTAAAATAGCCTATATTCGGAATATCAAGAAGTTTTATTGGATATCATGGTGGCTTGGTAGGTTGAGAACAGGTTCAAGGTGTTCGGTCGAATAATGGCCGTGGAGAGGTGTTCCTAGAGCCTAGTTAACTCAGATAGTTATCGGTGTAGCGCATCATCAATAGATCCAGGCGGTTAAGAAAATCCCGCGTGGCGCGACTGATCGCTCCACTCGTCTTCATGGCGAAATACAAACCTGTTGAGAATATCGTTGTATTTTAATTACTTTTGGTCCTCTGCGTTTTTTGCTGATTTCGTGATTGACGAGGGCGCAAAATGTTAGGGGCTTGCCGTTTGAAAATGGAAGCAGAAACAGGCCATCATGAAGCCATCGTTTGCGATCCCATCTGATTATGACAACTGGTTTAAGCTCAATGAATCAACGGGAAACCAGCGATCTCTATTGTTCGTCGGACGACATCATTGAGCGCGCTGTTTTATTCATCTCCTCACGAGGAGGTTAGAAACAATATCAGGTGGGGTTATGAAAAGCCAACGCACTAGAGAACATGCGCCCCGACCTACAAAAGGGCTTGAACAACCCATCGGCATTCCCCTATAGCCCCCCCTTCTCAGGCAATTAGAAAGAATCTAACCCCCTTCTCAAAGAGAGAAGATTAAGCATGGGAAGGTGGGCATGAGAGGACTGAACAGAACCATACCTCAGTGCGACACAAGCACGGTCACATGCGGACTGATTGCCGAGGACGTATTCCCGACTGGTAAACTGTGTCCATGGAATCTGACGGCACTTCTGTCCCTTCTATATGTTTAGCGTTGATTCAATACACATCAACCGATTGACCACAAACGCATCTGTGGATGCTGCACACTATCGAACTTGTGCGAAAGGCGAATCTGAGGCAATACATAACTCATCAAACGGATACGTGGGTCTTAATGTCACTTTGTTTTTAATGAAAGTGTTGCTATTATCGATATCAATAGCAATCACGATGAAAGCAGTTTCTATTTCTTATATTTCATAAAAAAAAATGGGCATTGGAAAAGGGAAAACAAAATAATTGAAAGTTTCAGGAAATAATTTTTCTCTTTTTCTTTGATTTTTTTCTTTTTCTTTGATTTTTTAAATTTTTCTTTCCTTCTCTCTTCTATTATTATTCTCTCTCTCTCTCTCTCTCTCTGTCTCTCTCTCTCTTTATCTCTCTCTATCTCTTCATCTCTCTTTCCTCTCTCTTTACTTACTCTTTAGTATGTCCCTTCTCTTTATTATATTTGTTAAAGATGATATTCCACCTCTTTTATGTTTCCCTTCTCTCCTCTTCCTCTCTCTTTTCTCTCTCTCTCTCTCTCTCTCTCTATCTATCTATCTATCTATCTATCTATCTCTATCTCTTCATCTCTCTTTCCTCTCTCTTTACTTACCCTTTAGTATGTCTCCTTCTCTTTATTATATTTGTTAAAGATGATATTCCACTTTTTATATTTCCCTTCTCTCTCTCTCTCTCTCTCTCTCTCTCTCTCTCTACCTCTCTACCTCTCTCTCTCTACCTCTTTCGTTCTGTCTGTCTTTCTTTCTTTCTTTATCTCAGTACCAGTTTTTCTTGTGATTCTTTTCATTCCTTTTTCTACATATTTCTTTCGCTGAAGAACGTGACCCCCCCCTCTCCCCATTCATCAATTTTGTCTGCCATAAGATCAAAGGACAAAACTGATGACTCAGTCTCATCCGTGGCAATGTATTATCATAGTTTTGCTAGACATCTTACGGCGTTTTCAAAGGCAACATTCAAGGAATAGAAGTCAATTAGGAACCGTAGCAGACGTCGGTGTCTTTCCCTCAGTTGGATATATGAGGAAGAACAGAGTTTTTTTTGTTTCGACAGTCGTAAAATATTACGTCATTTTATTAAGAAGCGTGATCATGGCTTCGAGATTCCAGAGAAAATACGAATTAGATCTCTGAAGCTATCGTCTAGATTATCGAGTTTGCTTTCAGTCATTACGTTTGACGATAAAGATGCTTCAGAGTTCCGGTATTGCCCGGGCCTTCGGGTCTGGATGTACGCCGGTCTATCGGTTGTCCGTCCTGTGCAGTTCTAGGAGGTGCACCCTCCCAGGCTTTGCCTTCTCACCCTTTGAGAAGGGGTTAGTTTATTGCTAATCGCCTGAGGCGCCCCTACCGGGGAATGCCGACGGGGCTGCCCAGGCAATTTTTAAATGGCCAGAGTGCTCAAATTCTCGAGCGCTAGGTTTTCTCAACTTTCCCGACCTTGTGTCACATCTTACCTTGTGGGAGGAAGATAAATAGACTCAGCGGATCAGATGACGGCCTCCTCTATACGATAGAAAGGAAAGGCTTCTATCTTTTGCAACTCATGATAAACAGAGGTGACAAGGAGGTGTATTATTATTATTATTGTAATTTTCAGTGAAGATTGAAAAGAAGATGAAACCCAAATGAACTAGTAACGTCAAACCTGTATTCAGCTCAGCTTCTTTTCCTTCTGTATTTGATACGATTTGCTTCCTATTGTAAAACGTCCACAAGTTGCTTCGAGTACGTGTGATTTTGATGTTTCTCTTGAATACATTGTTATGTAAAGGACAATCATGCATCATTGTTTGTTGAGTGGGTCGTTTGTTCCGTGCGCTTATCGCTTACTCTCGCTAGTTAATTTCAACAGATTGACAAGCTGAAAGCAGCTTGAATTATGGTTTGGCGGTGTAAATGATATCGAGTAAATGGAATAAAGTCAATAGAAAAACGATACGTTTTCTCGTTGATAAACGGCGAGTTAATCCGTTAATCCGTTGATCCCTTAATCGCTTAATCGCTTAAACCGGCGAATGAACAAGGTCAGTCGGGAAATAAATTGTTAGAAAACCACCAGATTCAAATAAAAGTCGATATTTTTGCTGAACGACAATCGCGCTCATTTACAATTAGAAAATGAATGCAAAGAAAAAAAAAAGCATCGTATAAATAAAACCAATGGTTTCCATCAATGAAGATGGAAACCATTTTTCTTTTTCTTTCAAAGTACAACAGCAGCAAGGTCCGATTTGAACAATTATGTAGACGAATAGAATTGATAGTATTATTTATATACAAACGTATCACTTAAGATATTTCTACAGAAATAGAATTGCTGCCAAATTATAAAGTATATATACGCAAAGTTGTACGTTTGAACTTTTCGGCGGCGATTTCGTTCCGGTTAATTTTGGTGTTTGTATTGCCTATTACTACGATGCTACCTTATGTTCTTTACCTAAAAAACAAAACAAGACCGTAACAAGAAAGATGTTGCTTTTCGTATATTTGAAGATTAACACTCTCTACTGAATCCCCCCCCCCCCAATAAAACATTGAGATTCTACTTTTTAGGCGCTTGAACCCGACTGAAACAAAACACGAAGTAGAAAAATATTTTAGATTACGGGATCAGTTTCGTATATAAATTGAACCTAAACTGATCTCCTATTTCTGGGTTATTCTAGCAGGAGTTAACAACATATTGTTTTACCACTAAGGCTGTCAATTAGGGTCAAGATAGGGTAAAGATTAGGTTAGAAAACCGTGACGAATATTTTGAAAAAATAATTTATTGGTGAGAAACAATCTTTTAAAAAACAAATTATTATATCACTGAAAATTTGAATCAAAGGTGTTGTTGGCTTTATGATTTTGTCGCCACAAAAAGATTACAAATATAAGAGTCTAGCATTTGTGAACGAATGCTATGCATGTTACTATCGGGTACAAAATTAACTTCACATCGCCAAGAAGAGACACTACAAAAGGGGGAATAACCGAAAAGTAATTCCTCCAGTCAAGAAAGTCCAATAACACCCACAGAGTTAACACTACATCATCGGAATAGAATCTAGTTACACATGAAATGTTGACTTTTGCAATCAAAATTAAACATATGGGATGTCAGCTACAGTCACGCCTGACGTGTGTGATGAACAAACTTATTTAGCCAACCCATTGCTCTGAGATAACGAGATATGGTCGCTGATAAAAAAAAACGAACATTTTTGCATGTCATCTAATTGTCGTTTGTGGTTTATTGGATATTGCTTTCAATCATCATCATCATCAGCAGCAGCAGCAGCATCATCATCACCATCATCATCATTACCATCATCATCATCATCATCATCACCATTATCATCATCACCACCATCACCACCACCACCATCATAATCATCATCATCATCATCATCATCACCATCATCATCATCATCATCATCATCATCACCATCATCATCATCATCATCATCATCATCATCATCATCATCATCATCATCATCATCACCATCATCATCATCATCACCATCATCATCATCACCATCATTATCATCATCATCATCATCATCATCATCATCATCATCATCATCATCATCATCATCATTCATAAGGGTTTAGGTGTTTTACATTGAGTGAACCAATGCAGAACAATCCGTCATATCGTAATGTTTTCTCTGAATACTTTGTTGCTGTTATGCCCACGTTTATCTAACATTAGTTTTACTTCTTGGGTGTTAAACATCGTTATGTGAGGTGTACAGCTTATCACATACGTTGAATTATCAGAAAAAATATATCTATAAATAAATTCAAAATAAGACATACGTGAAAATGCTATTTTCAGAATTTTAGATTGACATATTTTTAATACTGCATTTCATCTGTAACAGACTAAAATACAACAATGACGTACTGATATATATATATATATATATGCGTTTGTGTGTGTGTGAGAGAGAGAGAGAGCGTGATTACGTTCTAAGAGCGTGCAAGATTCAAAAGTTTGATTGCTTAACCGTTAAGAATTTGATTACGTTCTGAGCGCGTTTAAGGTTCAAACGTATGATTGCTTAATGGATAAGAATTTGGTAACGTTTATTACTATGCTGGACATTTTAAAATATTGTGACTAGTTTCGTAATTCACATTATTAATTGTGGGATGTTTAGTTTTTATGTAGAGGGCCTCAAGAATTGTTAATCTTTTTGTGTTGGCATCGTGGTGTATTATTTTAGTATTGTTAACTAGTATGTGTCTATATTGAGAAGGGGGACAGTCATGTTTTTTAAGTGTTGGCATATGGAGCTAGTGTCATATATATATATATATATATATATATATATATATATATATAGTCTAAAGAAACTTTGAGTCATTTTAAACAGAGAAAAAATGCAGTTTAAATTCCCAGAGATACTAACAAAATCCAAAATGTTGCAGACTTAAGACTTGCATAAGCTGACTTACCACTGGAAAATTTACAAATACAAAAGGAGATTCAAGTATATAACAGTGAAACGAAACAAGGGGACCTTAACTTGAATTGTGAAATATTAAACGGAGATCATCAGCTGTTTCTATGTAACTGTTTCGAAGATTTAAAAACAGAACAGTTTTAAATTCATGACTCTCCAGTGGTACTGATCAAATGACCACTTCCCCAGTAACCAAATGTAGAAACAATTAACTTTTATTCCACTCATTTATATATATATATATATATATATATATATATATATATATATATATATATATATATATATATATATATAGTGTGTGTGTCAAGTTGTATATGAAAAGAAATCAAATAAAGTGCTCGATCATATTTCAGCAATGTACCGCGGTTGACGCCATTCCTTATCGTTTCAGCTTGCTGATGATTCCACTGGGCACAGAGATTTACTAAAGATGTCTAAATCTGCCCCTTTGGATGAAACCGCGGTACATTGCTGGAATATGTTATATATAGTATCTAAATAAATTATATATATATATATATATATATATATATATATATATATATATATATATATATATATATATATATATATATAAAACATTACCTTTTAGACTACAATATGATATGGTTATTTGCCTATCAAATAATAATAATTATTATCAATAATAATAATAATAATAATAATAATAATAATAATAATAATAATAATAATAATACTATTAAATCACTACATTCAAGAACTATTCTGCAAATGGTAGTTAGCATATAAAATTATATAGGAATAAAAGATGCATGAAGGAAAATGCTTAACTACCTTTGGTAAACCAGATAGGCAAATAGATAAGAGGAAGGAAACTTAGCCATACAGATCTAAATACCCAATATATAGTCTAAAGAATATATATGTATATAGAATGTATATATTCATAAACAAATCGTCTTGTAGATAATTAAACACTACAAAAACTAACATAGGTAAAATAGGCTTACAAATATTAGAAAAAGATAAATATAAACTTAATAAATATAAAATAATAAATAGAATGATTTACGGTTATTAATAATTTCACATTTACACAATTCGATATAAAAGAATTCAACTTTCTATCAAAGAATTCCCCAAGTGACATATATATATTGTTGTTGACGGCTTACAAATAATAAAACATTGTAGAACGTCCCAACAGTTCTATAGCAATAATATATGGACAACAAAAGATGAAACCGCAAACTATGATGATGCGATGGGAAGCCAGAATGTGTACAATATATACAATATCTAAGTATATATTTTGTATATACAATGTATAAGTATATATGTTATTGTTGTGGTTGCAAGGTTGAACAATAATTAGTGAGGAATACAATGAAGACGCAAACAACAAGGAGAATGCAATAATAAGTGTATTAAAGAAAAGGTATAGTTACAGTATGTACAAATGAAGGTGTCGAGTCAGAGAGTCTTGGTGGGAGGACATGTACGCTCTTCGGCGTCACTTCCGGTGGCATTTAGGTAACACACACTAAGGCCAACCTAGGCTTGCCATTTATAGTGTAACGTTATTCGTATATGCAAATGAGTGGTTGCCACCACAACACCCCCCTCCCAAGATTTGAAGTCACACAGATTTCAATATCCTTTTCTTTTTGGGTTTACCATCAATGGTTCATTAAATTTTCTTTTCCTACCTGATCTTCGGGGTTCAGGTGTATATTGAGGCGGTTCCAAATTAAAGGATTCGTATATGACATCTATGGTTTCCTCCTCTTCGACTGTTGTCGTATAATCATCATATTGGATATGACGTTTTTTTATCTGATTTAGGTGCCTTTTATGTATACTCTGTGGACCTTTAATCATATATGTACAATCACCAATGCGTTTATCCACTACTCCACATTCCCAGTAAGATGTGTTATTCTTGTAGCACTTAAAATATACTCGATCTCCCGAGTTATATTTCTTTCTTCTCGTGTGTGTAGTGTTTCGGATAATTGCCTGTCTTGGCAACAGTTTATCAAACGCTGATTTTACCTTTCTGGCAAACATTAGATCAGCTGGTGATATGTTTGATGGTGTACTTGGATGTGGTGTGATCCTATAAACTTGCAAGAATTGTTGCAAAGCTTTTTCTGTGTGTGTTCCAATGGATTTCTTTAACGCTCGTTTTAGCATGTCCACGAACCTTTCCGCAAGGCCGTTCGACCTTGGATGATACGGCGGAGTCGTGATGTGCTTCACTCGGAACGTGTCGCAAAATTCCTTAAACTCTGCGGATGTGAACTGCGTTCCGTTGTCAGTGACCAGTGTGTCTGGTACACCGAATCTTGCAAACAACTCGTGTAGGAACCCTATTGAGTTGTTCGTTGTTGGATTCCTGCAACGCATTACCTCCGGCCATTTTGTGTAACTATCCACTACAATTAAATAATAGTTTTCTCCTACTGGACCAGCGAAGTCCATGTGGATTCTCGACCATGGTTCGTCGGTTTTCGGCCAAGGTTTGTGTACTATAGGTGGGGATTTTGCTGCTAACTGGCATCATTTACATTTATTTATTGTTGCTGCTATGTCAGTGTCCATGTTACGCCAGTACACGTAGCTTCTCATTAACGACTTCATTCGATTTATCCCCGGATGTCCCGTATGGAAATCTCTTAACATCCTATTCTGCAATGTTTTGGGTATTACCACTCTCTCACTGTACAGTAACACATCGTTACATATGGAGAAAACTTCCTGCACCTTTGTGTCCGTTATAATTTTCTCTTTTATGTCCTTTATGTATTCGTCTTTCTCGGCTTCCCTTTTAATGTCCGACAAAGTTACGGGTAGTTCCTTAATGATGTTTGCTACCATATTTTTTACTTCAACATTTGTCCGAATTGCTGCAATGACTGACTCTTCCAGATTGTGTTTCTGTGGTATCAGTTTTGACAGTCCATCCGCATGGCAAATCTTTTTTGATGCTAGATGTTGTAGCTGGAAATCGTAATTAAGTAAGATTGTACCCCAGCGCAGCAATCTATTTGCGGTGTATACCGGCAATCCTTTTTTTGATCCATAGATCGTGACTAACGGTTTATGGTCGGTTTCAAGTAAGAATTGTCTACCATATAAATATCGGTGAAATTTAGTCACGGAAAAGATTATGCTCAATGCTTCTTTTTCGATTTGTGAATATGCCCTCTCGGCTGGTATCAGCGTTCTCGAAGCGTGCGCTATTGGTTTTCTAGACCCATCCGGCATAATATGTTGAATGCATGCTCCTAAGCCGTAGGAACTAGCGTCACTAGCGACGACTATTTTTAATTTTGTGTCAAAGTGCGTTAAGAATAATTCGGATGTTAGTGCGCTCTTTATTTTGTCAAAAGCGGTTTCACATTCTTGCGTCCAGTTCCAAGGTGTATCCTTTTTAAGCAGATTATTTAAGGGGGCTCGCAAGTTATGCATTCCTTCAATAAAAGATTGATAATAATTTGCGAGTCCCAAAAAACTCTGCAAGGTTGTTACGTTATCAGGTGCTGGCATATTTTTTATTGCCGCAGATCCGTCTGGGTCTGGACGTCGTCCATGTTTGTTTATTATGTGTCCAAGATACTTAATCTCGCTCATACAAAAGTCACATTTACTCTCTTTTACTTTAAAGCCGAATTCTTGTATTCGAGTAAATACTTGTTTCAAATGTTCCTTATGTTCTTGTAGGGATTTGCTCCTGACAACAATGTCGTCCAGGTATGCACATGCGCACTCAATACCACTTAGCATGGTGTCCATCGCTTGCTGAAAAATGGCAGGCGCTACTTTGATGCCAAAGGGCAATCGGTTGTATTTGTATAATCCCTTATGCGTATTGATGCATAGTATTTTTTAGCAATTTTCCTCGACCGGCAAATATGCGTCGCTCAAGTCTATCTTAGAGAAGATATTACCACCATTTAACTTCGTGAATATTTCCTCTGGGCTTGGTAGGGGGTAATGGTGATCTTTTAATAGGGAGTTGACCCCGGTCGAAAAATCTGCGCACACTCTAACTTCGTCATTCTTTTTCTTTACGTATACGGTGGGGGCTGCCCACTCGCTGTGTTCTATTTTTGATAGAATTCCTGTCTGTTCCAATCTATCTAATTCTTTATTAATCTTTTCCAACCCAGCGAACGGAACGTTTCGCTTTTTTCTAAAAATTGGGCTGGCGTTTTCTTTAAGTTCAAACGAGGCCTTGAATTTATTACAGCGACCTAAGTTAGTCGTGAAAGCTTCAGGAAATAATTCTTTTAAATCGTCTTTTATATTTACTGTTGTTGGAGAAGAACATTCTATTTTTTTACAGAATGTATTGATTGGCTTATCCCATAGTCCAAATTTCTCAATTAAATCTATTCCAAACAGATTTTCACTATTTTTCAGTACGAATATTTTTAATTTCTTCGTAATCCCTTTTAATTTTATCGGAAGGACAACTTCTCCTTCAAATTTTATACCACCATCAGTTACCGTCCGGGCTGATTTACTCGTTTTCATCATGGTTGGTATTTTACCCAACTTTTTCCATGTATTCAGGTTTATAATAGAAATATCGGAGCCGGAGTCGAGTTGTAACTTTATTGGTGTTTTAAATATTTCCACTTTTACGTATTTTCGCCGATCTTTGTCTAATTTTGTATTTGATTTTGTTTGCTGTACTCTCTTTCTGGTGTAATCTTTATATCTGCAGCAATCGCTTTTGTGTCCCACCTTCTTACAAATGTAGCATTTTTTCTTTTTATAAGGACAATCTGATTCCCAATGCTTTTCTGCACATCTCTTACAGTTATATCTAGGAAGAGGCTTGTTATATTCTGTCCTATATTTATGGTTATTAGGATTGTAATATCCCGTTCCATTTCGATTGCTTTTCTTTGTAAAGTTCTTGGTTGGTGTGTATGGTTTTCTAACTTTTCTTACATATGCCACTCCGGATTCTTCTATATTTTTTTAATCCTTTTTTAGTGTAATGGCCCTTTCACAGTCCTCTGCT
Source organism: Sepiola atlantica (assembly GCA_963556195.1). Classification (NCBI taxonomy): domain Eukaryota; kingdom Metazoa; phylum Mollusca; class Cephalopoda; order Sepiida; family Sepiolidae; genus Sepiola; species Sepiola atlantica. The sequence continues at coordinate 81,268,186 of OY744539.1, read as the reverse complement.
AGTTTCTGGAGGGTTAAATCTTGCTCAGATTCCAGCTTAGACAACACTCGTCTGCGTATTTCTGCATTTTTCGTGGAAACTAACCCTTGTGCGAAGATTAGACATTTAAAATCTTCTACCGTTAGTTCCGCAAGCTTAAAATTATCGCAGTTTTTATTGACAACTGATGCGTATGTCAAATAATCTTGGTTGTCCATCTTTGTTAGATTCATGCACAGCCATCTTTTATGAAAAAGAGATATATTTGGATTAAATAATTCTTTTAGTAATTTCACAGCTTCCATGAACTCTAATTCCGCAGTTTTTTTAGGTAATATGTAATCTATGAATTTGCTGTGTTCTGATGTACCCAATTTCCTGAGTAAGAGGCTCACTTTCTGGCTATTTGGCCAATTTTTGCAGTCCAGTTGAAAGACATCCTCGTATCTTGTATAGTATGCTTCAAAAGTCTTTCCTTCCTCCGGCACATAATTAAATGTGTCCATACTATTAAAGATAGTTGTATGGGAGAAATTAACACTGTCGACATTTTCTCGATTACTCTTTAGTAGTTCCAGTGTTTTAGCAAAACGTTCATTTTGTTTTTCCTCGCGGTCAGCTTGTGCCTGTAAAAATTGCATGAACATTTTTGATAAGTCTTCCATTTTTTTTTTTTTTTTTTTTTTTTCGTGACGTTTTACTGTATTATCCGTTATCCAGTGACAACTTTAAAAAAAATCCTTTCCTTGAGCTTTAATTTCTAGCTATGGTATTTCCTTTTAGTACCGCCGCCAAACAAATTATTAATTAAAAGATTCCTTTAGTTGTTGTTTTGCTAACAGGGAGCAGTAATTAGAATCCGCTGGTGAACTTTTTTTTTTTCGTAGGTTACTTCCTTGCTTTTCGTAATACGAGTCTGACCTGTCGTTTTGCGACAGAACAAAATCCGCTTTTCGTTTGCAAGTTGGTCTTTTAGTAATACAAAACAGATTTGTCATTTAGCGACAAAACAAAAATTCACTTTTACATTCGTTTGCAAGTCGGATTCCCAGAAAACGGCGTAAATTGTCGCTTTTGCCACGTTCGAGTTTTTTTTGTTTTTTTTCACTTAAGTTGAAACTTTTCTTTAGCGTAAAATCCGTTTGCTCGTCAACACTTTGCATTGTACTTTTTTTTTTAATAGTTCTTCGTCAAACTGTTATATTTGACGCTTGATATCTCGTCGCCAACTGTTGTGGTTGCAAGGTTGAACAATAATTAGTGAGGAATACAATGAAGACGCAAACAACAAGGAGAATGCAATAATAAGTGTATTAAAGAAAAGGTATAGTTACAGTATGTACAAATGAAGGTGTCGAGTCAGAGAGTCTTGGTGGGAGGACATGTACGCTCTTCGGCGTCACTTCCGGTGGCATTTAGGTAAGACACACTAAGGCCAACCTAGGCTTGCCATTTATAGTGTAACGTTATTCGTATATGCAAATGAGTGGTTGCCACCACAACAGTTATGTATACAATATATGCAATGTCTAAGTATATATATTATGTATACAATATATACATGTCTAAGAATATATTTTATATATTCAATATATCAAAGTATATATTATAAATATACAATGTATACAATATCTAAGTATATATTTTATATATACAATATAGACAATGTCTAAGTATATATTTTATATATATAATGTCTAAGTATTTATTTTATATATACAATATCTAAGTATTTATTTTATATATAAAATGTATAAGTATTTATTTTATATATACAATGTCTAAGTATTTATTTTATATATACAATGTCTAACTATATATTTTATATATACAATGTCTAAGTATAAATTTTATATATACAATGTCTAAGTATATATTTTATATATATAATGTCTAAGTATTTATTTTATATATACAATGTCTAAGTATATATTTTATATATACAATGTATAAGTATTTATTTTATATATACAGTGTCTAAGTATTTATTTTATATATACAATGACTAAGTATATATTTTATATATACAATGTCTAAGTATTTATTTTATATATACAGTGTCTAAGTATTTATTTTATATATACAATGTCTAAGTATTTATTTTATATATACAATGTCTAAGTATTTATTTTATATATACAGTGTCTAAGTATTTATTTTATATATACAATGTCTAAGTATATATTTTATATATACAATGTCTAAGTATTCATTTTATATATACAATGTCTAAGTATTTATTTTATATATACAATGTCTAAGTATATATTTTATATATACAATGTCTAAGTATTTATTTTATATATACAATGTCTAAGTGTATATTTTATATATACAATGTCTAAGTGTATATTTTATATATACAATGTCTAAGTATATATTTTATATATACAGTGTCTAAGTATATATTTATATATACAATATATACAATGGCTAAGTATGGGAACACGAAAAATACAACTGGGAACTCTTACAATTAGCTCCCCATCTTTCAATATAAATAGCTGAAACTGTAACTTATGTAATGTTAATTTCTGAGCAAAAAAAACTTACACGTGTTTCTGTAAAAATTCAGAGACTACTTAAACAAATTCAAGTTACCACATAAATATATCGTCTTCAGAGTCATTCGTCAAATGAAAATCATACAATGTAAAGGTGAAAATGCACGCATGGAAATGCACAGAAATTACTAGGAAAATACAAAACAAGGTTTTGGCCTGTGTCACTTCATTTCACCATTGATGTTCCTGGTACTTTTCTGACAATTTCCTGAAAGGTGGACCATTTATCGCAGTAACAGTGACATTAAAACGCCACATTGATATCCACAACAGAAGAAAGTTGTAATATGTTGATTATGTGTATGCGATCGACGTCGCATGGTAAACTAATACTCATATTTCTTTACAAATAGACGTCTCATTAATTAACTATTGTTTTTGATTTTTTTTCTAATTAAATTATAGTTTTCATTTTAATATAACACATACTTCTATTTACGAACATTTTACATCGTGGAGAAGTTTTAATATTTGGAATGAGTCTTTCAGGCTACTCTGGTGCCCCCTCGACGTAAATTCACTAGACCAACTCGACAATCAATTAAATCTCATTCATTCACTGTAGAAGTCCCCAGATGCCGGAGAGCCTTCTACTCAAATAGCTTCTTTCCTCGTGCTGTTGGCCTCTGGAACTCCCTCCCTGTTCCCTGTTTCCCCGACAGTACTGACATGCAGTAATTTAAAACTAATGTAAACAGACATCTCGCTGCGCTGATCCCAATTAAGGTTGCCCCCCCAACCTTCTCCCCTTTTCTTTTTTCTCAGTAGCCCCTTACGTCTACAGTGGCGGCCTGCGTTGTTTGGGGTGAACTATGTTTAAAAAAAAGGTACTTTCCCATCAATTTACTTCTGGGGGTTGCGATTCTTGGTTTCTTCAACTATCCCGTGAAACGCCGGGACTTGGATCCCGCTAGTATATATATATATATATATATATATATATATATATATATATATATATATAGAGAGAGAGAGAGAGAGAGAGAGAGAGAGAGAGAGAGATTTATTTTTAATGGTGATCATTGGTGTCCTGAAAGCCTTCATAAAATCACACACATATATATATATATATATATATATATATATATATATATATATATATATATATATATATATATATATATATATTGTTGTGTGTATTTGGGCAGCATGTTTTCATTTAGACATACGTTGTCATGTATTACGGAATGTTTTTTGTTGTATCAATTTTTTGATCTTCTCAATCCTTCAGTTAACCCTCTTTGTATTCCTATCTAATTGTCGGATGTAGGCTTCGTAGCTGTTTCGTTTCATTTTTGTTCGCGAGTACTTTCGATTGACTTCTCTCGATCGTCTTCAGGCGGAGGGTTGGACTTTCATATTCATATATATATATATATATATATATATATATATTATTATTATTATTATTATTATTATTATTATTAATGGCAATATATGTATTAGCATATACTATCATTGCCTTTTTACTTTGCAGTCTCCTTAAAAGATTCAGCTCGATGATTGTCAATTAGTGACAACAGAGCAAATATAAGTCATAAGTTATATTACAATAACCATGTTTTTATTTTATTATTTTTATTTTTTATTTTTTCACATTTTCAAAAAACATAACATTTCTGTGAGATATATTTTTTACGGTCCGTTTCATTTGTCTTGTGCCAAACACATTTTTTATGTCCACACAACTTTTATGATGTACTCGCTCTGAACGAAAAATTCAAAATGACGTATTAGTGGGTTCCCCCACGTGTGAGTTTGCTGTTTTCTTTTGTTTTTGGTTTGGTTTCACCCAAACATGAACCACTGTATAGTCTAGGTTTCTTCAATACACTTTAATCCAATAACTTTTTACTGTTTGTGAATTTGTTCTGATTATTTTGTTATGTTGCAGAGACGATATTAACATAAAAATGTTGTTTGGCACAAGACAAATGAAACGGACCGTAAGAAATATATCTCACAGAAATGTTATGTTTTTTGGAAATGTGAAAAAATAAAAATAAAAATAATGTTTATTGGAATATAATATGAACCTGACTTATATGTATATATGTATATATATATATATGTATATATATCTATATATCTCTCTCTCTATATATATATATATATATATATATATATATATATAGAGAGAGAGAGAGAGAGAGAGAGAGAGAGAGAGAGAGAGAGAGAGAGACAGTGTTGGCATACCTCAGGCGGTGGGTTGGCATACCTCAGACGAAGAGAGACAGAAAGAGAGAGTGGGGGAAAGAGAGAGAGAGAGAGAGAGAGAAAGAAAGAGGTGGGCATACTTCAGGCTGAGTATTGAACTTGCATATTCATATTCATATATATATATATATAGAGAGAGAGAGAGAGAGAGAGAGAGGGGGAGAGAGAGAGGGGGGAAGAGAGAGAGAGGAAGAGAGAGAGAGAGAGGAAGAGAGAGAGAGAGAGGGGGGTGGGAGAAAGAGAGCCGTTGGCATACTTACTGAAATTGTTTCCAATGATTGTTTATTTAGGTTAATGTAATTTGCTAATGTTATTTTTACAAGTACTTTCATAGTTTGATGATAAATAAAATGCGATTTGTTCATATTTTCCGCGACGTCACCCTTCCTCCTCCCTTCTCTCTCTCTTTCTTTCTACAAGGCACGCGCTTAATGTCACTTTCTGACCGATTAAGTGCGTAAAAACTGAAACTGTTTCTCATTCATCATTCGCAAACTTTCTTTCTATTACCAAATTTGCTATAAACCTTAGTGGAACAAAAAATATGAAGTACTTCGGTTCCAGCCCATCAGACAGGCAGCTGATAAAGTCAAGCTGATGGATAGCCGAAGTTAACTGTCACAGAATCTTAAAGTTAAAACGGAGAAAGAATTTTAAATATGGACTTAGGTTTCTTCTTATATATGGGAAATTCTACAACATCACACGAGATACAATAGGTTTAACAATGACAGCTCACTGTTCAGAAAATTGAATAAGAAGCCGGATTGTCTTGAATAAAGTTGAAGAAAATCGAATTGATAGTGTTGTGAAGTCGTTCCACAGTAAATAATAAATAAAGGAAGTCAAGTCGAGGGTTGGTTTAACAAGTGTATTAACAAAGTAAGAAAGTGACTAGCTCTTGGCTAGACAGTTACAAGACTGTGCTTTGTCTTCTGGTGACTCGCACTATTTATAGTGACAACCGGTGTTGTTTCTCCTGTGTAAGAACGCCGGTGTAACAGATAGTTTGATCATCTCAAATCTGTAGCTGCTTTGAAACGTTCATGATTGAACATAAAATACTTTTACCTTTTGCTTGTATTGCCCTACAGTTTTAGTGTTTCATTTTGTTCAAATATTTCCAAATATTTTAGCAATAAGCTATTACATTAAACGTATTACTGGCTATCCATACTGTCGACCATATTGACATCCGTCATGTATGCGTCACGTTATGGATGGATAGAAAAGAAAATCGAGCCACAGTATTAGTTACAAAACCAAACAAATAAGAAACTGGAAACTTCAACAGGTTGCAAATGTTATGTATATGTGTGTTATTCAATATACACTGTACATTATTTTGATCATTAAATGTGACCATGTTCATCAGTTGATGTAATGATAGTGTCTATCAATACATCGCCTGATGAACCGGTCACATTTGGTATCTTTAACCCTGTGGTGGAGTTTTCTAGTAGTGTGTAAATGGTGTTTGTTGCAAAAATATGTTCACGAGAATATTTTCAACAAAGTCTGAGTACAAAGATGTGTGCATATGTGTGTGTCTGAATAGAGAAAAGTCTTACGTACCAGCATAGTGTGTGTGTGAACGCACATGGTGTTTGATGTGCTCATCAAAACAGCCGTCAAAACGACACGGGACAGAGACGGCCTGACTGATGTTAGCAGCTTTAGGGTCTGGGTCAGAAAGAGGATGAGGGAGTCTGTGTATCCCTTTTTATAATGGAGATCGTAACGCCACCTGCCGTCACTAAAACGGGAAGTAATACGGGTCGTTAGACCCGTAGTGATTGTATTAAGAGGGAGGGTAATGCTACACATCATTTTATCTTACAAGTTATTAAAGACGAGAAAGAAAACTGTATCAACAAAAGAGCAGAGGTTTTCAAATTCTTTTAAATAAACTGGTCGCTTCAACTGCCTCGGGAAGAAAATCATTAACGCAAACCCTCGACTTCGACTGCACCACTAACTCATCCAGTAAATCACAAGTTTAATAACACCGACACACACAACTTTGCCAAGCCGCAAACTCATTCAATACTTTACAAAACCCAACACAGAAACCTGCATAGCCACTATTGTATTAACCTCTGTTTAATAAATGAAGCTATATCAAATAATGAATTATCGATGTCTGAGAATTGGGAAAATTAATTATTCAATTTAATTATTGATCTTTATTTGTGAGAATGTTTAGTTATCGATTTTCATAATCGATTCCGGTCGTTAATTTGGAACACACCTTTAACTTACATTATACTTTATTCATTTTTAAAAATATTTTGTGTAGTTTTAAAATATTTATTTTTATTTTTTGGGTGACGGCAGTATTAAGAGATTATTTAAAGTATTTTAACTTTTGTCCTGGGGTTGTTATTTTATAATTTTACACTGCAAAGGCTACGTTTTAAAATGCAATTCATACGTAAAATATTGAGTTGAATTATTAAATGGTGATATAACCCTGGGTTGTTTATACCACAATACGGCCGAATTTTACACAAAGCATAAGAAATATTTTTTAGAAAAACTATAATTTTCGATTTAAAACATTTTGTTCAAATGGAAACAATTCCCATTATTTTTTATAATCCACAAATTATTAAGTGTGTGTGTGTGTGTGTATATTTTATTTCCGTTTCTTGGTTTATTTTAATTACTTTTTTATTATTATTTTATTTTTTATTTTTTGTACATTTTTAATACTTGTCACATCTGTGAATGTTTTACCAAAAAAGAATATTTAGATAGGAATTTTTATAAAATAGCCGAATAATCATGTACAGGAGGTTTGACTATTTCTCCACTTCCGGTTGTTTCTGGATTCACTGATAAAAGAAATGGCCGAAGAGCGATGAATCAGTTTTAATTTGTTTTTTCACCACGTTCGCTAAATCATCGGTACCATGTAAAATTCATAAATAAATATTACGTTCTTATAAAGTAATAGAGCACTCTATTAAATTGTTCCTCCAACATATATATATATATATATATATATATATATATATATATATATATATATATATATATATATATATATATATCGTGATTTTCACAAAATGGAGTCTTACGAGATGCCGCCATGTACTTTTTTTTGTATAGCTCACGACGAAAAGGGATTAAAACTTCCTTTTCCTCTATTACTACGTAATAATACATTGATTTTAATTAAAAAACGTTCTTAGTGTCATAATCTTATATATATATATATATATATATATATATATATATATATAATATATATATATATATATATATATATATATATATATATATATTAATAACTAATATAAGTTAGCAAAACATTTATACGGAACAAAACTTAGGTTTAGTATACGGAACGTTTATGTTTTTGTCTTTTAAGGGAAGTGGGATTTGATCAACTCTGCTGGGAATTAAATACTGTCTTGTTTTTAAATTCCCGAAACAGTTTTTCATGGTAAACAACTGATGATCCCTTAAATAATGTTAGAAGCAAACTAATATAATAACTGTAAAAAATAAATTGACTTACATGAGTGATTTTCCACTGAACGACTTGGGACTTACGTTTTTTTTTAGGTTTTTTTATATAGTTTTAATGGTTGAGAAACTTCCGAGACTATATATATATATATATATATATATATATATATATATATATATATATATATATATATATATATATATATATATCCCGGCTTAAGGCCCTAACTGGTCTAACCGCACTGAAGAGCTGTGATGCAGCGAAACAGTCCGTATGTGGATGACTAAATATATATATATATATATATATATATATATATATATATATATATATATATATATACGTGTGTGTGCGTGTGTGTGTGATTGCCATTTCTTTACAGATTCTTCTGTAAAGAATTCCACTTGACTTATTCCAGCTAGAATGGCACCAGTGAACTGAGCGCCTTCTGATTTTAATAATTTTAAAATTGATGAAAATCGATTACGCCTCGCGTTGTTGTTGTTGTTGTTGTTGTTGTACTAAAACTAAATCACAAGAATTCAATTGCACGAGTTAAATGAGCGCTTTCTGATGTCGTTAATATATATATGGAGGAGTAGTAACATGTCCACACTATTTTTGTCAATGTTAACATTTAGGGGGTACATATATATAATTTTTTTTTAAATGTATTTATTTTTTTTATGAAACGATGATCAGGAATGTTTGAATGGCAACATGGTGAGTAACATAGGCACATTAATTTTTATGTAAATATTACTATTTAGGGGTTGCGGGTACTCAAATTCGCACCCGCCCTAAAAAAAAAAAACATTAAACTAAGTTAGATAAAAAAAATAGAGATAAAAATTGCTCTACATCAAATTTTGAGTTATATTACGTAATACATTCTTAAAGGGATCGGTGCGCACTAGTGAGAATCAATAATACTTTGAAGTTACCATACTTAATTATGGAACATATTCTATGCGACAGGGTATGTAATGTGCGCATACTATTTTTTTTAACAATACAATTAAGGATGTCCTATCGAAACTTTATCATACCCACTCTCCAATCAAAGAAATTAAAAAAAAAACTAATGCTATATTTATTGCTTATACCCGTCCTGGGACAGGTATTCTACCAGTGCTATATATATATATATATATATATATATATATATATATATATATATATATATATATATATATATATCTACTAGCACTGGTAGAATACCTGTCCCAGGACGGGTATAAGCAATAAATATAGCATTAGTTTTTTTTTTAATTTCTTTGATTGGGGAGTGGGTATGTTAAAGTTTCGATGATTGATAACTTATCAATCATTACCTTCTCTGATGATAAGATTTTAATCTTTGAAAAGCCTGGCTTAAGGAATGAAAGAGAAGAAGAATAAATATTTTTATTTTTATTCACTAAATGCTCCTTGTTCTGAACAACTGAAGATATTGATTTGCTTCCATTTGCAGGTCTAATTATTTTTGATTGACTCATCATATTTTTGCTCTATCCAGTATATTGAGCTTTCCTCACCTCACAATAGGTCCAATTCTCTAAAAGTTGCCTTTTAGTTATAAATTTTCATATATATATATATATATATATATATATATATATATATATATTCTTCGCCACCACTGACTTCTCACAGCCTGGACTCTCCTCCAGCGCTCACGGCTACTACTTTCCTTTATCTCGCCATCATGTCTACCCAATATTTCGATGTACTTGCATGACATTTTTCTTTAAATTATCATCCTGAGGAAGTCTTACACTAAAGACGAAACATTGATGAATATATAAAAAATATCTCTTGTTTTTTTTCCTTTTTTATTTTCCATTACGTCGGATTATTACCTATTTATCTACTCCCCACAAAGTAGAATGTGACACAAGGTCGGAAAGTGGGAATTGCACACTCTAGAGGAAGAGTACTTGGTACCTTTAAAAATTACCTGGGCAGCCCCGTCGGCATTCCCCGGTAGGGGCGCCTGAGGCGATTAGCAATAAACTAACCCCCTCTCAAAGGGTGAGAAGGCAAAGCCTGGGAGGGTGCACCTCCTAGAACTGCACAGGACAGTCCCATAGACCGGCGTAAATCAAGACTTGAAGGCCAAGACAATACCAGTCTATGGGGTGCAGTATCTATCGGAAATACGTCGGATTACTATCATCCTTCCTTTCTCATATATCAAGGGAGGCGCGATAGCCCTCTATCCCTTAATAGACTTCAAAAACGACCTATGCTAGAAATCTCATTTCTTTGATTAGTCATAACTCAAAAACCAATAAACCAAATTAGTTAAAACTTGGCAAAAATTTTTTTTTTTGATAGGTTCTATAAGTGTGTAGAATTTCAGCATCATTAGTCAAGGCAACCCAGACATCCAGAAAGGTCAGGAGTGATTTTGTGTTATCCGTGTGTACGTACGTACGTGTGTGCCACCCTGTATCTCATCAACTATTTGATGGATTCAGCTGATTTTTTGCAGAGATAGAGGTTCTAGGGTCTGGTTGATGACATTTTAATTTCAGTTTACCATATACCTTAGTTTTCCAGAAAATCTAAAAGACCTTAAAAATTACCATTGTCTTGAGGCATAGCCTTTACAAAAGTAGTGACATTCCATGAAATATGCCAGTATACTGAAATCATATGCCCTTAATAGGGTTAAGATGAAAATTCATATGCACTAAATGTACAAAAGCAAGGAAATTCCTAAATTTTTACACTTTTATTGTCATTAAGGGTATGACTAGATATCAACCAAACCATTTCATTATCACATCACTACAGTATAAATCTCTATGCATGAGTGGATGAAGTGTGTGAGGTGCGCTAAAGAAAAATTCCTACCAGTAAAATACATAGCCCTGTTGTGCTCGCACACCCTTAATGACAATAAAAGTGTAAAAATTTGGGAATTTCCTTGTTTTTGTACATTTAGTGTATATGAATTTTCATCTTAACCCTATTAAGGGTATATGATTTCAGTATATTGGCATTTATCATGGAATATATATATATATATATATATATATATATATATATATATATATATATATATATAGGCATCTTCGGACTTATTGTATTGTAGACATTTATCCTCTAATTATTTCTACTTCTATTAATCTAAAATAATAAAAACCCTACCTTTAATATAAAAACATTAAATTAAATCTAGCTGTTTGAACACACTTCGTATCTAATAAAATAATTGACCGGACTATATAGCTAGTTTTGTTTGCATGCATAATGACTTGGGGGAGCTGGATTTTCACGACATTAATATTCGACCTTTTGTCTAACTTTTCCCTTGTGGGGAGGAAAATAAATACGGATAAATCCGGTATTATGTTTTTCTTTCTATGGATTTATAGACTTTCGCGTGAGGCGCCATTATTCGTGATGGAATGCCGACGAGACTATACAAGCATGTTTGTTACCACACAGAGTGTCCCTTTTGGGGAGCTGGATTTTCCCATCATTAAAACCCGATATTCTGTTACACCTGTGTCTTTGTGGAGAGACAGGTGAATATTGACTATATCAGGGAATGGCAACGAACCATACAGATATTTTTTTCCAATTACAAACTTTGTGCCTAACTTTTCCCTGGTGGTAAATAGAGACAACTTAAAAAAAAAAAAAAACGTTTCGCTTTCGCCGTTAATATAAAGAAAATTCAGCACATCTCGCGAGGATGTTATTACTGATACAGTTCGATTATGGCTCTCAAAGAGAATTATAGAACCAAGCGCTTCTACATGACATGAAAAAATATTTGCAGTTAATGATCGCATGTATACGAAGATGTATAGAGTATGGAAATACTGTGAACATCAATACTAAACGTATAATCCTTATCTAATGTTGTCATCCCCAAATGAAAATCAGACACTCTGATATACCATATACGACTTTCACATTAGGTGATAGGGTATACCAAACTACGAATGGTGTTGGCATTACAAATTATGTTTCAGGTTTTCAAAGAGTCATTGAGAAATTAAACGTGAAAAGAACAATCCCATTCTCTTTCATTCTGTCGCCCTCACTTCTGTGTCAGTTACGCATACTCTCTCTTTTTGTTATCCCTCTCTTTGTTGTGCTTAGTGTTGTTACTTGATTCTCAGTCTCGCTACTTTTTGAACACACCTCTTCTTCCGTATACCACTCTCTCAGTCCCCCTCTCTCACTCCCTGTCTTTCTCTCTCTTTCTCTCTCTCTCTCTCTCGTTCTCTCTCTTTCTCTCTTTCTCTCTCTTTCTCTTTCTCTCTTTCTCTCTCTCTTTCTCTTTCTCTTTCTCTCTCGTTCTCTCGTTCTCTCTCTTTCTCTCTTTCTCTCTCTCTTTCTCTCTTTCTCTCTCTCTCTTTCTCTTTCTCTCTCTCTTCCTCTTTCTCTCTCTCTTTCTCTCTTTCTCTCTTTATCTTTCTCTTTCTATCTATCTCTTTCTCTCCCCCCCTCTCTCTCTCTCTCTCTCTCTCTCTCTCTCTCTCAATAATGCACACACGATGACAACTACTTTAATGGGAAGAAAGAAAGTGAGAAAGCGAGATAAAACGAAATAAAAAAGATTAAGTCATCGCAAGACAGACTAGATCTGTTGCCATTTTGGAACATTATCGAATGTGCTTTTCAAACATGTTCCAATGACAATAAAAGAAATGAATTTTTCTTTAATAAAAACACGTGGATTTTCCTCCCCACTTCCCTAATTTAGTCCTTAGTGAAATAATAAATATTACAGTAGGTTGTTTAGCAAAAACATACCTATGGTCATACTGAAACCGGATGTTGCTATATTTCAGGTAAGTCATGAGTGTTAACTAGGCACACGCTCACACACTCACGATACAATGCGACACAACGGAGTGTGCAAATAGCTTCACTGGACTATATGTAAAAAGTTAAATATCTAATGTAGCAGCAAGTCCTAGGAGCATACACCAGAAAGAACAGTTGGAAATAAGTTATACACCATCCACTATGACTATGCAATCCCTACAGCTACATATCTAGAAAACGGAGCTGTTAAACATGACATCGTAATATGGGACAAAAGGGAGAAAGTAGCAACCTTAGTTGAAGTCAGTGTCCCTAATAATGCTGGCTTAAACAGAGCTGGAAGGGAAAAGATTACGAAATACCAAGGTCTTATGTACGACATGAAAATAAACTGGAATCTTAGGAAAATCTCCATCATACCAGTAATTATAGGAACAACAGGACTAATGAAAAGAATTTCAAAAACTACCCGGCGAATATACCCGGTGAACAAAGTGCAAGAGAGATACAAACAATTGCACTTAAAGGGACGGTTAGAATCTTAAAAAGATCATCGGTTGGAGTGTCTGAAATAGCGGGTGAATGTCTGGCATCCGGTAGGATGCCCCATCCCTAGCAAAAACAAAAAAGATAAGAAAATTAAAAGAATATATATATTCATTTATTTAATAGATTAACTTTTAATTGCACAATATCTTTTTTCCTTAGAACACATCTAAGTTAGTATGTATTTACTTCTCTCAGACGTGAAGGCATGTGGGGGCAATTGAAACCACGGGTGGAAATAAGAACCACGCCCGAGTCACTGGTGCAAAACAACATCTATTTACGTGGAAGAATATTATTCTGTTTCTGAAATTTTTAATTTAGACATGCAAGTAGGGTTGATGCAATAGGAAATTCTTGGATTATTCAAATGTTCACGGCGATTATCTCCCCCGGTAATTATTTTACCAGCGACTATGTCACCAGCGGTTTTCTGAAGTTTCCCTACCAGCAGTCGTAAGAAAATTAATATTCATATTTTTTATCCTAATTATAAATATTTGGTCAGTTATTAGATTGATTTGTTTTGCTGTAAAAAGAAAAACAAGACACAGATGATGATGATGATGATGATGATGATGATGATGATGATGATGATGATGATGATGATGATGATGATGATGAGACCCCTTCCGTGGCCACCGAGAGTTACTACAGGCCAAGCAACTAACTTCCTGCCCCCCTCTGACGTCACTGACTTCCGTGTCAAAACAAGGACCGTAGTAATAACAATAAGAAGGCATTTCGACTTCTCCATTCACTAAATAATCCATCAAAATTTAGGAAATCAACCAATTTTAATGAAATTTTCAGGATTTATTAATTAATGATCACGGAATATAATAAATCCATTACTTTATTATAAAGCTTGGTGCAATGTATTATTTCTTGTAAACAAAACACACCTTTACTAAAGTTATTCAAAATATCAAAACATGTTGAACATACGATATTGTAAATATTTAAAACAAAGCATTAGAAAACTTTAAAAATTGCATGTAAAAAAGAAAAGAAAAGAACACGGTTCGATTCATCTTGAAACTGATCTTTATTCAATATAAATTTAAAGAAAATAATAATTCACGATCAAATACTGCAAAAAACTGAATTATGAATTACCATTATTTAAACTTCTAACCCAATCAACCGTAAGTAATTCAGACTTTGAAATTTGCTTAAAAATTATACAAAAAAAAATTTCAATGTTAACTGTTTGTTTAATAATGGAATCAAAATTCAGGAAATCAACCAATTTGAAAATAATTTCGCGCTTTTAAAAATTTCATTTCATAATTCACAAAGTTAAAATGCCTACTGCATATGTTTGGATTTCCAAAAGAGAAATAATTACTGCAAATATGGATACACGTAATAATGTTTACACCGACTAAATATAGTGTAGTAAATTTGAATTTTTTTTAATTATATAAAAAATCAAGTCTGAATTACTTATTCATTATTTGATAAAAAAAAGTAGTGTTCCATTTTTTTTGATTACTTTTTTTCGATGTCTTAAGTGTAGCAGAGTTTATCTTTTCTCTACTTTTGTAGATTAAATAAATGAAATAACATCATATTTAATCAAAATTTTCACAAAAAATATTAATTAAACAATGCTTTATTCAATGATAATATCGTTAATTCTTCGAGTTATACTGATTTTATTAACAAGAGTGTAGGGGCATTTTCCGTAATATATACGAAATAGTTTTTTTAAAAAAATATTTTAAACATATACAGATCTTATTTTCATTTTAAAAAATCATGGATTTTTTTTATATATATAAAAATATACGTTTAGTAAAGGTGTATTTTGTTTTAAAAAAAATAATACATTTTCACTAAGATTTTTTTTAAATGTTTCACTATATCTCCTGTGCTTGTTTATTAATAAATATTGAAAATTTCATTAAAATTGGTTGCTTTTCTGAATTTTGGTGAATTTTTAAGTGAAGGGAGGGTCAAAATGTTTTTACATTTTGGGGATCGGCCTTTGATTTTGCACGTACCTATCTCTTAATAGCAAGATAGGAGTTGGTGATTCCATTATTAAACAGACAGTTAACATTGAACTTTTTTTTTGTATAATTTTTAAACAAATTTCAAAGTCTGAATTACTTACGGTTGATTGGGTTAGAAGTTAATGGTAATTCATAATTCAGTTTTTTGAAGTATTTGATCGTGAATTATTATTTTCTTTAAATTTATATTGGATAAAGATCAGTTTCAAGATGCATCGAATCGTGTTCTTTTCTTTTCTTTTTTTACATGCAATTTTTAAAGTTTTCTAATGCTTTGTTTTAAATATTTACAATATCGTATGTTCAACATGTTTTGATATTTTGAATAACTTTAGTAAAGGTGTTTTTTGTTTACAAGAAATAATACATTTGCACCAAGCTTTATAATAAAGTAATGGATTTATTATATTCTGTGATCATTAATTAATAAATCCTGAAAATTTCATTAAAATTGGTTGATTTCCTGAATTGTGATGGATTATTTAGTGAATAGAGAAGTCGAAATGCCTTCTTATTGTCATTATGACGGTCCTTGTTTTGACACGCAATGCAGTGACGTCATTTTCTAGCCAACCGGCCTGTAGTAACTCTCGGTGGCCACGCCCCTTCCCCCAAATAAACGCACAGAATTTATCTCCCAGTGAAAAATATTGCTCTAAAATGCTAGAATGTCTTCGAAAATAGGAGCTCATTTTATGTTAAATTTATGTGTGAAACTGATCCCCACTCTAAATTCTTAAAAACTTGTATTTTCAGAGTGTTCACGAAAACAAGTATAATTTCATTTTCATGGGGCGTGGGGTAGCGCTAATCGGACAAAAGACCACTGGGCAGAAACCTACCAAAATATTTCAAACACGGACAAAACTTACCAACATAAAAATAAATCTTTTTTTTTTTTAAATTAAAAAGAAAATCGTTTCATATTTATTTTTTTAATAATTATCAATAAATGTTTAGCAGTCATTTTTTCTTGACAAAAATGTTTTTATTTCATTTTTAAACATTTACCACTACTTTGTAAATACTGCATTCTTATGAAATTATCAGTGCTTGTTTTCTTTCGAATTTCGCCAATTCGCAATTATATTTTTTTGTTGTGAAAGAAAATAATGTATTATTAGAGCTATGCTACTTCATCTAAAGAGAAAAATGCGATTCTCCATCTTTTAGGCGATTGCATGTAAACAGCCTGAATATTTTAGTGGTAAAATAAAATAAAACAACAAAAAGTCAGTTTCGCATATAAATTAAACGTAAAATGATCACCACTTTCGGACCAGATAGCGTGTTAAGGACATGTAACCAATTATTTTTGTTTTTAATCTTGGCCATGTTAATGTTCCTGATCAAACTTTAGTATAAAATATGTCATTGATAAAAGTTATTAATAACACGCCTCCTTCCTATTACTAACCCTAAGTCAGAGTGGTAATACGAAAAATAAAGCGATTACGTGTGATTTTGTGATTTTGCCAGTCGAACTTAGGGTTAGTGATAAAAAATTTAGCTAACTATTCTAAAAGGTTAGAATGGGCCGGAAAGTGGGAATCATTTTACGTTAGATTTATATGCGCATCTACCCATCCCACACATGCCCTCTGAATTCTAAAATAATTGTTGTTGTTTTTTTCTAGTGCGTTCACACATAATCGCCTAAATAATAGAATCTCATTTTTGTTGGGGGGGGGGGGGTGTAGATTTAATATCTTTTTTTTTTTTAATTTGACAAAATTATGTGGATGGTCCTGTTCCTGGCAATGTCTTTTCTTCAGCATGCACTTCCACGGCTCCGATCACAACCACTTTACTGTTTTCCGTTTAGTTACTTTGTCAAATCATCATTATTAAGTTGTTGTTTTTTTTATTGTTTTTCTTTTTAACATAGTTCACCCCAAACAAGGCAGGCCGCCACTGTAGACGTAAGGGGCTACTGAGAAAAAAGAAAAGGGGAGAAAGTTGGGGGTGGGGTCAACCTAAATTAGGATCTGCGCAGCGAGATGTCTGTTTACATTAGTTTTAAATTTCTGCATGTACGTACTGTCGGGGAAACAGGGGACAGGGAGGGAGTTCCAGAGGTCAGCAGCACGAGGAAAGAAGCTATTTGAGCAGAAGGCTCTCCGGCATCTGGGGACCTCCACAGTGAATGAATGAGATTTAGTTGATTGTCGAGTTAGTCTAGTGAATTTAAGTCGAGGGGGCACCAGAATAGCCAATTCATCGGAGCATAATCCATTGAAGTGTCTTATCCTATTCCTCTTTCTACTCTTCCTTCTCCTCTTTTTTTTCTTATTCTCCCACTCCTCTTTTCTTCTTCTTTTTCTTCTTCTTCTTCTTCCTTTTTCTCTTATACTTCTCATCATAATGCTTAATATTTACTGTATCTTCTACGACAATCTTTTAAACCCGTAACATGAACCCGTAACATGAACCCGTAACAGGAAGTGTAGATGTGTATGCTTTCCTCATAGCAACTGACTTCTGACTACTGTCGCTTTGAAAATAAAGAGCTCACTCTATAATGAATTTAAGCTGGGACTATCCGCCGCCTTACGGGGCTAAAATTACCATGAATTGATGTTGAAAGTAAGAAAGTTCGTTTTAAGTATAACGTTACCGTGTTACAGTCAGCTGAGAAAATATTTAAAAAAAACAACCCAAAATTGTTAACAGCAAGTTTCTTTGGGAGTGTGCGTTTTTGTTTAGGAGGGGTTGTTATTTTTGTTTTTTGTTTTTTTTCTTCTTTATCACTCATGCGGTTTCTCTTTTCAAACTCAATAGTTTTTTTATGTTCTACACTTGACACTAGTTTTTATTGATTCCATGAAAAAAAACTACACGCGCGTAAAATTAGTGCTAAACAAGTTTACCAGCTTTCGTTTCGTAAACCTACTTGTGTACGACTTTTACGCAACGCATTTCTCTCAATATCTTTACTCTTTTTATTTCCGGTCGTTAAAAAATACCATTTTAACAGTTTGCCGCCATTTTGAAACGACGTCATCATTTCCAGGTGTTTACGAGATTTTGTTACGAAAATGCTCTCATTTTTCGAAAGATCTCTCATCACCCGGCAGCATCTGTTTATCTTTTTCAGTCACGATCGAAGTCAATGTTTACATCATTTTGAAGTTGTTACAAATACACAGTCCGAAATAGATGTTCGCTCTCATATTATTCCTTCTTCAATTTTCTCTTGTAGCTTCAGGAAGACACTAACAATCTTTTGGTTATTATTCCGATTGAGATTTGTCATTCTTAAGTGTGACTGGGGTTCAACAGCATCAGGTTCTTCGGACACCATTTCAATGTCTTCTAACAAAATGCACTTTGTATTTTTGAAGTGCAATCCACGACGGTTGATGGTTTTTAGAGTAAAACCCGTGTTTATGATATATCTATACTTACTCTTTTTTTTAATTATTTCAGCAACGATCGGGCAGGTTTCGAAAGCACCCGAGGACTGCCGAAGTATTAACCAATCAGGTTGCAGCATTCATTCGCCAAGCAGACTAAAGCAAGCAGCCGACAATATTTGAAAGAAAACAATAATCGCGTTCTATAGCAACAACAATTAATTTTTATCCGCTGCGCCAAGTCGTCGAATCTCCGCAAAGGACTAATTCAAAAGCATAACATTTTCATTTCTTTCTTTGTTTTATGTTTTAAAATAACATTGACAAAATTTACCGCCCCCCCCCCCCCCCAACAAAACAAAATTTACCCCCCCCCTCCCAACAAAACAAAATTTTCACAAACAAATCAAAACATTTACATCTAAATATTTGATTGACAATGGTTCATTGGGCGGCCGAAAAAATAAAAATATATTTATTTACAGTTCTTCAGCTACGGTTAGTCCGTTGTTGTTGTTTTTTTTATCTATGTATTGTTTCTTTGAAATTCTTCGTCTTATATATATCGTCTGCCAGTCTTCCATTAAGCGCTTGGCAGTTTTAGCCTCGTTTTTTTTTTTTTTTAAATCTTGTCTCGCCAGATCTCGGGCGCTTCTACGACCTGCCCGATCGTTGCCAATGCGAAGTCACTGAAATCTGGCGCGTCAGTTATAAGAGTACCCAATTTTCTTATCTTTTTGTTTTTGCTGGGGATGGGGAATCCTACCAGATGCCAGACATTCACCCGCTACGTACCTGTATAACTAACGCATTTCATACTAAAACCATGTCAAACCATTTTTTTTAAATGTAATTATCTTCTTTGCATTCTAATACCCTTCATTGCAACGCGTGACATGTTACTTTTTTATTCGAGAACCTCTAACCCGACATAATGAACTAATACGAACGTTTAAATGGCAATTATTATTGATACATTAAATAATTATAAAAAAAGCACTATAATAAATACTTATAAATAGTTTTTAAGATCGAGTATAAATATTTATATGGGTTTTACATAAAAGTGGGAGTTTCTTAGGTTATTTCCTGAGCAATTATTGTGTGTACTTTTACCTGCGTTGTACGCATCTTCGCCACTTTCTGGTTGCATCTAATACGTGTCTCTAACCCGAACCCCTCAGTCTGGATACTCCAGATTGTCATTTTCAAAATATCCTATCCCGTCGCAATCAAGCGACGGGGTTATATATATATATATATATATATTTTTTTTTTAATGATATTTCATCCAAAACAAGGCAAGACGCCACTGTAGACGTAAGGGACTACTCAGCATTAGAGAGTAGGTTTAGGGTGTCATTCTAAGTTGGGAGCTGTGCAGCAAGATGTCTGTTTACATTAGTTTTCAACCTCTCCACGTCGGTACTGTCGGGGAAACAGGGGCAGGGAGGGAGTTCCAGAGGCCAGCAGCACGAGGAAAGAAGCTATTGGAGTAGAAGGCCTTCCGGCATCTGGGGACCTCCACAGTGAATGGGTGGGATTTAGCTGATTATCGAGTTAGTCTAGTGAATTTACGTCGAAGAATAGCCAGTTCTTCGGAGCATAATCCATTGAAGTATTTGTAAAACAAGCACAAGGATGCTACATTGCGGAGATGGTACAGGGGCTGGAGCTTGGTTGACAGTGAGGGACCTATTAAGTTGGCGACTTCATCTTTTTAGCCTTCTCTTCATACCAAGATGTTTTTTGGGGGGGAGGGGGGGTATAGGTTCCCCGCACTGACTACCAACCTCCAGCCCCTGTTTCATTTGGAAACTCTTTTATTAATTCTCAGAATGATCTAAGACTTGCATTCGCGGGACGTGGAATCGCGAGAATCACGCTGAACCCGAGATCGTTCTTTTTTTAAAAATAAATTCCAATTTCGAAAGCAGAAAAGTTTTTCTTTCCACATGATTTGCGTGCGAGACTCGTAATCACTCGTTTCGATTCAAGTAGTAACTATTTATATTTCTGAATTTTTTACATGAGGATTGAAAATTGTGTATAATTTTGGTGATTCGGACTACATTTCTCATCTTGAGTGCTATCATCACAACGTTTGGGCCGCTGTAACCTTCAGATTTCTTCGAACTCGGGAATATTTCTGTGGAACTCGGGAATCTGGACGAAATTTCGAACGGACCCCTTTATTTAATCCACGGTCCGCAAGGAACCATGACGCAGTGGATATAGTACTAAGTTAAATTCAGTTCTAAGTGATAGTCATCTGAAGGTTGAAGGTTCAATCCTCGGTTCGGGCGATAGGAAGAAGACTTTTCTCAGTCATGGCTAACGGAACAAGAGCATGCTACTCACGTGGATTAAAAAATAAATAAATAAATATAATAATAATAATAAAAATAAAAAAATAAAATAACATTTTTTTAAAAATAAAATTAAAAAATAAAATAAATAAATATAATAATAATAATAATAAAAAAATTTTTAAAAATAACATTTAAAAAAAAAAATTAAAAAATAAAATAAATAAATAAATAAATACCGTCCAGATTCCCAAGTTCGATAGAAATATTCCCGAGTTCGAAGAGATACACCTGAAAAAGGCCAGAGGTTACAGCGGCCGAAACGTTGTGATGATAACACTCAAGATGAGAAATGTAGTCCGAATAACCAAAATTATACACATAGTAACTATTTGTTGTCACGACATTTCTTTCACATTTCCCCCCTTTTATTTACTGAAATCATTCACACTCCAATGAATAATGTTAAATTAATTACAGCAAATTCCGTCCTAAAATAACTTTAAGTCGTGAATTTAATACTTTCTAATTTCTCAGAGAATGTTTACCATGGCAATACGATTCGCTTTTAATATAAAATCAAAATGATTTCATAAAAGATATTTGACGGCAAAATCAACGAAAAGCATCAAATAAACAGCAATGGTGTAAACCAATTGAAAAGAAGGAATTTTTACTAAGCAAAAGTAAGGGGGTTTGTTTCATACTGATATCCGTTAGAGAGAAACGTCTACTCAAAGACTATTGCGTGTATATGTGAGCGTTTTATAAACGAATTCGAAGTAAAGTTTCCGTTTATAATGTCACTGATTTGAAAATTGTCAAATATATGAATTGAAGGAAATGGGCGCTGGTATTAAATTCAACATGGCTGTTTCTCTACCTAAATTTCTTCGATTGAACATCATAGATCACTCCCGGCTTTTATGTGATTGCAAATAAAATTGTGTAACAAAGGAGAAAAAAATCGACAAAAAATAGAAATGTCGTCTATTGATTCGTTAGAATTTTTCAGTTTCAATCGTGACTATGTTCTTCGATTCCCGTTTATTATTGAAGCTCTTGAAAAAGTTCTTCAAAATAAATCTTTCTAAAATAACATAATGTACGTTTTTCTTCCAGCGAAACTTAGACATAGGATTGGCACATCGATGAAGAAACTGTTTTGATTTCTCAGTATTAAGTGTGTCCACTCGCGAGATTTACATACAAGAACTGCTTATAAAGATATGTCAGTTTTTTCTTTTTTTTTTTGGGGGGGGGTCGGGTTTAACATAGTTCACCCCAAACAAGGCAGGTCGCCACTGTAGACGTAAGGGCTACTGAGAAAAAAAAAGCGGTGATGGTTGGGAGGGGGGTCAACCTAATTTGGGAGCTGCGCAGCGAGATGTCTGTTTACATTAGTTTCTGCATGTCAGTAACGTCAAGAAAGCAGGGAACAGGAAGGGAGTTCCAGAGTCCAGCAGCACGAGGATAGAAGTATTTGGAGTAGAAAGTTCTTCGGAACAGTGTATGGATGGAATTTGGTAGATTGTCGGGTTGGTCTAGTGAATTTACGTCGTGGAGGCACCAGAGCGGCAAGCTCATCAGAGTACAACCCATTGAAGTACTTGTAAAACAGTTGCAAGGAAGCAACATTGCGGCGATGGGACAGGGGCTGGAGCTTGGTGGATAGTGAAGGACCTATTAAGTTGGCGACTCTGTTTTTTGGACCTTGTCTCAGACCGATCGAGGGACAGTTAGTAGCCACAAAACGTGTTTTTATAGCGGCAACTAATTTATTTTATTTAAAGAATTAATATTGATGTGTAGAGTGAGAGTTGGTTTGACAAAAGATGCTTGCTGAGATCGGCATTTTGTAGAGATTCCAGTGAAAGCTGTCTGGGCTTCATCTGATTCGGCTCGCTTGAAATGAAGAAGATAGGGGGTCACCAGGTTCCATATAAAATACCAAAATCTTATCTACAAATTAATCAACTTGATTTAACTGTTTCGTTAAACAGAACAGGAACGTAGGAATACAAGAATTTAAGGCAAGTTGGTTCGAGGCGCGTTAGAGTAGAAATCTAATTGAGTGCAGGTCTGTTGGTCTCGAATGTGAATTTGTACCTCGCCTCCCGCCAAGTCTTCGCGAGAAACGAGGAAGACAATACTGCGTCTTGTCTGGTCGATTGAGAGAGATGGAGAAAGATGAAGAAAGGAAGAGAACGTAATAAAGAGAACGTAATAAAGAGAACGTAATAAAGAGAACATAATAAAGAGAACGTAATAAAGAGAACATAATAAAGAGAACGTAATAAAGAGAACATAATAAAGAGAACGTAATAAAGAGAACATAATAAAGAGAACGTAATAAAGAGAACATAATAAAGAGAACGTA
Source organism: Sepiola atlantica (assembly GCA_963556195.1). Lineage (NCBI taxonomy): Eukaryota > Metazoa > Mollusca > Cephalopoda > Sepiida > Sepiolidae > Sepiola > Sepiola atlantica. Next base: position 81,244,542 of record OY744539.1, on the reverse strand, counting down.
ATAAAGAGAACATAATAAAGAGAACGTAATAAAGAGAACATAATAAAGAGAACGTAATAAAGAGAACATAATAAAGAGAACATAATAAAGAGAACGTAATAAAGAGAACGTAATAAAGAGAACGTAATAAAGAGAACGTAATAAAGAGAACATAATAAAGAGAACGTAATAAAGAGAACATAATAAAGAGAACGTAATAAAGAGAACATAATAAAGAGAACGTAATAAAGAGAACATAATAAAGAGAACGTAATAAAGAGAACATAATAAAGAGAACGTAATAAAGAGAACATAATAAAGAGAACGTAATAAAGAGAACATAATAAAGAGAACGTAATAAAGAGAACATAATAAAGAGAACGTAATAAAGAGAACGTAATAAAGAGAACATAATAAAGAGAACGTAATAAAGAGAACGTAATAAAGAGAACATAATAAAGAGAACGTAATAAAGAGAACGTAATAAAGAGAACATAATAAAGAGAACGTAATAAAGAGAACGTAATAAAGAGAACATAATAAAGAGAACGTAATAAAGAGAACGTAATAAAGAGAACGTAATAAAGAGAACGTAATAAAGAGAACATAATAAAGAGAACGTTATAAAGAGAACGTAATAAAGAGAACATAATAAAGAGAACGTAATAAAGAGAACGTAATAAAGAGAACGTAATAAAGAGAACATAATAAAGAGAACGTAATAAAGAGAACGTAATAAAGAGAACGTAATAAAGAGAACATAATAAAGAGAACATAATAAAGAGAACGTAATAAAGAGAACGTAATAAAGAGAACATAATAAAGAGAACGTAATAAAGAGAACGTAATAAAGAGAACGTATAACTTTTTTCGCGTTACAAAACCGTTATAGCTAAATGAGATGAAAAGCGGGAAAGGGGATTCGGAAAAAAAGGTGTTGATTTAGCGTCCGTAGATGAAAACGTGGGACACACTAAAGGAGGGGCGGGCAACCTTTTCAGAGTGAGGGCCAGATGAGACTTTTGGAAGGAGATCGCGGGCCGGAGTGAAAAACGAAATCTCAGAATTACTATATTTTGTTTACATTAATAAATTGTACAAAAATTGCATTGAACACTCTACAAATCTGATATTTTTTCTCAAGAGACTTCTGTATGTGATGTCATAAAAGGCGCCGACGAAGAGCAATTTTGGAATCATAAAAAATAATGATGGGGGAAGTAGTAAGTTGATCCAGCATTTTTAAAGAAGAATGAAATATACATGCATCATCGCTCGCTGATATTTAAAGATTTTTATCCCACTGTAAATCTTAATTGAAACCTACTTTTACGTCTATGTCACAAAATGATATGAGTTTTACTGGGAGGTCCGCAGGCCGGATTGCAATAATAAAGCAGCGCAGGGTGGCGGGCCGGACGCTAAGCCTTCGCGGGCCGGATGTGGCCCGCGGGCTGGAGGTTTCTCCGCCCCATGCACTAAGGCCATAGATAAAAATTATATAGAAAATCGTAAGAAAACTTAAATCCTGTTGCTTATCTGATATTTCTAGTGACCGTTTCAGTATTTTTAGGGTTGAGTAAAGCTGAAGTAAAAAAGCGTAATATCTTTGGAATTAACTTGTAGGGCGTCGAGAGAAGGCCGGATCGCCGGTCGGGAACACATAAGTAAAATGAAAAGGAACCAAACATATCAACTTTGCTTTATTCTCTTATTTTTCTTTGCTATTTCTTTTTCTTCTTCTTCTTCTTTTTCTTCTTCTTCTTCTTTTTCTTCTTCTTCTTCTTTACATTCTTCACTGTCTTCTCTTTTTTCTTCAGCTTCTTATTTTTCTTTTTTCATTCTTCTTTTTATTTTTCATCTTTTTCCTTCTTCATCTTTTCTTTTCCAACTATTTTCTTTCTTCATCTACCTTTTCCCTTTCCCTTCATCTTCTTCGTTTTCTTTCTTCTTCTTAACTTCTTCCCTTTTTTCTGCTTCATATTCTTTTTTTACCTTCTTTTTCTTCTTCGTCTTCTACGTGCCTATATCAACCGTCTTTCATTTTTACCTTTTAATAATTGCTGTGGCTTTGCAGGGCCGGTAATAATCAAGATAGACACAGTGGTATTATTAACAAAAGTGTATTAACATAAGTATGTTACAGAAATACGCGTCACGATTTGGGGGCCATAACTGCCATCAATAACTGCCACGACGCTTAGTCGTAACTGCATTTATTGTGTCTGGGTAAGTCCATTTATTTCCGAAATAAGTAGACCAGCTTACACCATAAAACTCCCCTTTCAAGCCTTTGCTCCGTAAAGAGTCAATACCAATTTCGTTTTTAAAGGTTTTATTAAACACGACAGAGACAGAAATTTACTGTACGAGAGTGGGACACAGTCTAGGGTGAATTGCCGGGGTTGGTGGTACGATCAGTTTTCACGTGTGTTCAGCTCGGATGTCAGCAGCGAAAAGAGAGTATCAGCTTCGAGCGGAAGTGACGTTTTCTTTGGGACGTCCTCCTTCTAGCCTAACATTAAGCCAGAGTTTGAATTTCATGGGAGACGTTTTTGCTGCTAACGCACACCCTTTACATGATTTAACTTTATTCTCAATATCTCGATCCATGTTCGTCCAGCAGACGTAACTTCGCATAAGATTCCTCATCCGTGATATGACTGGTTGCCAAACATGAAACTCTCGTAGAATACGTTTTTGCAATGTCGCTGGAATGAGCACCCGATCACTGTACATTACTACACATTCGTCGCAGATGGAATATGCTTTTGGAATTTCTTGGTTTTTTGTTTGATTTTTTTAAAAAATATTTTTTATGAAATCATAATTTATCGCCTTTGACTTTATCTTTCCCAGTGTCACATGAAGTTCTCTTACGATAGTATACAACCTGTTTTTTGCCTCCACTTCTGTTCATAGACAGGCAATTCCAGTGTCTTCAAGGAGTTCAACAGATTTCGGTATCAATCGAGACAGAATGTCCGCATGGCTGATCTTGTGAAGGTGGGAGATCTTGTAGTTATAATTTAGAAGAATGATTCCTCATCTCTGTAATCTGTTAGCCGTATGTGTAGGGAAACCCTTCTTCGATCAATATTAATAATAATAATAATAATAATAATAATAATAATAATAATAATAATAATAATAATAATAATAATAATAATAATTACTAAATTTTTATGGTCGGTTTTAATGAAAAAAAAATTTCCGTGCACAAAACGGTGAAACTTTGTTACCGCAAAAATGATACCCAGCGCTTATTTTTCGATTTACGAGTATCTCTTCTTGGCTGGTAATAGTGTACGAGATACATGCGCTATTGGCTTCAGCGAACTGTCATCCATTCTGTGTAAAAAAACAAACAAGTTCATATGCTGTATAAACTCGCATCGCAACCTACAACGATTTCGCGTTCTGGATCATGATGAGTTAAAAATAAATCAGTCATGAGAATGGTCTTTATTTTCTCAAATGCCTCCTGGCATTCTGCTGTCTAAATTCAGTCTTTCCCCTTCTTCGATAGTTCGTTTAAAGGCGCTTGCATGTTGTAAATACTTGGGATAAATACGTTGTAGTAATTCCCTAACCCAAAGGAAACTCTGCAAAGACGATCTATTTTCTGGCGCTGGCATATTCTTTATTGCGATTGATTTCTCTTGGTTGGATCTTTTCCTATTTTTGTCTATTATTTTTCCCATATATTTAATTTGTTCCATAAATAATTTACATTTCTCTTCTTTTAGTTTGAAACCGTAATTTTTAATTCTTTGGAAAACACTATGTATGTGCGCCTTATGGTGCTCCGTAGATTTACTAATTATTAGAATATCATCCTGATACGCCGTCGCAACCTCTAAACCGCTAAGTAATGCGCCCATTACCTGCTGAAATATAGTCACTTTCAAAAAACGCTTTCCTCTATTTAGCTTTGCGAATATTTCTTCCGGACTAAAATATAGATAGTGGTAATCTCTCACTGCCTGGTTAAAACCTACGAAAAATCTGCGCATACACGAATTTCTTTACTCTTTACTTTACGTAAACTGTCGGTAAAACCTATTCGCTATATTCAACCCTTGATAGCACTCCACTTTTCTCGAGCCTATCCAGTTGCATGTTGATTTTTCCTTTTGGCGCTTCTTTGAAGATTAGTTGTATATTCGGTTTCAAGTAAAATTTCTCAATTACTTTATAGCATCTACCAAGGCCACCAGAAAAAATCTTGTAGAAAATCGACTTTACATTTTATTTTATTTTTCCGCCGCGGCTTCTTTAGTATTTACATTCTGGCAAAAAGAATGTATCGGTAAATATCACAGTTAGAACTTATCCATCCAATCTGTGCAGAGCAGATTACTTGAATTATTTATCGCAAATACTTTTAGTTTTAGCGTTTTTCCTTGTAGTATGACTTTCGTTATCGAATTTGATTTGCTCTCCGGTTACATTTTTTGCGATTTTATTCGCCCTCTATAAAGTTGGCTTGCCGATTTTCTATCATGTCTACAGATTTATAATTGCTAAATCGCAGCTGCATTTTAATGTTTTTATTTTAATATTTTGACTTGAACAAACTTCCTAACATTTCCAATTTCGTAAAATTTTGGCGATTCTGATAAAACTCTTTTTTGTTTCAGTTTCTGTTCCGCAATGTATACTTTAATTTCCTACGGAATCGCATTTAAAGCATGTATTTCTTTCATAGAGGCAATCTCTGTGCCAATACATCTCTCCGCAACTGAAACACGGTTTAGTGGCCAGATTACTTTTGACTATCAAATTTTTCTGGTGAAGTTATTTTTTTCTTGTTGTGGATCTTCTTATAAAAGACACTCTATTCTGTTTGATATCCTTTGAATCCTGACGCATGCTAATAAACCGTAGGCAGTCCTTGGCTATTTGCTGGAGTGTTAAATGTGACTCATTTTCCTGTTTGTTAAGGACTCTCCTTCTAATTTCCGAATCTGTATTCGACACCAAACCATTGTGCAAATATGAGACATTTGAAGTTATTAGCATAGTGCTTATTTACTACGCTTGCAAAAGTAGTGTAGTCCTCATTATCCTTTCTTATAAGGGTCAAGCACTTCCACCTTTTGTGCAAGAGAGATGTTTTTGGATTAGATAATTTCGTTGACAATTGTATCGCTTTACTAAATTTTAGCTCGCTGTTTTTGTTTTAGGTAAATGTAATTTAAAAATGTCCTATGTTCCACTGTACCCAATTGCCTAATAGCAACCGAACCTTTTTGAAATCAGTCCAGTTTTCACAGTCTGTATTCATGACGCTTGAAATACGGGTCAAAAGTAACCTTGTTGTCCGGATTGTAGTCGAAATTCTCAATGGTGTTTCAAATAGTTTTTTGAGAGAACGTGCTTTCGTCTCTACCATTTTGCCACCAATTTTACAATAATTTATTCTGTTGCTGTATGAACATCTTGAGTTTTTATTTTGTGCCAACTGTTCTTTCTGCGATTCCAATTATTTTATTTCAGTAAGATGCCTGTTCTTCCTGTAATTATAGCTGTTCATTTTGCTGATGCCTGAAAATCTCCAAGATTGCGTTTTTTTAAATTCTCCAGTTTTATTCCGTCACTTGAAATAACTAACTTTATATATATATATATATATATATATATATATATATATATATATATATATATATATATATATATATATATATATATATATAATTCACACGGTTTGTAGTATTTCCTTACTGTAAAATATCGGTAGAAAAAAATAAGGTCGTACAAAACTTATTTACTCAGTTTCTGATTAACGAAAGAAAACCAACAGACCTTTTTGATGTTTAATCTCGCTTTCTACGTCGCGGTTGAACGACTTAACTTTTTTAAAGTTTGGTTTGAAACTATTTCGTTCTACTTAGAAAACAACAACTTGTTCCTCTAATCTTTTTCGCGACGTTGCAGTTTCTTTTTAGAATTTACACACTTTGCTTGTCAAATTTAAACATGTATAAAACTTCCTGCTCTATTGTTGACAAATAATTAGGGCTTTTTTTTTCGAAAATCTAATAATTCGAGTTTTCCGTTTTCAGTGTTTGTGTGCAACTTAAGTTCGGTTTATTTTCGTGTTGTGCGACGCAGGTTTGAATAATGTTCGAATAAATCGTCAACGACAGTGTTGTGAAATGTAGGTCTCGTGTTGTGGCGATATAAGTCTCAAATCCTCGTCGCTAGTGTTGTGGCGATGTAAGTCTCAAATCCTCGTCGCCAGTGTTGTGACCTTGTAAGGCTGGTCAAGACAATCAAGACAAACACAGTGGTATACTTAACAAAAGTGTATTAACAGAAGAATGTTACAGAAGTCCGCGTTATGATTATAGGGCAATAAGTGCAGCCAATAAGGGGATTTATTTCATTATCACCGCAGGAAGATGCGACACAAGGTCGGAAGGTGGAGAGAATCAAGCCAGCGCCCTTACATAAGGGTCATTCTGGCCTTTGTAAAAATTGCCTGGGCAGCCCCGTCGGTGTTCCTATGTCGTAACGCCTTGTGTAGTAAGAAATAAACTAACTCAACCCCAAAAAGTCGAGACAAGGCCTGGACAAATAAAAGCCACTGAAAAGGCCCAGTTTCTGTCGGACTGTTTGTTGAGATCGAATCCTCAACTGGTATGTGCCCGGTAACGTCACCGGACGGCAAATGAATGCCACGCATAACGAAGTGTACTTCCTTCCCACCGCCGGAAGATGTGACACAAGGTCAGAAGGTAGGGAGCACCAAGCCAGCGCATCCAAAACAGGAGCACTCTGGCACCTAAAAAAAATTCCTGTGTAGCCCCGTCCGTATTCCTCGGTCGGGACGCCTGAAATAGTTAGCAATAAGTTAACTATACCTCAAAGAGGTGAGGCAAAGACGAATACCTCAACCCGACAGATAAAAAGCTACCAAAAGTGTCCAGTTTCTGCTGGACTGATTGTCGAGATAGGATCCTCGACTTGTATGTATCTGCCATCAATTGATTGTCGAGATAGGATCTTCGACGGGTATGTATCTGCCATCGATTGATTGTTGAGATAGGCTCTTCGACTTGTATGTATCTGCCATCGATTTATTGTCGAGATAGGATCTTCGACGGGTATGTATCTGCCATCGATTGATTATCGAGATAGGATCTTCGACGGGTATGTATCTGCCATCGATTGATTGTTGAGATAGGATCTCTGACGGGTATGTATCTGCCATCGATTGATTGTTGAGATAGGCTCTTCGACTTGTATGTATCTGCCATAGATTGATTGTTGAGATAGGATCTTCGACGGGTATGTATCTGCCATCGATTGATTGTTGAGATAGGATCTTCGACGGGTATGTATCTGCCATCGATTGATTGTTGAGATAGGCTCTTCGACTTGTATGTACCTACCATCGGTTGATTATCGAGATAGGATCTTCGACTTATATGTATCTACCATCGATTGATTATCGAGATAGGATCCTCGACTTGTATGTATCTTCCATCGATTGATTATCGAGATAGGATCCTCGACTTGTATGTATCTGCCATCGATTGATTATCGAGATAGGATCCTCGACTTGTATGTATCTACCATCGATTGATTATCGAGATAGGATCCTCGACTTGTATGTATCTTCCATCGATTGATTATCGAGATAGGATCCTCGACTTGTATGTATCTACCATCGATTGATTATCGAGATAGGATCCTCGACTTGTATGTATCTTCCATCGATTGATTATCGAGATAGGATCCTCGACTTGTATGTATCTTCCATCGATTGATTATCGAGATAGGATCCTCGACTTGTATGTATCTACCATCGATTGATTATCGAGATAGGATCCTCGACTTGTATGTATCTGCCATCGATTGCTTATCGAGATAGGATCCTCGACTTGTATGTATCTGCCATCGATTGCTTATCGAGATAGGATCCTCGACTTGTATGTATCTACCATCGATTGATTATCGAGATAGGATCCTCGACTTGTATGTATCTACCATCGATTGATTATCGAGATAGGATCCTCGACTTGTATGTATCTGCCATCGATTGCTTATCGAGATAGGATCCTCGACTTATATGTATCTACCATCGATTGATTATCGAGATAGGATCCTCGACTTGTATGTATCTGCCATCGATTGATTATCGAGATAGGATCCTCGACTTGTATGTATCTTCCATCGATTGATTATCGAGATAGGATCTTCGACTTATATGTATCTACCATCGATTGATTATCGAGATAGGATCCTCGACTTGTATGTATCTGCCATCGATTGATTATCGAGATAGGATCCTCGACTTGTATGTATCTACCATCGATTGATTATCGAGATAGGATCCTCGACTTGTATGTATCTGCCATCGATTGATTATCGAGATAGGATCCTCGACTTGTATGTATCTTCCATCGATTGATTATCGAGATAGGATCTTCGACTTATATGTATCTACCATCGATTGATTATCGAGATAGGATCCTCGACTTGTATGTATCTGCCATCGATTGCTTATCGAGATAGGATCCTCGACTTGTATGTATCTGCCATCGATTGATTATCGAGATAGGATCTCTGACGGGTATGTATCTACCATCGATTGATTATCGAGATAGGATCCTCGACTTGTATGTATCTGCCATCGATTGATTATCGAGATAGGATCCTCGACTTGTATGTATCTGCCATCGATTGATTATCGAGATAGGATCTTCGACTTATATGTATCTACCATCGATTGATTATCGAGATAGGATCCTCGACTTGTATGTATCTGCCATCGATTGATTATCGAGATAGGATCCTCGACTTGTATGTATCTGCCATCGATTGATTATCGAGATAGAATCCTCGACTTGTATGTATCTACCATCGATTGATTATCGAGATAGGATCCTCGACTTGTATGTATCTGCCATCGATTGATTATCGAGATAGGATCCTCGACTTGTATGTATCTTCCATCGATTGATTATCGAGATAGGATCTTCGACTTATATGTATCTACCATCGATTGATTATCGAGATAGGATCCTCGACTTGTATGTATCTGCCATCGATTGCTTATCGAGATAGGATCCTCGACTTGTATGTATCTGCCATCGATTGATTATCGAGATAGGATCCTCGACTGATATGTATCTACCATCGATTGATTATCGAGATAGGATCCTCGACTTGTATGTATCTGCCATCGATTGCTTATCGAGA
>OY744539.1:81202850-81225350 GCA_963556195.1 Sepiola atlantica | reverse complement strand
GGTATAACAAAGAATAAAAAAAAAGGGATTAAAAAATAATAAGAAAATATAGAGAATAAAAATGTAGAGAATAAAGAGTGAGAGAGAAAGAAAGAAAAAAATAGAAAGAATAAAAATATAATAAATAAAAATCAATTAAAAATGAATATAAAGGTTAAAAAATATTAATAATAATAAAAAATAAAATTAAAAATTAAAAATTAAAAATTAAAAATTAAAGATTAAAAACAAAAATAAAGAAAGGGTTTCTCTGAAATTCCCGTGAGCCAAATTATGAATTTGTATCATTAGCCGTTATATTTTTGAAGGTATGCGTTCTAAAAAACGGTTAGTGTGTAAAAATCTTATTCCCAGATTGGAGTGATTTTAATGAAGAAATTCGGATCTAAGGGAGCTAACTTAGTTGGAAATATGAAATATTTGAGTTTGTTAAAATGGGTTTGTAGATTTAGATTAATAAATTAAATGATAAATAAATTAAATATTTTTGCATTATTGTATTTTGGTGAAAGTCGAAGTTTTTGCTCTTGGAATTTATGTGGATATAGTTTGTTTAAACTAGTGACTGATAAATAAATTAAATATTTTTGTATTTTTGTGAAGGTCGGAGTTTTTGCTCTTGAAGTTTAAGTGGATATAGGTTGATGAGGTATTTGTTCGTTTTTATTGTGTTTATATTAGTAGAGGGGGGGTAGTTAGACATTATGTGAATCGGTCAGACCAGTTTATAAGCAATGCTTGTCTCTTGTGGACACATCCCCTGAATATTTCATCGCGGACATTTAAACAGGCTGTATTCGGATCGATGATGGCCTTTGAGATGTGGTATTTTTCAGCGTCACATAGAGGACATCTGTTTATGGCTGGAGAGAAGGATGGTTTTCTCTCAATTATTTTCCATTTGATGGTGAAGGGTGTATTTTCTTCTTTAAGCTGCCATATTCGGGTCGCGAGTGCCGTATTAGCCTTGTTTTTGTATCTGAAGGAGTTTCTGTGTGCGTATAGCCTTTGTTTGAAGTTTCCCTTCGTCATCCCAATATATTTTTCTGCATTACTGGTATTCTGGTCTGTGACGGTTGCTTCATATATGATTGAATTGATTTTGCAATTTCCCTCCAGGGGGCAGTTGTTTTTGTCTTGGCATGAGCAGCCTGCGTTTGTAATTGTTTTGGGTTCTGCAGAGATAATTTTTCTTATTGAAGGGGCAGTGGAATAGCTGACCTTAACAGAATTTCTGTTAAAAAGTTTGTGTAATTCATTTGTGGGTGGGAAGTGTTTGTCGAGTAACTTGAGGAAAAGTTGGCCTACCTTTGTTTTGGTATTGGTCGAATAGGGTGGGGAAAACCAGATCACCGATCTCCTTCTATTGCGGGTCCCCCGTGGTTGGTCTCGGTTGGGGGTGTATGAGATTTCTTCTCTGAACCCGCTGTCGCGGAGTGCTTTGTTGTAATATGGTGTTGCTTGGTTGAAAATTTCGGGACTGGATGAGAGGTTTGAAATTCTTTGGCTAATATTATTGATTAAATTTTTAAAGATGGTGGGGGGGTGGCAGGATCCCTTGTGTATGTATTGGAGTGTTTCATTGGGTTTGTGGAAAGGTTTGTGTGTATTGTTTTTAAGGTTCAGTGTGGTATCTAGGAAGTTTACTTGGTCTAAATTTGTTTTAATGGTAATTTTGAAGCCGAGATTATGGAAGGTGTTTGTTAATTCTTTTCTAAATCTATCTAATGTGTTTCCGTTGTGGTTGCGTGACAGACAAAGTCCGTCATCTCTATAGAGACCAAAGAAATGGTCTGGAAATTTATTTTGGAGTGTATCTAATATAAGCAAGCCGACTAAGTCACAGATGTCTGCACTGTCGTAGGCCCCCATTGCAACATCAAATGGGTCCTCTGGGTTTGATTTTTTAACCCAAGCCCTTCCCTCGAAGAAGAGAAGGGTTTGTCTTGCTTGCAGTATTGTGTCCCTTTCTAGTTGACTGATGTTTGTGTGTGAAAGTGCAAATGTTAAGGCCTTATCTAGGGTGTCTTTTGTAATGGATGGGTAGAAGTCTACTATATCTAATTGTGTGAATTTGCATCTGTGTTTATCTTGTATGTTATGGAACCAATTTAGGACTGAGTTAGTATTGCCCCACAGACTTAGGTTTATTTTTTCCTTAATTTTATTAACTATATTTTTAACAATGGATTTGCTTGCTAGTCCTAGTTCGCTTTTAGCTGGGTTGATAAGTCTGCATGATGGTTTATTTGTGAAGTTTTCTTTGTGGTCTTTTAAAGTAACAAAGGCCTTCCTCTTATCTAAATAATTAATTCTATATTCGACGCCTAGTCTAGTAGCTATTTCAGTAGTATCATTATTAATAGATTTATATGTATCTGCCTTGGCTAATTGATATTTATCGGTAATGGAGCTAATTGTTAGGTCTGTTTTTTCCTTTTTAGTCATTTTATAAATATTTTTAGTTTTGTCGGAGAATACAAGTGCGTTATTTTCTCTTTTAAGTTTTTTTATGTCGGCGGTAAGTGTCTTCTGAAATGGATTTTGCTTGTTTGTAAAAACTAGGTTGTGAGTAATGTTGAGTAGGTCTTTTTCGAAGTTGTCTAAGGCCTCTACTTTTGGCGAGTATTTACCAGATTTTAAGCCGTAGTAGTTTTTTTCCGTTTGCCTCTGTTCTGTATTCAACACTTTCCACCTCATTCTTCCTATGACGTCCACTAATTTTTTCTTTCTTTCTCTCTCACTCTTTATTCTCTACATTTTTATTCTCTATATTTTCTTATTATTTTTTAATCCCTTTTTTTTATTCTTTGTTATACCTTTCTATACTCTTTCTCTTTTTTTATTCTTTTATTCTTAGTATTGAGATGTTTTTTTATATATATAGGTTTTTTATATTTATTTATATATATATATATTTTTTCATATATATTTTTTAATTTTTTACCCCCCCCCTTTTTATTCCCTTTAATCTTGAATTCCCTCGTGTTTTAAATCTCAACGGTCTTATTACACTAAATTCAAATTTAAACAAACACACACAACACACTGAGCAAATAACGCGTCCCAACAAGAGTGTCATGTGACCTCACATTTCCAAAACAGATGACAACAGAAGCTGAAGAGAGCCGGATGGGTAAGACCTTCCGTGCTTGAAACCGACGGTACGAATGTTGTACTAATTTTTCTGTACCAGAATAAATATATATATATATATATATATATATATATATATATATATATATATATATATATATATATATATATATATTAAAATGCTTAACGTAATGCGATTTTATTCTGTGATACTACTCCGGCGTCACTGAATTTAAATTGTCTACGTCTTTTCTGGAACAATGCGAAAACCTTCTCTGCGCGTTTCTCCGCTGTCTTTGTAAAAATTATCTTCTTTCTCCAGCGTTTTTGTTCATTTGCTTTAGACACCTGAGGATGATTCGACGAAGAATCGAAAACGTTCATGATACCTATGGGATATTTATTCATCTTTTTGATTTTAATACAAATAGAACATCAGAAAAATTTTGAAAAATAAAAACAGGTATAATTAAACAGACGATTTCTGTTTTTTAAACAATGTTTCCATAAATGAGAAAATGCTGCCTTAATACACACACTATATATATATATAAGTCATGTTCATTTTATATTCAGAAGAACCATGTTTTTATTTTTATATTTATTTTTTCACATTTCACAAAAACATAACATTTCTGTGAGATGTACTTTTTGCGGTCCTTTTCATTTACCGTGAACCAAACAAAATTTATATATATATACAGGGTGGGCAAAAATAAGGGTCCTATTTTTAAAAATTCATAACTTTTTTATTTATTGATTTTTTTTTTTTTTTTTTAGAATAAGTAAAGGACCCCTTCCGAAGCAAGCATGAGCCGTATTAGCCCTAAGGAACGTACCCTCATTTAGAAAACATTAACTCAAAACAGTGTAAAAAACAATACTTTAGTTTTTGTAAGTTTTAAGAAGTGTTTGTCGGCTAAAATTTGTTTTGTTTATTTCAAAAAATCTCGGAAGGGTCAGTCTACACACACATAAAGTTTGGTGAGTTTAACTTTTATTTTGTGGAAGTTATTCAAATTCAAGTTATTCAAATTTAAAGATAGGACCCTTATTTTGGCCCACCCTGTATATATATATATATATATATATATATATATATATATATATATATATATATATATATATATATATATATATGTATCCACAGACAGCTCTTTCGTTGTTTGACGACCACTCACGTGTGTGGTGAACGTAAGAAGCGTATCAATCCCGAAATTCGAAACCCGAGCGCCAGATCACTTTAACTGTGGCCAATATGATAGAAAATGAGAAAAACTATTATTTAAGTACGGTCTTTTTCTATCGAATAATCAGAGCATGAAAGTTACTCTGACGCCCTTATGTTCCTACCCTGAAGGGTCTTTCTCATTCCTCAAAAATGTTAAGAATGAATTAATATGTATACAAACATATGTCTGTCTGTAAATATAGCCACTTAGTTTATTCGCGATGTGAGCGAGAGACAATTGCAAAATGATCGGCCGTAAAGCTTTCTTTGCCTATCATTAAAAGTAGATCTGCTGACAAACATAACTGTACTTCACCGAACTAAAAGACAAGCGTCACACAAGGAAATGATATAAGCAACAAAATAACAAGGGAGAAAAGAAAACTGACCAATTGTGGATGCTCATTATCAGAAGAAACTGTTTCTTTAACTAACCGCGTGCTACACACAATAACATTTCAGCTTTGGTCGTCGATAACATCAGGACGAATTTCAACTTGACTGCGATAGAAATGTCTCAGTCAGGGAGAAAAAAGAAGAGAAAAAAGAAATATGCTCATACTTCTGACAAGGGTATCTATTACCGAAAGTACTCAAGTTTATTAAAAAAAATGAGAAAAGTTTTTAAAGTAAATAATTTATTAAAAAAAAAAAAAATATCTGCGTTGTTCAGGTTTCAAAATATATTCTTTTAAATATTAACCTTATTATTGTTTCTTTAACGTTTCATTATAATAAATATTAATGTTTTTTTGCTCGGGTTACAATTTACATTTTCCTAAAATGAATCTAGACAATTGACCTGAATAGGAATTAGCTGTGAGTTATTTTCGATTCCATTATCAGTAAGACAATGTCATATAAGTAAAATAATCTTATATAAGTAAGACAATGTTCGATCCAGACGTTTGATTTATCGTATGTAAATAGGAAAGATTTCCCATGTTTGTAAGGCTTGAATTAATGAAGAGTTACTTCTGGCATATATATATATATATATATATATATATATATATATATATATATATATATATATATATATATATATATATATATATATAGTAATCCAGGTAGGGTAAAAATCCACAGGGTAGAAATCCAGAGGGAATCAAACCGGGTTTATAAAAGAGTGCTCAATAAAAATATAGAGCTGTATTGTGAATGCTTTTATTCAAACATGTACAAGGTCTGCTACACTGGCATGTCGATGTTATCGATCTACAGCTCTCAAGAGCTGAGGTCTCATCAGGCAGAAAATTGTTTTTTGATTCAACTGGTTGCTGAATTCCAGGGAATTCAGCAACCAGTTGAATCAAAAAACAATGTTCTGCCTGATGAGACCTCAGCTCTTGAGAGCTGTAGATCGATAACATCGACATGCCAGTGTAGCAGACCTTGTACATGTTTGAATAAAAGCATTCACTATATATATATATATATATATATATATATATATATATATATATATATATATATGAGAATTTATAACTAAAAGGTAAACTTTTAGAGAGTTGGACCTATTGTAAGGTAAGGAAAGCTCAATATACTGGATAGAGCAAAAATATGCCTTTGAATCCGTTTCTTGGAAAACAGGAAGAATCACGTTTTCTCAAAATGGCCAATTTTACCTGATCCCCCCCCTCTCCCACGGAATACAGACTTGGGTGGAATCGTCGTCGGTGGATCTTTACACGGATTCTTCTGGATTTACCAATACATCTGAACCCCACACTACTTGGATATCCGTTTTTTGGTGACGCCTCTTTACACTAGAAAAATACCGGTTTGAACTTTAAAACTTTTTCAAATTTCGAATATTGACAGTCCTCATCTGTCAACTTATCCATCATTAACTTCCTCTGATGGTAAGTTTTTAATCTTTGAAAAGTCTGGATTAAGGAATGAAAGAGAAGAAAAATAAATATTGTTATTCACAAAATGTCCTTGTTCTGAACAACCGAAGATTATGATTTGCTTCCATTTGAAGGTCTAATTATTTTCATTGACTTATCATGTATATATATATATATATATATATATATATATATATATATATATATATATATATATATATAGTACACGTATTGTATTAATTTCTGTAGATGTAAATCCGCTGAAACTCAAGTGTATATATATATATATATATATATATATATTTATATATATATGTCTGTGTGTATAGGATATTAATATCCTGTGTTCTGTGTCGCTGCTCTCAAATAACAAGAGCAAAATGTTCCGTATTTGAAGCGACTTTAGATAAAACTATGAAAAAGAAATTTAATAAGAAATTTTCATGTCTTCCTTTATCAATCTTTTTGTCCCCCCACTTATCTCCCTCCTTCTCTCTCTCTCTTTCTCTCTTTCTCTCTATCTCTCTCTCTCTCTCTCTGTCACACACACTCTCTCTCTCTCTCTCTCTCTCTCTCTCTTCTTACGCCTCATAGCGAACAAATATCCAGGATCTCATCCACATCTGTCTCTCCCGACATCCATTGCTATACTCATCTGTCTAAGCACATTAGTCATGAGAGAAATGTTTGATATCTGGAATGCGACATTAGGAAGACGGTGATGCCTTTCGGATACAGAGAACATCAATTCGTAATTCATTTTTCCAGTTATGCATAAATGAATAGAGCATCGGCTTTATATCAAAGGATTCAAAGTTATTTCCAACACCAAGTATTTTTAATTTCCACCCCAAAAAAGGAGGTTGGCGACATTGGTCCGTTTAGTAAAGACAAAACAGATTAAGTAGCTGCCATTATTAAATGAACCCCCCCTCCCCCCCAAAAAATAGTTTTGCTTAATTGGGTAACATTGTTCAGTTGAGTCAAAAGTAATGTACACAACGTCAGAATATGTCACAATAATTGCGTTAAGAAGTTTTAAGCTTTATTGGCACGCATTGGGCAGTTAAGAAAAAAGTAAATTTTTCAGCTTAATAGGCAACCATTACTAGGTTGATCAAAAAGAAGTACTTACAGTTTAATATCCTACAATTAGTCAGTTAAATAATATAAAACATTGAATCTTAATTGGAGAGCAATGCTTAGTAGAATAAAACAAAATTTTATAGCTTAATTGACATTGCTCCTTTGAATTAACTTAATATGGATTAATTGGACAAGATATCCCAATTAATTAAAAACAAAACGTTATAGCTTGATTGGCATTGCTCCTTTGAGTAAAAATATTATAGATTAATTGGACAAGATATCCCAGTTAATTAAAAACAAAACTTTATAGCTTTATTAGCATTGCTCCTTTGAATTAACTTAATATAGATTAATTGGACAAGATATCCCAGTTAATTAAAAACAAAACGTTATAGCTTGGTTGGCATTGCTCCTTTGAGTAAAAATATTATAGATTAATTGGACACGATATCCCAGTTAATTAAAAACAAAACTTTATAGCTTGATAGGCATTGCTCGGTTAAGTAAAAGTATTATAATGTTATTGTGTTAATTAAAAACAAAACTTTATAGCTTGATAGGCATTGCTCGGTTAAGTAAAAGTATTATAATGTTATTGTGTTAATAAAAAACAAAACTTTATAGCTTGATAGGCATTGCTCGGTTAAGTAAAAGTATTATAATGTTATTGTGTTAATTAAAAACAAAACTTTATAGCTTTATTAGCATTGCTCCTTTGAATTAACTTAATATAGATTAATTGGACAAGATATCCCAGTTAATTAAAAACAAAACGTAATAGCTTGGTTGGCATTGCTCCTTTGAGTAAAAATATTATAGATTAATTGGACACGATATCCCAGTTAATTAAAAACAAAACTTTATAGCTTGATTGGCATTGCTCGGTTAAGTAAAAGTATTATAATGTTATTGTGTTAATTAAAAACAAAATTTATAGCTTGATTGGCATTGCTCGGTTAAGTAAAAGTATTATAATGTTATTGTGTTAATTAAAAACAAAACTTTATAGCTTGATTGGCATTGCTCTTTTGAGTAAACTTATTATAGATTCATTGGACAACATATCCCAGTTAATTAAAAAACAAAACTTCATAGCTTGATTGGCATTGCTCGGTTAAGTAAAAGTATTATAATGTTATTGTGTTAATTAAAAACAAAACTTCATAGCTTGATTGGCATTGCTCGGTTAAGTAAAAGTATTATAATGTTATTGTGTTAATTAAAAACAAAACTTTATAGCTTGATTGGCATTGCTCTTTTGAGTAAACTTATTATAGATTCATTGGACAACATATCCCAGTTAATTAAAAACAACACTTTATAGCTTGATTGGCATTGCTCGGTTAAGTAAAAGTATTATAATGTTATTGTGTTAATAAAAAACAAAACTTTATAGCTTGATTGGCATTGCTCGGTTAAGTAAAAGTATTATAATGTTATTGTGTTAATAAAAAACAAAACTGTATAGCTTGATTGGCATTTCTCCTTTGAGTAAACTTATTATAGATTAATTGGACAACATATCCCAGTTAATTAAAAAACAAAACTTCATAGCTTGATTGGCATTGCTCGGTTAAGTAAAAGTATTATAATGTTATTGTGTTAATTAAAAACAAAACTTTATAGCTTGATAGGCATTGCTCGGTTAAGTAAAAGTATTATAATGTTATTGTGTTAATTAAAAACAAAACTTTATAGCTTGATAGGCATTGCTCGGTTAAGTAAAAGTATTATAATGTTATTGTGTTAATTAAAAACAAAACTTTATAGCTTGATAGGCATTGCTCGGTTAAGTAAAAGTATTATAATGTTATTGTGTTAATTAAAAACAAAACTTTATAGCTTGATTGGCATTGCTCGGTTAAGTAAAAGTATTATAATGTTATTGTGTTAATTAAAAACAAAACTTCATAGCTTGATTGGCATTGCTCGGTTAAGTAAAAGTATTATAATGTTATTGTGTTAATTAAAAACAAAACTTCATAGCTTGATAGGCATTGCTCGGTTAAGTAAAAGTATTATAATGTTATTGTGTTAATTAAAAACAAAACTTTATAGCTTGATAGGCATTGCTCGGTTAAGTAAAAGTATTATAATGTTATTGTGTTAATTAAAAAACAAAACTTCATAGCTTGATTGGCATTGCTCGGTTAAGTAAAAGTATTATAATGTTATTGTGTTAATTAAAAAACAAAACTTCATAGCTTGATTGGCATTGCTCGGTTAAGTAAAAGTATTATAATGTTATTGTGTTAATTAAAAAACAAAACTTCATAGCTTGATTGGCATTGCTCGGTTAAGTAAAAGTATTATAATGTTATTGTGTTAATTAAAAACAAAACTTTATAGCTTGATAGGCATTGCTCGGTTAAGTAAAAGTATTATAATGTTATTGTGTTAATTAAAAACAAAACTTTATAGCTTGATAGGCATTGCTCGGTTAAGTAAAAGTATTATAATGTTATTGTGTTAATTAAAAACAAAACTTTATAGCTTGATAGGCATTGCTCGGTTAAGTAAAAGTATTATAATGTTATTGTGTTAATTAAAAACAAAACTTTATAGCTTGATAGGCATTGCTCGGTTAAGTAAAAGTATTATAATGTTATTGTGTTAATTAAAAACAAAACTTTATAGCTTGATAGGCATTGCTCGGTTAAGTAAAAGTATTATAATGTTATTGTGTTAATTAAAAACAAAACTGTATAGCTTGATTGGCATTGCTCGGTTAAGTAAAAGTATTATAATGTTATTGTGTTAATTAAAAACAAAACTTCATAGCTTGATAGGCATTGCTCGGTTAAGTAAAAGTATTATAATGTTATTGTGTTAATTAAAAACAAAACTCTATAGCTTGATAGGCATTGCTCGGTTAAGTAAAAGTATTATAATGTTATTGTGTTAATTAAAAACAAAACTTTATAGCTTGATAGGCATTGCTCGGTTAAGTAAAAGTATTATAATGTTATTGTGTTAATTAAAAACAAAACTTTATAGCTTGATAGGCATTGCTCGGTTAAGTAAAAGTATTATAATGTTATTGTGTTAATTAAAAACAAAACTTCATAGCTTGATAGGCATTGCTCGGTTAAGTAAAAGTATTATAATGTTATTGTGTTAATTAAAAACAAAACTTCATAGCTTGATAGGCATTGCTCGGTTAAGTAAAAGTATTATAATGTTATTGTGTTAATTAAAAACAAAACTTTATAGCTTGATAGGCATTGCTCGGTTAAGTAAAAGTATTATAATGTTATTGTGTTAATTAAAAACAAAACTGTATAGCTTGATTGGCATTGCTCGGTTAAGTAAAAGTATTATAATGTTATTGTGTTAATTAAAAACAAAACTTTATAGCTTGATAGGCATTGCTCGGTTAAGTAAAAGTATTATAATGTTATTGTGTTAATTAAAAACAAAACTTTATAGCTTGATAGGCATTGCTCGGTTAAGTAAAAGTATTATAATGTTATTGTGTTAATTAAAAACAAAACTGTATAGCTTGATTGGCATTGCTCGGTTAAGTAAAAGTATTATAATGTTATTGTGTTAATTAAAAACAAAACTTCATAGCTTGATAGGCATTGCTCGGTTAAGTAAAAGTATTATAATGTTATTGTGTTAATTAAAAACAAAACTTTATAGCTTGATAGGCATTGCTCGCTTAAGTAAAAGTATTATAATGTTATTGTGTTAATTAAAAACAAAACTTTATAGCTTGATAGGCATTGCTCGGTTAAGTAAAAGTATTATAATGTTATTGTGTTCATTAAAAACAAAACTTTATAGCTTGATAGGCATTGCTCGGTTAAGTAAAAGTATTATAATGTTATTGTGTTAATTAAAAACAAAACTTCATAGCTTGATAGGCATTGCTCGGTTAAGTAAAAGTATTATAATGTTATTGTGTTAATTAAAAACAAAACTTCATAGCTTGATAGGCATTGCTCGGTTAAGTAAAAGTATTATAATGTTATTGTGTTAATTAAAAACAAAACTTTATAGCTTGATAGGCATTGCTCGGTTAAGTAAAAGTATTATAATGTTATTGTGTTAATTAAAAACAAAACTGTATAGCTTGATTGGCATTGCTCGGTTAAGTAAAAGTATTATAATGTTATTGTGTTAATTAAAAACAAAACTTCATAGCTTGATAGGCATTGCTCGGTTAAGTAAAAGTATTATAATGTTATTGTGTTAATTAAAAACAAAACTTTATAGCTTGATAGGCATTGCTCGGTTAAGTAAAAGTATTATAATGTTATTGTGTTAATTAAAAACAAAACTGTATAGCTTGATTGGCATTGCTCGGTTAAGTAAAAGTATTATAATGTTATTGTGTTAATTAAAAACAAAACTTCATAGCTTGATAGGCATTGCTCGGTTAAGTAAAAGTATTATAATGTTATTGTGTTAATTAAAAACAAAACTTTATAGCTTGATAGGCATTGCTCGGTTAAGTAAAAGTATTATAATGTTATTGTGTTAATTAAAAACAAAACTTTATAGCTTGATAGGCATTGCTCGGTTAAGTAAAAGTATTATAATGTTATTGTGTTAATTAAAAACAAAACTTTATAGCTTGATAGGCATTGCTCGGTTAAGTAAAAGTATTATAATGTTATTGTGTTAATTAAAAACAAAACTTCATAGCTTGATAGGCATTGCTCGGTTAAGTAAAAGTATTATAATGTTATTGTGTTAATTAAAAACAAAACTTTATAGCTTGATAGGCATTGCTCGGTTAAGTAAAAGTATTATAATGTTATTGTGTTAATTAAAAACAAAACTTTATAGCTTGATAGGCATTGCTCGGTTAAGTAAAAGTATTATAATGTTATTGTGTTAATTAAAAACAAAACTTTATAGCTTGATAGGGATTGCTCGGTTAAGTAAAAGTATTATAATGTTATTGTGTTAATTAAAAACAAAACTTTATAGCTTGATAGGCATTGCTCGGTTCAGTAAAAGTATTATAATGTTATTGTGTTAATTGAAAACAAAACTTTATAGCTTGATAGGCATTGCTCGGTTAAGTAAAAGTATTATAATGTTATTGTGTTAATTAAAAACAAAACTTCATAGCTTGATAGGCATTGCTCGGTTAAGTAAAAGTATTATAATGTTATTGTGTTAATTAAAAACAAAACTTTATAGCTTGATAGGCATTGCTCGGTTAAGTAAAAGTATTATAATGTTATTGTGTTAATTAAAAACAAAACTTTATAGCTTGATAGGCATTGCTCGGTTAAGTAAAAGTATTATAATGTTATTGTGTTAATTAAAAACAAAACTTCATAGCTTGATAGGCATTGCTCGGTTAAGTAAAAGTATTATAATGTTATTGTGTTAATTAAAAACAAAACTTTATAGCTTGATAGGCATTGCTCGGTTAAGTAAAAGTATTATAATGTTATTGTGTTAATTAAAAACAAAACTTTATAGCTTGATAGGCATTGCTCGGTTAAGTAAAAGTATTATAATGTTATTGTGTTAATTAAAAACAAAACTTTATAGCTTGATAGGGATTGCTCGGTTAAGTAAAAGTATTATAATGTTATTGTGTTAATTAAAAACAAAACTTCATAGCTTGATTGGCATTGCTCGGTTAAGTAAAAGTATTATAATGTTATTGTGTTAATTAAAAACAAAACTTTATAGCTTGATAGGCATTGCTCGGTTAAGTAAAAGTATTATAATGTTATTGTGTTAATTAAAAACAAAA
Source organism: Sepiola atlantica (assembly GCA_963556195.1). NCBI lineage: Eukaryota > Metazoa > Mollusca > Cephalopoda > Sepiida > Sepiolidae > Sepiola > Sepiola atlantica. Next base: position 81,212,356 of record OY744539.1, on the reverse strand, counting down.
CTTTATAGCTTGATAGGCATTGCTCGGTTAAGTAAAAGTATTATAATGTTATTGTGTTAATTAAAAACAAAACTTTATAGCTTGATAGGCATTGCTCGGTTAAGTAAAAGTATTATAATGTTATTGTGTTAATTAAAAACAAAACTTTATAGCTTGATAGGCATTGCTCGGTTAAGTAAAAGTATTATAATGTTATTGTGTTAATTAAAAACAAAACTTCATAGCTTGATAGGCATTGCTCGGTTAAGTAAAAGTATTATAATGTTATTGTGTTAATTAAAAACAAAACTTTATAGCTTGATAGGCATTGCTCGGTTAAGTAAAAGTATTATAATGTTATTGTGTTAATTAAAAACAAAACTTTATAGCTTGATAGGCATTGCTCGGTTAAGTAAAAGTATTATAATGTTATTGTGTTAATTAAAAACAAAACTTTATAGCTTGATAAGCATTGCTCGGTTAAGTAAAAGTATTATAATGTTATTGTGTTAATTAAAAACAAAACTTCATAGCTTGATTGGCATTGCTCGGTTAAGTAAAAGTATTATAATGTTATTGTGTTAATTAAAAACAAAACTTCATAGCTTGATTGGCATTGCTCGGTTAAGTAAAAGTATTATAATGTTATTGTGTTAATTAAAAACAAAACTTTATAGCTTGATAGGCATTGCTCGGTTAAGTAAAAGTATTATAATGTTATTGTGTTAATTAAAAACAAAACTTTATAGCTTGATAGGCATTGCTCGGTTAAGTAAAAGTATTATAATGTTATTGTGTTAATTAAAAACAAAACTTCATAGCTTGATAGGCATTGCTCGGTTAAGTAAAAGTATTATAATGTTATTGTGTTAATTAAAAACAAAACTTCATAGCTTGATAGGCATTGCTCGGTTAAGTAAAAGTATTATAATGTTATTGTGTTAATTAAAAACAAAACTTTATAGCTTGATAGGCATTGCTCGGTTAAGTAAAAGTATTATAATGTTATTGTGTTAATTAAAAACAAAACTTCATAGCTTGATAGGCATTGCTCGGTTAAGTAAAAGTATTATAATGTTATTGTGTTAATTAAAAACAAAACTTCATAGCTTGATAGGCATTGCTCGGTTAAGTAAAAGTATTATAATGTTATTGTGTTAATTAAAAACTAAACTTCATAGCTTGATAGGCATTGCTCGGTTAAGTAAAAGTATTATAATGTTATTGTGTTAATTAAAAACAAAACTTTATAGCTTGATAGGCATTGCTCGGTTAAGTAAAAGTATTATAATGTTATTGTGTTAATTAAAAACAAAACTTCATAGCTTGATAGGCATTGCTCGGTTAAGTAAAAGTATTATAATGTTATTGTGTTAATTAAAAACAAAACTTCATAGCTTGATAGGCATTGCTCGGTTAAGTAAAAGTATTATAATGTTATTGTGTTAATTAAAAACAAAACTTTATAGCTTGATAGGCATTGCTCGGTTAAGTAAAAGTATTATAATGTTATTGTGTTAATTAAAAACAAAACTTTATAGCTTGATAGGCATTGCTCGGTTAAGTAAAAGTATTATAATGTTATTGTGTTAATTAAAAACAAAACTTTATAGCTTGATAAGCATTGCTCGGTTAAGTAAAAGTATTATAATGTTATTGTGTTAATTAAAAACAAAACTTCATAGCTTGATTGGCATTGCTCGGTTAAGTAAAAGTATTATAATGTTATTGTGTTAATTAAAAACAAAACTTCATAGCTTGATTGGCATTGCTCGGTTAAGTAAAAGTATTATAATGTTATTGTGTTAATTAAAAACAAAACTTTATAGCTTGATAGGCATTGCTCGGTTAAGTAAAAGTATTATAATGTTATTGTGTTAATTAAAAACAAAACTTTATAGCTTGATAAGCATTGCTCGGTTAAGTAAAAGTATTATAATGTTATTGTGTTAATTAAAAACAAAACTTCATAGCTTGATTGGCATTGCTCGGTTAAGTAAAAGTATTATAATGTTATTGTGTTAATTAAAAACAAAACTTTATAGCTTGATTGGCATTGCTCGGTTAAGTAAAAGTATTATAATGTTATTGTGTTAATTAAAAACAAAACTTTATAGCTTGATAGGCATTGCTCGGTTAAGTAAAAGTATTATAATGTTATTGTGTTAATTAAAAACAAAACTTCATAGCTTGATTGGCATTGCTCGGTTAAGTAAAAGTATTATAATGTTATTGTGTTAATTAAAAACAAAACTTTATAGCTTGATTGGCATTGCTCGGTTAAGTAAAAGTATTATAATGTTATTGTGTTAATTAAAAACAAAACTTTATAGCTTGATAGGCATTGCTCGGTTAAGTAAAAGTATTATAATGTTATTGTGTTAATTAAAAACAAAACTTTATAGCTTGATAGGCATTGCTCGGTTAAGTAAAAGTATTATAATGTTATTGTGTTAATTAAAAACAAAACTTTATAGCTTGATAGGCATTGCTCGGTTAAGTAAAAGTATTATAATGTTATTGTGTTAATTAAAAACAAAACTTTATAGCTTGATTGGCATTGCTCGGTTAAGTAAAAGTATTATAATGTTATTGTGTTAATTAAAAACAAAACTTTATAGCTTGATAGGCATTGCTCGGTTAAGTAAAAGTATTATAATGTTATTGTGTTAATTAAAAACAAAACTTTATAGCTTGATAGGCATTGCTCGGTTAAGTAAAAGTATTATAATGTTATTGTGTTAATTAAAAACAAAACTTTATAGCTTGATAGGCATTGCTCGGTTAAGTAAAAGTATTATAATGTTATTGTGTTAATTAAAAACAAAACTTCATAGCTTGATTGGCATTGCTCGGTTAAGTAAAAGTATTATAATGTTATTGTGTTAATTAAAAACAAAACTTCATAGCTTGATTGGCATTGCTCGGTTAAGTAAAAGTATTATAATGTTATTGTGTTAATTAAAAACAAAACTTCATAGCTTGATTGGCATTGCTCGGTTAAGTAAAAGTATTATAATGTTATTGTGTTAATTAAAAACAAAACTTCATAGCTTGATTGGCATTGCTCGGTTAAGTAAAAGTATTATAATGTTATTGTGTTAATTAAAAACAAAACTTTATAGCTTGATAGGCATTGCTCGGTTAAGTAAAAGTATTATAATGTTATTGTGTTAATTAAAAACAAAACTTTATAGCTTGATAGGCATTGCTCGGTTAAGTAAAAGTATTATAATGTTATTGTGTTAATTAAAAACAAAACTTCATAGCTTGATTGGCATTGCTCGGTTAAGTAAAAGTATTATAATGTTATTGTGTTAATTAAAAACAAAACTTCATAGCTTGATTGGCATTGCTCGGTTAAGTAAAAGTATTATAATGTTATTGTGTTAATTAAAAACAAAACTTCATAGCTTGATTGGCATTGCTCGGTTAAGTAAAAGTATTATAATGTTATTGTGTTAATTAAAAACAAAACTTCATAGCTTGATTGGCATTGCTCGGTTAAGTAAAAGTATTATAATGTTATTGTGTTAATTAAAAACAAAACTTCATAGCTTGATTGGCATTGCTCGGTTAAGTAAAAGTATTATAATGTTATTGTGTTAATTAAAAACAAAACTTTATAGCTTGATTGGCATTGCTCGGTTAAGTAAAAGTATTATAATGTTATTGTGTTAATTAAAAACAAAACTTCATAGCTTGATTGGCATTGCTCGGTTAAGTAAAAGTATTATAATGTTATTGTGTTAATTAAAAACAAAACTTTATAGCTTGATAAGCATTGCTCGGTTAAGTAAAAGTATTATAATGTTATTGTGTTAATTAAAAACAAAACTTTATAGCTTGATTGGCATTGCTCGGTTAAGTAAAAGTATTATAATGTTATTGTGTTAATTAAAAACAAAACTTCATAGCTTGATTGGCATTGCTCGGTTAAGTAAAAGTATTATAATGTTATTGTGTTAATTAAAAACAAAACTTTATAGCTTGATAGGCATTGCTCGGTTAAGTAAAAGTATTATAATGTTATTGTGTTAATTAAAAACAAAACTTCATAGCTTGATTGGCATTGCTCGGTTAAGTAAAAGTATTATAATGTTATTGTGTTAATTAAAAACAAAACTTCATAGCTTGATTGGCATTGCTCGGTTAAGTAAAAGTATTATAATGTTATTGTGTTAATTAAAAACAAAACTTCATAGCTTGATAGGCATTGCTCGGTTAAGTAAAAGTATTATAATGTTATTGTGTTAATTAAAAAACAAAACTGTATAGCTTGATTGGCATTGCTCGGTTAAGTAAAAGTATTATAATGTTATTGTGTTAATTAAAAACAAAACTTCATAGCTTGATTGGCATTGCTCGGTTAAGTAAAAGTATTATAATGTTATTGTGTTAATTAAAAAACAAAACTTTATAGCTTGATAGGCATTGCTCGGTTAAGTAAAAGTATTATAATGTTATTGTGTTAATTAAAAACAAAACTTTATAGCTTGATAGGCATTGCTCGGTTAAGTAAAAGTATTATAATGTTATTGTGTTAATTAAAAACAAAACTTCATAGCTTGATTGGCATTGCTCGGTTAAGTAAAAGTATTATAATGTTATTGTGTTAATTAAAAACAAAATTTAAAGGCTTAATTCACACTAATTTCTCAGTTGAGTAAATGAAAACGTTCCGGCCTGTTGACCATAAGTTGCTCAGTTAATTAAAAACAAAATTTGAGAATTTAATTGCCCACCCTATAATAGTTACGTGAAACCAAGATATTACAGTCAACTGGAAACGAAGACACGGTCAAATCAAAATATATCTTTAAAATAGACCACAAGTCTTTCAATCGTAAGCGTGTCCCTTTTTTCTTGAGATTCTCATGGATGACTCTGCTCTTGGGGATTAAATGGACTCTGAAACTTCTTGGTCTTTTTCTTTCATCAAATCTTTCTTGGGGGTTCATACGTTAGATCCATTGCTCTTTCTGCTTCTCGTAAAGTCGGTTCTTTCTATCGCTCCAAACACTTTCTCACACCTGAGACTATCCTCTATCTGTACAAATTTACAATCAGACCATGTATGGAGTACTGTTGTCGTATATGGGCTGGTGAATCTCTGTCCCATTTGAAGGTTCTTGATAAGGTGCAGAAACGTATCTGTAATTTTATTAACCCCATCCTTTCTTCTTCACTGCACCCTCTCTCTTACAGACGTGATATTGCTAATCTCATTCTTTTCTATAAATACTATTATCGCATGTGTTCTTTAGAATTATATTATCTATTTCCCGCTTTATTTATTCCAGCTCGTTTGACTCGTTGGTCTAGTGGTCTCCATCAATTCTCTGTTTTGATACCTCATTGTAATACCGCTTCCTATTCAAGTAGCTTCTTTCCAAGAACCACAGGTTTGTGGAACTCTCTTCCTGTTGACTGTTTTCCTCTTAGCTATAACCTTGATCTTTTCAAGACTGAGGCCAATAGGCATATCCTGTCTTTGCGATGATAATATTTGTTCTCGTTAGCTTCTTACATCAAGTTGCTTCGTGCCTTGTCTGGAGCGATTTCCGTTTTTAAAAGTGCTCTGTTAAATGGAAACAAAGGTGTTAAAGCTTCATTTGTACGATTGCTTAGTTGAGTAAAACAAAACCTTACAGCTTAATTGGTTAATTACTCAGTTAAGTAAAATAAAAAGTAGTGTTTAATTGGCAACCATAGATCAGTTAAATACAACAACATTTTACAGCTTGATTGAGCACTGTTGGCAAGTTAATTAAAACTTTACCACTTAATTGCCACCATTGCTCAGTTTGTTTTAAACTTTATAAGTGCATCGGACACCATTTCTCAATTGTTCTAACGAACACTTGCCAGTTGAATGGTGGTCATTGTCAAGTTAATTAAAAACAAAATGGTAAAGTTTAATTAGCACTAATTGCACAGTACTCATTCACATTCATTTATTGATCAGTTAAGTAAAAACAACATATTAAGATTAATTGATACCCATTTTGGCAATTTAGAAAAGAAATAGAGTACAAGTAATTTGGTACGCATTGGTATTTTAAGTGAAAACAAAAAAACTATTCAGGTTAATTTTCCACCGTTTCTCAGTTATGGGTAGATCTTGAGTCGAATGCATGTATATGTTTGTATATGTGTTTAAATCAAGACCATCCATAATACAGGCCTGGCAAACATATGACTGGGGTCCACAACTGGAGGTGGACATGTGAAGACCAAAATTACTACTAAATAATAATTACTGAGAAAAATTTGTGTAAGAAATTTCGGTGTTTCTTTACTTTCACAACGACATGTTAGGCCTCTCTTTAAAAAAATAACTGAAGAAATGTATCAACTTTGTTATGTACTTACGTGGTAGCTGAAATAAAGACTGTAAACCAAAAATTACGCAAATTCATCCAGTATTTATTCAATAAAAAATAAAAAACGATTGTTATCTATTAGTTACCATTTTGAGTTTTTCCGGAAACAATTTGAGTTATCTCCCTTGACTAATAAGTAAGTAGAAATGTCTACAGATACGTAAGATCTTTTTTTTTCTTATAATTTAGTAAATAGTGAATGAATTTGCGTATTTTTCTGTACAATCTTATTTTCACCTAACACTAACAAAGTTTATACATTTCTTTAAATATTTTCATGTCGTCGTGAAAGCACCGAAATTTCTTTTGTAATCTTTAAATAAGATATAGGCCTCCTTAGGTTTTAATTTACTAATTTTGTCGCTAATTTTTGTCTATCGATGATTTGTTTACTTTCAACATTCATTATATCTATGTAGTTGCGTTTCTTTGTATCTAGTTTTTGTTTGGTAGTTTTTGTTTGGTAGTTTTTGTTTGGTAGTTTTTGTTTGGTAGTTTTTGTTTGGTAGTTTTTGTTTGGTAGTTTTTGTTTGGTAGTTTTTGTTTGGTAGTTTTTGTTTGGTAGTTTCTCGTAATTTTCTCTGTGACAAGTTAATTATACTCTTGTTTATGTACGTTTTGTTCATAATTGTACACAACCCGTTTTCCGAACTTTTTTACTGACCAAATGTTATTCTTTTTTCGGTGTGCAATTACCTATCAGGGCGCTAGAGAATTCCGTGTTTTTTTTTGTTTTGTTTTTTAACTTTTCAAATATTTTTAATTTTATGACGGGGGATAAGTTTCCTATATAAATTTGACGTAAACCGATCCCACTCTTTTGGACCATTTCAAATATTTTAAATTTTATGACGGGGGATAAGTTTCCTATATAAATTTGACGTAAACCGATCCCAATCTTTTGGACCATTTCAAATGTTTTAGTTTTTTGTGTACGATTAACTATCATGTCGCTAGAGCATTCCGGGTTTTGGGGAATTTTTCTTCATATATTTTAGATTTTTGGAATAGGGATCAGTTTCGTATATAAATTTAACGTAAACTGATCACCCACTTTTTGACCATGTTGCATGGTGGTTTGTTCGTAATTGTTCACAACCCATTTTCTGAGCACCCACTTTATGACTATCACCAATCTGATTATTTTGTTTGTTTCATTACTTCTTTTTATAACGGTTACCATTTTCAGTGGATGGCTCTTTTATAGTCTTCTGGGATGGGAGATAGTTCCCTGACCAATCGCTGTATTCAGAAATTTTATGGCCTTGGGTTGGGAAATCTTATGGGCTGGGGATGGAAGATTTGGGCCAATTTTTACTTTTCACTTTTAATATTTTAAAATGGCCATGACTAATTACCCTCGCGTTTCGGAGATGATGAATGCATCATTTCACCACTGACACAGCATCCAATTTCTGAAAGACTATGGATTTATCCAACACACATGCCCAAACTGTAAAGTTCCAATGCGTGAAATCAATAATTTCCAATTAACTGATGGCATCAGATGGAGATGCACGCAACGTCCATGTAGGAAAGAGATTTCAGTGAGACAAGATACGTTTTCTCAAAATGCGAAATTTCCCCTACACAAAATTGTGGATATCTTGTACATGTATTCGTACGAATTTGCGAGATTGGCATGGCTTCAGAATCCATGACGAATTGGAACTTTATTCGGGACATATATGGCGGATATTTTGTCCCCAAACCGCAAGTCATTGGAGGTGTTGGGCACACAGTGGAAATTGACGTGTCGAGGTTCGTCAGACGAAAACATAATGTTGGTCATTATATGCGAACCCAATGGGTTTTTGGTGATATAGACACAACTACAAATGACTGTCTTCTTATGCGTGTCAAACAACGAGATGCAGAGACCTTGCTTCCACTTATGCAACAATACAGTTTGCCTGGTACGACCGCGGTGTCGGATTTGTGTCGTGTCTATAGTTAAAAAAAGCGAACGCTCGCCAACAATCGAATGGAAAATAGTACGACAGGCCAGCACATGTAGAAATTTAGACGATCCGTGTAGATTATGTCTGAATAAGAAATTTGAAATTCTAAACTTTAAAGATTCATAAAATCTATTAAACCGTAGAAGTGAAATCGAAAACAATTGTCGAATTAATTTAATAATGTATCCATTCTTGCTAGGTATTGGGATGTTTTTAAGCGATATTCCTAAGTTAACTTTTTCCATGTTATTTTTTCAGTGGTGAAATAAATTTGTATGAGAGTGCTCAACTACTTGAGGAGCTAAGTATTATTATTTCATGTATCCACATAAAAGGAGATATAATATTTTATGTATGGATTTGCAGTATTTACTTCAACAGTGCTCAATACGTAAGTAGAGCAAAGTAGTAAGTTATGAAAATATTTTATGGCAAATAACCTACACATAGGTTTCCGAGTTTCATCCATGTAGGGAATCGTCATCCTAAAAAGCATGGAATTTGTTTTACCGGGGGTGGGGGTATATATACACGTGGTGTTAAGTCTTGCTAGCTAACCAATAAGATTCATTGTTATTCCCTCTCACGAGTTGATGCTTCACTTGGCCAATGCTAGGGCTTCTCACAAACAAATGTTCTGCTGATTTTTCTTTATATTCTTTTGTTCTGTTTTGTGTAGGAATGACTCATCCCTGTTTTTTGTTGTGTCGAAAAAAGGTGACCTTATTTTAACACGTGCGTGCTTGTATTTCTAGTTATAGGTGTTATTTTTTTATTTATGTATTTTTCTTGTGTATTGCTATTTGTAAGTAAATGTTATTCTGTGTAAGCAGTTGTGTACTGTTTCACTTCTATAGGTAAATAGTTTTGGGAGTTCTTTAAAAATTAGAATTTCAAATTTCTTATTCAGACATGATCTACACGGATCATCTAAATTTCTACATGTACAGGCCTGTCGTACTATTTTCCATTCGATTATTGGCGAGCGTCCGCTCTCTTTCAGCTCCCAGTAATAAGTCGCTAGTGCTGTTTTTATTCGGCGTTGTTTGTTGTTGAATGTGCTGTTGTGGTCGTAATATCTTGTTTTTAAAAATAGAGAGGTCATACAACCATGGTACTTCTTGCTATTCGGGCTTTATTTTGCAGATCTTGTGACTTGGTAAACAATGCTTTTGGTGAA
>OY744539.1:81122850-81197850 GCA_963556195.1 Sepiola atlantica | reverse complement strand
TGTACACTTTTTAAAAATTTTGTCTATAATATACTATTTAAAAAATATTCTACTCTCGTAATGTGTACACTTTTAAAAGATTTTGTCTATAATACACTATTTAAACAATATTCTACTTTCGTAATGTGTATACTTTTTAAAAAATTTGTCTATAATACACCATTTAAACAATATTCTACTCTCGTAATGTGTACACTTTTAAAAAATTTTGTCTATAATACACTATTTAAACAATATTCTACTCTCGTAATGTGTACACTTTTAAAAGATTTTGTCTATAATACACTATTTAAACAATATTCTACTCTCGTAATGTGTATACTTTTTAAAAAATTTTGTCTATAATACACTATTTAAACAATATTCTACTCTCGTAATGTGTACACTTTTAAAAGATTTTGTCTATAATACACTATTTAAACAATATTCTACTCTCGTAATGTGTACACTTTTAAAAAATTTGTCTATAATACACCATTTAAACAATATTCTACTCTCGTAATGTGTACACTTTTAAAAAATTTTGTCTATAATACACTATTTAAACAATATTCTACTCTCGTAATGTGTACACTTTTAAAAGATTTTGTCTATAATACACTATTTAAACAATATTCTACTTTCGTAATGTGTATACTTTTTAAAAAATTTTGTCTATAATACACCATTTAAACAATATTCTACTCTCGTAATGTGTACACTTTTAAAAGATTTTGTCTATAATACACTATTTAAACAATATTCTACTCTCGTAATCTGTACACTTTTTAAAAATTTTGTCTATAATACACTATTTAAACAATATTCTACTTTCGTAATGTGTATACTTTTTAAAAAATTTGTCTATAATACACTATTTAAACAATATTCTACTCTCGTAATGTGTACACTTTTTAAAAAATTTGTCTATAATACACTATTTAAACAATATTCTACTCTCGTAATGTGTACACTTTTTAAAATTTTGTCTATAACACACCATTTAAACAATATTCTACTCTCGTAATGTGTACACTTTTTAAAAATGTTGTCTATAACACACCATTTAAAAATGTGGCGTTACAGACAAAATAATTACAATAAAAATCATATACACCACACGCATTGCTAGACTATTTTTTCTCATGACATTTGTAAAGAATGAAATCTTTTTAAAAAAATATATAACTCTTCATTCTTGTATATGAACATCTCGTGTAAAACAGTAAGACATTAATTCAACATTCTTCTCTTATAATTAAAACATGTGTGTACGGTCTAAATAGATTGTACATCGCATCTATTACATTTTGTTTTTAATTGTAAAATAAAGTTGCCAATTTTTCACGCTTCAATGACATCCCAAAGTAGGATTAAATCAGCTTGCTCGAAGCAAAAGCAGACCGAGTCACTCGAGTCGTTACCCACTGAGTGATAAGTCGGAGAGATTTCCTGTCGAAATTGAGCCGTCATGAATGAAGAGATTGCTAAGGGAGTGTCTGAATATAGTCTCCCACACTCCCGCCTACCCGTTACCCACCCAAGAAAAATGTGTACGTTTCATTGGAAGAAATCATAAGTGGCTTCTCTTTGAAGATGAAGAAGAAAATAACTCATAAAAAAACAAGCTTCGTGATCCAAAATAAATCAGAAAAAAACGTAAAATGTGGCAAAAGGTTTGAAATCTGAGGAGAAAGAGAAACGAAAAATTAAAGAAAATCTTTTTTTAGACTGATGCGTGAGTTTGCGTATTTTGCATATAAATCGTCACGTCTAGCTATGAATATAACTATATTTAAATCTGCAGTTTCATATATCTATGATACCACACATTCAGCCTTACCAATCTCACATATTAAGTTATCTTCTACTTTTAAAGTCAGACCAAAATATTGATTTCTCAGTCAAATCAATGTTTGATTCTGACTAGCCAGTTAGGTTTGAAAATTGTCACTCTGAGTTATTCACCAAAAGAAATATTAAACTATCAATTGTTATCATCGTTTACATATTCTATTCGATCTGATATATTTTCAGTAACAGAAATTGAAAGAGATCCACCGTTTGTTACGAATTAAAAAAATTAAATGGCTTGCTAGATACGTACTTATTCAAAAATGTATTGTCAATATAGACATTAACCATGTACTTTACTTGAATTTAGAAATTAAACCGAAAACATGCTTATGCACTGGTATACAATTAACAATAACTACGTCATTGCCTCTATAAGTGTCATAATTTCCAAAGTGAATCGTAGTTAATAACAAAAGGATTTTTCAGCCGGTGACAGTGCGTGATGTAAAATAGGAAATTAGAAGTATCTGCCCATTATTCTTTTTTGTCGATAAATGGTGTCTTTTCAAAGCGAATCGAAGTTCATAACAAAGACAGTTTTTATAACCTCGTAACTTAGGTTAATTATAAATAATAACTTGTAAATAAATGGATAAACTATCAAGAGAAACGTTTAACAGATTTATTAAAACTGAACACAGAATGAATTAATGAGTTAATTTTCCGCTGGACGCGATTAACATATTAAGTGTCTGATGCCGTTGTCTGTGTTTACTTTCTGTCTGGGCAGCCGACCATTTCAAGGGCGATAACTCTTAACTCCCGAAATGGTTCAAGGGAGGTAATTCCGTTTTTGTTAGTTGTCTTAACAATCATGTGTATGGTCTTCAAAACAGTGATCTGCTTGGCCACTTCAGACAGCGGCACTGGCGGTGTAGCATCGATCGCTGCGATTTGCATTCAAACAAGTTCCCGACGATAATATGTTTTGACTGAACGAATGATGCCTTGATCCAAAGGTTGAATGAGACTGGTGGTGTTTGGTGGCATAATCTAATAAAATCAATTCTCCATAAGATATTTTTTATAACCTCGTAATTTAGGTTATAATAAATAATAACTTGTAAATAAATGGATGAACTATCAAGAGAAACGTTTAACAGATTTATTAAAACTGAACACAGAATGAATTAATGAGTTAATTGGCCGCTGGACGCGATTGATATCTTCACAGTTTGACGTCGTACTTTGTTTATCTTTCTCTCCGGGCAGACCGCCCTTTTCCCAAGAGCGATAACTCTTAACTCCCGAAATGGTTCAAGGGAGATAATTCCTTTTCGTTAGGTGTCCTAACACATTTTTCTTAGTTTTCTATGTAGTTATCTCTACGCAAGAGAAAAGTTTACTTGATTTGCTTATATCTTTTGATATTTTTAACTTATACTTCGTTGCAGTTTTTATCCTGTTTTTGTATGTTTTTTTTACTAAAACAAGACAATTTTTTAAGACACAAAGTTTACATACTTTTGTTTTTATTTATTAAGTCTAATTTTATTGTGTTTTTACTCGCCTACACGTGATTAACAATTCATATTTATTAATGAACTAGCATGCTTACCCGGCCTTGCCCGAGTTAGAGTGTGGAATAGTATCATATGCAACATAATAGTGTTGTCAGCTAAATATCTTACCCACTGAGCTATGCAGATATATTTTGATACTCTTAACCCAACGCTTATAAATAGATTAATTTCATTGTGTAACATGTTTGGAAAGTGGCATTGGCTCATTTAAGGGGTAGCTAGAGATGCAGAACTACTTCCATTATGTTCAAATGCAGATTATACATGTGAATACACTTATATTTAAGGTACACTCCATAGTATGTGTTCGTTTTTAGGGACATACATGCACACCGACAGAGGGGAGTTCGTTTTTATATATATATATATATATATATATATATATATATATATATATATATATATATATATATATATATATATATATATATACATATATATATACAGCATGTATACGACACACACATATATATATATATATATATATATATAGAGAGAGAGAGAGAGAGAGACAGACAGAGACAGAGAGACAGAGGGAATAAGAGAGTGAGATAAAGAAAAAGAGAGAGAAAAGCATACAGACAGAGAGGCGTTTCGTACTAAATATCAAAATGCTTCACTAATATTGTATTATATTAAAAGAAAGAAACATATATTCTTTGATTTCATATCATTTCATTTTAATATAATCGGCGTAAGATTAGAAACCGTTTTCAGTCTGATACTTTCCCAACTAAACAATTCAGATATTTGTTAAGTCGTCTTTTAAAAAAATACTCATAACAAAAATCGGATATACGTATTTGAAGTTTTTAGTGGGTTCTATCTCCATAGGTCGCTTAGGGGTGGGAGAACGTAGATATAAGTGTAACGTAGATATAAGTGTAACGTAGATATAAGTGTAACGTAGATATAAGTGTAACGTAGATATTAGTGTAACGTAGAGATGTTAACGTAGTAAATGTAACGTAGAGATTCCGTTCCGCTCTAATTGTTTTTCACGGGGAAATTTATACATATGATATAAATTTAAAAAATAAAACAGGGAAAAAACAAATATTGAATTAATGAGAGTTGTTATCCTGTTTGAAGTCGCTCGCTTATACATGGCTGACTATATTAAGAAGTTGTTTTTTTACTTTTTTTAAAATAGGAATGTGGGATTTTAATATCAATATCCGTGCAAGAAAAAACTCAACTTTATAAAGATGTTAAGTCGACAATGTCTTGGAATCAAAAAGGCAATAGCGTTAAACAAAACGAATTCTTCAAAATCCAATTTTAAAAAGTCATTTCTCTTTATTCTTCAAGCATTCTAATCTTTTGTTAATAGTTGAAAAAAATCAATTACTTCGCAACGCTTCGGAATTTGGAAGCTTTAAACCGTCGAATGATCATTTATTAAAAGATTGACAATTTTGAATAATTTTATTTATCTTTAAGATTTTACAAAGAAGTTCACAGTATAGTAAATTTTCTTTATAAAATAAAGTGTGGCTCAATGCCAACATTGAGTGGGGTGGGGTGGGATAGTCGGCTGCCTTTCTCTTGATCTATTCTCTAAACTAGTTTCTGTCACCAAAATACCGCATTCACTCAATGGGTAAAACTATCTTAACATTATCTCTAATGCTTTTACGTTTTTTTATTTACAAAAAAAATGTATGTACAAATTCATCGGTTGGGGTGGGGTGCTGAATAACAACAGAGATTGCTGAAAAATAAAATGCTAAGTGTGGCTGTTTCTAGAACCCTCTTAAATATATCTAAGTATGAGCTGAGCACTGTTTTCCGGTTGTTTGAAGAGCCGAAAACTAGTATGGATTGGATTCATAGGCATGGATTGTGTGGTGTCCTCTATGATATATACTATAAAAATGATGAGTGGGCATCTCCGATTATCTCCAATACCATAAATAATAAGGGGAAGGACTCATTTGTACCACTAGCTACGAGACTTTGCTAACTGGGATGGGGTTTTCTTAGACCTCAGATCGGCTTGCACCATGCCTAGGCAGCGAACACGTACTCCAACTTGGTTCGTCCAAACACACATAAGCTGGCGATGTGTATCCACCTCCTTGTAAATAGTGCAGGGTTCAATCTCCTCCTATCACATCTGATTTTGACTTTAAGCTGATGTTTAAAGTGTGAAATCAGATCGTAATGAGAAGGCGATTCCCCCACTCAATATGTCTAAGCATGAGGTGCACACTACTAGTCTAGCTATGGCTAGGATCGTGAGTAACACCATTCGTTTCTCCCTGGGCCACGAAGATGTTACATCCAATAATTTCATAGAGATTTAAATATTTTCTAAAAACAGACTGAGTCATAGGTTCATAACACTTTTGGTTCAATTAAAGAATTAATGATCAAACGATACCGTAATAATTAGATTTCATTTTTAAAAACTTATTTAACAAAATAATGAATTGGCGTACTGAAAAAAACTAAACAAAAATGGAAGTACAAATTCCGTTGTTGCAACGACGTGTAGCTACATATATATTCTTTTCTAATATATAAAGTAAAGACGATTTTTTCCCCTGTACCTTCTCGGAGAATAGGAAAATAACCACATGCATCACAGGCTACTAAACTCACCATTACATTACACTTATTTACTCGAGCGTGTTTTAGTATATATGTTATTCTTTTTCCCCAGCTAACACTAAATATTACATTTGGCCCGCCATCCACGACTCTCCAAAAAACCAACTCCATATAAGTGGTACCAAAATCTTTTCTCCCTAACAATTATGGGCTGTCACTACACTCACCAACACCGGGAACTAATAAACACAGTTTACTTTTCACAAAGCAGTCCGTCCTTATTTATTATTTGCCTGGTAATAATTTACTACATAATATAAAGCAATACGCAAAGACTTAATGACCGCTCCCGTCACTCCGATGATTTTCCGCGAATATCAGATTACGTTCTTTCTCATTCTACCTATGAATTGGCCTATTTTCACATGTATTTTTTAAGTCGAATCTGTGGCGCAGTGGTTAAGAAGGCAGGTTTCATGATCGACTGTTTCAGCGTTCGATCCCATTCTACGCGGTCACATTTTTCTTCTTTTTTTTTTAATTCAAAACATTCAAAACATTCGCCGTTTTTTTCCATTCGACGTCATGCAATAGGTAGTACTTTCTTCCGTGCAACGCCGGGCGACGGGTTTCGCTAGTAGAATATAAAGAGAGCGTCTCCGTCTCTCTCAGTATCCCTGCGTTTTTTTTTCTCTTTACGAGGATGCAATTGAAAATAAAATCCTTTACAAATCTCAAATAGAATTTTTCTTCAGTAAAATTGTCTACACATCATAAGCCAGTAGTGTTTATCAATAAGATGAATAATAAAAATAGACGGTTGCAAGCATGGAATCTGTCATGAAAACAGCCGACCAGAACATATCAAGAGTTTCAAATGTATTACAAGCATATATTATACGCAAAAAAATATTTCAACGGTTTGCCACGACTACATAACCATTATCTTTTGAATACAAACAGCCTGTAAACGGCTATGCGTCTTAAGTTTCGCTTATTGGAAATACGAAATCCAACTTCTGGTGCCAAAACAAAGAAATGTTTGACGTTGTATGTTTGTTCATAACCAAAATTACAGAAATAAAATACACGTCAGGAAAAGAAAGAAAAAATGAAAAGGGAAAAAAAAAACAAATGATCGCAAAAATTAAAAAAACAAACAATTGTATTTATCTTCCTCCCACATTAAATTTTATTTTAAGGTTATGTTACATATATGATTTGGTGTTCAAATAAAATTTAAAATTTAATTTACATTCCCTGCGAGACTGTTTTCGTTTTCGCTGCGGTCTACATCTGGCAGCCATTTTGTTTTGTAGTATTCTCTACACAGTCGGAGAAAAAAATTTTTCTTCTGGTTTAATTATTTTTGACAAAGGGAAGTCTTTTCCCGAAATATCAAATAGTGATTTTTAATCACCCGGACATCACACGAACAGCTAAAAACACTCTTACTGTTATGTAAGATTTTAGAAAAACAGGAAAAATAAATAGTAAGTCATATTTCGTATTCGATTTATTGTTTTTGTTCCTTACAACTTGCATCTCACCCGGAACTTGCATTGCCCACAGCCTTTCAAAAATTTACTACTAATATATATATATATATATATATATATATATATATATATATATATATATATATATATATATATATATATTCTATTATATAAAGGGCAATTGTCTGTTTCTGTGTATATTTTTGCTTGTATGTCTGCAAAAGGCTCACAAGATACTCAACAAATTCTAAAAGTTGATATCTTCGTAAACAGTGTATCATCGGACGCGTAATATCTCAGAATTAGAAAAAATATTTATCCTTGAAAGGTCAACTGGGCCAGTTTCTCTAATAGGGGGTGGCTTTTTCCTACAGTTTACAATGTATTTATGTACACATTTGAAAATAAAACAATGATTGTGTTTTACTTTGTAAAATATTGCAAGTCATTCCCTCCAATTCAACCGGAAATGACATCAGAGAGAAGATTCAAAATTAATAGACGCTAATTCTGGGGGGGGATACCTGTACCGTCCTTGAATCTGTCGGTCTGAGTCGAGTTCTAGGAAGAAGGTCAACTCTCCCAAGCTTTACCTTGATACCCATCGAATGGTAGTGGGGAGGGGGCAAGAAACAAGTACTTAGTGTGATTTTAATAAGGTAACCACATTTGCAAGGATGAAGGTACAGGCCTGTGATGGTGCAACTCCTAGGATTGCAGCCCCGTCGGCATTCTCCTGTAGGGACGCCACAATCTCCAGCCGCACTTCTTATGCGCAAGACTCTGTTGTGAAGCAAGTGTTGCTCAATCCCAGCAGCACCACTTCTGAACATAAGTGCGTCGTGCTCTTCTCAACAAGAGTGTGTAGTGAGGCAAGAGTTACTCAATCTTCAGCCGCACATAAGTGTATGCAGAGAAGCAAGGGTTGCTCAATCTCAAGCACCACCACTAATCAGCAAGTTTGTAGTCTTACTGCCTGTTTTCTTACTTTCTTTCTTCTTTTCTTTCTACTTCCCCGTTTTGTTTCTTTCGTTCTTTCTTTTCCTCCTACTCCAACGTTTTCTTTCTTTATTCCTTTCTTCTTACTCCCCCGTTTTGTTATCCTTCTTCTTTTCCTCCTACTCTCACGTTTTATTCATTCTTTCTTCTTTTCCTCCTACTGTATTATTTTCTTTCTTTATTTATTATTTTCCTCCTACTCTCACGTTTTCTTTATTTCTTTCTTTTTTTCTCATACTTTCCCGTTATCGTTGTTCTTCTTCTTTTCCTCCTACTCCCGATTTTCTTTCTTTCTTCGTTTTCTCCTACTCTCCTATTTTTTTTCCTTATTTCTTATTTTCTTTTCTATTCCTCCGTTTTCTTCTTCTTCTTCTTCTTCTTCTTCTTCTTCTTCTTCATTAGCGCACTGCATGGTTCCTTATTTATATTTGAGAACGTTTTTCTTTTTTACGGGATACATAATCGAAACTGCTTAATATCCCAATTAGAGCAGGTAGCAACCCAAAAGCACTGAAAAATGCTCAATATCTTAGATCGAGCAGATCTGTTTAAACGCGGTGTTGCCCGTGTTGTCTTTTCGGGAGCCATAATCGAAAGTGATAAATATCCTGGACAGAATGAAGGGGTGTCAAAAACATAGTTTTAGTAGTGCTCTGGATGCCTCCTTAATTTTAGAAGTGCTGATTATCCTTGATAGAGCAGGTGTGTTTAAACGAGGTGCTCAATATCCTAGGTAGAGCATGTAGAAGTCCAAACATGCTGAAAAAAAATGCTCCATATACTAGATAGAGCAAGTGTGTTTAAACGTTTAAATGTTACCAAGGATAAAGAACTCGCTCGTTTTTCATACTGTTGTTTGACAGAATCGCTCAATATACTGGATAGAACAGGTAGTAACGCAAAAGTTCTCAATATCCTGGATAGAGCAGGCATGTTTAAATGGCCCGTTGTCCGGGAAAACCAACATCACTATGTTTTGTTATACTATTTAATACAAGAAAATCTACTAGGCGTTTCCCGGGAGTCATCCTTAAGTGGTATAAGTTTGTCAATCCAAAGTGCTCAATATCCTGGATAGAGCAGGTATGTGTAAAGACCGCGTTGCTCGTAAAAATAGCATCATTTATTTTTTATTATATTATTTTATACAAGAAAATCGGGTTTCTTTTACAATAGCCCTCAAACGAAAACACTAAAAAATATATATACAACAAATAAAAGTTACTGTAGCCGATAAAACTGAATTTCCAACATACCTGTGACATTTATTAATGATTATGATCCGTTAAAAGTGCTATTTTTTATAAATCGATAATTGTATCGCACGGAAATTGTAAAAGTAAAATGGCGACGGCTTAGTCGTATCTTCGCAGCCTCGTTTTCGTTGAGTTCTTTCGGGGTTGTTTTTTTACTGGGACTCATATTCAAAGCGCAATTTTTCATTTTTCAGCCAAGCAAAAGGAATAAAATCATTTTCTTTTTATTTACATGTCATTGTGCTTTTATTTACAAATTATTTTCATTCAACCCTAAAACCCTAACCCGACTTCACAATCTAGTGCGGATGAATGATCTCTTTGCTCTCCCTAACCTTAACTCCAGCCCTAACCCTAACCCTAACTCCAGCCCTAACCCTAACCTTAGCCCTAACCCTAACTCCATCCCTAACCCTAACTCCAGTCCTAACCCTAACCCTAACTCCAGCCCTAACCCTAACTCCAGCCCTAACCCTAACCCTAACTCCAGCCCTAACCCTAACAAAATGATCGTTAAAATGTTCGTTTGATCAAATTAAATTTCAAAAAGGCAAACCAAAAAAAAAAAAAAAGCGCCGCTTTGATTATTAGTCCCGGTAAAAAAAAAACAACGAGGACTCGAAGCGAGGCTTGCAAAACAAGACCGGCGACGCCATGTTTTGTCAGTAAAAATCCGTGCCCAGAAAAAAAAATGTTCATGTCTAATAAAAAGCCATTTATCCTACGTAAACATACAA
Organism: Sepiola atlantica; assembly: GCA_963556195.1. NCBI lineage: Eukaryota > Metazoa > Mollusca > Cephalopoda > Sepiida > Sepiolidae > Sepiola > Sepiola atlantica. The sequence continues at coordinate 81,187,444 of OY744539.1, read as the reverse complement.
ACAAATGGAATAGCTAACTAGAAAAATCTCCAGTCTCGACGTACGTCGCATTTATTTGTTGCATATTCATTTTTTTTACCACGTTCTACAACTTTTTTTTGAACCCGACTCGCGAGTTTGAGGGCTATTGTAAAAGATACCCCAAAAATCTATTCGATGTTGGCCGGGAGTCATGATAGTAACATTGCAGCATTTCATATAGGAAGTGGTGTATAGTAATCCAAAAGTGCTCACTATCCTAGATAGAGCAGGCGTGTTTAAACACACCGTTGCATGGGATAAAGAGTTTGACCCTTTTTTATGATGTTATATACAAGAAAAGGTATTGGCGTTTCCCGGGAGTCATAAAATCATGATCTATTATTACTACTGTAAAGTTGTATATCTTATAGCAAAAGTGCTCAATACAATAGATAGAGCAGGTGTGCTTAAACACAGCGTTGCCCGGGATATATAAGTTTACCGTTTTTTATGCTGTTGTATACAAGAAAACATATTGGCGTTGCTCGTGAATCATAAAATTAATAATATAGTATAACTCCTGTTAAGTTGTACATCTTATGGAAAAAGTGCTCGATACAATAGAATGTAGTAGGTATGTTTAAACACAGCGTTGCCCGGGATGAAAAAAATTTACCGGTTTTTTATGCTGTTATATACACGAAAAAGTATTGACGTTGTCTGGTAGTTATAAAAAAGTAATATAGTATTACTAATATTAAGTAGTATACCTTCTGGCAAAAGTGCTCAATACAATAGATAGAACGAGTGTGTTGTCAGGGAGCAAAACAAATGTCATTATCAACATTATTTCTCTTTATACTTTGATTTTAACTGTACTTTTGCCAGTGTTGTGAAATCGTATTTACTACCATTACAATGTTGTATTTAGTAAGTTAGAGGGTACAAACTTTAGTTATACTCAGTTATTATTACAAACTTTAGTTATACTTTAGTTATTATTACAAACTTTAGTTATACTTTAGTTATTATTACAAACTTTAGTTATACTTTAGTTATTATTACAAACTTTAGTTATACTTTAGTTATTATTACAAACTTTAGTTATACTTTAGTTATTATTACAAACTTTAGTTATACTTTAGTTATTATTAAAAACTTTAGTTATACATTAGTTATTATTACAAACTTTAGTTATACTTTAGTTATTATTACAAACTTTAGTTATACTTTAGTTATTATTACAAACTTTAGTTATACTCAGTTATTATTACAAACTTTAGTTATACTTTAGTTATTATTACAAACTTTAGTTATACTCAGTTATTATTACAAACTTTAGTTATACTTTAGTTATTATTACAAACTTTAGTTATACTTTAGTTATTATTACAAACTTTAGTTATACTTTAGTTATTATTACAAACTTTAGTTATACTTTAGTTATTATTACAAACTTTAGTTATACATTAGTTATTATTACAAACTTTAGTTATACTTTAGTTATTATTACAAACTTTAGTTATACTTTAGTTATTATTACAAACTTTAGTTATTCTTTAGTTATTATTACAAACTTTAGTTATACTCAGTTATTATTACAAACTTTAGTTATACTTTAGTTATTATTACAAACTTTAGTTATACTCAGTTATTATTACAAACTTTAGTTATACTTTAGTTATTATTACAAACTTTAGTTATACTTTAGTTATTATTACAAACTTTAGTTATACTTTAGTTATTATTACAAACTTTAGTTATACTTTAGTTATTATTACAAACTTTAGTTATACTTTAGTTATTATTACAAACTTTAGTTATACTTTAGTTATTATTACAAACTTTAGTTATACTTTAGTTATTATTACAAACTTTAGTTATACTTTAGTTATTATTACAAACTTTAGTTATACTTTAGTTATTATTACAAACTTTAGTTATACTTTAGTTATTATTACAAACTTTAGTTATACTTTAGTTATTATTACAAACTTTAGTTATACTTTAGTTATTATTACAAACTTTAGTTATACTCAGTTATTATTACAAACTTTAGTTATACTTTAGTTATTATTACAAACTTTAGTTATACTTTAGTTATTATTACACACTTTAGTTATACTCAGTTATTATTACAAACTTTAGTTATACTTTAGTTATTATTACAAACTTTAGTTATACTTTAGTTATTATTACAAACTTTAGTTATACTTTAGTTATTATTACACACTTTAGTTATACTCAGTTATTATTACAAACTTTAGTTATACTTTAGTTATTATTACAAACTTTAGTTATACTTTAGTTATTATTACAAACTTTAGTTATACTTTAGTTATTATTACAAACTTTAGTTATACTCAGTTATTATTACAAACTTTAGTTATACTTTAGTTATTATTACAAACTTTAGTTATACTTTAGTTATTATTACAAACTTTAGTTATACTTTAGTTATTATTACAAACTTTAGTTATACTTTAGTTATTATTACAAACTTTAGTTATACTTTAGTTATTATTACAAACTTTAGTTATACTTTAGTTATTATTACAAACTTTAGTTATACTCAGTTATTATTACAAACTTTAGTTATACTTTAGTTATTATTACAAACTTTAGTTATACTTTAGTTATTATTACACACTTTAGTTATACTCAGTTATTATTACAAACTTTAGTTATACTTTAGTTATTATTACAAACTTTAGTTATACTTTAGTTATTATTACAAACTTTAGTTATACTTTAGTTATTATTACAAACTTTAGTTATACTTTAGTTATTATTACAAACTTTAGTTATACTTTAGTTATTATTACAAACTTTAGTTATACTCAGTTATTATTACAAACTTTAGTTATACTTTAGTTATTATTACAAACTTTAGTTATACTCAGTTATTATTACAAACTTTAGTTATACTTTAGTTATTATTACAAACTTTAGTTATACTTTAGTTATTATTACAAACTTTAGTTATACTTTAGTTATTATTACAAACTTTAGTTATACTGTAGTTATTATTACAAACTTTAGTTATACTTTAGTTATTATTACAAACTTTAGTTATACTCAGTTATTATTACAAACTTTAGTTATACTTTAGTTATTATTACAAACTTTAGTTATACTCAGTTATTATTACAAACTTTAGTTATACTTTAGTTATTATTACAAACTTTAGTTATACTTTAGTTATTATTACAAACTTTAGTTATACTTTAGTTATTATTACAAACTTTAGTTATACTGTAGTTATTATTAACATCACTTCTATTCACTGATTTTAACTGTACTACAGTACTTTTAATGCTTCCTTACTTACATTACAATAATATATTTGTGTAAGACAACATCTTCTGTACAAGTCGGCGTTGTCCAGGAGAATTTAATGTAAGATTACTGTATTAGATTTAAAACAGAGTTACGGGAAATTCATTACATTATGATTTTTAACACATTAAAACAATAGAGGAAAGAGCTGGATGGATAAGGAAAAGAAAAAGAGGGAAATAATGCGGACGAGGGAAAGAGATAAGGATAGAGAGAAGGCTAGAGAGAGGAGAAAGATTGAAGTTTTTATATAAATATGTTATATACACTATTTAATTTCTTTTACTTTGTTTTTTATCGCCCCGAGCAACGCCGGGTAGCCTTGCTGGTCTATTGCATATAGGAGAGTTGTATGTATGTATGTATGTATGTATGTATGTATGTATGTATGTATGTATGTATGAAAAAGGCCCCAAAGATACTCGACAAACAACCGTGAAATTGACATTTTCTGAATCGCCCAGCTTTCGAACGCATTATACCGCAGCATTAGAAAAAAGATATTTATCCTTTGAGGGTAAACTATGCCAGTTTCTCTAATGGGAGTAGCTTTTTCCTCCAATTTCCAATGTATTTATGCACTAATTTGGAAAAAAAACATAATGTTATTATGTAGTAATTTGTAAAAAAAACTGCAAGTCATTCCCTAAAATTAAACCGGAAATAACATCAGAGAGGAGATAAGTGGGGGGGGGTGAATTCAATGATTGTATTAGTTCTGTTATTTATTTATTTTTTTTAATTTATGGTTTTGCGTACTATGTAAAAAATAAATGCTGTCTCTATTCGGCTAGGTGCGATCATGTAAAACCTTAGTTATTCAGGGAACAACATTCCATAGATCCTTCAAAAACACTTTGGTTTACAAATAATTTGTCTGTCGATCTCCATAGCATGCATTTTCATGATATACAAAATGTCACCCGTGTTTATGAGGACACTTCATCAGTTCACAAAAGATTCACCAGTCAGACTGAAAAATGTAAATACATCCAAATAAGCATATATCCTTTTATATACTTTCTTTATCATCACAATTTTTTAAAGGTATTTAAGATAGACAAATAAAAGTGTTTTGCAAATAAAGGTGTTTTTGTATGATATATGGAATGTTGTTCTCTGAATAACTAAGGTGTTACATGATGTTAAATTAAGAGTTCTCGTCGTACTATTGAGCTACAAAAGAAACCTTTGTGTTTACTAAAAGAAATTTATATGAAAAATATTAATGTATATATTTTACTTCAGTTTCATTGCAAGTTTAAATTCTACAGATTTAAAAAACCCGACAAATAAATTGTGAAACGTAAAATAAACAGTCGAATGAGAAGAGTGTGACGCGCCATAAAAACGTTAGTGTTACTTGGTTTAACTGGCAAACTAATTAGCTTCAAAGCTGAACAAAAAATAACTTAATGGACTTTCATTCTCTTTTTCTCTTGGCCGCCTGTGCGTCAATGCATTCGAGTTAGATTGACCATCCGTAGAGAGTAACTTTCCTTTCAATTCAGGCCTTCATCTGCATTCATCCATTTTTTTTTTTTTTTGCGAGAGGTAACAACATCGGATATGTTAGTTTTGGCGGCAAGACATTTTCTACAAGAACAAAGAACCTTATGGCCCCTCGAGTCGGATTCAAAGAAAGATGATAACACTTTTCGCATGTTTTGATTCTCTTCTTTCAAACGTTTCGACTCGAAAGCTCGACCATCAAACAGAGATCAGCACTCACAAGATTCGTTTCCATCGGGGAATTTAGACACAAATATTACGACATTTCGTTCATTACCGACAGTAGTTAAAAAGGTTTCCTCTCGAGAGGAATATTAGTTACAAATCTTTGCAACATACATATAGACATACACACACACGCGCACACCCCCCCCCATATATATACATATATATATATATATATATATATATATATATATATATATATATATATATATATATATATGGATTTACATATCTGATGAGAGCGGACCACCGCTAGAAACGCGTTATATAAAATTATAAAATGATAAAAATAATAAAATAATAAATAAATGTTGAAAAAAACTTTTTTACAAATGTTGGTAGCCTTACTCCTTTACATATATACTTTTCTCTCGTTGGAACTGCACTAATACTGCACTACCCTCTTCTCTCTCTCTCTCTCTCTCTCTCTCTCTATATATATATATATATATATATATATATATATATAAGTTATGAGGTTTAAAAAGACTAAATATACATTCGGATTGTACACATTATAAGTTATTTCGACCTTAAGTAGGTCTCCTCGGATGTGTTTCTAACCACAATTCAAAGCTTTGAATTGTGGTTGGAAACACATCCGAGGAGACCTAGTTAAGATCGAAATAACTTATAATGTGTACAATCCGAACGTATATTTACTCTTTTTAAACCTCATAACTTATTCATGCTCTGTTTGAACGGACATAGAGCTCTCTGATTCGAAATCCTATCGAAAATAATCGAACCTGAAAACTATATATATATATATATATATATATATATATATATATATATATATATATATATAAATTGCACTAAATAGTATGTGTTTTTTTTAAGTTTTCGTGAGATGAAATAAAATCTTGGCTTTTGGAATGTATATAAACCTTCCCTGCGCGTTTCGCCGCCGTCTTTTTTAGATCCTCTTCTTTCTCCAACTTTTTTTGTTCATTTGCTTTTGACATCTGAGGATGATTCGACGAAGAATCGAAAACGTTTGTGAAATCTGTGAAACCTACGGAACATTTTTTTTTTTTGATTTTATTACAAAAAAGACCATCAGAAAAATTGAAAATAAAAAGGATAATTAAACAGTCGAATTCTGTTATTTTTAACAATGTTTGCATAAATGAGAAAATGCTGCTAAATACACACAATATATATATATATATATATATATATATATATATATATATATATGTATATATAATATATATCTATTAGTCATCATCAGACATTCACCAATCATCAGTATATATATATATATATATATATATATATATATATATATATATAGTATAGTAAAACTATGAAACACGTACACGGATTACTTTTATGTGTGTAAAAATAAAAATAAATTATAGAAATAAAAAAAACCCAAGTAATACGTCCCCTTTCTCCCTCCCCCCCCCCCCCCAAAAAAAAGTGAGGGCGACAGAATGCAGTAAAAGGCATTTAAATAGGGGAAAATATTCCCATCACCGCTTAGGTAGCAATATGTAATTGAATGAGTGTTCATTCGCTCAGCGGCGCTTAAGAAAAAGCAATAACAATATATATATATATATATATATATATATATATATATATATATATATATATATATATATATATATATAAAGGTAATTGTAAAGGTCGCATAGCCTGGACGCGCACGAGTGTCGTTGCCGACATCGCACACTGCCCATGGCCGTAGCGACGGTGATTTGTTAAGCATCACCGTGTCTAGTGCACAGCATATGGAAGGCGGAGCCCATCCCTCTCCTTCCGCTGCCTTGAACCTTCCCTGAGTTTTAGTCAGGTACCCATTTACTGATATATATATATATATATATATATATATATATATATATATATATATATATATATATATATATATATATATATATATATATATCATCACTCTATACGTTATATCTTTATTTACATGTTTATACACTTTACTGGCATCTTGGTAACAATAGATATCTAACTCGGTGTATATTTTACAAACACAAATATGTATATAAACCTCAATATTCATTCTGTTATGGTTTGTATTTACGAGTATTGATTTACTCCTCTCCAGGAGTTAGGCACAAGGCCAGATTTTATCTTACTCCCACAAGTAAGATGTGACCCAAGGTGGAGTCGGGAAAGTGGGGTTTAAAATTGCCTGGGCAGCCCCTTCGGCATTCCCCGGTACGGGGAGCTTCAGGCAGTAAGCAATAAACTTACTCCTCCCCAAAGAGGGGAAGCGAAGCCTGGGAGGGTGGACCTCATAGAACTGCACAGGACAGACGCATAGACCGGCGTAAATCAAGCCCCGAAGGCCAAGACAATGGCAGTCTATGGGGTGCAGTATCCATCGGAACAGATACTACACTTTGATCTTAGCCAAAAGGCCAAGAACTGTTAATTCGACATTTTCCTAGATAATCGCGATTCCTTTTTAATTATTGTTTTTTTTTACATACATAACATGTAATCAGTAATAACTAAACGCAAAGAAATCATTATTAATAATAATTACAGTAACAGCACTGTCAATACTGTTAGTGTTAACATATCAATAATTGCCTATTAATTAATATAGAATGAAACTAGCTACCGGAACAACAGTAGCAGAAACTCGCTTTGAAGCGAGCTGACAACAGAAGATATTGTAGGCTTATATATATATATATATATATATATATATATATATATATGTACACTAAATTACACATTTATGCACTAAATTACAGCTGACTTGAAAATTCGCTTGTTCGCCATGAATTTAAAATAACTGTCAATCTTTTGACACATTACCTTGCATGTTTACCTTCCCTACCCCACCCCTTTCCTCTCTCGGTCTGAATCAACAGACGTTTTCATTTCTTTATCTGTCTATCTATCTATCTATCTATCTATCTCCACCCTACTCTTTACCTTATATGTCTCTCTTTCCGCTTTATTTTATTTTATTTATTTATTTGTTTTGTTTGTTTTAGATTTTAGATTTTTGATTTTAACTTTTTTGATTTTTAACGGCCCTAAACCACGTGACTCCCTAAATTTTGAAATTCTTCTTCTTTCTTTTTCTCTCCACTTCATTCTCTCCAAATATGATCAGAGGTTAAGATCGAATTCTAACTCTGCCTGATGAGATCTCAGTTTATAATAACTGTTGATCGATAACATCGAAATGCCAGTGTCGCAGATTTTATACATGTCTGTGTAAATAAAAATAATCATATATATATATATATATATATATATATATATATATGGGAAATGAAAAAGGAAAAACCAAAAGATGTTTTTTTTATGTTATCATTGACGTTTCGTCTTTATTTGTAAGACTTCCTCAGGATGATAAGTTTAAGAAAAATGTCATGCAAGTACATAGAAATATTTGGTTGACATGATGGGTTGATGAGTAGAAGTAGTAGCCACTACTAGGAGCCCAGGACCAAGGTCCGGGCTGAAGGAGATCGGTGGCAGAGTGAAATGAATGTGGGTGGCTGTGAGTTCAAAAAGGGGAGGGGTGGGAATGTTAGTGAATTTGATGAATACATAAAAAAAAACATATTTTGGTTTGCCCTTTTTAATTTCCCATTACGTCGGATTACTCTCATCCTTCCTTTCTCATATATATATATATATATATATATATATATATATATATATATATATATATATATATATATATATATATATATATATATGTCTTGTTTTTAAATTCCCGAAACAGTTTTTCATGGTAAACAACTGATGATCCCTTAAATAATGTTAGAAGCAAACTAATATAATAACTGTAAAAACTAAATTGACTTACTTGAGTGATTTTCCACTGAACGACTTGGGACTTAAGGGTGTTTTTCTTTTGGGTTTTTTAAATGGTTGAGAAACTTCCGAGACTATATATATATATATATATATATATATATATATATATATATATATATATATATATATATATATATATATACTCCCGGCTGTTTTACTAGTAGAATATCCCATTTATGTAGCAACTTCTGTCATATACAGAGAAACAGTAAATAATCAACAATAGAAAAAATATATGCATAAGAGAAAATAATTAAAAGTGCTGGTATAACTGAAGTGAAACAATACGAAATTACTACCACACTGTATACGACAACAAGAAATGAAAATATCAATTAGTATATTTTAATATTGCAATATATATTGTAGAAACTATAAATTATGTGTATAGGTAGAACACTAAATCATAAATTTCCAATAGAAAATGCATTTATTAAATAGAAATAAATAATATATTGCTAAATTTTCTTTGTTGTTGTAAACTCAGAGGAGGTAAACAATAATACTTATGTGTGCAATCTAACTTGTATATATATGTATACATATATATGTATATAAATATATATACATATATATGTATATATATGTATATATATGTATACGTATGTATATGTATATATATATATGTATATATATATGTATACATATTTATATGTATATGTATATATATGTATATGTATATATATATATGTATATATGTATATGTATATATATGTATACATATATGTATATATATATATATGTATATATATGTATATATATATGTATATATGTATATATATATGTTTGTATATATATAGTGTATATATATATATGTGTTTATATATATATGTATATTTATGTATATATATATATATGTGTATATAGGTGTATATATTTATGTATATGTATATTTGTATATATATATGTATCTATATATGTATATGAATGTATCTATATATATATGTATATATATGTATATATATGTAAAGATATGTATATATATATGTATATATATGGATATATTTATATATGTATATATGTATATATATGTATATATTTATATGTATATCGACATATATATATGTATATATATATGTATATGTATATGTATATGTATTTATATATATGTATATATGTATATATATGTATATATATGTATATATATGTTTATATACAGGGTGGGCCAAAATAAGGGTCCTATCTTTAAATTTGAATAACTTGAATTTGAATAACTTCCACAAAATGAAAGTTAATTTCACCAAACTTTATGTGTGTGTAGACTGACCCTTCCGACATTTTTTGAAATAAACAAAACAAATTTTAGCCGAAAAACACTTCTTAAAACTTACAAAAACTAAAGTATTGTTTTTTACACTGTTTTGAGTTTTTTAAGCAAAAATAATGTTTTCTAAATGAGGGTACGTTCCTTAGGGCTAATACGGCTCATGCTTGCTTCGGAAGGGGTCCTTTACTTATTCTAAAAAAAAAAATTAAAAAAATCAATAAATAAAAAAGTTATGAATTTCTAAAAATAGGACCCTTATTTTTGTCCACCCTGTATATATAGTTTATATATCTATAGTTTATATATACAGGGTGGGCAAAAATAAGGGTCCTATTTTTAAAAATTCATAACTTTTTTATTTATTGATTTTTTTAATTTTTTTTTTTAGAATAAGTAAAGGACCCCTTCCGAAGCAAGCATGAGCCGTATTAGCCCTAAGGAACGTATCCTCATTTAGAAAACATTATTTTTGCTTAAAAAACTCAAAACAGTGTAAAAAACAATACTTTAGTTTTTGTAAGTTTTAAGAAGTGTTTTTCGGCTAAAATTTGTTTTGTTTATTTCAAAAAATCTCGGAAGGGTCAGTCTACACACACATAAAGTTTGGTGAGTTTAACTTTTATTTTGTGGAAGTTATTCAAATTCAAGTTATTCAAATTTAAAGATAGGACCCTTATTTTGGCCCACCCTGTATATAGTTTATATATATATGTGTATATATATGCATATATATGTATATATATATATATAAATATAAATTCAAAATGGTGTATTAGTGGGTTTCCCCACGTGTGAGTTTTTGCTCTCTTTTTATTTGTTTTTTGTTCGTTTTAACCCAAAAAATGAACAACTGTATAGTGTAAGTTTTTTTCAAGACACTTTAATTCAAGAACTTTTTACTCTTTGTGAATTCTTTCTGATGATTTTGTAGTGTTGCAGAGACGATATTGACATAAAAATGTTGTTTGACACAAGACAAATGAAACGGACCGTAAAAAATATATCTCACAGATATGTTATGTTAATGGAAATATGAAAAAATAAAAATGATAAAATAAACCATGGTTATTGGAATATAATATGAACTGACTTATATATATATGTATATATGTGTATATATTTATATATATGTATATATGTATATATATGTATCTATATATGTATATAAATGTATCTGTATATATATGTATATATATATGTATATATATATATGTAAATATATGTTTATATATGTATATATATATATATGTATATATTTATATATGTATATATGTATGTATATATACATATATGTATATATGTATATGTATATCGACCATGAAAAAAAGACGAAACAAAAAGGAAAATAGTGTCTGTATTACCATGAATTAGGTTTTATAAAACCGAAAATTTGGATTTTTAAAAAAAATGATGTAATAAATATTTCATTTATTTGACAAAATTTCGCGTCAAGTTGTCTGGTTTCTAAAATTTCAAAGTTTATCATTTCAACGACGTTTCTTACTGTAGTTACACGTATCTAATTATATATGTATATATATATATATATATATATATATATATATATATATATATATATATATATATATATGTATGTATGTATGTATGTATGTATGTATATGTTTTCCTGACACACCCTTTTTACAAAGTGACCGAAGACCACCAAGGATTGTGTCTAGTGTCTGTCTGTCTGTCTGTGTCTTTGAGTTTGGTGAATGTTGTCGGTGCACATAAAAAGAGTTTGAGTTTTAATCTTCATGTGATAATATTAAACAAGTCGATGACGCTAACGGCTGTTATTACGTCTCGCAGAACTGTGCTCTCATCATCATCATCATCATCATCATCATCATCATCATCATCATCATCATCATCATCATCATCATCATCGACGTTGTCAAGTGACACCGGCATTCACAATTACCCAGTTTTTGCCGACCTAGAAAGCATTTCGTGTTGTTTGCCTTTCTGCCTTTTTAGAAGCGAAGAAGCAATCCTTCACGTGGTGCTACACGGTCACTTGATTAGCAGGTTAACCAAATCAAAATATATATGAAACAACTTTGGCAATTCTTTGATGCACGGGAGGCAACTTTGTCAGCTCGAGGAGATGGGAGTGTGCAGACCCCGCCCATATCACCCATACTCATCGCACTACGTAACAACCAATGAACAGACAGAGCAATTAACGCAACCAAATCTGCTGAAGCGAATTTGCATATTTTCAGTTATTTTTATGTTTGAATTCGACACAAACATTTTAGACGCAACGAATATTTCGCAGTCATAGATTCGCGTATTACGCATTTTTTCCTTTTTAGTTGATTGAGAATCAGTCTCTTCAATAGTGTAGTACTTCACCTTTAATTCCTGTTGTGATCATCAATTATGCTATCCATCTGGTATTTTTTCATCTTCCTAGACCCCCGTGACGCATCTCCTTGGTAATAACGGATGTTGGTGTCCTTGGGTTTTACTTTTTCGATGTTGGGGTTCAAAAAAGTAATAGACTTCTCTGACATATCGTCAGATATTACCGCAATAATTTTACTGTTGTATGCTCGTCTTAATATACTCCATTTTTTCCTTCGCGTTTGGTTTGGTTGTAGTGATTTTTGGTTAAGTTCACTTCTCTACGCTTAGTTAGTGTTATTCGGCGATGCGGCACGTTGCTTTCTGAATGTAAGATTCGTCTTAATATACCAACTGTTTTCATTAGTGCCGTGGATTGTACGGTATCAACCCTTCTTCTGATTCAAATTTAATCTAGTCCTTTACCTACAATTATTTATTCAGCTCACTGGAACATTCTAGGCATCTACTTACAATTTATGTTACTTTTAAACGAGGAAGTTTGACACATTTAAAAAATTTGGCGCATTTTATTCTTTTAGTTGACTTCTAGCTTGTATAAGTTTGTTTGTATTTCAACATCACAGGGGATATTATTCCTTTCAATTTCCTATAATATCCTCAGTTTCTGTTTTAGTTTAGCAGTCATTTGTACATCTCCCGGGAGACGACTTCATCAACCCAGTTTTGTACATCTCCCGGGAGACGACTTCATCAACCCAGTTTTGTACATCTCCCGGGAGACGACTTCATCAACCCAGTTTTGTACATCTCCCGGGAGACGACTTCATCAACCCAGTTTTGTCTATTTGTCAAATTATTTCCCATTGATCGAAAGCTTCTAAATTCATGCTTTACCCAATTCAATAAACTCTTCTGATATCAAATGATATTCATTTACGACTTTCTTTCAAGTAAATTTATCTGATCATTTGAATCGAATGACCCTCCTTGAACTTCTTAAGAACTTCAAATGCACTTCGATTATTAGTATGATAACAAGCCGCGCGTGCGTGGTCCCCCCTCTGTATGTGACTCGATGTGGCGAGTGTAAAATGCAATAAATTTGGGCAATTTGGGGCATTTTTGACCCCCCTATTGACCCCCTGGGGCGCAACCAGAATATTTCTGAGGTTTTATATCCAGAACAATTGCTTCTACATTTAGGCCAAGTTTCAGAAAAATTGAATGGATGGATCAAACGTTATGGGAGAAAAGGGTCATTTTTTGCCATTTTGGGGGCTTTTGACCCCCTGGGGCGTGAACCAGATTTTTTCCAAGGTCAGCGATACTTATTTTCTATTAGGAACAATTGCCTCCACATTTTGGCCAGGTTTCAGAGAAATTGAATGAATAGATGAGAAGTTATGGGGCGAAAAATGTCATTTTTTGTCATTTCGGGGCCTTTTGACCGCCTGGGGGGCTAACCAGATTTCTTTTTCAAAAATCGGAGAATGTCACTTTCTAACCTGACCAAAGTGACAACTTCATGCAAAATTTCAGAGAAATTCAATTGATGGTTGCGGAGAAATATCAGGACGGACGGATGGACATGCCTCAAAACATAAGTCCCCCGATTTTATAAATCGGGGGACCAACAAAGAACTATCATCGCTTATAATCGTTTCAATGCATATCTCGAAGTGCTCATCAGAAACTAAGTAGTGTGAACACCGACAGTGACTAACCGGCGTTTTGTAGGTGAAATCGTGACTTGCTGCCCTGGTGCCCCCTCGACGTAAATACACTAGACCAACCCGACAATCAGCTAAGTCCAATCCATTCACTGTAGAGGTTCCCAGATGCCAGATAGCCTTCTACTCCAATAGCTTCTTTCCTCGTGGTGCCGGCTTCTGGAACTCCCTCCCTGCTCCCAGTTCCCCGACTCTACTGACATGAGGAAATTTAAAATTAATGTAAACAGACATCTCGCTGCACAGCTCCTAACTGAGGATGACACCCAAAACCTACACCCTATTTCTCAGTAGCCCTTTACTGCCTTGTTTGGGGTGAACTATGTTTACAAAAAAGAAAAAGATAGCACATATCTGTATAGGTATATTTTTTTAATACATAGTCTTCAACTAATAGATTCTGTTTAATCAATAGGTTGGACTTTAAGAGATATTATAACTCCCGGGCAGAGTTAATAAAAGGGATTATACTACACTCACCAGAGCTCCCAAAGTGAGGTCTCATCACCGGATATAATTTAAGGTTATAACCAGAACTGGATTGGGGAAAGAAGATTAAGGTTAAATATTCAAGTAGGCGAGGTGGCTGATACGTATATTAGCTAGTACATATGTATTAGAGGTTATAAGACGGAGAGTGTTCTAGACAAAGGGTAAAAAAGGTTAGCAGGACTGGGAAACCAGTATCGTGAGAACAAAGCACAGAATATGTAAGAACTGAAGTGACGTCATATATACGAAAGAATTCCTGAGTATCAATAGAAACTATGTACAGACAAAACGTGTTAACATGAGTTTACAAATGTGTTATTTAAAAGGTTTTACACTTAATATACTCTCTTCTCCATCACTCTCTCTTTGTCTAACCAACTATGATGTAATTACTTGCCTGGTTGCGACGTGCGACACAATAAATCTATCGTTCTCTTTACTTAACGTTTTACGAATCATTGACTGCTGGTTTTTATTAGAAAATAGTATCTTACAGATTTTAATTTTCAACGTTTCGTTTTTTTAACAAATATATAGACGCACACAGCGACGACGGTTCTCAGTCAGGGGATGCCCGCAGCGTCGGTAGTTTTTGTAAATGTATGGTTTCGTTAATTTCTGGAGTCGATTTCAATTTAGAATAGAATTATTATGCAACAAGAGTTTGGCATAGGTTTGAGAAGTAGAATAAGCAGACAAAACTAAGAAGAAGAAAATGTAGAAAGGTCTAGTAAAAAAAAGTAAGAGTTCAATTGAAGGCATTCGAGGATTTAGGGAGAAGACATTGTCCAAGGGGGTTCGATGCAGTTTTGAGTTGAGCCCGATACAACTTTCCTTCTGAGCCAGTTTTGTTCATCAAGTACCGATGTCCTGTTCTACATTAGAATAGGTCTCTTATTTGTTATCCCTCCTAGCCACCTTTTCTTTTAATGGGGCACTTTAAGTCTTGCCCCTTCATCGACACGAGTAATCGTAGCAGCATATTCATCTAGCATAGAGAGATGTTTCTTTTATTGTAGAGCCGATGCATCTTCCTTCGGTGCCAGTTTCAATGATTTTATTTTCTCTTTTTTATGGAAATCGCTCCATACAAAGCAGGAAGCCACTTGCTGTAAGGAACTAACAAGAACAAATATGGTTATCGCAAAGACAGGAGATGCCTATTGGCCTTAGTCTTGAAAAGACCAAGATTATAGGTGGGAGGAAAACAGTCAGCAGTAAACGAGTTCCACAAGTCTGCAGTTCTTGGAAAGAAGCTACTAGAATGGGAAGCTGTATTACAATGAGGTATCAAAACAACAAATTAATGGAGACCACTAGGCTAACGAGTCAAACGAGCTGGAACAAAAGAAGCGGGAATAGATCACATAATTCTGAAGAACACATGGCATCATAGTATGTAATGCATGAACTCCAAGAAAGATTTGATGAGGGAGAAAGACCAAGAAGTTTCAGAGTCGATTTCTCCTCAAGAACAGAGAAAAGGGGCACGCCTACGATTGAAAGACACCAGCTGAGTCTTAACTGGATTAAATGAAACAAGCCATTTCGTACTCCAATCCACAACTGAATCCAGGTCAACTTCTAGATCAGCTGAATATTTCGAAGTACCAATGTCCTGTTTCACATTAGAATAAGTCTCTTATTTATTATATCCCGTAGCCATTCTTTCTTTTAAGGGAGCGCTTTAAGTCTTGTCTCTTCATCGACACGAGTAATCGTAGCAGCATATTCATATAGCACAGAGAGCTGTTTCTTTTATTCTTCTACGATATTCCGATGGTTTGAGCTTTGTCAGTGTTAGGGATATTTCTTTTCGTTGTCCCCAGGCATGTAATTATATTTGACTGTTTCCATTTAGCATAATTTGTTCACGTTTTACCACGTGTGAGCCTTTTATTCTCTTCGCTCGTATATTGGCTCCTACCTATGTAATCTTAACTATTTTCATCTTTCTTTGAATATTATCATTTAGCTGGCCGTCGGTAATATTTATGCATTTCCTCCAAACGTACAATACTCTGTAGAGTACTGCCTATGTAATATCACCCCTAGCCGTGGCGTGTAAAAAAAATCGATCTGCTGTCGTGTGTCTCCGGATGTACAATACGTTATTGAATTCGGTCTAGGAAGTCAAGGAATCCCATTAAAACATTCTAAACAGATCTATTGACTAATATAGTTTTGCTATCAGAATGACCAACAACTCAGTATCTGTTCTAAGAACGATCATTGATTTTTATCACATGTGACCACATCTTGCTGTTGAGCCTGTCGGGTTCATCAGCATCAGTTTCTGTTTGTTTCGCATAGATACGATTAGACATCTGACTGAGGGTTAATTTCTTACAATAGTTAGGAATGCACTTTGATTGCGAGTGTTTTCAACGTAAGTAATGTAATGCAATACAAACAGAGGTTTCAATTATGACCAATGGTGTTTATTCACGGATTTTGTTCAAGCATTACAAACACTCAGTGTTTATTCGCGGATTTTGTTCAATCATTACAAACACTCAGTGTTTATTCACGGATTTTGTTCAAGCATTACAAACACTCAGTGTTTATTCACGGATTTTGTTCAAGCATTACAAACACTCAGTGTTTATTCACGGACGTTGTTCAAGCATTACAAACACTCAGTGTTTATTCACGGATGTTGTTCAAGCATTACAAACACTCAGTGTTTATTCACGGATGTTGTTCAAGCATTACAAACACTCAGTGTTTATTCACGGATGTTGTTCAAGCATTACAAACACTCAGTGTTTATTCACGGATGTTGTTCAAGCATTACAAACACTCAGTGTTTATTCGCGGATGTTGTTCAAGCATTACAAACACTCAGTGTTTATTCACGGATGTTGTGCAAGCATTACAAACACTCAGTGTTTATTCACGGATGTTGTGCAAGCATTACAAACACTCAGTGTTTATTCGCGGATGTTGTTCAAGCATTACAAACACTCAGTGTTTATTCACGGATTTTGTTCAAGCATTACAAACACTCAGTGTTTATTCACGGATTTTGTTCAAGCATTACAAACACTCAGTGTTTATTCACGGATTTTGTTCAAGCATTACAAACACTCAGTGTTTATTCACGGATGTTGTTCAAGCATTACAAACACTCAGTGTTTATTCACGGATGTTGTTCAAGCATTACAAACACTCAGTGTTTATTCACGGATGTTGTTCAAGCATTACAAACACTCAGTGTTTATTCACGGATTTTGTTCAAGCATTACAAACACTCAGTGTTTATTCACGGATGTTGTTCAAGCATTACAAACACTCAGTGTTTATTCACGGATTTTGTTCAAGCATTACAAACACTCAGTGTTTATTCACGGATGTTGTTCAAGCATTACAAACACTCAGTGTTTATTCACGGGTGTTGTGCAAGCATTACAAACACTCAGTGTTTATTCACAGATGTTGTTCAAGCATTACAAACACTCAGTGTTTATTCACGGATGTTGTTCAAGCATTACAAACACTCAGTGTTTATTCACGGATTTTGTTCAAGAATTACAAACACTCAGTGTTTATTCACGGATTTTGTTCAAGCATTACAAACACTCAGTGTTTATTCACGGATGTTGTTCAAGCATTACAAACACTCAGTGTTTATTCACGGATGTTGTTCAAGCATTACAAACACTCAGTGTTTATTCACGGATGTTGTTCAAGCATTACAAACACTCAGTGTTTATTCACGGATTTTGTTCAAGCATTACAAACACTCAGTGTTTATTCACGGATGTTGTTCAAGCATTACAAACACTCAGTGTTTATTCACGGATGTTGTTCAAGCATTACAAACACTCAGTGTTTATTCGCGGATGTTGTTCAAGCATTACAAACACTCAGTGTTTATTCGCGGATGGTGTGCAAGCATTACAAACACTCAGTGTTTATTCGCGGATGTTGTTCAAGCATTACAAACACTCAGTGTTTATTCACGGATTTTGTTCAAGCATTACAAACACTCAGTGTTTATTCACGGATGTTGTTCAAGCATTACAAACACTCAGTGTTTATTCACGGATGTTGTTCAAGCATTACAAACACTCAGTGTTTATTCACGGATGTTGTTCAAGCATTACAAACACTCAGTGTTTATTCGCGGATTTTGTTCAAGCATTACAAACACTCAGTGTTTATTCGCGGATTTTGTTCAAGCATTACAAACACTCAGTGTTTATTCACGGATGTTGTTCAAGCATTACAAACACTCAGTGTTTATTCGCGGATTTTGTTCAAGCATTACAAACACTTAGTGTTTATTCACGGATGTTGTTCAAGCATTACAAACACTCAGTGTTTATTCGCGGATTTTGTTCAAGCATTACAAACACTCAGTGTTTATTCGCGGATTTTGTTCAAGCATTACAAACACTCAGTGTTTATTCGCGGATGTTGTGCAAGCATTACAAACACTCAGTGTTTATTCACGGATGTTGTTCAAGCATTACTAACACTCAGTGTTTATTCGCGGATTTTGTTCAAGCATTACAAACACTCAGTGTTTATTCACGGATGTTGTTCAAGCATTACAAACACTCAGTGTTTATTCACGGATGTTGTTCAAGCATTACAAACACTCAGTGTTTATTCGCGGATTTTGTTCAAGCATTACAAACACTCAGTGTTTATTCGCGGATTTTGTTCAAGCATTACAAACACTCAGTGTTTATTCACGGATTTTGTTCAAGCATTACAAACACTCAGCTAAGTTGGAGTTAGCCGAAACATCACAGCATTCTATGAAATTATAATTGACTTGAGCAAAAGAACACTATTTTCCTAACATGTCCATCTATGAAGACAAGTGGTGACTATGCAGCTGATCCATACATAAGAAATGTTTACATATACGGAAATAATTCAATTAAATATTAATGGTCGGCTGATACTTTTATGCACACCACGTCACGTGACTGTGTTCTGACGAAGAATACTGAGCAATAAAAAGGGCATCGCCAGAGTTTATATATTTATCTGCTAATACCACCATAGCAAGAAAAAAAGAGTTAAGGCGATTCATAACAAATGGGGAATGTCACTGTAACAACTGAATAAATGAATAATCTGTCTCTAGTTTTCACATGTATTTCTAGACGATCAGATCCCATTGCAGACGTAGAAAAAATCGTGACAATATGGCGCCCGTGGGTGTAGTTTTACTTCCGCGCGTAAAAAGATGGTAATTTGGCGTCCGCATGCTAAAAGCTTTTTTTTTTACTAATTAAACGCGAACAAAGATATCGATCTTCCGTTTCCGGATTCTAGAAAACTGTAGATTATCCGATAAATATCGGGACCACTTTAGAATAGGTAATTAAGCCCGATCGGGAAACAACACATTTCCAACAACTGTGCTAGAGTTAAGAAAGAAGTCGCGTTAGTATCTGTTCGAGAATGAAGTCGGGCACAGCGAGAGTTACACAATTGTCACACCTGTTTTGCTAAAAACACCAGATTCAAGAATAATAAATTACTTGTTGATTTAAACAGGCGGCTTATTTTATGTTTTTTTTCTCGTCTTAACGTTGCTGTTTGATAGTGAACGAGGTATAGGTCCATGAAATGAAAGCGCGTCTTGCTCCTTTTCTTTATTGAAAGTGAAATGGATCTAACTAAAACTTGCAAAATCCAATCTGATAAAATTCTAACCTGATTTTACTTTTTTCATCATCAAATATAAAAATAAATTCTATTTTATTAGGAAAATTAATAGAAATAAATTATTTACAACAATAATTAAAAAAATCAAAACATTTCTATTAACCTTTCCTCAAATAGACACCAAAAATGTCCCTAGTTTTATTTACCTTATCTAACAAACTATTAGTGCTACCTAGTGTTTGCCAGGGTCCTACATAAAAAAATGTGATAATTTACAAACACGTGTGTGTATAGCATCTTTCTTTTAAAACTAGAAATGCAATAATTTGTTCTGTGGTGACCCCAATCGAATGAATATTACACTTCTTTTAGCTTAACTGGATTGATGATTGAATGAGGAACTCTATCCATGATATCAGATTACTTTTTCGACTTTTTTTTCAAATAATAAAATTTATCTCAAAATATTAATTAATAAATCCCTTATTCGTCACTTGGACATTGTTTAGTTCAGTAGCAAGAAATCCCGATTCCTTATATATAATCGTATCACAGTCAACAGTTTTCTTCGAATGTCCGGCTTGCTTGGCAAACCGAGAGCAGACTCAAGACGTTTCTATGGATAATGGCGATAGAGAGGCGCTCGTAAAGCCAAGACAATTTGCGATTGTCTCCGGTGTTGCGCGTCATTAATAGACCAAGGCTGCCGAGGAAGTAAACTCATTTTTACATGATATAGTATGGAATATTTGGGGTACTCACCATTTGTATCAAATTTAATCAAAATGAAATATATTTATCTCAGTACTCTGTGTAGTTTCAGAATATAATCATGGATGTCTATCTCCAAAAGCCTATCAGAATTTTGTGACCTATTTTCATGGATGTCTGGCGCGAACGCAGCCACTGCGATATTATTGTACCCACCCTCATCGAAATGAAATTTGCTGATACGGAAACTCTGGTGAATGTAGTGGGTTTGTATAATTTTGGTTATTCGGACTACATTTCTCATTTTGAGTGTTATCATCACAACGTTTCGGCCGCTGTAACCTTCGGATTTCTTCAGGTGTATCTCTTCGAACTCCGGAATATTTCTGTCGAACTCGGGAATCTGGACGAAATTTCGAACGGAACCCTTTATTTAAACCACGGGCCGCAAGGACCCATGGCGCAGTGCATATAGTACTAAGTTAAATTCAGTTCTAAGTGATAGTCATCTGAAGGTTGAAGGTTCAATCCTTGGTTCGGGCGATAGGAAGAATTGCGAATCATGGAAGACTTTTATCAGTCATGGCTAACGGAATTAGAGCATGCTACCCACGTGGATTAAATAAAGGGTTCCGTTCGAAATACCGTCCAGATTCCCAAGTTCGACAGAAATATTTCCGAGTTCGAAGAGATAAACCTTAAGAAGGTCGGAGGTTACAGCGGCCGAAACGTTGTGATGATAACACTCAAGATGAGAAATGTAGTCCGAATAACCAAAATTATACAAATTATCAATCCTCATCTCAAAAATTCATAAATATGGTAATGGGTGTTTATCTACAAAATCACTATAATTGCAGGTCCTTTGATCAAACTGAAACATACTTGCCAAGTTTATGTTGTTTTCGAATATATTAGTATAAAAGCTCTAGAATGAATTTGTGACGTATTTCATTTTTATGAATGTCCAGAGTGGATCAAGTACGCGTGATATCATTCACTTTTAGAACTACTCCCCCTTTCTTAGAAGGGATGAATTCATTGCATATGCTATGAGGCTCCGTTATTCTTGAGGGAGTGCCAACGAGACTATAAAAATATTGTTGCTCTCATACAAAGTGCTACTTTTTGAAGAGCTGGATTTTCGTCGCATTAAAACCAGACATTATGCAAGTCTCCCCTCCCCCTCCCTTTCTTTCTCTCTCTCTCTCTCCCTCCATTCAATGTCCTTTAGCAACATAACACACGTCTCCTCTGACTCACTCTCTCCCACACGTTTATTCATGCGCCAACTTGCACAAAATGAAAATCTAAGTATTTTAACAGATGACAATTCATTTTGTTTACAAGTTTCCATTTTTCAATAATTTTAACAAATTAATTCATTTTAATTCAATAATTTTTTTCATTCGATTTCAAGTATTATACACATAAATGCTATAAACTGATTAACAATTAAATTTTCTTATCCATTTGGACAAATTAAATGAAGTACTTACAAAAACTATTGAATTAAATTGAAATAAAATGAACTAACGTCTACTTTTCTCTCTCTCTTTCTCTTACTCTTTCTCTCTCTCACTCTCTTTTTCGTCTCACTCTCTCTCTCTCTGACCTCCTCTCTCTCCCTCTCTCTCTCTCTCTCTGACCTCCTCTCTCTCCCTCTCTCTCTCTCTGACCTCCTCTCTCTCTCTCTCTCTGACCTCCTCTCTCTCCCTCTCTCTCTCTGACCTCCTCTCTCTCCCTCTCTCTCTCTCTCTGACCTCCTCTCTCTCCCTCTCTCTCTCTCTGACCTCCTCTCTCTCTCTCTCTGACCTCCTCTCTCTCCCTCTCTCTCTCTGACCTCCTCTCTCTCCCTCTCTCTCTCTCTGACCTCCTCTCTCCCTCTCTCTCTCTCTCTGACCTCCTCTCTCTTGCCACTAAAACGAAAGAACTAATCAAAACCGACAAGTTCGTTCAAAATAACATTTTTAAAATTAACGTTTAATAAAAAATGTATAAAAAGTGATTTTTCTTGCAATAAAATTAATGCCCTAAGTTGGTCTTCAGTAGATAAAAGCAGATAAAGTATTTTTTACATAACCAGGTCGGAGCCATACTGAATCCGATTATGTAAATTTTGTAAGAGTATATTTTCGACACAGAGAAAATGTGACTATCTTTTATACAACAGAGGATATTAGCAAAATGTTAAAAGACCTAATGAAAACCGAACAATTATTGAGACATTTATTTTGAATTAGAAAACTTTTGTTAACCTTCGGTACATTTATTAACCACGGCTACGAATTACAATTTTATAATCTTGATCTAATAAAAACCGAACAATTATTGAGACACTTATTTTGAATTAGAAAACTTTTGTTTACCTTCGGTACATTTATTAACCACGGCTACGAATTACAATTTTATAATCTTGATCTAATAAAAACCGAACAATTATTGAGACACTTATTTTGAATTAGAAAACTTTTGTTTACCTTCGGTACATTTATTAACCACGGCTACGAATTACAATTTTATAATCTTGATCTAATGAAAACCGACCAATTATTGAGACACTTATTTTGAATTAGAAAACTTTTGTTTACCTTCGGTGCATTTATTAACCACGGCTACGAATTACAATTTTATAATCTTGATCTAATGAAAACCGAACAATTATTGAGACACTTATTTTGAATTAGAAAACTTTTGTTTACCTTCGGTGCATTTATTAACCACGGCTACGAATTACAATTTTATAATCTTGATCTAATGAAAACCGAACAATTATTGAGACACTTATTTTGAATTAGAAAACTTTTGTTAACCTTCGGTACATTTATTAACCACGGCTACGAATTACAATTTTATAATCTTGATCTAATAAAAACCGAACAATTATTGAGACACTTATTTTGAATTAGAAAACTTTTGTTTACCTTCGGTACATTTATTAACCACGGCTACGAATTACAATTTTATAATCTTGATCTAATAAAAACCGAACAATTATTGAGACACTTATTTTGAATTAGAAAACTTTTGTTTACCTTCGGTACATTTATTAACCACGGCTACGAATTACAATTTTATAATCTTGATCTAATGAAAACCGACCAATTATTGAGACACTTATTTTGAATTAGAAAACTTTTGTTTACCTTCGGTGCATTTATTAACCACGGCTACGAATTACAATTTTATAATCTTGATCTAATGAAAACCGAACAATTATTGAGACACTTATTTTGAATTAGAAAACTTTTGTTTACCTTCGGTGCATTTATTAACCACGGCTACGAATTACAATTTTATAATCTTGATCTAATGAAAACCGAACAATTATTGAGACACTTATTTTGAATTAGAAAACTTTTGTTTACCTTCGGTGCATTTATTAACCACGGCTACGAATTACAATTTTATAATCTTGATCTAATGAAAACCGAACAATTATTGAGACACTTATTTTGAATTAGAAAACTTTTGTTTACCTTCAGTGCATTTATTAACCACGGCTACGAATTACAATTTTATAATCTTGATCTAATGAAAACCGAACAATTATTGAGACACTTATTTTGAATTAGAAAACTTTTGTTTACCTTCGGTACATTTATTAACCACGGCTACGAATTACAATTTTATAATCTTGATCTAATAAAAACCGAACAATTATTGAGACACTTATTTTGAATTAGAAAACTTTTGTTTACCTTCGGTACATTTATTAACCACGGCTACGAATTACAATTTTATAATCTTGATCTAATGAAAACCGAACAATTATTGAGACACTTATTTTGAATTAGAAAACTTTTGTTAACCTTCGGTACATTTATTAACCACGGCTACGAATTACAATTTTATAATCTTGATCTAATGAAAACCGAACAATTATTGAGACACTTATTTTGAATTAGAAAACTTTTGTTTACCTTCGGTGCATTTATTAACCACGGCTACGAATTACAATTTTATAATCTTGATCTAATGAAAACCGAACAATTATTGAGACACTTATTTTGAATTAGAAAACTTTTGTTTACCTTCGGTACTATTATTAACCACGGCTACGAATTACAATTTTATAATCTTGATCTAATGAAAACCGAACAATTATTGAGACACTTATTTTGAATTAGAAAACTTTTGTTAACCTTCGGTACATTTATTAACCACGGCTACGAATTACAATTTTATAATCTTGATCTAATAAAAACCGAACAATTATTGAGACACTTATTTTTAATTAGAAAACTTTTGTTTACCTTCGGTACATTTATTAACCACGGCTACGAATTACAATTTTATAATCTTGATCTAATGAAAACCGAACAATTATTGAGACACTTATTTTGAATAAGAAAACTTTTGTTAACCTTCGGTACATTTATTAACCACGGCTACGAATTACAATTTTATCATCTTGATCTAATGAAAACCGAACAATTATTGAGACACTTATTTTGAATTAGAAAACTTTTGTTTACCTTCGGTGCATTTATTAACCACGGCTACGAATTACAATTTTATAATCTTGATCTAATGAAAACCGAACAATTATTGAGACACTTATTTTGAATTAGAAAACTTTTGTTTACCTTCGGTACTATTATTAACCACGGCTACGAATTACAATTTTATAATCTTGATCTAATGAAAACCGAACAATTATTGAGACACTTATTTTGAATTAGAAAACTTTTGTTAACCTTCGGTACATTTATTAACCACGGCTACGAATTACAATTTTATAATCTTGATCTAATAAAAACCGAACAATTATTGAGACACTTATTTTTAATTAGAAAACTTTTGTTTACCTTCGGTACATTTATTAACCACGGCTACGAATTACAATTTTATAATCTTGATCTAATGAAAACCGAACAATTATTGAGACACTTATTTTGAATAAGAAAACTTTTGTTAACCTTCGGTACATTTATTAACCACGGCTACGAATTACAATTTTATCATCTTGATCTAATGAAAACCGAACAATTATTGAGACACTTATTTTGAATTAGAAAACTTTTGTTTACCTTCGGTGCATTTATTAACCACGGCTACGAATTACAATTTTATAATCTTGATCTAATGAAAACCGAACAATTATTGAGACACTTATTTTGAATTAGAAAACTTTTGTTTACCTTCGGTACATTTATTAACCACGGCTACGAATTACAATTTTATAATCTTGATCTAATGAAAACCGAACAATTATTGAGACACTTATTTTGAATTAGAAAACTTTTGTTTACCTTCGGTACATTTATTAACCACGGCTACGAATTACAATTTTATAATCTTGATCTAATGAAAACCGAACAATTATTGAGACACTTATTTTGAATTAGAAAACTTTTGTTTACCTTCGGTGCATTTATTAACCACGGCTACGAATTACAATTTTATAATCTTGATCTAATGAAAACCGAACAATTATTGAGACACTTATTTTGAATTAGAAAACTTTTGTTTACCTTCGGTACATTTATTAACCACCGCTACGAATTACAATTTTATAATCTTGATCTAATGAAAACCGAACAATTATTGAGACACTTATTTTGAATTAGAAAACTTTTGTTTACCTTCGGTGCATTTATTAACCACGGCTACGAATTACAATTTTATAATCTTGATCTAATAAAAACCGAACAATTATTGAGACACTTATTTTGAATTAGAAAACTTTTGTTAACCTTCGGTACATTTATTAACCACGGCTACGAATTACAATTTTATAATCTTGATCTAATGAAAACCGAACAATTATTGAGACACTTATTTTGAATTAGAAAACTTTTGTTTACCTTCGGTACATTTATTAACCACGGCTACGAATTACAATTTTATAATCTTGATCTAATGAAAACCGAACAATTATTGAAACACTTATTTTGAATTAGAAAACTTTTGTTTACCTTCGGTACATTTATTAACCACGGCTACGAATTACAATTTTATAATCTTGATTAGGATTCTTAACAAAAAAAAATATGAACATTTTTAGAGTTTCACTGAGAGTAATCTTGAAAAACTATCTTGAAAAAATCTATTTCTGGGAATCAAACATCTAAACAATTTTAACATGTTAAGAATCATAACGAATACCACCAGACAGTGTTGAAACGTTCGGCTGCGATAATATAAAAACAAACATACATCTAGAATTTGGCGATCAACCATCTTGGACGACATTTTGAAAATGCTACATTTTCAGTCGTTGGTTTGCGATCAACATTGGACAATCGATCACATCGATTCTTATTGCATTGAAACATCACAATGCCATAACTTGGGTACTTTGATTCCACACAAGAGAATGAAGCTATTCTGAAAAAAATAGTGTTAGAATTTACTTCCATGTTTGGCTCTATGTTATGTGTCTAAGGCTTTTTAAGTAAGGAGTGTGTGGAATTTGGGACAGACAGTACATATATGTTGAAACAAAGAGACTGGAATATAGCAGAGAATTAAGGCAGACGGGATGACATATACCTCAACAAATCAACGTCGGATATTATTATTATTTAATGACAAGAGGTTTTCACATGAGTTATTATCAGTGAGTTTTTCCTTTGATTTCAATTTTACCATTGTCTTTTTCGGGGTTTTTTTTCGGGTCTGTTTCTAGTGCTACTATAATTATTAGTAAAACACTATCTTCCTTTATGTTCCATATTTCTTTCAGCTCTCTGGCAAGGTCCATATATTTGTTTAGTTTTCTGCCCCCCTTCCTGATCTTCACCTTGTGAAATGCTGGAACGGCGAAATTTACGATTTGGCAGGGTTTTTTTCTCGTTGATTATTATCACGTCTAGTCTCTTTGCTTGTATGATTTTGCCTGTTTGTATTTTCATACCCCAGAATATTTTATAATTTTCATTTTGCAGTACTAACTAATGTTTGTGTACGTACCATTTGTCTGCATGTTTAAAGTGCAGACGTCTGCATAGTCCTCCGTAAACTACTCTATTCTCCCGCAGTCGTATCTGTTTTAGTCTTCATTTCAGACTTTTGTTTTGCTTTTTTCGTCTTCATTTTGGCCTAGTTTTGCCCGTTTTTGTCTTCATTTTAGACTAGTTTTGCCCGTTTTCGTCTTCATTTTGGCCTAGTTTTGCCCGTTTTTGTCTTAATTTTTGACTAGTTTTGCCCGTTTTCGTCTTCATTTTGGCCTAGTTTTGCCCGTTTTTGTCTTCATTTTAGACTAGTTTTGCCCGTTTTCGTCTTCATTTTGGCCTAGTTTTGCCCGTTTTTGTCTTAATTTTTGACTAGTTTTGCCCGTTTTCGTCTTCTTTTTGGACTAGTTTTGCCCGTTTTTGTCTTCATTTTAGACTAGTTTTGCCCGTTTTCGTCTTCATTTTGGCCTAGTTTTGCCCGTTTTTGTCTTAATTTTTGACTAGTTTTGCCCGTTTTCGTCTTCTTTTTGGACTAGTTTTGCCCGTTTTTGTCTTCATTTTAGACTAGTTTTGCCCGTTTTCGTCTTCATTTTGGCCTAGTTTTGCCCGTTTTTGTCTTAATTTTTGACTAGTTTTGCCCGTTTTCGTCTTCTTTTTGGACTAGTTTTGCCCGTTTTTGTCTTCATTTTAGATAAGTTTTGCCCGTTTTCGTCTTCTTTTTGGACTAGTTTTGCCCGTTTTTGTCTTCATTTTAGACTAGTTTTGCCCGTTTTCGTCTTCTTTTTGGACTAGTTTTGCTTTTTTTTGTCTTCATTTTAGACTAGTTTTGTTTGTTTTCGTCTTCTTTTTGGACTAGTTTTGCCTTTTTTTGTCTTCATTTTGGATTAGTTTTGCCTGTATTCGTCTTAAATTTAAACTAGTTTTGCCTGTTTTGATCAGTCTTATAAATCGTCCATGTCGCTACTTTTCTTTCTAGTTCATTTTTCTCGCTTTTTTATTTCCATTTTCGGTGCTATTTATTATCTGGCAATGCTTTTTTATTTCCATTTTCGGTGCTATTTATTATCTGGCAATGCTTTTTTATTTCCATTTTCGGTGCTATTTATTATCTGGCAATGCTTTTTTATTTCCATTTTCGGTGCTATTTATTATCTGGTAATGCTTTTTTATTTCCATTTCCGGTGCTATTTATTATCTGGCAATGCTTTTTTATTTCCATTTTCGGTGCTATTTATTATCTGGTAATGCTTTTTTATTTCCATTTCCGGTGCTATTTATTATCTGGCAATGCTTTTTTATTTCCATTTTCGGTGCTATTTATTATCTGGTAATGCTTTGTTATTTCCATTTCCGGTGCTATTTATTATCTGGCAATGCTTTTTTATTTCCATTTTCGGTGCTATTTATTATCTGGCAATGCTTTTTTATTTCCATTTTCGGTGCTATTTATTATCTGGCAATGCTTTTTTATTTCCATTTTCGGTGCTATTTATTATCTGGTAATGCTTTTTTATTTCCATTTCCGGTGCTATTTATTATCTGGCAATGCTTTTTTATTTCCATTTTCGGTGCTATTTATTATCTGGTAATGCTTTTTTATTTCCATTTCCGGTGCTATTTATTATCTGGCAATGCTTTTTTATTTCCATTTTCGGTGCTATTTATTATCTGGTAATGCTTTTTTATTTCCATTTCCGGTGCTATTTATTATCTGGCAATGCTTTTTTATTTCCATTTTCGGTGCTATTTATTATCTGGCAATGCTTTTTGGCGGCGATAATCACTATTTCGTTATTTTGGATTATATATTATTCTAGTTCTCATCATCCATGCAGTCTTTGATACTTATCTGTCTTCTTCTCCATTTTCTCCTTTTTACATACATTCGGTTGGTGGCATCCTTCGGGTTTAGTGCATTTTCTATGGCCCTAAGGGTCCTAGTTCTTTAACTCAGATTTCTGAGTTCTTGTTGTATCCAGCCGATGAAGGGTCCAGAGTATCTTTCTCGTGGTAGTTCCCATGTATTTACTTCTTTTATTATGTTTTTACTATATAATTTGCTTTCAACGGGTCTTCTTGATCTCCTCACGTATCCTCTTCTAATCTTCTCTTTCATTTCTGTTGATTCGATAGCGTTGGCTTACAGAACTCTCAGATAATTATCGAAAAAATGAGGAGGGCACGCTTGTACCATAACCACAACAGGACCGCAACCAGGATCCACATAATAATAAAGACCGCTTAAAACTGTAAATAACATATCACTCAATAAGTCCCGGGCCTGACATATAAATGGCGCCACTTATATAAAATGCACGTGATTTTTGTAAAGCACTTACCTTAAAATGGCAGTTATCCAAATTTGAGCCCAATCGGATTATTAGTTTTAAATTACGGTTATTTAAGTGAAGCTACAGTTGCAAATTTTCAAAACAATGGAAAATCTTATTGTCGTGTGTTGATAAAGCATTGCTTTCTGATGGGAAACAATACTGTTTAAGCAAAGCAATGGCTTCATAAGTGTGATTCGGACTCTGCTCCGTGGAAACAATGGTTAAAAAGTGATATGCTGATTTTAAACGCTGTCGTATAGACATAAATGATGTTGAACGCTAAAGTGGCCTAAATTCAGCAGTTGTCTCGGAAAGCACAAAAAGGGTCACAAACTCGTTTTCGCCGATCTGAAATCGAAGATTCGTGAGATAGCAGAGGTGTTGAAGATATCAGAAGGAAGCAGTATACTCACCATTTTGCATGAATATTAGTCAATGAGAAAGCTGTCTTCAAAGTGGGTCTCGCGTTTGTTCACAGTCGATCAAACACAAAAACGCGTCAACAACTCAGAGCGTTGTTTGCAACTGTGTAAACGCAACAAAGCGGATCTTTTGCATCAATATGTGACAATGGATGAAACATGGATCCACCAGTTCAGTCGAGAGTAAAATTGGCAGTCATTTGAGTTGAGAACAGCAAGTGAAAGCCGATCAAAACGACCAAAGACACCAACATCAGTAGGCAAGGTTTTGGCCTTCGCATTTCAGGATGCACAGGGTATTTTGTTTATTGAGAAGGGAACAATCATTAATACAGAATATTATATTGGTGCGTGTGATGGACAAAAATTCGCCAAAAAATGGTCACAAATTAAGAAGAAGAAAAACACACTCCTTCACCAAGACAATGCACCGTGTTACAAGTCGATCGCAATGATGGCAAAACTACATGAATTGCACTTCGACTTGCTTCCGCATCCACCTTATTCGCGACATCTAGCCCCTAGCAACTACTGGCTGTTTGCAGACTTCAAAAGAAAGCTTCAGAGAAAGAGATTTTGGCTCTAATGAAGAAGTAATATCGGAAACTTAGGCTTATTTTTAGGCAAAGACAAATCGTCCTACAAAAAAAAGGCATTGAATTGTTAGAGAAGCATTAAAATCGTTGTATCACCTCATAAGGAGACTGTCTCGATGAATAAATTCGAATTTTGCTTAAAAGTTGTTGTTTTATGAGGTAGTCCCGAAACTTATTGAGTGACGTGTTGAAAGTCTTTTCAAGTTTCGTCAGAATATTGAGAGGAGAAATCTCGACTTAAAGCAAAGTAACCTTTCCTAACTGATAGCAGACACAAATAGCAGAAAAGCAAACGTTTGAGCCGGAACTTAAAACCGCATTCACCGTAAAAGCAGCTCTTTCTCTCCAACTTATGTCTTCATAGCAAATCAGTAATTAAAAATGGTAAATTATTATTCTTTTTAGTGAACTAAAAAAAAACGACCTATTCAAATAATTCCATTTGTTGCCAAACGAATTATTTACATATCACGACACGTCTGGCTTCGCTGCCCTAGATGTTTAAAATAAAGACATTGCACGAGTCGACGTTAAATCGACGGACGTTGGTGTCCGTTATTACTGGGGCAATGTTCGAATCATCTCGTTTTTCCTCCGATGAACGGCGCAAAACACACGCATTCTTTTACGGGTGTGTCACTCTCGCATTCATTACATTGCACCAAATTCCCAACACTGTCATGTCCGTCTTTACATTTATTTGGGGGCTAATTTGCTACATTCACTTATTATGTGGTTTGCAGTTTCCTCGCTTTGTCTACAGTTACTGTTTTCATGGATCTCGTCTATCTTGGCATTTATGATCGCGTTTTGTTTGCCGCTGTTACTAGCAAGTAAATACATTGTTATTATTAGTATTATTATTATTAGTAGTAGTAGTAGTAGTAGTAGTAGTAGTATTGTTGTTGTAGCAATAGTAGTAGTAGTTTTTGTACAGTTTAAACACCAGAAAGTAACTGACTCCTATGATGTTATCATCTACCTGTATAAGAGTCAGATACGGCCTAAAATGGAGCAATGTTACCACATCTTAGGAAGTGCCTCTCAGAACACTATTTTTTTGCCTTGACAGAGTATAAAATTGACTTCGCAATCTAGTGGGGTGGTCCTTTCTATTCTGTATAGTCTCTATTTCACATAAAAGACGTTGCTAGTCTTTCTCTGCTCTATCATTATTTCCAAAGAAGATGCAAGACTGGGCTCTAACCTCTGGTTCATCCTTGTAAGACATTCACTACCAAAACTGCAAAGAACGTTATTTCCTTCACCCGTGCGCCAAACATCAGACGAAATTTCAATAAATATGGTTTATTTTCAATAACATCTCATCGGTGGAACACATTACCACGGGAATGTTTACCTGCCGAATACAACATTGTCGTTTTAAAATCCGGTGCCAACAAATAGTTGTCATAAACTGTATTCATAAGTAATCAGATTTTGTTCACTACGTTCCTAATTTTTAATCCTCTCATAATATTCTTCATCATTCAACTGACAAACCATTCTATTTCATTAACCCTTATCGTCGAGTGGCTTTGGGGCCTTGATACGTGGTGGCTCATTAGTAGAAAAAAGCACCAGTTATCTCTTTAAGTCAATAACACTCTCTTTATTATTATTGTCGATTGTCGTGAAAATACTTGTCATCAAAAATATCATCACGATGAATGGAATCGTTGTTGTACTGGAATCGACGCGATTATCACATTGATCAGTTAATCTCATCTTTAAAAAGATTAAGCATTTTTATTGCTTTTCTATTATCGACAATTGTGAAACATTTTAGATGAAGACAGATTTTGCCACAACAAACAAGACTGCTTAGAAAATTATACAGGCATATTATTGTGCTTCGCCGTTTGTGAATTGCCATATATCTTGTTATTTTAACAAAAAATATAATATTAAATAAAGTATCATTTTTATATAGGCTTTTTATTAAGGCCAGCACAAACCTTAAATCCGGGGTAGTATTTGAGAATATCGGGTCAAGTTTCTAAAATAAAAATAAAAACAAAGGTGTACTTGTGGATTATTTGTCACCATTTTGTCATTTAATTTCCAAAATTGTTTACAAATAAAGATGCCTCCATTTTTTAAATTAAAAATTACTCTTGCACGCCGGAGTTAAAACAAAAAAGTGGTAGTTTGTTTTCTATTTCATATTTTTTAAATTTCGTACATTTTAAACACGAGTTAATAGGACAACAAACTTGACTGGCGTACTAACTTTATATCATAACATGTCTCATTTAAAAAGGCAAAGAAAAATGTGTTTATGTATTCCTTCATGATCATTCGATAGATTTTAATGATTAAAATAGAACAGAATGAATATATTTTAGTTATGAATATTTTATAAAATTTTAAATTAAATATTTTCTTTTTTTCTTTTACTTTGACGTTCTTATTGTTAAAACTTTGATCAATTAATCATACGTAACAATTTTGTTAGTCATTCAATGTTTCGGCTGAGGTGAAGAATCGAACCCATGGATCAACATCTCTCCGTTCCTGTTGCCTTTCCAAGCCTGGATTACCGTAAGAGTCACTCACACCGAAGAGTCTCAAATCGAATGTTTGGCTAAGATCAAAGTGTAGTATCTGTTCCGATGGATACTGCACTCCATACTGGTATTGTCTTGTCCTTCGGGGCTTGACTTACGCCGGTCAATGGGTCTGTCCTGTGCAGTTCTAGGAGGTCCACCCTCCCAGGCTTCGCCTCCCCTCTTTGGGGAGGAGTAAGTTTATTGCTTACTGTCTGAGGCGCCCCTACCGGGGAATGCCGACGGGGCTGCCCAGGCAATTTTTAAATGGCCAGAGTGCTCACCTCTCGAGCGCTGGCTTTTAACCCCACTTACTCGACCCAAGCTGTGGTCACATCTTACTTGTGGGAGTAAGATAAAACTGGCCTTGTGCCTAACTCCGCGAGGAGTAAATAAAAATCGAATGTTTGGCTAAGATCAAAGTGTAGTATCTGTTCCGATGGATACTGCACTCCATACTGGTATTGTCTTGTCCTTCGGGGCTTGACTTACGCCGGTCAATGGGTCTGTCCTGTGCAGTTCTAGGAGGTCCACCCTCCCAGGCTTTGCCTCCTTTCTTTTGGGAGGAGTAAGTTTATTGCTTACTGTCTGAGGCGCCCCTACCGGGGAATGCCGACGGGGCTGCCCAGGCAATTTTTAATGGCCAGAGTGCTCATTTTCTCGGGCGCTGGCTTTTCAAACCCCACTTTCCCGACCCGATCTTGGGTCATATCTTACTTGTGGGAGTAAGATAAAACTGGCCTTGTGCCTAACTCCTGGGGAGGAGTAAATAAAAATCGAATGAAGGGCAAATCCCCGCTTCTGTTGGTTTATGTCGTTTCATAAATCCATCCACGTCAACCGAATTGTGACTTGGTTGCCTTTATCATAATTGTGATGATGATTCCTAACCCTAACCCTGACCCTAACATCGTCGTCATCATGATCCTGTCTTTCTATCTCCCCTTACTCTTTCGAAATATTCCGATTTCTTTTTCTTGTTTTTCTTCATCTCTTTGTATCAGACCATACTTACATTTGAAATGCCTCGACCCTCTTGCAAACACACTTGGGCTAAATACTGTGGGACTTAAAAACAAGAAAAAGAAAGAAAAAGATTTTGCGGAACAATTACAAGAGGGGTGGGTAAAATAGGCGGGTGAATTGGAGAGGAAAAGGGGATCAGTTTTTACTTCGAGAGTTTTTTTTTTCTTTTCCCCTTTTTACATACAACCACCCGCCATCAGTTCAAGAGACCTGAAATTTCTACGAACGACATCAAAGCGTCTCATGTAAGACCGCTATCATGAGCAGCACCCCTACTACTACTACTACTACTACTACTACTACTACTACTACTACTACTACTACTACTAATAATAATAATAATAATAATAATAATAATAATAATAATAATAATAGATTATATATAAATAAATATGAACATAGATGTGAGGGAGAAAAAAGATTTGAAGAAAAATATGAAAGTAATGTATTTTTGCATTTTTATATTTCTGTCAGCCTCTGCTTCTGTATGTTTAGCAATTAATGTATCATATTGCTCATTCTAGCATGCATTATGAGATATATATATATATATATATATATATATATATATATATATATATATATATATATATATATATATATATATATGTGTGTGTGTGTGTGTGTGTGTGTGTGTGTGTGTGTGTGTGTGTGTTATAAAGAATTATAAAATAAAACATAATAAGCTGTTGATTTATTACGATAAAGAGAATAATACTAGAACTAACAGTAGGAACTTTTATCGATATAGATAGAGACAATAAAACATTTTTAATCGTCTTATAATAGAAAGTATTAAAATATCTAATTTATTCCCGTAATAAATAAAAAAATAAATAAATCACCAAGAGTGATAGCAGAAAGTCGTTCAATTGACCACGGGAAATTCGATGATTTACATCTGACTGAAAAATGTCCTATCATAAAATTCCCGACCTGAAGAAAGTTATTAAACCGTAGAAATAAGGGACCTATAAATTGTGGGTATAAAGATTAATCTATTTGCGGTTAAATAGTTTTGAAATATTTTCCATGTTTGTTATTCTTCTAAGTGTTCATCATCTTAGCTTTCGGGGTTTCTCTTCATTAATGTCTATATGTTCAAGTTTATTATGTGTGCATATGAAATCTGCTGTTTTGCATTTGTTTTTCTATTTGAGTATTATGTGTGTCTATTCTATTCGCAGTTGTATATGCGTATATACATATAGGTATACGTATGTATTCTTATATATATATATATATATATATATATATATATATATATATATATATATATATATATATATATATATATATATATATATATATGTTTATTTTAAAAAAATTATGGAAGTTGCTCCCGACAGGGCATGAAGCCACTTGATGTAAAGAGCTTTAAAAATACTACTTCAAGGTCAAAAACTAGCCAATGATAATAGTTAGATCGTGGATAGATTCCAAACCAGAAAACAGCAATCATTCCCCCTTAGTCAGAAACATCGCTCATGAAATTTGAGGAGTAAAGGACAAAATAAGGGAAGCGAGAGTAACGAGGCTGCCGAAAGTAAACCTAAGGTCCACTTTCTACTCTCTTACGTCTATGCATAGGTATATATATATATATATATATATATATATATATATATATATATATATATATATATATATATATATATATATATGTGTGTGTGGGGGGGGGGGTATATATATATATATATATGTGCGTGTGTGTGTGTGTGTGTATATGTATATATATATATATATATATATATATATATATATATATATATATATATATGTAAAAATAAAATATATAAACATGTAGAATGGTCGCTATGAATGCAATTACGTTTCAGTACTCATTGTACCTGATCAGGGCCAAAGTTGGTAATGAAAATAGTTCATCCAAAAGAGTAAAAAATTCATGACAGTGAATATAACTATTATCAGTGTGTGTAGATATATACATACACCAACAGCAGTGCCAACAGACATACGCACGCCACATGCATACAAAAAGTAGAATATATATATACATATATACATATATATATATATATATATATGATTATTTTTATTTACACAGACATGTGTAAATAAAAATAAATATAAATAAAAAATAAATAAAAATAATAAATATAAATAAAAATAATCATATATAAAGCTCTATTTGATATTGAGCACTTTTTATAAACCCGGTTGAAATTCTTTGGATTACTACCCTGTGGATGTTTTTACCTGGATTATTACCATTATATATATATATATATATATATATATATATATATATGTGTTAAAGTTTATATTTGTGTAATTATCGTTATAAATATATCTGTTTAAATCTGTTTACTGATGTGCATATCTTCCTTAAGAACTTATATGTTTGTGATTGAAATATGAGCCGTTGAGGTTATTCGGCGACATGTGTATATATTTATATTCAAACTTTTTCGAACGGTTTTAATGTAATAGTTCGCCGTGGCATTTGTATGCTAGTGTATGTATGTGGGAATTTGAATATAGATAGATAATTTTGCTTGTAGGCGTGTGTTCTTAGTATATATATATATATATATATATATATATATATATATATATATATATATATATATATATATATATATATATATATATATATATATATATCTGCCCCATGGACCCCCTAAGGCGTGGGTTTATAGATTTTGGAATACGCCCATCAACTTACGCTGTGAATACACTTTTATATTGTATCTATATTCTCTAACATATTTTTCTATAGGGCACACAGACACACAAACATACAGACATTAAATTTTATATAGAAGATATATATATATATATATATATATATATATATATATATATATATATATATATATATATATATATATATATTCCATGAAAAATGCCAGTATACTGAAAGCATATGCCCTTAATAGGGTTAAGATGAAAATTCATATACACTAAATGTACAAAAGCAAGGATATTCCCAAATTTTTACACTTTTATTGTCATTAAGGGTATGACTACATATCAACCAAACCATTTCATTATCACATCACTACAGTATAAATCTCTCTGCATGAGTGGATGAAGTGTGTGAGGTGCGCTGAAGAAAAATTCCTACCAGTAAAATACATAGCCCTGTTGTGCTCGCATACCTTTAATGACAATAAAAGTGTAAAAATTTGGGAATTTCCTTGCTTTTGTACATTTAGTGTATATGAATTTTCATCTTAACCCTATTAAGGGCATATGATTTCAGTATACTGGCATTTATCATGGAATGTCACTACTTTTGTAAAGGCTATACCTCAATACAATGCCTTCTCATAACTGATATAGTTGGTAGTTTGACTAATCAAGGTATATGGTAAACTGAAATTAAAATGCCATCAACTAGACACTAGAACCTTTATCTTGTCCAAAAATCAGCTGAATCCATCAAATGGTCGATAAGATATAGAATAAAGTGTGTGAATACTGGTCATTTTTAAGGTTTTTTGGAATTTTCTGGAAAACTAAGGTATATGGTAAACTGAAATTAAAATTCCATCAACTAGACCCTAGAACCTCTATCTCTGCCAAAATCAACTGAATCCATCAAATAGTTGATGAGATACAGGGTGGCACATACGTACGTACGTACGTACACACAGATAACATGATTTCATGATTGAACTTTCTGGATCTCTGGGTTGCCTTGACTAATGATGCTGAAATTCTATACACTTATAGAACTTATCAAATAAAAATTTTGTGCAAAGTTTTAACTAATTTGGTTTATTGGTTTTTGAGTTATGATTGATCAAAGAAATGAGATTTCCAGCATAGGCCATTCGTGGACTATTAAGGGATAGAGCACTCTCGCGCCTCCCTTATATGTACATATAAAATAAATAAAAATATATATTAACGAAAGATAAGTCCTATAAAGTTAAGGGCGACTAATAATGCCATTTTCTGCATCTTAATCATTTAGGAAAGTGGGACAATCGAAATAATAGTAAGCAAAATAACAACGAACGCTACAATCACCAATAAAAATAATTACATAAAAATACATTAAAATATTTAGGTGATAAAAATCGTACATATTTCTAGACGGAGCGTCTTGGTCCAGTGGTAGAACGCTAGACTACAGACATCAATATCAAAGGTTCGATCTCTGTCTAAGTTAGCCATGCTGATGACGACTGTGAGCCAGAAACACGTGTCCATGGATTACTTTTATGTAGTATAAAATAAATAAAAATATATATTAACGGAAAAATACGTCCTATGAAGTTAAGGGCGACTAATAATGCAATTTTCTGGTGATTTACTAAAGATGTCTAAATCTGCCCTTTTGGATGAAAGCGCGGTACATTGCTGAAATATGTAATATACAGTATCTAAATAAATTATATTAGCTCTCTTATATGATCGAGCACTTTATTTGATTTTTTTTTCATATACGACCTGGCACACTCTCTCTCTCTCTCTCTCTCTCTCTCTCTCTCTATATATATATATATATATATATATATATATATATATATATATATATATATATATATATATATATATATATATATATATATATATATATATATATATATATATATATATTTATATATATATATATATATATATATATATATATATATATATATATATATATATATTTATATATATATATATATATATATATATGCACACACTGATAATAGTTATATTATTTTAATGTGTAAGATCTGAAGACAGTAAAAGATGAAGGGGAAGTTGAATTGGCCAGTTTATGGTCAAGAAAGTGACATTTTTTGGCACACCCCACCCATCGACATGGATTTAAGTCGAATGTCTGTATCGTAGTCTGCACAAAGGTTTCCACTTATTGCAAAATTTGATTACCTGAAATCTCTATTTTAGGACTCTTTTTGGATGAAGTATTTTCGTTACTATCTTTAGCCCCGATGAGGTACGTAATTGCATTCATGTCGGCCATTTTAAACTTTTATATAATGTATATTTATAAAGCGCTATCTTGTATTGAGCACTTTTGAGAAAATATTGGTTTTCAGTTAATTTTATGAATATATTAAAACTTGTTTAATTGATATATATATATATATATATATATATATATATATATATATATATATATATATATATATATATATATATATGTATATATATATATATATATATGGGGTAAGGTGCACGATAATTCATGAAAATGAAGTGTCGTGATGGACAAAATGTGTGAAAAGATGACAGACGGAAAAACAAGTTAAAGTGCAGGAGAAAAACAAAAACAAAAACAAGAGATTTTTTTACCGGTTTCGTTCGTGGGGAACGTCTTCAGAAAATGAAGAATACAGAAATATATATATATATTTGGGTATGTATATGTATAATGCTGTTATGTATGTGTATGTGTGCACGTGTATGTATGTAAATATATGTGTATTTGTATGTGCATTTTTATATATGTCCTAGGTATGTATATTTGTGTATAAGTATGTGTATATGTATTTGGGCAACATGAATTTACTAAATGATAAAAAAAAAAAATATTTACAAACGTAACATAAAGTTAAACTAAATTACAATATTAGAATACGTTAATATAGCCATACGTCTGGAAATGTAATATATTATCCTGATATATATATATATATATATATATATATATATATATATATATATAGCCATTGTCTGCTTCGTCGTTTACCACTCATCTCAGTGTGGCTAAACGCAGCAAATTTATGCACGCCGAGAGTCGAAAAGTGAACCCGTCGAAATTCTATCTACTTAATCTGTTTTTATTTTGATTACGCTATTCGGTAACCGAGAGAAATCTATTCTTTACAGAAGAGTATTACTTCATGATAAGTGGTGGAAACCGTAATATCATCCACCAGAGATATCAACCTATAAATAGGAGGTATATGTATGCATAAAATATACGCATCCAAATACAGCTGTTTCGTATTCTACGACTCATTAGTGTGACTCGACGTGAAATCCAAAATGGCCGCTTTAAACGAAATATGACTAACAGTCAATCACCCAAAACCACTGCGCCAACAAATATTTTTTTTATTAAAAACTGTTTTATTATTATCTTTTTCATTGTGAAATTTAAATTGAGGAATGTTCTTTCCCTAACGGAGGGTTTTAGGGTGTTATTTTTTTTTAATTTTAAAAATAACATTTTTTTCACTCATTCATGAATATTAATAACACCACTCAAAATACAATAGTATGGATAATTTAATGACGGAAACCTTGCGTATATTAATCAATAAAGTATCAATAACGTAGTTTCAACAATTTAAATGTTATCTATTATATAAATCCCACCTGTCTGTCTGTCTGTCTGTCTGTCTGTCTGTCTGTATGTATGTATGTATGTATGTAAAGCTTCTCCTCCGAAGGTACCCAACAAACAGTCACACGGGTGACATCATTCCGACCGGCCAGCCCAGGCACGTGTAATATCTCGGAACCGGAAAAAAAATTGACTCTTCCGGGGTCGACTGAGCACTTTTCTCCAATGGGGGTGGCTTTTAACTCCATTTTTCAACAATTTAAATGTTATATTTAATATTTATTAGATGTCGAATGTTCCATCCGAATAAGTGTACTTGTTTATGTTAGCTTTGACTTCATTTCACAAAGATGCACATGTGCACAGCAAACGCATTCCGATGCACATAATGGAATGCACATTTTTATCAAGAGAAGGTCATCTTGACTCATGATTACTTCGTCGAAGGAAAGACATGGGAGAACATGATTGTTGTGAAAGAAACCCTGATATTTCGTAGATAAGACTGCAAATAAATGTGTAAAACGAAACAAATACTATGAAACGAATCTGGCTTGAAAAGATAAAGTGTTTATTACACTTACTCTTCTTAAGCCAGTAATTGGTGCATATGGGACTGCTCCAGTCACCTGGGATGATAGATTAGCGATGTTAGAGACTTAAAAGAAACATCTAAAGCCATATATACGATGATAATACCAGAGTATTTTATCATCCAAGGGTAAACTAACAGAAATTTATTTAAATGAAATGCAATTCTCTAATAACACCTCAAATATATAATGTTATCTTACATAGATAACAAACAAAACTTTGCTTATTAATTGCCAATTGTCATGTGTTATTGTTGCACCATGTTATTAGCAATACTATAACGTACTTAACTATAATATATCTTAAAATTGTCTTGGTCCGACCTAGATCACAGCTAATATAAAGAAATTTCTCTTAATCACATAAAAATATAAATCAATAAGAGGAATAACTCATTTTAAATTGAAGAATATAATAGGAGTTGTCTACATTAATTGAATGAAACTGTGTAAACAGACACAAATAAAAAACTAAACTGATAATGAACTGCATCTGGGCCAACGCCGGGTAGGCACAACTAGTAATTATCATATAAAAAATGTGAATTCATTTTAACATCCTAAGCACAATTGTTACCTCCATCAAGAAAGTTATGTTTTCGGTCGAGAACACACACAGACAAACAAACAAATTTGCTTGTCACTATGTTTGTTTGTTTGTTTGTTTGTTTGTCTGTGTGTATACAGCCTAGCGTACACATGACTCGACCAATCGTCACCAAACTTTATCAAAATATCGGTCATGGTCTTAGAACTCTGAACTGATTTAATTTGGGGGGTATCTAGGTAAAAGGTCGAGTTCACTTAAAAAGTGAACGTCACACTTTGGGTGATAACTTTGATTCTGTTCATCGTAGAGACTCGCTACTTGGTCCATATTGTAACCAATGAAGTCTCCAATCTTCGATAATTTTGACATTTGATTATTGAAAATTTGGGTTGAAGTCGAGATTTTCCGAAATTTCAACTTTTTCCTAAATTTGATGTATGAAACTAATGCTCTTTGATAACAAAATTACAACCTGATCAGATAAATAGTTTTTGAATCATCAAAGATTACATAACATAACTTCGAAAATACTTCATACAATATGCATAAGTAAGGCTCAGATAATACGTTGGCCCATACTTACATTGTCATGCGCACGTATACAGTCTCACAATTGACCTATGCTCTTTTTACATGTGTTTATATTTGGTTTCTATTTGGTCGGGTGTTTCTGTTTTTCAATGAAAGCAGAAAGACAACACCAATGTTTTCCTCAATATTTTCTGTGTCTTATGATAAGACATGATAATAAAATACAAAGTTACCTAATTCTAACCCTAACCCTAAGCCTAAGCATAACCCTAAACCCTAACCGAAACCCTAACCTGTAACCCTAACCCTTACCCCAACCCTTACCCCAAACCTAACCCTAACCCTAAACCCTAACCCTAAACTCTAACCCTAAACCTAAACCCTAACCCTAATCCTAACCCTAAATCCTAACCCTAACCCTAAACCCTAACCCTAACCCTAACGTAACCCTAATTACTTGTCGACTTGACAACGATGGACACTCATGGTTTTCCA
This sequence comes from Sepiola atlantica, assembly GCA_963556195.1. NCBI lineage: Eukaryota > Metazoa > Mollusca > Cephalopoda > Sepiida > Sepiolidae > Sepiola > Sepiola atlantica. The sequence goes on along the minus strand of OY744539.1, from coordinate 81,144,173 downwards.
AAACTAGAAATATTTACAATAGGGATATTATAATGATGGAAAATGTTTAAGAATGTTTTCAGAAATGTTTAAACTTCCTAGAAAATCGTCAAAATATCTACTGAAACATTATTCTATTCGTATCTAGTCTTATCTTATTATAATGGATATTATGGGTCTTTAAGCGAATCTACATCATAATTCCCTCCAAATTATTTACATATTATTTCAGATAATTTTATTTTTAAAATCTTAACTTCTATCACTATTAACATAAATAAATCATTTTAATATCAAATTCAAATAATGTATACGAAAAATGATTCAGAAATCGAAAAGGGATGCTTCGCAATTTGAAATCTGATTTTAATAAATAATTTATAATTTATTAAAATATGATTGATATAGAATTGTTTAGTTTTATTTTAATACATATTCAAATCAAATGTGTGGATAAATCTTAGTGTGTATCGAAAATAAAAGGAACTAACTGTAATGTTATTACCTACTTTCTTAGTTGACTCGTTAAATTAGTTACATTTTATAATGTGATAGAAATGAATGGAACAAATGTGTTACACGTTTAACATAAATTTTAAATAATTTGACATATTTTGTATAATTTTGGTTATTCGGACTACATTTCTCATCTTGAGTGTTATCATCACAACGTTTCGGCCGCTGTAACCTCCTGCCTTCTTCAGGTGTATCTCTTCGAACTCGGGAATATTTTTGTCGAACTCGGGAATCTGGACAGAATTTCGAACAGAACCCTTTATTTAATCCACGGGAGTAGCATGCTCTTATTCCGTCAGCCATGACTGGGTGATGTCTTCAGTAATTCACAATTCTTCGTATCGCCCGCACCGAGGATTGAACTATCAACCTTTAGCCCGAATAACCAAAATTATACAAATTATCAATCCTCATCTCAAAAATTCAGAAATATAATTTGACATATGACTTTTTATTTGATTATTATTGATTTTATTTTATTTTTTTAAATGTAGAAATGAATAAGGAAGTGTGGAATTTGGTATATTCGAACTACTGCACTCGTCTTGGGTGTTTTTATCACAACGTTTCGGCCGATGTAACTCCGATCTTCTTCAGGTGTACCGTGTCGAACTCGGGAAATGTTCTGATAAAAAACACACAAGATGAGAACAGTAGTCCGAATATCCCAAATTCTACAAATTATCAACCCTCATCTAAAAAATTCTGAAACAGAATAAGGAAGTCATTAATAAAATTACTTAATATACTTTTAACTTCTGTCTTTCTCTTGTAGTAATAGTCAAGTCATATGTAAGTTTGGGTTGGAGTAATGCTCGCAATTAAGTTTACTTTAAAAAATGATGTGCTGCTTTAATTAACACTGACATTATTTTTTTTACATTTATTCACACAAACAAGTTTTACTTGAAACAATATTCATTATATTCAAAGAATTGTGACAAATTAAACAAAGGGTCGCGCAGTTTTTCGGAAATTCATATCGTAAATTTATATAAACGATATGTGCAAATAAAGAATCATCTACTAAAAGGGGTTTAAGTTTTTTACTTATTTGAATATTTAATTTAAATAATTCAATTGATAAATTTGTAATGACAAACAAGAACAGACTTAATTTGAGAAAGCTTTATTCGGCATAAAATGTCGGTACAATATTAGTGCTGCTATATATATTGTTTAGTAAAAGCAGGAGAGTTCTTCAAGGGGGAGATAATTCAAAATAGGGAAAGTTATTTGTAATTATTCATTACAACGTCATAGATTTACCAGGAAAAAAAACACTTATCAGCTGTTATCTTTGTTTTACACTATAAAAGTTTCCTTCGATTGTTTTCAGAAATAACCATAAAAACAATATATTTGCAAAAGGAAAATGTTTGGGGCGAAACTTAATTGTAAGTTTATATTTATTTATATATTAATTTTCGTTTCTACAAATGAATGTGATCTCCTTCTTCTTTCGTGTGAATCAGATGATTCTGGTGTTGGCATTAGTTTCCCCGATATTTTTTTCTAGTTAGAAATCTTTGTGGAAAGACATCGGGTACTTACAGAAAGGACCACGAGAAGGTTGCCAACATCCCTAAGTGAAAGTGGTACTGTGGAACCGACTGGATTCGAACATGGAACACCCAGGTCTTCAGTCCGTGTCGTTATCCACTTAACAATGAATGTGATCATCTGAAGATAGTAATCCGAATATATTTATTTTTATATGAATAACAAAAAATGTTAAAATGGAGGAAGAGTCGTATACGCCCACCCAACTTTTAATTTTATTGTGTATCGATCATTTATTTTATATATTTATAATAATATTAAAATATTTATTTTAATTCGATACATTTTTTTAAAGCATTAACACTTATTCCATTGATTTCCGGCTTTCTGGTATTTGGGGGAGGAATTTTAACTTGCTTGAACAAGATTTCAGAAACAGAAAGAACGGCACAATTCAACAAACATCATTTTTGTTATGTCGTCTTCCGAAATAAGGATGCGAATAAAATAACTTTCAATTAAAAACATTCTGTTATTTATCGAAGCGAATTTAAAGATTTTTTTTTTTCAAAATACTTTTTTTGTGGTTTCAAAAATAACTTTACATTTAACTATTATTTATTTCATTTGCTCAGCGTAAAATGTATGTAACATCTGTCTTAATACCCAGCAGGTGGGCACATATTTGCTTGTATAAATAATTTTAAAAAATTGCATATCATGGCAGAGTTTGCTTTGAAATAAATATCGGTGGGTACGTAGAATGGAACTGCTGTATTAATATTAAAATACGATAATGATTCTCAATATTTCAGAATTTAAAAAAAAAAAGCTTTCTGAATATGACGTCATATATTTGAGGAATCTTAAGAATTTATAAGTATATGCCAATTAAGAAAGCTTTTAAAGGTATTTTTCTTTTTATTTATTTATTTATTTATTTGTTTTTACTTTTGTATTGTCATCATGTTACAGACTGAGATCGATCTTATTTCAATTATGCACTTAACGATAAAAAAGAACAAGATAGACGCGTGTACGTTGAAATCTATATATTAACATATTAACGGCACCGGGGGGGGGGGCAGGGGGGGGGGCAAGCCCCCTCGCGTTTCTACTTGGCCCCCTCCCCCACTTTACGGTTATCAATAATTAAGTTGATATGCATGTGTTTAATCGCCCCCCCCCCACTTTTTAAGAGACGCCCCTCCACTTTTATAACTGTCCCGCCGGCCCTGATTAATACTAACAAAGATGGGTTCTCTTTGCAATTCAAAAGAAAAATTTCATCTAAAGCAGCCGGGCAAACTGTTGTCATATTTGTGCTGGTGAATCCCATTTGAGGGTTCTTGATAAGGTGCAGAAACGTGTCTGTAATTTGATTGGCCCAACCCTTTTTATTTTCTTTGCACCCTCTCTCTCTCACACTAGTTGCTAGTCTTTTCTATAAATACTATTATGACATGTGTTGTTCAGAATTGTCTGATCTATTCCCTGCTTCCTTGGTGTCAGCTCGTTTGAGTCGTTAGTCTAGTGGTCGCCATCAATTCGCTGTTTTGATACCTCATTGTAATACAGCTTCCTATTTCAGTAGCTTCTTTACAAGAACTGCAGCCTTGTTATAAATCTTTTTCTGCTGACTTTTTCCTTCCTACCTATAGCTTTGTTTTTATTTTGTTTTTGTTTTTTTTTTCAAACTAAGGTCAATAGGCATCTCCTGTCTTTGCGATAATCATATTTCGTTCTTGTTAGCTCCTTACATCAAGTGGTGTCATGCTTTGTCTGGCGCGATTTCTATAAAGAAAAAACACTGTTAAAATAAAGATTGTTTGATCAAAGAAAATTAAAAAGGATTTTTAAATGTATATGATGACCAGTTATTTATAAAATTTCATTTTTTACTAAAAGATTCACCATTTTAGAAATAAAAGATGAAGAATGTCCGCAAAATTAAATTTATAGAAACATCTATAATTTATATGTTTCTTTTTTGTTTCCATAAAACTATACGTTTCAGTTTTCATGTAGCAAAAAAGTCATCATTTACATTTTCATCGTAAATTCAACATTTAGATTATATATAAAACTGTTTTTCTTTAAAATGTTTCTATAAAACTCTATCCTCTGGAAATCTTCCCCCAAAACAGAAACCCTGAAAAGGGTCCTTCAAATCCCTACTCTATACTTTTCTTCGTTGTTAATATTTTTATTTACGATTTTTTTGTATATTACATTAGCAATTGAACATTTATTCAGCAATGGACATTTTTTTAAATTATTCAATTACATAAATTTGTATTATTATAACTAATAATACTATTATTACTGTTACCTCTATTATTACTGTTAATATTGCCGCTTTAATTAATTATATCCACGTTGTTGGAGTTTATAGATATTCTATAGCTTATTAAAATAGGAAATTCCTTAACAACTATTTATTACTATATAGTAGAATATTATTTTTTTTTCTGTAAGGCTTATAAGTTTCAGGATTTAGATTAAAAGGTATGTCTAAGAAATATACCCTTTTCAATTATGTTTATCTCTGTCTAAAAACATAGACACCTTTAAAAAATTCTATTATTTCTTTTCTTTTTATCTAGGTATTATATGATTATAATAACTACAAATACTGATATACTTTTGGAGAATTATCGCTTATATTTTGTAGGGATCGTTTATATATATTAATGACATTATCTTAGTGGCCTTTTAATGTAATTAAAGGTGCCATATTGACTATAAATATTAGATAGTCAGTTAATTTTAGATTAGCTGCTATAATTATTGGTTCTTTGTTCATGAATGATTCTATTTCATAATTTGTTTGTAAAGATGTGTCACTTAAACATTGATTTTCATAGCGATTTGCTATTTTTCTTTACTTTTTTTATAAGTGTTTAAACTTATTTTGAAAACAAGTGTTTATCTAAAATATTGCTTGTATTCATCAGTTAATTTACAATTTATGTGTGTTTAGTTGACATTTCATATTTTTAATTTAAAGTTTTTTTTCTTTTGTTGTTACTATTATCGCTAGAATCGCAGTTTATTTAGAAAGTTTGTGTCGATATTTATTTTTATTTTTTAGAATTCTCGGACAACCGTCTTATCCATCTTATCCATCGTTATTTCATTTTTTTAACTTATACTATTTCCTACATGCAACACAATATTTTCAAAATAAAATAAATAACAAACGCTACCTGATTTTTACTTTCATTCTACCTGGCGTCCTGAATGTAATACAATGAATAACGGAATATCGGAATGGTTTAATTTCAGCAGTGCCGTCTAGGAATTCATAATACATAGAATCACTCTTCAGAATGTTGGAATAAATTACCGAACAACCTCAATCGCATTCTAAAATGGCGTCTTAGCATGACGCATAAGTTTATCGTAATTAACTTATTTTAAAAAATAAATTATTAGCATTGTTATTTTTTGGGGTTTTTTTTTTTTGATAAAACAAAAGACAAAACCGATAACTAAGTTTCAGTGACACAGCTTTCTTCTTACAAAACACAAAATAGAAAAAGACTATTATTAAGTTGAAACGACTGTTTTTTCGAATTTTTCTTTCTTCGGTTTACGGACCGTATAAATTATTATATAGGATTTTCAAGTAAGATTAAATTTTTACGGTATCTTTTGTTTATTAAATCGTTAGGTGCAAGTAGAGAATAGTAAAAAAAAAACATGGGAAGGGGTCCCATGTTAAGAATCGGTTTCTAAATAATGACATTAATTATTTTAGTACTGTCTGTAAACTGCAGAAGTGCCAATAACATTTAAGGACTCTCAAGCACAATGATAACAAGTTCTTGTGAAGCCGTCCTCTTAAATAATCAAATTCCATCCTCACGATGTTGTCTCACCGTCCGCCTTAGAACGAGTAACTCTTATCCTCGCGTGGCCTTTGCCACTTGATAAGCGGTTACTCATTAGTACATAAAAAACAATTTTGCACCAATTGTTTGTCTTTTTTTTTTAACATAGTTCACCCCAAACAAGGCAGGCCGCCACTGTAGACGTAAGGGGCTACTGAGAAAAATGAAAATGGGAGAAGGCAGGGGGCGGTCACCCTAGATTATCAAAATAAATATATAATAATGCTAAACCTTATTTCTAGAATCCTTATTCCAATTTTGATCAAAACTCACTACATTATCTTGATTCTAGAAAATATCTAAACTTTAATGCGTCAAACTTTAGCAAAGAGCTAGAGGAAACTTGTGGGAGGATAATTTTGCGGGGCAGTTTTTTCATCAGAGTTTTTGAAAACTCGTACCACAGAGTCACTTTTCTAGCAATCAGGGGAGCACCGATTGCCCGTGTCCTCAAACTCCCGAAGCTCCATTTCACATTACCTTTATACATTTATTTCTAAATTATTATTTAGAAATAAAAACAAACGTAAAAAGGTAAACGTTAATATGATATTATCATATTAAAAATGTCGCTACAAAATCATTGGATTTCTTGTACAACAACGAACTAGAAACGTTTTGGTTAATCTTGGTATAAAGCTTTGTTTTCAATCGCATCCCCCAAAACAGACAGAGAAAACACAGATACAGGGTGGGCAAAAATAAGGGTCCTATTTTTAAAAATTCATAACTTTTTTCTTTATTGATTTTTTTTTTTTTTTTCAGAATAAGTAAAGGACCCCTTCCGAAGCAAGCATGAGCCGTATTAGCCCTAAGGAACGTACCCTCATTTAGAAAACATTATTTTTGCTTAAAAAACTCAAAACAGTGTAAAAAAACAATACTTTAGTTTTTGTAAGTTTTAAGAAGTGTTTTTCGGCTAAAATTTGTTTTGTTTATTTCAAAAAATCTCGGAAGGGTCAGTCTACACACACATAAAGTTTGGTGAGTTTAACTTTTATTTTGTGGAAGTTATTCAAATTCAAGTTATTCAAATTTAAAGATAGGACCCTTATTTTGGCCCACCCTGTATAATATAGATTATCTCATATGAAACAAAAAATCGTTTAAAATTATTAATTTTGCAAAGTTAGTTTGTGAAAATCTTGACATCTGAAAAGTTGCCCGATCGCAGAGAAAAGTGGGTCGATGCCCCGCCACCGCGAAGAGCTGTTCGACCCTCACGAGACGGACACCCACTTAAATCAATGAGTATATCATCTTAATTGCTATCGAATGAAACCAATTCAATCGGTTTGCGTCCTTTCTTGGTGGATCTTTGATTCGTTTCTGACTTTATTTACTCGATTCGCAAACAAATCTTTTAAAGATCTTTAACAAATCTTTAACAATCTGTTTGACAAAAGGTCAGAGTTCTTCCATTTATCATCTGCTCGCTTAGAAAAGTCGAACAATAAGTTATTTGCCATCAGATTTTGTGTTTACACGTCTACGCAAATAATATACGTAAATATATTCGCATGCATGCCGACATATATATATATATATATATATATATATATATATATATATATATATATATATATATATATATATTTATATGCGTGTGTGTGTATTTGTATGTATGTGTACATGCATGTCTATGTCTCTCTATATATGTATATATATACAAAAGCATATGTGCCTGTGATTGCACACACACACACACACGTGTGAGTGTGTGTGCGTGCCTTGGGGCACTTAAGTTTCCACATGGTAAACTCAACCTGCTAACAGCCGGCGGCAGGGATCGGGTGGGGGTATTTAAAGGGATGGGAACGGGTGGAGATGAAGGAGGGGAATTGAAGGGGGCGTTAAAAACGCAGGGTAAGGGGCCCCATTTGCTATCATTCTTTTCCTTTTGCTCCACTTCGACGACCAAAGGACCCGACTCTTATCTGAGCAGCTAATTATAATTAATATTTGCGAATAGACGCGCTTTGCTCGCTAGGAACTCAGAGCAGGGGGAGCGGCTGCTACAGAAGTGTGTTTTTAAGACTAAATTAGCTCATATATATATATATATATATATATATATATATATATATATATATATATATATATATATAATATGTGTGTGTGTTTGTATGGTTATACGTGCGCACATAAACTCATATATATATGTATATATATGTATATGTATATATATATATATGTATATGTATATATATATATATGTATATGTATATATATGTATATATATGTATATATATATATGTATATATATGTATATGTATATATATATATATGTATATGTATATGTATATATATATATGTATATATATATGTATATATATATATATATATATATATATATATATATACATATAGGAGGGTTTGAATTACTTACTAGACACCCTCCTTGAGTGGCTTCAGTCTCTCTGTACAAGAGTTTGTCAGGAAAACCTGACATGAGGATACTTGACCCTGCAAGTAAACCCTGACCAAATATTAAAAATAACATAGTATTCACAGCCCAAATAAGATCCTCTCGGTTTTGCGACACACACTTAGCTGGATACTCCTCCAGACCAGATGAATTCTTGTCCTGAAATCCGCTAAGACCAAAAGAAAGATATATTATAAAAAAAATCAACTGGGCAACTATTTAGAAAAAGAAATATTTTCTGCGTTGTTTCCGGCTTTTCAAACTTGCAAATGTATTCAGATTAACACAACGCGTTTAGATGGGGGAAAAAACTTTCTATTCATATCAACGCGTATCATCCCCTCCTAATAAAACATTTTGAAATTCTCGCCCTTAAGATCACACGGTCTTTAACACATCTTACGCACCATGTCGAGAGCAGATTACAACAACAACAACAACAACAACAAAAAACGTTCAAAACTCAAATGTTTGATGAGGATTGCTTTGCGATCGAAAATTCAATATTTAATTTTTATTTAATAAATGAATGTTTACTTTTTAAAAAAATCTCCGTTTTTTTCTGGCTTTTCAAACTTACAAATTTATTCAGATTAACACGACGCTTTTAAGTGTGTGTGGAGATCTTTATTCATATCAACGGACCTTAACCCCACCAATGTCGAGAGCACATAACAACAACAACAAAAAAAAGAGAAAAAAATCTAAAAAGACTCAAATTGTTTCTGTCTGATGAGGATTGCTTTGCGATCGAAAATTCACTATATAAAAAAAAGAATAATAAACAAATGTTTATTAAAAAAAAATGTTTCTGTGTTGTTTCTGGCTTTTCAAACTTACAAATATATATATATATATTAGTAGTAAGTTTTTGAAAGGCTGTGGGCAATGCAATTCCGGGTAAGATGCAAGTTGAAAGGAAAGGAACAAAAACAATAACAATAAATCGAATACGATATAAGACTTACTATTTATTTTTCCTTTTTTTTCCTTTTTTTTTTTTCTTACATAACAGCAAGAGTGTTTTAGCTGTTCGTGTGATGTCCGGGTGATTAAAAATCACTATTTGATATTTCGGGAAAAGACATCCCTTTTTCAAAAATAATTAGACCAGAAGAAGAATAATATTTTATTCTTCTCCGACTGTGTAGAGAATAATACAAAATAAAATGGCTGCCAGATATAGACCGCAGCAAAAAAGCAGTTTCACAGGGAATATAAATTAAGTTTAGTTTTATTTTAATATTATGTTAAATATATGATTTGGTGTTTAGAATATTTGTGTAATGTTGGTTAGGTGTATGGTGTTCGATAAACTGTTAGTTTTGATAATATATATATATCATTTTTTTTTTTTTTATATTTGAATATTTACTTTGTTTTATCTTCGTATTTTTATTTTGTTTATCTTTCTATCGTAATTTAAGAATTTTAATATAAAGTAAAGTAAAGTAATTAGTCTCATATTTTAAATATTCTAGATCTATCTACTTATCGATTTCGATTATCATCTATTAAAGAAGTGTTATTAATTACTAATTGTGAGTTTCGTCAAATTAGATTAACGAATTAACTTATTAACTTGATATATTTACTATAAGATAAAGGGGAGTAACTCTGGATTTTTTTAAATATTTTTTTTATAATTAATTTTTTTTTTATTTTTTTTTTTTTATTTTTTTTTGGTGGAGATCTGTATAACAATATTAGTATATATATATACAACATATATACACATAATGCATATATACATATATATATACATATCTATGTATTATTGTTTGTTTAATTGTTTATCTATATATATTCATCAATTTCTTTACATATTTGTTGTTTTTTTGTTTTTTGTTTTTTGTTTTTTTTATTTATTTATTTATTTATTTATTTTTTATTATTATTATTTACTTGTTTAATTTATTTTATGAATTATTTATTTAATATTTGCATGTTATTTGTATACATTCTATATGTGTTTGGATTTATTAATTAATAATGCTAGGTTATGGGGTGACTTATTTTGGTGGGTTAGAAGAGTATGTTGAATATGGTTTTTGGTTTGTGGTTGAAAGTGTGTAAGGATGGAAGTTCATATGGGGAGGGGCCTGTTTGATTGTTTGGGTGTGTGGTGAGTTTATTATAGGAGGTGAGTAATGAGTGAAGTGGTGGAAACGGACTCTGTTAAGTGTTAGATATGGGGGTTGGTTGGTGGATGGGGGGTAGATATTATAGAAAAAATATATATATATTGCTCACAAGGAGTAATCACACAAGTCATCGTCAGTCATTGTTCATCGACAACAACCAATGGTGTTCCCTGGAGTCTGAGTGACAACACACCTCTTCAGATTTCCAGTACTTTCTACCTCTTTTCGATCACCACTGCAAATGACTTTGCGGTATCGCAACAGCCGCTTACGATTGATTTCTCGCTGGTAACAAACATTGGTCTCCCCTGGGATTTTGGTGGCAATAAGCCTCTTCGAGGTCCCAGCAGTCTCCGGGCCTTTCAAGTGGAGATCTGGTTAGTGCTGTCCCTCCTTGGTATTCCCATCCTCCGTGACCCTCTACGACTAATTTGTGTGGTGTCAGCCAAGGTCGGTGCCATCATTTATTGGAGAAGGTGGGGGCAACTTGTGATATGTCTTGCAATTTCTATTCCTTGGTTCATGCGGTGGTGTTCTTTCTTGTAGTTTTGTTTTCTTCCTATTGTAACTTCCATGTGACTGGTTACAATTCTTAGATTATGCAGGTTGGTTACCGCATTCGAGGATTTTCCTTAAGATTGCAGCTGCTTTGATTATTGCCGTCCTTTATATGGTCTAAGTTATATTTTTATTCCAATTTCTCCCAGTCTTTTCTCCAGGTGTTTGGAGACTGTTCTTAGTACTCTTGCGATTATTGGTACTATATTGACTTTCTTTATGCTCCATACCCCTTTCAGTTCTCTGACAAGTTTCGTGTATTTGCTTGGTTTTTCCGTCTCCTTGATCTTCACTCTGTGGTCTGTTGAAACGGTAAAATCTGCGATTGGACAAGATTTTTTTACTTCTTGTCGATTATTATGACATCCTTGCTTGTATAAGTTTATCTGTTTGTACGTTCATATCCCAGAGGATTTTGCGTTTGTCGTTTTCCAATACTGTCTCTGGTTTAACTTGGTCATCCACTCTTGGACGTCTGTTTTGTGGATATATGCTCTCAGTTTCTGCGCTAGTCTTTCATGTAGGGTCGCGAACTTTTTTAACCATTATGCATGCATTCGATCATGGCCTAGTGCTTTCCAGTTTGCCATTTTCCTCACGGTTATCTTAATCAAATCGATCATGGCCTAGTGCTTTCCAGTTTGCCATTTTCCTTACGGTTATCTTAATCAAATCGATCATGGCCTAGTGCTTTCCAGTTTGCCATTTTCCTTACGGTTATCTTAATCAAATCGATCATGGCCTAGTGCTTTCCAGTTTGCCATTTTCCTTACGGTTATCTTAATCAAATCGATCATGGCCTAGTGCTTTCCAGTTTGCCATTTTCCTCACGGTTATCTTAATCAAATCGATCATGGCCTAGTGCTTTCCAGTTTGCCATTTTCCTTACGGTTATCTTAATCAAATCGATCATGGCCTAGTGCTTTCCAGTTTGCCATTTTCCTCACGGTTATCTTAATCAAATCGATCATGGCCTAGTGCTTTCCAGTTTGCCATTTTCCTTACGGTTATCTTAATCAAATCGATCATGGCCTAGTGCTTTCCAGTTTGCCATTTTCCTTACGGTTATCTTAATCAAATCGATCATGGCCTAGTGCTTTCCAGTTTGCCATTTTCCTTACGGTTATCTTAATCAAATCGATCATGGCCTAGTGCTTTCCAGTTTGCCATTTTCCTCACGGTTATCTTAATCAAATCGATCATGGCCTAGTGCTTTCCAGTTTGCCATTTTCCTTACGGTTATCTTAATCAAATCGATCATGGCCTAGTGCTTTCCAGTTTGCCATTTTCCTTACGGTTATCTTAATCAAATCGATCATGGCCTAGTGCTTTCCAGTTTGCCATTTTCCTTACGGTTATCTTAATCAAATCGATCATGGCCTAGTGCTTTCCAGTTTGCCATTTTCCTTACGGTTATCTTAATCAAATCGATCATGGCCTAGTGCTTTCCAGTTTGCCATTTTCCTTACGGTTATCTTAATCAAATCGATCATGGCCTAGTGCTTTCCAGTTTGCCATTTTCCTCACGGTTATCTTAATCAAATCGATCATGGCCTAGTGCTTTCCAGTTTGCCATTTTCCTTACGGTTATCTTAATCAAATCGATCATGGCCTAGTGCTTTCCAGTTTGCCATTTTCCTTACGGTTATCTTAATCAAATCGATCATGGCCTAGTGCTTTCCAGTTTGCCATTTTCCTCACGGTTATCTTAATCAAATCGATCATGGCCTAGTGCTTTCCAGTTTGCCATTTTCCTTACGGTTATCTTAATCAAATCGATCATGGCCTAGTGCTTTCCAGTTTGCCATTTTCCTTACGGTTATCTTAATCAAATCGATCATGGCCTAGTGCTTTCCAGTTTGCCATTTTCCTTACGGTTATCTTAATCAAATCGATCATGGCCTAGTGCTTTCCAGTTTGCCATTTTCCTCACGGTTATCTTAATCAAATCGATCATGGCCTAGTGCTTTCCAGTTTGCCATTTTCCTTACGGTTATCTTAATCAAATCGATCATGGCCTAGTGCTTTCCAGTTTGCCATTTTCCTTACGGTTATCTTAATCAAATCGATCATGGCCTAGTGCTTTCCAGTTTGCCATTTTCCTTACGGTTATCTTAATCGTTTCTTTATTAATTTCTATTTCTGTCCCTTCTTCAATTTCCTGTAGTTCATCTTTCATGTTTTTCAGCCATTTAGCTTTTTTGTTGTGTTTTTAAGACTTTTCCATATCTGGTTCCAGAAGTGTTTTGTCTCTGTCGCGTCCGGTTTTTCTGTTATTGTTCTTTCTCCATTTTTGTAAAACTGACTTTACTTGTTTTCAAAAGTCCTGTTCTGATTGTGCTGTTCCGATTTGTATCTATATCGCCTCAGTCTCCCTTCTATTGCTGCTATCTTTTGTTTTAGTTCTTCATGTTTCTTATTAAGTCTTTCCTTGTGGTTTAGATGTCTGCTCTTCCATCGTTTTCTGTTCTCTTTTATCCTGTTTACAGTTTTAGCTTTTTTTCGAAATTTGGTAATCTGGGTTTCCAGTCTGATTTCCTATCCAGGCTTGTCGGTTCATTCTTTTCAGTTTCATACTTATTGATTTTTCCCCGCATGTATCAAGTTGTTTAGGTCTGTGATAGATACGGTTGAGATGTACGCGAGGAGTTGTATGTTTCTACTTTTAACTAATCCAATCTTCGTTCCTTAGGGATGGGAGTTTTGTTTTGTTCTCGGTTCTGAACCGTTTGATGTTTTGCACTTCTCTTGCTTCTTCCTCAGTGGGTTATGTAGTTTCGTGGTCTTCGACCTCTTCAGTTTTAGTGTTTATGTTTTCCCGTCTTCTACCTGGGAGTTTTCATCAAGTGGTGTTTCATGATCTGCTTTGTCATTTATCTTTTGTTTGATTTCCGTTAATTCCACCTCCGAGAACCACACTCTCTTAAGGATCTGTCTTCTTTGATCTGCTACCATTTGTTCCGTTACTTGGTTGTCAGTAGAAATGTACCATAGAATTCTCATTTGTTTCTGGTAGCCTCATTCTGTGGCGTGGCGGCTTCTGTAGTAGCATTCTCTTTTGTGGTCCATTTTTTCCTATGGCTTTTTAGTTTGTTGTTTTCATTCCTGTTTTCTTGTGTTTGGTCTGTGTCCTTATCGTACCTGGAATTAGAAAGGTTACTTACCTCTTTTTGGTCCGGGATATTGTTCCTGAATCTCAAGGGCCCAATTATTATTATTATTATTATTATTATTATTATTATTATTATTATTATTATTATTATTATTATTATTATTATTATTTGGGACATTATGTGTCTTATAATATTGTTAACTATTATTTCAGATGATTTTATTTTTAAATGTCTAACCGTCATACTTCACTTTAATACTATATTCAATTTACATATACAAGAAAATCATTGTTCCCAAAATAAATGGCACGGAAATTAATTATTTAAACGAGTTAAAAGATCAATATGTTAATTAACATATTGATCTTTTAACTCGTTTAAATAATTAATTTCCGAGTATTATCGATTTCGAATTATTTGTTTGCATTCTAATATTACTACATATTTAAATAATTCTGTGAGAACATCTTAAAGAAAAACTAAAAAAAAACTGCAACATGTATTTTAAACTTCTGTTTCAAAAATTAAATTCTATGATATATTCCATGATAAATGCCAGTTTACTGAAATAATGTGCCCTTAATAGGGTTAAGATGAAAATTCATATACACTAAATGTACAAAAGCAAGGAAATTCCCAAATTTTTACACTTGTATTGTCATTAAAGGTATGCGAGAAAAACAGGGCTATGTATTTTACTGGTAGGAATTTTTCTTCAGCGAACCTCACACACTAATCCACTCATGCATAGAGATTTATACTGTAGTGATGTGATAATTAAATGGATTGGTTGATATGTAGTCATACCCTTAATGACAATAAAAGTGTAAAAATTTGGGAATTTCCTTGCTTGTATATGAATTTTCATCTTAACCCTATTAAGGGCATATGATTTCAGTAGACTGGCATTTATCATGGAATGTCACTACTTTTGTAAAGGCTATGCTTCAAGACAATGGTAATCTTTAAGGTTTTTTTAATTTTCTGGAAAACTAAGGTATATGGTAAACTGAAATTAAAATGGCATCAACTAGACTCTAGAACCTCTATCTCTGCCAAAAATCAGCTGAATCGATCAAATAGTTGATGAGATACAGGGTGGCACACACGTACGTACGTACACGCGGATAACACAAAATCACTCCTAACCTTTCTGGATCTCTGGGTTTCCTTGACTAATGATCCTGAAATTCTACACACTTATAGAACCTATCAAATGAAAATTTTGTGCAAAGTTTTAAATAATTTGGTGTATTGGTTTTTGAGTTATGCCTGATCAAAGAAATGATATTTCTAGCATATGTCGTTTTTGAAGTCTATTAAGGGATAGAGCGCTCTCGCGCCTCCCTTGATTAATGCAATTAGAGTAAGATTAAATTATATTATTTGCATACGGTTAATAAAGTGCGATCTGATTTCGAATAACGGAATTAATCGAATAATATAACGGAATGATCGTCTTTGTATTTTGAATGACTTAAACGAGTCATATTTGCTCAGCTTTACTACTATAGAAATTACACTTAGATGTTTTACTCAGCTTTACTACTATAGAAATTACACTTAGATCGTTTACTCAGCTGTACTACTATAGAAATTACACTTAGATGTTTTACTCAGCTTTACTACTATAGAAATTACACTTAGATGTTTTACTCAGCTTTACTACTATAGAAATTACACTTAGATATTTTATTCAGCTTACTACTATAGAAATTACACTTAGATGGTTTACTCAGCTTTAGTACTATAGAAATTACACTTAGATGTTTTACTCAGCTTAACTCCTATAGAAATTACACTTAGATCGTTTACTCAGCTTTACTACTATAGAAATTACACTTAGATATTTTATTCAGCTTACTACTATAGAAATTACACTTAGATGGTTTACTCAGCTTTAGTACTATAGAAATTACACTTAGATGGTTTACTCAGCTTTACTACTATAGAAATTACACTTAGATGGTTTACTCAGCTTTACTACTATAGAAATTACACTTAGATGTTTTACTCAGCTGTACTACTATAGAAATTACACTTAGATGTTTTACTCAGCTGTACTACTATAGAAATTACACTTAGATGTTTTACTCAGCTGTACTACTATAGAAATTACACTTAGATGTTTTACTCAGCTGTACTACTATAGAAATTACACTTAGATGTTTTACTCAGCTGTACTACTATAGAAATTACACTTAGATGTTTTACTCAGCTGTACTACTATAGAAATTACACTTAGATGTTTTACTCAGCTGTACTACTATAGAAATTACACTTAGATGTTTTACTCAGCTGTACTACTATAGAAATTACACTTAGATGTTTTACTCAGCTTTACTACTATAGAAATTACACTTAGATGGTTTATTCAGCTTTACTACTATAGAAATTACACTTAGATGTTTTACTCAGCTGTACTACTATAGAAATTACACTCTTAGATGTTTTACTCAGTTTTACTACTATAGAAATTACACTTAGATGTTTTACTCAGCTTTACTACTATAGAAATTACACTTAGATGTTTTACTTAGCTTAACTACTATAGAAATTACACTTAGATGGTTTATTCAGCTTTACTACTATAGAAATTACACTCTTAGATGTTTTACTCAGCTGTACTACTATAGAAATTACACTTAGATGTTTTACTCAGCTTTACTACTATAGAAATTACACTTAGATGTTTTACTCAGTTTTACTACTATAGAAATTACACTTAGATGTTTTACTCCGCTTTACTACTATAGAAATTACACTTAGATGTTTTATTCAGCTTTACTACTATAGAAATTACACTTAGATGTTTTACTCAGCTTTACTACTATAGAAATTACACTTAGATGGTTTACTCCGCTTTACTACTATAGAAATTACACTTAGATGTTTTATTCAGCTTTACTACTATAGAAATTACACTTAGATGTTTTACTCAGCTTTACTACTATAGAAATTACACTTAGATGTTTTACTCAGCTTTACTACTATAGAAATTACACTTAGATGTTTTACTCAGCTTTACTACTATAGAAATTACACTTAGATGGTTTACTCAGCTTTACTACTATAGAAATTACACTTAGATGTTTTATTCAGCTTTACTACTATAGAAATTACACTTAGATCGTTTACTCCGCTTTACTACTATAGAAATTACACTTAGATGTTTTACTCAGCTTTACTACTATAGAAATTACACTTAGATGGTTTATTCAGCTTTACTACTATAGAAATTACACTTAGATCGTTTACTCCGCTTTACTACTATAGAAATTACACTTAGATGGTTTACTCCGCTTTACTACTATAGAAATTACACTTAGATGTTTTATTCAGCTTTACTACTATAGAAATTACACTTAGATGTTTTACTCAGCTTTACTACTATAGAAATTACACTTAGATGTTTTACTCAGCTTTACTACTATAGAAATTACACTTAGATGTTTTACTCAGCTTTACTACTATAGAAATTACACTTAGATGGTTTACTCAGCTTTACTACTATAGAAATTACACTTAGATGTTTTATTCAGCTTTACTACTATAGAAATTACACTTAGATCGTTTACTCCGCTTTACTACTATAGAAATTACACTTAGATGTTTTACTCAGCTTTACTACTATAGAAATTACACTTAGATGTTTTACTCAGCTTTACTACTATAGAAATTACACTTAGATGTTTACTCAGCTTTACTACTATAGAAATTACACTTAGATGTTTTATTCAGCTTTACTACTATAGAAATTACACTTAGATCGTTTACTCCGCTTTACTACTATAGAAATTACACTTAGATGGTTTACTCAGCTTTACTACTATAGAAATTACACTTAGATGTTTTACTCAGCTTTACTACTATAGAAATTACACTTAGATCGTTTACTCCGCTTTACTACTATAGAAATTACACTTAGATGTTTTACTCAGCTTACTACTATAGAAATTACACTTAGATGTTTTACTCAGCTTTACTACTATAGAAATTACACTTAGATATTTTATTCAGCTTACTACTATAGAAATTACACTTAGATGGTTTACTCAGCTTTACTACTATAGAAATTACACTTAGATGTTTTACTAAGCTTTACTACTATAGAAATTACACTTAGATGTTTTACTCAGCTTTACTACTATAGAAATTACACTTAGATGGTTTACTCAGCTTTACTACTATAGAAATTACACTTAGATGTTTTACTAAGCTTTACTACTATAGAAATTACACTTAGATGTTTTACTCAGCTTTACTACTATAGAAATTACACTTAGATCGTTTACTCAGCTTTACTACTATAGAAATTACACTTAGATGGTTTATTCAGCTTTACTACTATAGAAATTACACTTAGATGTTTTACTCAGCTTTACTACTATAGAAATTACACTTAGATGTTTTACTCAGCTTTACTACTATAGAAATTACACTTAGATGTTTTACTCAGCTTTACTACTATAGAAATTACACTTAGATCGTTTACTCAGCTTTACTACTATAGAAATTACACTTAGATGTTTTACTCAGCTTTACTACTATAGAAATTACACTTAGATGTTTTACTCAGCTTTACTACTATAGAAATTACACTTAGATCGTTTACTCAGCTTTACTACTATAGAAATTACACTTAGATGTTTTACTCAGCTTTACTACTATAGAAATTACACTTAGATGTTTTACTCAGCTTTACTACTATAGAAATTACACTTAGATCGTTTACTCAGCTTTACTACTATAGAAATTACACTTAGATATTTTATTCAGCTTACTACTATAGAAATTACACTTAGATGTTTTACTCAGCTTTACTACTATAGAAATTACACTTAGATATTTTATTCAGCTTACTACTATAGAAATTACACTTAGATGGTTTACTCAGCTTTACTACTATAGAAATTACACTTAGATGTTTTACTAAGCTTTACTACTATAGAAATTACACTTAGATGTTTTACTCAGCTTTACTACTATAGAAATTACACTTAGATGGTTTACTCAGCTTTACTACTATAGAAATTACACTTAGATGTTTTACTAAGCTTTACTACTATAGAAATTACACTTAGATGTTTTACTCAGCTTTACTACTATAGAAATTACACTTAGATCGTTTACTCAGCTTTACTACTATAGAAATTACACTTAGATATTTTATTCAGCTTACTACTATAGAAATTACACTTAGATGTTTTACTCAGCTTTACTACTATAGAAATTACACTTAGATGGTTTACTCAGCTTTACTACTATAGAAATTACACTTAGATCGTTTACTCAGCTTTACTACTATAGAAATTACACTTAGATGGTTTATTCAGCTTTACTACTATAGAAATTACACTTAGATGTTTTACTCAGCTTTACTACTATAGAAATTACACTTAGATGTTTTACTCAGCTTTACTACTATAGAAATTACACTTAGATGTTTTACTCAGCTTTACTACTATAGAAATTACACTTAGATCGTTTACTCAGCTTTACTACTATAGAAATTACACTTAGATGTTTTACTCAGCTTTACTACTATAGAAATTACACTTAGATGTTTTACTCAGCTTTACTACTATAGAAATTACACTTAGATCGTTTACTCAGCTTTACTACTATAGAAATTACACTTAGATATTTTATTCAGCTTACTACTATAGAAATTACACTTAGATGGTTTACTCAGCTTTACTACTATAGAAATTACACTTAGATTTTTTACTCAGCTGTACTACTATAGAAATTACACTTAGATGTTTTACTAAGCTTTACTACTATAGAAATTACACTTAGATGGTTTACTCAGCTTTACTACTATAGAAATTACACTTAGATATTTTATTCAGCTTACTACTATAGAAATTACACTTAGATGGTTTACTCAGCTTTACTACTATAGAAATTACACTTAGATTTTTTACTCAGCTTTACTACTATAGAAATTACACTTAGATGTTTTACTCAGCTTTACTACTATAGAAATTACACTTAGATGGTTTACTCAGCTTTACTACTATAGAAATTACACTTAGATTTTTTACTCAGCTTTACTACTATAGAAATTACACTTAGATGTTTTACTCAGCTTTACTACTATAGAAATTACACTTAGATGTTTTACTCAGCGTTACTACTATAGAAATTACACTCTTAGATGGTTTACCCAGCTTTACTAATATAGAAATTACACTTAGATGTTTTAGTCAGCTTTACTACTAAAGAAATTACACTCTTAGACTTTGTAACTCTTCTATCAATAACAGAAATGTCCTTCCCTTTTCAGAGTGATTAGATAATATATTAACGAATTGCGATCATAACAATCTATGAAATACAAATAAGGATTATCTACATTACATTTACATCTAATCTAATCAATCTAATCGAATAATATAGGTCTATGGCATTGGTGAGGATTTAACACACACACACACGCGCACTACACACGGACATGCACACACATAGTAGCAGGTGATATGAAAATATGCTGAAACACACTGAAATAGATGTAGAGATAGATCTACACTTGTCATCTGAACTTTTGCCTGCTTATGTCCCAAGAAAATCTGTTTTCTTTTCTTCGTGGCATTTTTCCCGTCTAAGTTTTGCCCGTTCACAACACTAATTACAAAATGAATAACGACACAACATAAACATTGTCGCCATGTTTGTTTTGGGAAGATGTTCTCGTTTCAAAGCAACATGGCGCTCCGATGTCTGGCCTGGTTACAGACGCGCAGAAATATCCGTTTTCCACACACACATTTCTTTCACAGCTGCAAGAAAAGTAGAGACATCACGAAAAAGAATCAGAGAGAGAGAGAGAGAGAGAGAGGGTGGAGAAGAGAGACATACAGACAGACAGAGACCGAAAGCCGGACAAAGACAAACAGCCAGAGGGTACGAGAGAAAAATAACCATTATAAGTAAACATAAGAAAAACAGCCACAAATAAGGCTAAACTCATGCAGACATATTGTTGTCACCAATAATGGTTATATAACAACAGTATTTCATGACAGTTTCATTAACAAGTTGTTTAATAACCATTGAGTACATCCATCTATAAGAACACTTTTGATATGTGTATTCCGTTACTATTTTTGAAGGACGATAATGAACTCGTCACTTCTCCATTAAGTAGTGAAAATTTCAGATTAAAAAATTTCAAGTGTCG
>OY744539.1:81115350-81117850 GCA_963556195.1 Sepiola atlantica | reverse complement strand
TAACCTTAGGGGTCTGCATTCCAACCTTCTAGAAGTGGAAATCAACTTACAGGAAACCAACCGAAATTATTTTTGTCTGTGTGTAACTGGCATTAGCTCGTCAACTTCTACCTACGATTTTACGATTAAAGCCGACTCGGACATGACATCAAAACCCAACACTCATGATCGCTATGGAAGAAGTTGTGCCTGCATAAGTGATGGATTTCCATGTGGGAGGGACATCTCCAAAGAAGACCCTAAATTGCCGTACATGTGTTTCCGTGTAGCACTTACTCACATCATCGTATTCATTTTTGTCCTCTATCGTCCGCACAATGACGGAGTTACTATCTTTGAGAGTATCTCTGAGAAAATTGAACATATCTTGTCTGTTTATCCTTCTGCCAGCATCCATACCTCTGATTACTTTAATGTTCACAATGTTTAATGGTTAGTCCACTCAAACAAGACCGATTATGTAAGGGGGTCGTGTCATGATTTCTCACTTGCTTACGATCTAACACAGGCAATCCTACTCACGTACATGATGCTGACAAGCATTTTGCAAGTGTTCTTCATCTTTTACTAACAACATGCTTTGAATAGTGCTCATCCACTGTGATCTTCCGATCACTCAGTTGTCTCAATTAAGATCAAAACAAAGTGCAATGAGACCTGTGATATCCCTTTCTAACGCAAAGTGTATCGATACTCAAGGGCTGACCGGTACAGCCGCTGATCTTTCATATCACAAATTTCTTCTACACTCCATTTTTTAAAAGAATGTGTCCAGTATCACATCCGATATAACTGGTTGGTTAATCATACTCTCCGAGCAAATTTCAACAGAAACGAAACCTTTGTACACCCCTGAATTTGCCGCTGCCATTGCTCACAGAAATCATAATTGCAATCGTTTTCAAAGAAATAGATACTCTGAAACCAAAATTGCGTTTAGGACTGCAAGCAACCCCATTGCAACGAGTTATAAAAGACGCGGAAAAGTCCTATGCCAATCTGTTACATCTAGAGTGGCTGAGCAGAGGCTTGATTCACAAGAGTTTTGGCGAATAATAAACAGCGTCCTCAACAGATGTATGACCTCTATACTTACCATCATCAAAGGATAAGAGTTAATATCCTCAGCATCTGATAAAGCCGAACTTAAAAAAAAAACGTTGCATCTAATTCCACCCTTTGTGATCAGGACCAGCTACCGCTGCAATTTCCCCATAGGACACTCTGAGCGAAAAAACTAGATGCGAGCAAGGCAACTGGCTCTGACAACATTCCAATCATAGTGCTTAAGAAGCTGCAACCGGAACTAACTCCTATTCTTACAAAACTGTTCAATCGTTGCTTGAAAGAGAACTTCTTCCCATCACCTTGGGCGCCTTATCAGTTTGTCCAGTATTTTTGAATATTGAAGATTCATCTTCTGCGTCTCAGTACAAACCAATCAGTCCCCTGTGCATCATTAGTAAGTTGTTTGAACCTGTGATAAACCAAGCAGTCGTCAAACACCTCAGCAAAAACAATCAACTCAGTGACTAGCAATATGGATTTCGTCCCGCAAAATCAACTGCAGATGTGCTGACGGTAATATAACACAGGATCAGTGAATCTATTGACGGAGGCTCCATCTCTTGAGCAATAGCTCTTGAAAAATCAAATGCCTTTGGTAAGGTTTGGCACAAAGGTTTGCTCCACAAGCTAGCTAGCTGGCTAGCTATGGAATATCTGGAAACGTCTTTTCAACCATCAAATCCTTTCTCTCTGATAGGTTTCTACAAGTAGCCGGTTGATGGACAGAAGTCTGAAGCACACAGTATCAATGCCGGCGAGGGCCTCAAGGATCTATTCTTGACCCACTCCTCTTCCTGATCTTCATCAATGATCTCCCAAATCACATTCTAAGTTCATTCGTTGACATGTCTGTAGATGACACAACCATCTATGGCAACACTACAAAGAGCATTAATGATCAAGATGTCTCTGTTTATCTCTCTCTTCCGACCTGGAACATGTAGTGCAATAGGGAAAGGGTAACTAGTTACTTTTAACACATCTCTTTTCACCAACAACGCTCCGATCCTCACTTTGCCCTAAATTAAAAATGAATGACTCTCCTTGAAGAAACCTCCTACGTTGATAAGCTCCTTAGACTGACCTTCACGCTAAATCTCAAATGGAATACTTACATCAAATCTGTTGCAAAGGTCTCCGGAAAATGGTTGGATCTTTCTACCGCTCCAGAAAGTATCTCACCCCTGATGCAATCCTCATCTTGTATAAGAGTTAAGTACTGTTACCACATCTGAGGTGGTGCCGCTCAGGGCACACTTTTCTGCCTTGACAGGGTACAAACCCGACTTCGCACCCTAGCGGGGTGTCCTGTTCGCTTCCCTACAACCTCTTTCTCACAGAAGAGACTTTGCTAGTCTTTCTCT
This sequence comes from Sepiola atlantica, assembly GCA_963556195.1. NCBI lineage: Eukaryota > Metazoa > Mollusca > Cephalopoda > Sepiida > Sepiolidae > Sepiola > Sepiola atlantica. Next base: position 81,115,418 of record OY744539.1, on the reverse strand, counting down.
ACTCTATCGTAACGTTAGTACATTAAAAAACCTCTATCATTGATATTTTACGAACAAACTTCGCAGAA
>OY744539.1:81075350-81110350 GCA_963556195.1 Sepiola atlantica | reverse complement strand
TGTGGGAGTAAGATAAAAACTGGCCTTGTGCCTATCTCCTGGAGAGGAGTAAATCAATACTACTACTACGAAAACTGCTAAGTAGTAGTGTAAGTAAGACTAAAGCTTATGTTGTGCTACTAGTCTAAAGAATCTGGATCTTGGCCTTTTGGCTAAGATCAAAGTGTAGTGTCTGTTCCGATTGATACTGCAATGCCGGTCAATGGGTCTGTCCTGTGCAGTTCTAGGAGGTGCACCCTCCCAGGCTTTGCCTCCCCTCTTTGGGGAGGAGTAAGTTTATTGCTTACTGCCTGAGGCGCCCCTACCGGGGAATGCCGACGGGTCTTCCCAGACAATTTTTAAATGGCCAGGGTGCTCATCTCTCGGGCGCTGGCTTTTCAAACCCCACTTTCCCGACTCGACCTTGGGTCACATCTTACTTGTGGGAGTAGGATAAAAACTGGCCTTGTGCCTAACTCCTGGAAAGGAGTAAATCAATACTAATCTAAAGAATGAAAAATACTCCGAAATAACACGTTCCCCTGCTTTCGCCGGCATTGTTTCTAGGCGTTCTTGCCACGTGACTCAAGCTATGCCGATTCAGTCGATGCGGTGAGTTGGAGTTTTCACAACCCTTGCTTCATATAAACACCCTGCACCGCACGCATCATGATAAGAGGCTGGCCATTGTCTCTCGTATACAACGAATCGTGTACAATGGGTATTGTATTTCGCTATCCAATGACGTACAAAGAGTTGATATGCCGCGAAGAAGACGAACCAAACCACTTTTAAAACTCACTTCTATTTTTTTTTGTGTGTCAATTGTGGTTCTTTCTTTTGGTTTATCCATCTATCAAGCTTTATGTTTGTCTGTGTATATGCTATGACGTCATGTGACCCTCATTTGACGAACGTCAGCAATTCATAATCCTAGAAAAGCGCCGCTTTTCATTAGAGTTCAACGCTTCCCGCTTCATCTCTCCTCCCATCTCCCCCTCCTCATCCTCATTGCTTTTCATCTCAAACTACAAATCATATTTGTAATTTTCATGAAAACCCAAATCTGTTAAACTCATTTCGGATGCCCCGTTTCTTCGTTTTCTGAAAAGATCTCCTCATTATTTTCTTTGTAAATATGTTTGCTTCCAGTTTCCCCTCTATTTTCGAAGAGAGAACTAAGGGCAAATCTTGTCGGCGACGTGTTTTCTCAACTAATCCAAAATGACATGTGAATATTCATTCTTCCATTTCACTGGGCGCTTAATCTAAAGAGATTTGCTTAGCAAACTAATCTTGCCCGACCATTTTATCACTGCTTTTCTATTGTGATGACCTTGTGTGTGTGTGTCAGAACGGAAGATAACATGTGTAAAAACGAACGCATAGTAACCATTTGTAAGCACTTACACTTAGAGAACATGTGTAAACACGTACACATAGAGAGCATGTGCAAACACGAACACATAGAGAACATGTGTAAACACGAACACATAGAGAACATGTGTAAATACGAACACATAGAGAACATGTGTAAATACGAACACGTAGAGAACATATGTAAACACGAACACATAGAGAACATGTGTAAATACGAACACATAGAGAACATGTGTAAATACGAACACGTAGAGAACATGTGTAAATACGAACACGTAGAGAACATGAGGGACTAAGTATGTCAGGCGATTTACTTATGAATTACCAATGCTTATACAGAGTCGTCCATGACGTCATTACTAAGCTAAACATTTGCAAGTTTATCGGAGACATTTGAATTAGAAACTTGATGCCATCGAAGTTGCAGAATAAACGTTTAGACATTTTAAAATGTGTTCGGCTATCTCATAAAATGCAATCAAATGGCAAAATATGCTGTCTCAACCATTAACTTATATTATTTGATCTCGATCTCTCTCTCTCTCTCTCTCTTTCTCTCTCTCTCTCGCGCTCTCTCTTTCTCTCTCTCTCTCACTTTCTCTTTCTCCCTCTTTCTCTCTCTCTCTCACTTTCTCTTTCTCTTTCTCGCTCTCTCTTTCTCTCTCTCTCTCTCTTTCTCTCTCTCTCTCTTTCTCTCTCTTTCTATTTTTCTCGCTCTCTCTCTCACGCTCTCTCTCACTTTACCTCGCTCTCGTTCGCTCTCTCTCTCTCACGCTCTCTCTCTCTCTTTCTCTCTCTTTCTCTCTCTCTTTCTCTCTTTCTCTCTCTTTCTTTCTCTCTCTTTCTCTCTCTCTCTTTCTCTCTCTCTCTTTCTTTCTCCGTTTCTCTCTCTTTCTCTCTCTCTCTTTCTCTCTCTCTCTTTCTTTCTCCGTTTCTCTCTCTTTCTCTCTCTCTCTCTTTCTTTCTCTCTTTCTTTCTCTCTATCTCTCTCTTTCTCTCTCTTTCTTTCTCTCTTTCTTTCTCTCTTTTTCTCTCTCTCTCTTTCTCTCTCTCTTTCTCTCTCTAGCTCTCTTTCTGTCTGGGGGAAGTAGTTTTTTTATTAAAAGTTAGTCTGACAAAGTTTACTTAACAAAAACTGTACTCTACATTAGAAAAGATGTCTATGCGTAGAAATCTTTTCAATAAAATTCATTATTTCGATGGGCAAAACACCTTCATGTTCGAAAGACTGAATCATATTGCGACATATTTTACCTTTTATCTTCAAATTAAACTTTAATTTTTTTACTATCCGGAGATGGTGTAAAAAGCTTAAAATCAAATGGGTGCAAAACATCAATTATATTTAATCAGAAAAATTAAATGTATTCAAATCGAAAAAATGTTCCTGTTTACTTCCATCGACTTCGTTTGTTATTTTTATTTTACTTCTGAAATTATATCGATTTTCAAATTAGACTGAAAATTTCCACTTATTTGAATTGTTGTTTTGTGTAATTTATAGTTATCTTTACTTTTGTCCAATAAGATGTCAGAATTGAAAGAATATTCGTTAAAATTCCTGCGAACCTTTTCTTTTGATATGAATTTCCTCACATAATGATGGCATTTAATTTTGTCTGCTATACATTGCTGGGTTTGTGCGATGACTTTTACATTTGAAAGTTCAAAATGATTCATATGGATTTATTAGTTTTGTGCACATCGAGTAAGTATTTTTTTGCTTATGTTTAGTTAGAATAAATGTTCTAATATATAAAATAGCATTGTACACGCACTTTTAATCTTTTAAAGATACGTCTTAGTTTAAAGAGAAATAATATTTTTTTTAAAACCATTATCTCAATTTTTTTTGTTTTAGTGAAAAGAAATAGAGCAACGTGTTAAGCAATGAAAAGAAAAATTAACATAATTTCATTTAACGATGAAAAATAAAACTGAAAAATGTTGACCTTGTGTCTTTAGTGATTACGAGTTTCTTGTAAGAATAGAATTTTCTTACAAAGATATCATTTCTTCAGAAATATATAGTTTCATTATTCTTTCACTGCGCTACGCATGAAATACATTAAGGTCGACGGTCAGGAGAGGTGAAATTGTAGTACATGTGCAACAGAATCATGTAACTGATATCAGCAGCAGAAGATGTGCAGATAAACCCGCTTTACAAATAGAACAACCATAAATGAATGCATTTTAAAGTTGCTTTACGCCATTTTGGAAGCCTGGTGCGCCTGAACGACGACCGAAATGGTTGTCCTATTTTTGTTAGTGCCACCAACGTTCGGGTTAGCTAAACAACATATTTAGCAGACGGTAGGGGCGTGGTTTAAATGGGTCCAGCTACTATAGCATAAAACTGCCTCCCTCACAAAAAAATAAAAATAAATGAATAATAATAATAATAATAATAATAATAATAATAATAATAATAATAATAACAATAACAATAACAATAACAATAACAATAACAATAACAATAATAATAATAATGATAATGATAATAATAATAATAACAACAACAACAACTAGCGGGCCCCGTGTCAATTACACGAAATGATGTTCTCAATACTAATTATCTTGTTCCTAACCTATATAAGCGGTTTCGTGTCCGTCCGTCCGTCCGTCCGTCAGACTTTTTCTCGATTTCATCGATCGACTAATTCCGATTTCGACGACTAAATTTTACTTTGTAAATGCTTGAGATTAAATTAAATTTGGCTCCAATTCATGAATATCATACAAAGATTCGGAAGGTCGTTGCTTTTGATATAAGCGTGACACACAAAATAACACACACGCTATCGTATTAATGTATGTCTTCCCGGTCGTCCTTCGATGTAAAAAAAAAATCTTAGAGGTTGGTTGGGATCGAACTATAAACCAGTCGGGCCGACATCAAAAACTGACGTCAAAATCCTACGTCGCTAACCGTTGCGCCAAAGGGAAGTACTTGAAAATATTACGAAAATTAGGTCAGTTGAATGCTTTTCCAAATCTAGGTCCGGCACGCATGCACAGAGATTTTGATGTAAGAGTGACACACGAAAACACACGCTATCGTATTAATATAGAGATAACGAAATCGGATCAACTTCAATTTGGTCTTTGAGAATTGAAAGAGCGAGGAGAAATGTCACCATCCAAATCTCAGCTGGAAGTGTACTGAAAATAGTGGAATCTTGAGTGGAATTATTTTCATTCAAACTATAGAGAAAACCTCCGGCAGTTACTAATGAGAAATCATTGGTAAATGTTTTTGTTTTTTTTTGTAATAATACTGTGAGTTACCATCATCAAGAAAAGAAACAGATGGTACTGGAAATGTAGAGAACCCCACTGTCAATCAGACTTCATATGGTATTACCAGCCAGAGATCACTGGTAACGACTGGTGTGAGAATTCTTTTTGTTTCATTGTCTCGCAGACTTGATCCATGCTTGTCGTGGTTAGGCTAATTTTTATTTCTCTCACCGGGTGCGCCTCTGAACGCAAGATTTTTAAACAACAAGCACAGCGGCATTTTCAGTTCCATAACATTATTTCATATCTCCGGAGAAAGAAAGAATTGAACCGTGATTGTTGAGTTGCCATTCAAAGTATCCCAAGTTTTCCGCCCAATGAGTTTAGAAGGGAGTCTTGCTCTCCGCCTGTCGAAGCAAGTTTGCCTACAACAAAATCGTCGAGATAAGGCAACATTCTTCTCTTCCGCTGGTGACGTCTTGTTCTACACGAACCCGCTCATTGCTGACAGAAAGGATGGAGAAGGAGGTTGAACAGCTTGCCTTTCCCGAAAATAAAGTAGTCGTCGCAAAGGGGAAGGGTTCAAAAATAGTTTTTTTTGGTGGGGGGGGGGACAATCTAACTCATTACAGCACTATTGTTGAACAGATGATGATGATGATGATGATGATGATGATGATGATGATGATGATGATGATGATGATGATGATGATGATGATGATGATGATGATTAAATTTTTAAAAAACAACTCTGGCTACGACGGAATACATGGAGTCTAGTGTAAGAAATCCACTATCGTGTATGAAAGACTAGGAGAAACCCCAAGAAAATGTATACGCAAAATGAACATACCAAAGTGGGTGACTAAAGGGAGAAATACATTAATTCAAAAAGACAGCGATAAAGAAATCACCCCAAGTAACTAGAGGCCCATAACCTGCCTACCAACTATGTGAAAACACTGATAGTAAACAGATCAGTTCCTACGTTAATAGCCGCGGACTACTCTCTTGTGTAGAGAAAATAAGCAGAAAGTGACAAGACGGGCAAATGACCAGCTATATATCAACCAAACGATACTGACAGTCGAACAAAACAACGCATTCATAACAAACTACCAAAAGATACTTCTAGAGGTAAAAAGGTAGAACAACAACATAGCATGGCATGGATCGCCTACAAAACAATATGCAACCCCAACCCTCCAAGCATGGATAATTTAATATGTAAGAAAAGAAATGCCAGATAAAACTGTAAACTTTATGAGGAAAATAATAGGAAAATGAAGACTGAAACTGACAACACCTGGCAGAGATACGAATAGAGAGATAGGCATCTTCCAATGAGACTCTATCTCCACTACTGTTTGTCATGGCCATAATGCCACTAACACAGAAACTCAAGGGAGGCAACAAATGAGAAATAAACCAGCTCAACTCTATGAATGATATAAAACTATTTGCAAACATAAAAAGAAGCTAGAAATCATAATAAGCACAACCAAAATGTTTAGCCAGAATCTTATAGCAATGGAAGTCATAATGGAAAACCATGCACAATTTGAGATGAAGAATGGAACACTTGAAACAATGGAAAGCATAGTAATGTCCAATCAAGAGATGGGGATGGCACTTGGTGGACGCAATATCTACAAATACCTGGGCATTATAGAAGCAGACACCATCAAATCAACTAAGATAAAAGAAATGATTAAAATAAAATACCTGAGAAGAAAAAGAAAACGCCTTGAAACCAAATTATATAGTAGAAACTTGATAAAAAGAATAAATATTTCGGCAGTATTCCTCGTACGATACTCTGACCCATTCATTAAATGGACAAAAGAAGAAGTCCAGTACATACATGAAAAAAAAAGAAAAAAGAGAAACAATGTGGATGGAGTCTTGTAAGTATTGAATTCTTCGTGAATAATGTGATAAAAAACATATAGCACCAAATACAGAGAGTGTGAGGGGCGCTAAAAGCAGTAACAATAAGATAAAGCGGGGACAGCAAAACGGGGAAGAAAATGCGGGAAACCAAAAAGGGAAGCAGCTACATGGACGATCTATAAGATTGATTAAATAAATAGCACACAGAAACACATGGATATTGCTACAAAAAAGGATAGTTGAACAGAGAAACGGGATCTATATTGACAGTCGAACAAAACAACGCGTTCATAACAAACCACATAACCAATATAGACAAGACACAGGAAACAGTAAATGTAGATTGTGAACAAAGGGACGAAACGGTAAACCATATCGTAGATGAATGCAGCACACTATCCCAAATAGCGTTTAAAAACAGACATGATTGGGTCGGGAAGATTTTCAACTGGGAACTGTGCTACGACTGTATTTTGAACGCACAAACAAAAACCAGAGATATTATTAGAAAATATAAAGCGGCACCAAAATCCTATCGGACGTGGAAATACAAACAGACTCACTCAGGAAGTCTGGCTGGGATGATTGTCAACAGAAGAAAAACAAACGACCAAATAGTAAATTGTGCCGTCCCAGCAAATCAGAGGGTGAAGATCAAGGGACAGAAAAATTAAGCAAATTCATGAGGCTGGCTAGAGAGCCGAAAATAATATTTAACATGAGGAAAGCTAAAGTAATAGCAAAAAAAGTGGGGAGTAATAGGAGAAATTGGAATCCAAGGGGTGATTGATAGCATAAAAAAACACGATACTGGAATATTAATGAAAACTCTCAAGTGTGGAATCCAACCTACATTACCAGATTACATTGACCAACCTCAAATAAAGAGAAATGAAACTGCCAAGATAGATATGTAAGAAAAATTCCATATAATTACCCCCCCCAAAAAAAAAAAATTTGTAACACCAGTATCGTTTGGTAACACATTAAATAGTGATAAACGGTCAAAGAAGATGGAAAGGCCGAGGGGGGGGGGGCGAGCACACCATCAAGATTTCCGTTAGAATTACACAAGAACTCAAATTCCAGAGAAAGCCAACCGCTGCTATTAACGAGAAACCAATTATAAACAGCTGTTGCGATAACGCAATGTGATTTTTAATTAAAGAAGCTGAGCGGACTGGATATCTTAGGAGATCTGTCGCAAATCAGACTCCAGGGAACACCACTGTTGTTCACAATGAGACATCACTATTAATGATGATTGCAAGAACTCCTTCTACTCAAATAGCTTCTTTCCTCGTGCTGCTGGCCTCTGGAACTCCCTCCCTGCCCCCTGTTTCCCCGACAGTACTGACATGCAGAAATTTAAAACTAATGTAAACAGACATCTCGCTGCTCAGATCCCAATTTAAGCTGAACCACCAATCCTTCCCCCCTTTTCCTTTTTCTCAGTAGCCCCTTACGTTTACAGTGGCGTCCTGCCTTGTTTGGGGTGAACCATGTAAAAAAAAAAAAAATAATAATAATATAATATATAATAAATCGATGTATTGATTTGTCTATTATAATTATTTCGACAATTGTTTGCGCATAATTCATCCGAGGTTTTATTTTCTATACATTTTTACCAAGTGCATTTTATTATGGCATTGATTGTATTTTTAATTAACCGTTTTGTAGTTTATTTTTCATGTTTTTTGTGTAAAAAGCTGATTGCTATCTAGATTTATTCATGTATATTATTTAATAGAATCTTATTAATTTTTATGATTGAATAATGATAATTTGTATTCCTATTATACGTAGCAATTCCCTTGATATTTACATAAAAAATGTATTCATTAAAAAAAGCTTAAACTAAGTTTTGGCATAGAAGTATAAATTTGAGCACAAAGTAAACTTAGCTATAAAAAAAAGTTTAAACTAAGTTTTCGCATAGAAGTATACATTTGAGCACAAAGTAAACTTAGCTATAAAAAAAAGTTTCCGTAAATAGAAAATGCCACCACATATTTACATTGCAATTCTCACTTTTGACAGAAACGACAAACGTAATAATTAACAATTGAAAAAAATGTGATCTAAAATTTTGTCTTATTAAAAGAAAAAATACAAAAGTTTTGAGTTTCAAAAATCAAAAGAAATTTTGTTCAATTTAACAAAATCAATTGAACAAAGTTTATTTCGCAGATGATTTAAAAATCGATGTTTACTTTAATAAATGAAAACCGATTCAAACCGACACTAAAATGAGCTAAGAGAACGTTACATATTACGTTCAGATATGTTTTAAAACGCGACACTTTTCATAGTTAATGGCTAAAACTAGCGCTGCTGGATCAGATCTGAGAAGTGTTAAATGTTGCAAAAGCATAATTACGCCAATGATGTCAGTTGTACTTCGGAATATAAACTTTGTTCAAGCGATACGTATATTTTAAAAACTGGATGCTGTTAAAAACCAGCCCCGTTTATTAGTACTGATTAATTTTAAATTTTTTTAGTGCAACCAAATTTAGGTTTGCTTTTTAACATATTCTGCAGAAAATAATTTGAATGTTGTGTGTTGCGGTCCTGGCTCGCTTTCGGATAACAGAGAAATGTCGTCTGCCAAAGAAAATGATTTAATTACACTTTTAAGATCTTGTAATTCCCCTGAAGACATAATAGGATAACAACAAAAACCTGCATATGATAACCTGTTCTGCAATCTAATTAGACTAAGCTCTCTTGCGTGTTTCTAGAAAGTATGCATTAATTTCGTTTTCTTTCAGTATTTACATATTTTCTCCAGATTCTCGCATTCTCCTAAATAAACTTTCCAACGATAAGATGGCATCCATTTTTCTCGCTACTATTTATCTACTCTCACCGCCACACGTTACACCGGGTCCTTTCTTAATAGAAAAGTATTTTAATTGAATAACTAAACTTATTTCATTTTGTACTTCATAAACACACAACATTATTTAGTGCTGCGCTGTTTGGTTTCTTTTAGTTAATTTCTACTTATGAAAAAGTATTTAAAATCTATTTTTATTATTATCTGTGGAAATGCATTTTTCAAGTGTGAAACTAACAAAAAATATTGATTTATACGAACGCTTCACATTCGCATTTCTGCATCGGTAAGCTTATTCTATTATTTTTGTCTAACAATTAATTCTCTTACTATAATTTACTGATTTTTACTTGCTTGTAAACAAGAACAACTTAAATAAAACTATTCAGTTTTCTTCTTCGAATGTTTCCGTGACAAAACTAGGAATTAACACTGTCGCCATATCTTACATCTAGAGTTTAACATCTATTAGCGAATGATAAAAAATATTTTATTTAAAAAATTAAAATATTTATATAATTATTTGTTTCACAAATGTGGATACTCAAATTTCTGGGATATTGTAATGTGAAAGAAATACAAAACTTTATTTAAGTCTATTTATTTTTAACATCAATAAACTTAGCCTCAACTATTATAGCTTCTAATTATGCCAAAATAAATCAGAAAATAAAAGATGGCAGAACGAAAATAATTATAAACTCTATTTTTGAACCCCAATGTAATTGTAGAAATCTAAACGAATGCTCTCTAGAAGGAATGTGTTTAACTTTAAATATAGTGTATAAATGCAACATTGTGGAGAGAAATAGTACTAGGAAATCTATAGGATTCACAGGTTGCCGTTTTTAAGATATGTATAGAAACCATACATCCTCTGTCAAAGTAAAGCCTAATTCTGACACTAAAGACATTTCAACATCACTAAGTGTGTTAGAAAATTACCAAAATAAAACGCATAATTCGAATTGAAATGGTCTACATTAGGCAAAGAAATTAAATACACATCTGCTAAGTTTCAGAAATGCAACCTATGTTACCTGAAATCTTATATAATAGCATCTAAGGATAATTTAATTATTAAGAAACAGGAAATTCTGCCAAATTGTTTTCACCGATTTAGATACATAGTTTACCATTTCAGGCCTGATTAATAATTCTATTGTATAAACGCACATTGAGCAATGAATATTCATGTAATTACACCATTTTAATTAATTGCATGTATAAATACACGGTTTAACATATAATTAAAATAGGAAATATTTCGGTTAATAGATTTACCATACACTAGCAGGTCTACCCGGCGTTGCTCGGGACCATAAAAACAAAATAGAAGAGGTTAAAAACTGTGTGTAACATCTTGATATTAAAACTAATATCTCTCTATCTATCTCAATCCGTCTCTCTATCTTTCTTTCTTTCCTCATTCACCGTTTTTCCACATCCTTTTCACCTTATCCCATTCTTTTCTTGTTTTAATGTATTTAAAATATTAATAATGTAAGTCATTCACCTGAGCTTTCAGTTTTAAACTTAGTGCTTCTGGGTAACACCGAGTTTCTTCCCCACCCACTTATCTTTTAATTTATTCCCGACCAACGCCGAGTTTCTTATCTTTTAACTGCCCCTTAATAATATAATGAAACCTGTATGTATTATAGTGTATTCCCGAGCAACGTTAAGTTTCTTGTCTTCCCTTTCTCAATCAAGCAGATACCACATTGAAAATGTACTACTTGCTCTATCTAGAATATTGAACACTGATTTCCGAGCAACGCAGATTACCTTTTCTGGTATACGATAGTATAACAAAATACAGTGAGTAACTTATATTACTTTATTATGGCTCCCAGACAACACTGAGTTAACAAAAGACATATAATTTCTTTCTCCCGGGCAACGCTGCGTTTTAGCAAAATCTTTGGATATTGAGCACTTTTGGATTACTATATACCAGTAACCAAATGTCAAACTGTAATCTTACATTTATTTTTTCCGTTTAGAGCGGTACTGAAATCACCCAAATAAAATTAAAGATGCCTCCAGAGCACTACTAAAACCACCCTTTGCGAGTTTCTTGTCACCTCCCTCCCTAGTCTGAAGAGGAGCTTAATAGACGTTAAATAAGTTTGAAGGGAAAGGCATAGCGGAAATAATACATTGAGATTACAGTGGGTTTTTTTTCCAAATTATGGCTAAAAACTGAGCCCTCTGACGAAATCTGTTTCATAGCCCCCCCCCCCTTCCCTAAGAGTGCACTTAGAGATTCTAGGATACTTTCATTATCTTTCCACGTCAATTTTACATAAGAATACAATTTTGGATTTTATGTATATCCTCTACTTTTTTCTATATGGCACACACAGACATACACACAGACATTGAGTTATATATATATATATATATATATATATATATATATATATATATATATATATATATATATATACATTGGTCTATTTTCTGTACCTATATATGGATTAATAGATGAATTGCATCTGAAGATCATTTTTAATGCAAATTTGATAGGTTTGAAGGAACTAGTGAAACTGTTAAAAACTATTTAAGAAAAGCTGACAATGAACTTCGTAATACAAAGTTAATCATTAGTTAAACCTTTTCGTTGTTTTAAAGAAGTGTGACTTATTCATTTTTCAAATTTCAATCTATTATTAATGATAACTTGAATTTAAATAACTAAACAAAAAATATCACACTACAATTAAAAACAAAGTTAACCTATTTATAACCACTAAAATGGATAAATCGGACCATACAAACTTCCGAGAATTATATAGTAATATAAACAGTGAAAAACTCTATGATGAGACAGGTCCTTATTCCAATCTATTAGCTATCATGAATTATTCTATGAAATGCTCCACTCTGACCAAATGAATGCCTTCTGAGACAGAGAAACATTTGTGTTACTAATGCATCTGTAGGCCGAAATGTCAGTAGATAATCTACTTCAAATCTACTTTCATTCCTCAAAATGTCCCCTATTTTGACCCGCTTCTACCACAAACGTCTCTTTTTATGATCACTGTTTCACACTTTTACGCGGCTTACTTCGAAAAGGAAACTTTCAATAAAAGAAATAAAACGCCATTTTCCTCTCCATAAAAAAACGTCAACGACTTCAATGAAAATATACATTTTGAAATAATTCACTTCTTAATTTCAATAAAATATCTTTAATGATAATAGTAATAAACACTTCATTTTTCTTTACTATAGACTGATGAATGAAATATGTGTAACTGACAGATCTACGTACGGTCTATTAACGATATTGAGCACCATCTTCTATATAAATATTTCAACTAATACAATTCTCCTTCACTCTCTCTCTCTCTCTCTCTCTCACTCACACACTCTCCATCTATTTATCGCTCTCTCTCTCTCTCTCTCTCTCTCTCTCTCTCTCTCTCTCTGTGTCTCTCTCTCTCTCTCTCTCAATCAAGGGAGGCGCGAGAGCGCTCTATCCCTTAATAAACTTAAAAAACGGCCTATGCTAGAAATCTCATTTCTTTGATCAATTATAACTCAAAAACCAATAAACCAAATTAGTTAAAACTTCGCACAAAATCTTTTTTGATAGGTTCTATAAGTCATTAGTCAAGGCAACCCAGAGATCCAGAAAGGTCAGGCATGATTTTGTGTTATCCGTGTGTACGTACGTACGTATGTGCCACCCTGTATCTCATCAACTATTTGATGGATTCAGCTGATTTTTGGCATATATAGAGGTTCTTGGGTCTAGTTGATGGTATTTTCATTTCAGTTTACCATATACCTTAGTTTTCCAGAAAATGCCAAAACAACCTTTAAAATGACCATTGTATTGAGGCATAGCCTTTACAAAAGTAGTGACATTCCATGATAAATGCCAGTATACTGAAATCATATGCCCTTAATAGGGTTAAGATGAAAATTCATATACACTAAATGTACAAAAGCAAGGAAATTCCCAAATTGTTATACTTTTATTGTCATTAAGGGTATGCGAGCAGAACAGGGCTATGTATTTTACTGGTAGGAATTTTTCTTCAGCACACCTCACACATTTAATCCACTCATGCATAGAGATTTATACTGTAGTGATGTGATAATGAAATGGTTTGGTTGATATGTAGTCATACCCTTCATTAATGACAATAAAAGTGTAAACATTTGGGAATTTACTTGCTTTTGTACATTTAGTGTATATGAATTTTCATCTTAACCCTATTAAGGGCATATGATATCAGTATACTGCCATTTATCATGGAATATATATATATATATATATATATATATATAGAGAGAGAGAGAGAGAGAGAGAGAGAGAGAGGGAGAGAGAGAGAGAGTAAGAGTGAGAGTAGAGAGTAGGAGGAGGGGTTTGCAACGACTAAGGCGATCTTAACACTCAAAGGTTCGGAGAAGGAACAAGTTTGTGTTGGGATATAAACATTAATTAAAAATAATTATATATATATAATTATCAAATATATTTGACAATTTAAATAATTTTCAAATCACATTCCAATAAACATTTTCTAGGTACTTGTGAATATTCTGTTCTGAAGAGATTCAATGTTTTGAAACAATATTATGTTTAATTATCTGACTTAAAATAAACGTTGCTTTCGAACAGCTGTAAACTTTAATACTTCTATGTATACTCTTTACTTAGAAAATAATCAGAAACTCGTTTAAATACATATATATATATATATATATATATATATATATATATATATATATATATATATATATATATATATATATATATAAGTTGTTGGCTGATCTTTATGGTTTACTCAAAGAGCTTTCTATTTGATCGAAATATATATATATATATATATATATATATATATATATATATATATATATATATATATATATATATATATGTTTTGGTACAGAAAAATTAGTACAACATTCGTACCGTCGGTTTCAAGCTCGGAAAGTCTTAGCCATCCGGCTCTCTTCAGCTTCTGTTGTCATCAGAAGCTGAAGAGAGCCGGATGGCTAAGATTTCCGAGCTTGAAACCGACGGTACGAATGTTGTATTAATTTTTCTGTACCAAAATAAATAAATAGTATGCTCTTAATTTTTAATATTAATTCTTAATTAATAGAGCACTCTGCTGGGATTTTTGCTACTATATTACAAAGAAGGTATATATATATATATATATATATATATATATATATATATATATATATATATATATATATATATATATATATATATATATATATATATACTGGTTTATGTTGTCACTGGGACTCTTTTTGTCCCATACAAAGAAAAATAAATCTTATTAAATGTTTGGTTCATCGTGCTTTAAAGATTTGCTCTGAATTCCTGATTGATTCGGAGATTGAATTTATCAAAGAGGTGCTCGTTGAAAATGGGTACCCTCTCGATATTGTTAATTCTAATATCGTTACTAAGATCGCTCATTTTAACAAGCCTAAACTTTTTGGTCCTCCAAAATGCCCGGCGTACCTCAGATTACCTTGGTTGGGTAATATTAGCATAAAATTTGCTAATCAAATTTCTGTAGCTGTGCGTCGCTGTTACCAGGCATCTAATCCTAGAATTGTTTTTTCTGCTCGACCTTTGCTCAAATCTATCCATAAGGATGTTCTCCCACCCCAACATATCAGTAATATTATTTATCTATTTAAATGTCGGTGCGATGCCGTATACGTGGGAAGAACAGTGCAAAGGTTTGAATCCAGAATCAAACAACACACCCCCCCCCCTGCCATACGCCAGGGCCGACTAAATAATTTAAATAATTTAGTTAATACATCCGGGTCTGCTATTGCTGCCCATCTCATAAATAGCGCCGAATGTGCGTCGACGTACACTAGTGACTGGTTTTCTGTCATAAGTAGATCGCATTCTCTATTCCACCTCAAAGTCCTGGAAGCTATATATATCAAGTCAATCAAACCTTCCCTTTGTAAGCAAAAGGAATGGCTTTTAGGACTTAATGTGATCAACTTATGACTCCCCTCCCCATATATTTTTTTTCTCCTAAACTTGTCACTAGTTTTCATTACAAATTTTTTTTAGCTTTTAGTCGTATGCAATCACTTCCACGTTTTACTCTGATGAGTGTGGACGAAAACCGGTTCAGTACATTAATTAATTTCTTTTTAATCGTTTTCTCTCGTTTTTATATTTGTTTAATCTCATTCTACCCTCCCAAAAATGTCCCAAACGTCCGTATTCCTCGCCGTTATCAAATTTTGTACCACGAAAAATTTATTTATATATATATATATATATATATATATATATATATATATATATATATATATATATATATATATATATATATATATATATATAATCTATGTATTTAATCTATGCATAAGTTGTCTTTCGTTTTCTGTTTTTCTCTAATAATTTCCTGATAAGTTTTCTTTAATTTTTCTTTGCTTTTCTAATATTTTTTATATTTTCTATGTCTAAATATGAAAATATATTTGTTATCTATATCAAAGCTCTTTGTTTTTCTGGTATATATATATATATATATATATATATATATATATATATATATATATATATATATATATATATATGTCCACGTGTATGTACTATTTTTCTTTTTTATAATTATTATTGTTATTATTATTTTTTCTTATTACTATTATTTTATTCATCATTTTTCTAATTATTATATTTTTTATAATTATTATTATATTTTTCTAATTATTATCATATTTTTTCTAATTATTATTATATTTTTTCTGATTATTATTATATTTTTTCTAATTATTATTATATTTTTTCTAATTATTATTATATATTTTTTCTTATTATTATATTTTTTCTAATTATTATTATATTTTTTTTTAATTATCATTATATTTTTTCTAATTATTATCATATTTTTTTCTAATTATTTTTCTTCTTATTTTTCTTGAATTTATCTCTATATATTTTTACTTTTATTTTTTATTTTTTATATTTCTCTTAATTATACTTAAATAATTTTCTTCTACTTTGTATTTTTCTAATCGGATTTTATTTTATTTTTGAATTTGAAATTTGGAATTTTTTGTTCATGCATGATAGTTTTTATATACGAGTTTATTCATCTACTTATCATCACTATTATTATTCTACATTTTCTTACTTATGATACATTGTCTTCTAAATTTTTAGGTTATATCTCTATTTACTCTATTATAGACTTCGTATTTTTTAATTATTTTAATTTTTAATTAATTTAAACTATACTCTATCTTGTTTTCTATTTCAAATAAAATAAATTCTTATTTTATTTATTTTATTGTTATTTATCCATATTTTTTATTACTCATTTTGCTTTCTTATTTACCTTATCTAGTTTTATTTTATTTTATTGTTTTCTAAAATTATTTTTATAATTATTTTTCGAATCATTGTTTAATGTAACTATTGTTTATATTGTTATTCATTTTTTTTTTTTATTCATGTATTTTTGTCTCTTGTTATCTTTCTCTTATTTAATTTCTTCTCGACTCAACCTATATGGTGAATGCTTTGAATGTTTTAAATGTTTGATTTGTTGTTCAATTTGACTGTCTTTTTGCTATTTGTGAAGTGCTTTCACTGGTGTTGTCTTTTAGTACTGAAATCTCATGTTTTTTCTCAAGAGACTTCTGTATGTGATGTTATAAAAAGCGCTGAAGAAGTCATTTTGGAATCATCAAAAAATAATGAAAGATAAAATATTTCAAAAGACGTCGTGGAAACGATCGTATGCTTAATAATAGTTGGTTTTGAATTCTTCGAACAATGTTCAAATTTTGTTGATCTCGATAAAGTAACTATATATATATATATATATATATATATATATATATATATATATATATATATATATATATATATATATATATATGAGGAAAAAAGAAACAATGTTTCGGACAAAATGTAAAAATAAAAATGGAATAAAGGATAAGCAATTCAACAACTAACAAAAATAAACTCAAAAACTCATGTTGTATAGTTCTACCGAAATATTTCAGTCGTTTAAAATACGACCATTATCAATCGGTTGGTGAACTTTAATTAAAAACGGAAAAGTTTTCAAATTTATACAAAGAATGCGATTGAAAGAAATAGTCACATGCAGAAAACAACAGAAAGGGAGGAGGAAAGCGAGAAATGTTTAAAAAGAGAAAAAAAGACGAAGAAGAAAAAGAAAAAGAAAGAGAGAAAAAATCAGCCAATGTCTTTAGAACGCCAATTGAAGAAGAAGAAAAAGAAAAAAAAAGAAAGAGAGAAAAATCAACAGTTGACTGCCGAACGCTAATTAAAGAAGAAGAAGAAGAAGAAGAAGAAGAAGAAGAAGAAGAAGAAGAAGAAGAAGAAGAAGAAGAAGAAAGAGAGAAAAATCAGCGATTGAAAGCCGACTGCTGATTGAAAACGTCAAATGTATGACATAATTAGTAGTAAAAATATATTTCGGCGAGACACAACGTCCGTTAAAGAAACGAATATATGAACACAATCGTGCTATAAAAAACTGTGATACCTCAAATGCGTTATGCACCCACATGATTTCTTTCGGTCATCACTTTAATACACAGAGGGCAATTTCTATTAAATATATTCATGATACTAAACTTCGACGTCTCACAGAATCTTGTTTAATCCTATGTCATAAGAACACGATTGTTCAGAGACCAGGTTTTTATAACATTGCTATTTCTTCTACTAGATCGATTCTATATGAAATGAATTTAAATCAATATGACAACGGTTAACTTTTAACCCTTGTTCTTCTTCTTCCTCCTCCTCCTCTGCTTCCTCCTCATCCTTTGTTTTAATTCCTCCGTCAGTAGTTTCAAATTACTACTAATTCTGTCATACAACGCTGGCGTGTAAATCTTTGCTCCCATAGGTTAACGACCTCAGACTTTGTATAATTTAGACAATTAAGATTTATTTATCTTAAAAGGGGCCATTACTATGAATATTTTTTAATTAAATATTAAAGTGTATTTACCTACAGACACCGTTGTTTCGGACTCACGTCCTCATCAGTGCAGGAAGTGGCGGTTGCAGGCAGTCAGACGGGTTCGAACGCAGTTAGTAGATTCAGAAGAGAATCACGATATATGTGTGCATGTATATGCGATATTCACTAATACATATATATATATATATATATATATATATATATATATATTATTATTATTATTATTATTATTATTATTATTATTATTATTATTATTATTATTATTATTATTATTATTCTTGTTTTTTGATGAAAAAAAAAAAAAATGACTCAATACTGGTCACCCCTGAAGAAGGAATTTTATTCCGTAATCGATAGGATTAATGTAAGAAAAAAAAAAAATAATAAATTAATCTTGTATTGCTAATTTGGCTTTCATTTCAATTTTATTAACTTTCCATGCAATACTTTAAAACTTGAACGAAAAACACACACATTATATATATATATATATATATATAAATAGTCATCCACATACAGACTGTTTCGCTGTATCACAGCTCTTCAGTGCGGCTAGACCAGCTAGTGCCTCAACCGTCCAGCTGAGAGTCAGTGCCTTTACCCCTGCGTTATTAAATACAGATCGACAGAATGTATAGCAAAAATAAAATGGCACATGTCAGACAAAAAAGTCACAAGTCATGTAGGAAGAATCGATATTTTGCCTCGGGGCGGCAAGAGTAACTTAGATGGAATGTGTGTATATCAAAAGGAACGTGGCCAGTGTTACATAATCTTTTGAAAAAACAATTAATCTTCATTTTTCTTCAAATAAATGACAGACATAATAGTTGGATACTCTTAAACTCACTGTTCAGATTAGTTGTTTTTTTAGGGAGGAGGGGGGTTTGTATAAAGTAATGCCAGTCGATATAAAAATGAACGAATGGAAATTACATAATCTGTCATACAACTTGTTTTATTTAGCGATTTCTCTATTTTTTATTGTCTGAGAATTTTAATGTATATTTATCGTAAAAAAAACATTTTAATTAGGTGGATTATTCCCGTCATCTTTGCATACGAGGCCTGTCTAAAAGAGTATCCGATCTTAAGACAGAAAAAATATTTCAAATACGTGACGGGGTTAGGACCCTAATCCCCTTCAAAGTGCGGGTCCTTGTACTTGCACACACTTAGCCAACCGATCCATCCACTGACGGAAACACCTCTGCAAGTCTTTTTTTTGGGGGGGGGGGAATTGTGTTCATCTCAGCCGTCGCGTTAGATTCAGCAGGGGTTTGGAGACGATGCGATGTGTGGAACACAAATTAAGGAGTGGTTCAACCGATTCAAAATGGCCGCACATTAGCGGAGAATGACCAGCGTTCTAGCAGGCCCCAAACTGCTCGGAGTGCAGCTGTTGTTGAGAGGGTACGAGAAAAGAGATTATGTGGAACGCGACGACGAAGATGAACACCATTCCGAAATGAAGACTTCCAGCGGTGTTTCCGGCAGTGGATGGATCGGTGGGCTAAGTGTGTGCAAGCACAAGGGGGCTACTTTGTAGGGGATTAGGGTCCCAACCTCGTCACAAATTTGAAATATTTTGTATGCCCTAAAGTCGGATACGTTTTAGACAGGCCTCGTATATGAATTATTATTAGAATGATAGTGAGAGAGATAATAAATTATGTTTAAAATATTTCCCTAAAAATGTCGCTTTTTTACGAAAATAAGATTGTTATATAAAATACTTAATCATTGGCATGTGCTCATTTAAGATGTTGGTTGTTCAGTGGTTTATCTTATCATATTCGCTTTAGTACATTTAATTCTATTCATTTTGTCTTTTTTTCACAAATTTGGCTGACTTGTATTGAACCGTCAAGTTTAAATTCTACCTTAAATTCTGTTATTTTTTTCTAGATATTAGCGGTAATCTATAACTGTGATGTTATAGAATTTAAAAAAAAAGCCTTCGCTGCGTGAAAACGATCAACGTCAGCTGTGCCTTCGGGAACAAGGCAGTAGTTTTGATATTCTAACATCAATTTATCGTCTTGTCTAATTGAAGATCTTACGAATCCATTTGACAACCGCTTCTTCTTTGATTGGCAATTACTATTCTGTGAATGTCGGTTGATGCTCAGAATAAGGCATTGGGTGTCACTCGCTCTTCACTCTTTTTATTTCATCTGGCCATAATAAATTCCACCGCCTTTGTTGATACCAAAGCATTTATACGTTTCCTTCATTTTGATGCTGGGATCTGAGTCAATGTTAAAGTTATTTATTATTTTCTTTGTTGAATCGTCACCATTTGAACACTTGTATAGCTCAAACGGCATTCCATATATAATAACTAAACTATGTTGGTGTTTGTTTAGGAAACTCTTGACTTTATGCTTCGCGAATAGCTTAAGATCATGAATATAGAACAGATGACTGAAGAGCTGTGGGCCATAAGATTTCGCGTTTTTTGCCGTTCTCGCGCATATCATTCGCTTTATCAAAAACTTGATACTCTTTTGCAGACTTCGGGCTGAATAGCTAACAAATGATTTTCTTGGATGAAAGAATAGGTAATGTCTACAATCGTGGATGGTCAAACTATTATCCGTGTTATTAGTCTATGCTATTTGGGGTTATCAGTGTCTTGGGTGGAGGCAAAAGGAACGTGATAACCTCAATGATCCACTTTGGTTTCGCCACGGGATCAGTCATCATTTTTTTATAGTGCAATTCAATTATGGGTAGATGTTAAAGGATGATGCGACAAGTGAAGGATTTTCTTGTCTCCTGGGGAGTTCTATTGCAGTGATTGGGCCATCACTTTGTTAACTGTTTAACTGTCTGTTTACTGATAGCCTCATGTGTTTCAACTGGCACAACTTTTAATAATCCTATCTAATCCATTCGATATTGTTCTATTATTCTTTCGAGAAGCTCCAGATATTTTACTCAGGATGTTCCAATTTTAACATCGATGGAGGATTCTTTACTTAAATTTCATTTCTTTCACAATTTGACTCTCTTTGATTTCAAACTGATGACTTTTAGTCCTTTCGAGAGTTATTCAAGGATAAGGATTTCAGAACGTGAAGTTTCAATTTCGGTTTTAATATTTTATTTTTAGGGTGGTTCTTTGTATCGGTTGATGTTGTGGTGGCGTTTCTTCTTCTTATTCTTCTTCTTTTTCTTCTTCTTCTTCTTCTGCTGCTGCTGCTGCTTCTCACTAGAAGTTCTGTTCACGAGACATTACCAATCAAAAATAGGTAAAGTTTTATGAAATCCGAATGACAGCTGCTTTTCTCCGCTTCCTTCGTCACCGTTGAAAATCAGTGTGCAATCTTCGCAATGGCCGTTCACCCTGGAATTCTCGTTAATAACGGTCGATTGCTTTCTCTGGAACCTGAGTAACAATGAGTCCCCTCAGGATTCCATACTTTTCATGCCCATCCAGTATAGTCTTGGATGGTGCATTCCCTCTCTGCTGTTTCCATCGTCTCAGAGACTTTTCGACAATTTTCTGTATTACTAACTGATGTTATCGCCACTACGTTTTTTATAGAGCGGGGGAACGTTTGTCAGATTATAGAATTACCCTTCAAATCTTTTTTTCTGGCAGTTTCAATCCCCTTGGTTTCGTCTATTTCTAGTTGTGTTTACGAGGTGCTATTCTATTCTAACTTATCTGTTCTTCGTCGATGTTACCTGGTTATGTGGGTTAGTTTTTGCACACAAAGATTTTTCTTAATATTTTAGCTGTTTTCATCAGTGTCGTCATGCGGTGTATGGTGTCTATCTTCCCTTTGATTTCAATTTCTTCGTGTCACATTTCCAATTTTGTTTTTAGTGTTCCTACAATTATTGGTATTATTGAAGTTTTTCATTTTCCATATTTCATTCAGCTTTCCGGCAAGCTCCATGTATTTGTCTAGATTTTCTGCTTCCTTGATCTTCATTCGGTGAATTACTGGGATGTATGCCTGTAGCGATTCCGTTTCTCTTTTCAGATGTTCTTTTTCCATAGCCATGTTCTCTCGTGCGCTATTTGTTTGGTCAATCTTATGACTGATCGTACATGTAGCTGCGACTCTTCTCATTTTTCTTTCATCAACTTTTTTTGTTTGTTTCGCTACTATCTGTATTGTTCACCTTCGCACTACTTTTGCCAGGAATAATCAGCGTCTTGATATTTTGTGTCATTTATTTCTCTAATCTTTGTATCGCATCATCCACGCAGTATTTAATACTCACCAGTCTTCTCCCACATTATTTTCTTTTTATATAGAGTTGGTCTATATCACTTTTCTGGTCTAATACGTTTTTCATAGTCATATGTTCTTTGTTTTTTTTATCCTGGTTCCTGATTTCGTCTTTTTCCCAGTTTATGAAGGGTTCAGAGTATCTTACTAGGGATACTACTGAAATATTTATTCTTTTATTAAGTTTATCCTATGTGATCTAGTTTCAAGTATATTTTTCTTTTTCTTGGCTATTCACTTTTAATCATATCTTTCATCTCTGTTAATCCAATGTTGTCCGCTTCCAGGATGTCAAGACAGTTATGGTTATCTCATTCACCAAATTGTCTCATCATGTCTATAGTGGGCATTACGTTTATTTTCTCAACTTTCAAGGGTAGTAACTATCTTAAAGTGTAACCCATGTCTTCCGCCATGGTCGAGTTCTTTTTAGTTTTCCATTTTTCTTAAGGTCTTCATAAATTTCGATTTCTGTTCTTTTTTGATTTCCTGAAGATTTTCTTCGTGTTTTCAGCTAATCATCATTACTGTTATAGTCTTGTCGTTTTTCTTATATATAACTCCAGAAGTGTCTAATTTTTACCGAATCTGCTTGTTCCAATTTCCTCTTTTCACGTTTACGTTTTGGCAATAGTAGCTTTCATTGTATGCAAAGTTTCTGCTTTCTTCGTACTGTTAGGATGCGTATCTGCATCTTCTCAGTCTTCCGTTCTCTGCTACCATCTTTAGTTTTATTGCTTCATGTTTCTCGGATAGCCTTTCTTCTTTATCACTCGTATGTTTATCCTCTATCGATTTCTGATCTCTTCAGCCTTGTTCACAACTTTAACTTCTCTTTATAATTTATTGATTTGAGATTAAAGTCTAGATTCTTACTCGAGCTTTATGTTTCTATCTATTATTTGGATTATTTGCTCGACTATTCTCATCTGAATTGCTATGTTCACGCTATTTCGGTCGATATATCTTTTCGAACTTGGAAATCTTTATGTAGAACTCGGAAACCTAGACTGAATTTCGAATTAAACATTTTATTTATTCCAGGGGTAGATTGTTCTCGTTCCGTCAGCCATTAACAAGTAGATGTGTTATTATTACAGTTATTATCGACTGTAGAAAATCCTAAATCAACGTCTTTATCCATTACGCCACGTGTTCATGTGTTAACATCAGTCGAAACATTGTGAAACATTGTGAAAATAACTACTAAAATGAGAATAGTCGTCGGAATAATACAAATTATCAATGGTCGTCTCAAAAATTTCGAAACTTTGTTTCCATCTTTAGTCTCGTCATTACAGATTTGACGCAGCATACATTTAATCCATTTGCAATAATGTCTGTTGAGATGTGTGAGAGGAGTTTGTTCACTAATTTTCTGTTTCTGGTTTTACTTTCTACTTGTCTTCGTTTATTAAGGATGGTAGTTTCATTTGATCTTCACTCATAATTTATTTGATGCATTTTATTTCTGTTGCTTCTTCCTCAATGATTTATGTAGTCTAGTGTCCCGTGGTTTTACAGTTTCAATGTTTATATTATGTCGGTTTTACCTGCTAATTTCCGTTGGGGGTTATTTGCTGTTTTGTTGTTTTTCTACTTATTTCCATGGTTTCTTGTTGCAGGAACAATTCCTTGTATGTTTTGCTTTTTCCACAATCTTCTGTTTCGTTCCATGAACTATTTTCTAAATGTCATGTATGCAGTTCCGGTCGCCTATTTATGTAGTTCTATGCTTCTAATAGCATTTCACTGCGAATCTATTTTCCTTTGGGGTTCATCTCGTCTCCTGTGTTGTCTTTCCTTTATTGTATTGATTAGTTTTACTTTCAAATTCTTCTTCGTGCAAACAGCAGTTTCTAATCTGCACAAATGCCTTATACAATCAATAGTATAACGAACATCGTTGTGAATCACGTGACTTAACATACGAAACCGGTGTAAACAAAGCCAAAATAATATCTACTATATCTGATGTGTGAAAGTTAAAACAAAAAATCACAAGTAGTATTAGTTGTAAAAGTGGAAATAGAATGAGCAAAGACCAATGCACTAACAACGATGATGTATTTACATGCGCTTGGCAGAAAAAAAAGTCATTTTGGCTGTTTATATAGTTTGATGTTTAAAAGTACCAACGAGATATTTCCCTGTCTATATTGCAGATACGAAGATTGATTAGTTTGGCTGTTTGTTTATAGTTTCAGCGTTACTTATCTAGGTAGGTAGGTACATGGGTAGGTAGGTCTGTATTGAACACAATATTTTTATATATATATATATATATATATATATATATATATATATATATATATATATATATATAATTCTTTAGATATTGTTCGTTCTTTTTTTATTTTAAGCATTGAATGAAAATGTAATAAATGACGTAATAAGCCCTTTTAACAATGCGTGAAAGATTTATTTTTATTTTTATTTTTTTTTTTTCCAATTAATTTCGAAGGATACAACCTTCATCCTCAGAGATATTTTTTTTTATATAAAATAAACAAACTTTACTTTTGTTTATAAGCAAAACGTCGTGATGGTGTGACGCTCTCCGCCAAGATGGATGGAATGGGCGGAAGTTAAAATAAGAACGAGGAAGCACGGAGCAAGCCGGGAGTTATAATTCTTTAGATATTGTTCGTTCTTTTTTTTTATTTTAAGCATTGAATGAAAATGTAATAAATGACGTAATAAGCCCTTTTAACAATGCGTGAAAGATTTATTTCTTTTTTTTCTTTTTTTCCAATTAATTTCGAAGGATACAACATTCATCATCAGAGATATTTTTTTTTTTTTTATAAAATAAACAAACTTTACTTTTGTTTATAAGCAAAACGTCGTGATGGTGTGACGCTCTCCGCCAAGATGGATGGAATGGGCGGAAGTTAAAATAAGAACGAGGAAGCACGGGACAAGCCGGGAGTTATAATTCTTTAGATATTGTTCGTTCTTTTTTTTTATTTTAAACATTGAATTAAAATGTAATAAATGACGTAAGAAGCCCTTTTAACAATGCGTGAAAGATTTATTTCTTTTTTTCTTTTTTTCCAATTAATTTTGAAGGATATATATATATATATATATATATATATATATATATATATATTATTTTCGAATGCTACCGTATCCTTATCCTGAAGTCGTTTTTAAACTAGTTAAGGCAAATTTCCACAAAGAATCATTGTATAATAACATGTCTTTTTCTTAAAACCAGATGTCATCAACTTTTATTTTGTCCGCAACCACAACAGAAACGCCAATTGTTTGCTGCACTTCAGAAATACATTTTTCCGCAAATAAATTCCGACCTTCCTAAGCCAAGTATGAAAAATATGGCTTAGATTCACGTGAATTTGGAATCTCTTTTAACAAGGACAGAACTGTGGCAAGAATCAGTTCTTTCAGTGAAGAAGGATCTTCAAAAGATCATATCAATACAATGTTATCACTCACACATTGTACTCACACACACACATATATATATATATATATATATATATATATATATATATATATATATATATATATATAATATTTATGAATAAATATTTAATCATCAATACCTACAGATACGTCTTAACGCTAGCGTTTGAATCTTATTGCTCTCATCAGTGCATGAAAGTAACAATTTCAGACGGTCGGGAGGCGCGAACCCGGTTCACAGATTCCGCCTAGAATCTGCTAAACGGAAACTGTCACGTAATTAAGGGGAATTAAGATCTATATGTACCTAGATGCAGGCTCAGATAGAAGACTAGTCGAGAGTGTTTGACGAACGTATTCGGGACTTTGCATTAGAGCTTTTTGACGGTCTATTTTTAACATCCCCGAGAGTGCTCAACTTTAATTTCTTAAAGGGGCTCAGTATAATATTTATAAATAAATATTAAATTATTAATACCTACAGCTATATATATATATATATATATATATATATATATATATATATATATATATATTTGTTAGTAAGTTGCTTTATTATGACCCCCCTCCTTCTGGATAAGAGTGAAATAATTTGTTAAAATAGTCACCCGTGTACGATGGACATTGCGCATATCTACTAGAAAAGGTTGATATGCCATCCGTTCAAAAAAAAATAATAATAATACTGGCCCTCTCTACAACCAAAATAAAGGAAGTAAATTGTTTTCACTTTTTAAGAAATACTAATGATACACTAATTTTTAAGCAGTTAACGTAATTTAATAGACAATGCCCTTAAAAACGCCAAAATAAAAAACAAAAAATAGTTTTAAGTTTTAAAGCATCAGAAAAAAGTACTTTTTAACCAAGTGATAAAAAAAATAAATGCAAAAAATAAATAATAAAATTGTATTCATTGCCGCTTGTTGGGAATTGTTTGCTAAAAATAAATAAATAATTTTTTACTTTTACTTACACTGTGTCGTGTTCGTATTTTTTGTTAGTTGCAATGTTTCTTGAAAATAAAACTGAAATGTAGAAAAAAACTTTAGAGGTTGGTTGGGATCGAACTATAAACCAGTCGGGCCGAAGTAAAAAAATATTACGTCGCTAACCGTTACGCTAAAGGGAAATACTTGAAAATTTAGTTGAAATTAGGCGTATTAAAATGTTTGTCCAAATCTCGGTGCGGTACGCATGCGCAGAGGTTTTGCCGGAAGCGTGACACACGAACACACACGCTATCGTATTAATATATGATGATGATGATGATGATGATGATGATGATGATGATGATGATGATGATGATGATGATGATGATGATAAAAAATAAAAATAAAAAAAAATTAAAAAATAAAAATAATAATAATAATAATAAAAATAAAAAAATAAAATAAAATAAAATAAAAAAAACGCTTGAAAGATACTCTAGACCCTTTATAAACTAAACAATAGAACAACTCAATAACTTGGATAAAAAAACAAAAACAATGACACTAATGACCATTTACAACGCACTCCGCTGCGACTAATACTGACCAACTATATGTAAAAAGAAAAGAATGCTGAAGAGGACGAATAGCTATTGATTATTACGTAGACGATGTAATTAAAGAACTAGATAAATACATAACATAAAATACAGAATGGCTGATTATCGCCGCCAAATGTAGCACCAAGGTGAACAACGCGGAGAGCAGCGAAACGGGGCAACAAAACGACGAGAAAAGAAACAGTTGAAGAAAAGGAACTTCATGGACTATTTATAAGTGGGGGCCAAAGAAATTGGGCACATAAATATGGCGTATGGAATGTCAAATTTTAGGAGGATTGAAATACTGAAGTGAAATAACACTATGGAAACCCTCACTCGAGAGACACAGAGTACTGTAATCCCGACCAGGCTTATTGCCATTGAAATTCCAGAGAAGACCAACGTCCGTTACCAACGAGAACGCAATAGTTTTTTCAACAATGGTCGAAAGGGCGGAAGGGGTTTGTTGTCATTTGGACTCCAGAGAACACCATCTGTTTTTGCTAGTGAGCAATCACTGGTAAAGATTCCTGGTAAGTAAGAAATGATAATATAATCACATCCACTCAAACCTGGCAGAACGTTGACATGTTAATACATCTCAACGGGGGTATAGAAGTTAAAATGGTATCCTTTTGATGCAATATATTTAAATCGAAACACTCTTGCAGACCGTGGCTGATATAACACTTATTTTGCGTTGCTCGAATAAATGAAAAAGTCATATCGATTCATAATTTTCAGATACGTTAGGAAAACTCTCTTATATTTATTCATATGTATTTCTTTATTTTAATTTGAGCCCTAAGGTTAGGGTTAGGGTAATTATTCATGCGTATTTCTTTATTTTAATTTGAGCCCAAAGGTTAGGGTTATCATTCATGTGTATTTCTTTATTTTAATTTAAGCCCAAAGGTTAGGGTTAGAGTTAGGGTAATTATTCATGCGTATTTCTTTATTTTAATGTGAGCCCAAAGGTTAGGGTTATGGTTAGGGTTATTATTCATGGGTATCTCTTTATTTTAATTTGAGCCCAAAGGTTAGGGTTAGGGTTATTATTCATGTGTATTTCTTTATTTTAATTTGAGCCCAAAGGTTAGGGTTAGGGTTAGGGTTATTATTCATGGGTATCTCTTTATTTTAATGTGAGCCCAAAGGTTAGGGTTAGGGTTAGGGTAATTATTCATGCGTATTTCTTTATTTTAATGTGAGCCCAAAGGTTAGGGTTATGGTTAGGGTTATTATTCATGGGTATCTCTTTATTTTAATTTGAGCCCAAAGGTTAGGGTTAGGGTTAGGGTTATTATTCATGGGTATCTCTTTATTTTAATTTGAGCCCAAAGGTTAGGGTTAGGGTTAGGGTTATTATTCATGTGTATTTCTTTATTTTAATTTGAGCCCAAAGGTTAGGGTTAGGGTTAGGGTTATTATTTATGTGTATTTCTTTATTTTAATGTGAGCCCAAAGGTAAGGGTTATGGTTAGGGTTATTATTTATGTGTATTTCTTTATTTTAATGTGAGCCCAAAGGTTAGGGTTAGGGTTATTATTCATGTGTATTTCTTTATTTTAATTTAAGCCCAAAGGTTAAGGTTAGGGTTAGGGTAATTATTCATGCGTATTTTTTTATTTTAATTTAAGCCCAAAGGTTAGGGTTAGGGTTAGGGTTATTATTTATGTGTATTTCTTTATTTTAATGTGAGCCCAAAGGTTAGGGTTAGGGTTAGGGTTATTATTTATGTGTATTTCTTTATTTTAATTTGAGCCCAACGGTCCGATCACGCACACATACGTCCACTTACGCATTAAAGCTTATGCATCAATCGGCATTCCTATAAAATCCTTCTAAAGTATAAGATTATAAAAAGAACAAAGGCGTCGATATCCCCTCCCCAATCGGCTTATTTTAAGTAATGCCATTTCTACTTAGATGCAGCAATCTTTGATGTCCTGATATACAAGTAAAAGGTTAGAAAAACAACCAGGTTTTAAATATTTCTCTCTTTCATCTCGTGTTGGTCTCTTGACAGTCAAAGCCCTTTCATACCTTTCGGCTTACCGACGCTTTGATTCGACGCTGCAAACTCGGCTCAACATCCTGGACAGACACCAAAGGCCATCCGACAAAATGCTTAGACTCATCTTCAAATCTCGTGAGATCAACCTCAAACGGTGAAAGCAGCTTTTTTCAGTGATAGTATTAGTTCAACTTTCTCTCGGTGCGAGATGTTACAATAGACAAATCTCGTTCCATTATTCCTTCGACTGAACTAGTTGAAGTACCCGTCGACTCCGGGTTTCGCAAATCTTCGTGAACTTCTGAAGCCAAGACCATTTTTATGTAGAATGATATCACAGGATCCTCATTAATGGATATTTGGTCGCGACTGTTAATGGACGATCTCCTACAGGGGCTGCTCTGATTATTAACAGTGGGCCTATAATGATTAAAACTCTTCTAAGAAAAATTATTGATTTTTCCAAATGTTCTTGTGATTACTATAGATTAAGATTATCAAATATATTTTGATAATTGTTAGTACATAAACCGAGGATTCACTTTGCTATGTAAATTTATAGCCTGATCGAAATAGTTTTATTTTAACTTGTGCAAAATAATTTCCTTAAATATGTATCGCTGGCTCTTAATATTATTTTTACAGACATTTTTCTAGAGAAACTGAGTAGAGTAGTTAGCGTATGTTGAAGGTCGAGATGGAAGATTTTTTGCCATTTTGCTTAGTCGGCCGTGTCTGTGTGACTTGAATAAGAAAAGCGTCACTAGAGTTCGATATATAATACTAACATCTCTACAATAATATAAATCAATTTTTATTTAACAGGAACATAGGAATACAGGAACGTAAGCAAGTTGCCCTGGCAGGCACGTATTATAGTAGGAAAGTAATTTAGTCCAGGTATTTTAATTCCCCCCCCCCCCACTGAAGTTACGGCGGGTGGTGAGTCACGTCTGTTTCCGTTTTAGTGTCTCGGCTCGAACTGAATTGTCTCGGGCGCTAATCAAGCTTTGGAAAGGCTGCGAGTGCGCATGTGCAGCGATGCGCTAATTGCCCGTGTATCACTACCCAAGTTTGGATGTGCCTTATTTTACCGACCGAATCACAACTTATTGCTACGTAAGAGATTGCGTGTATATACAAACGAAAATAGATCTTTGGCCATGTAATTGCTACATGTGTTTCAATTTTTTTTAAATATTTCTTCAGCGTTTGTGTGTGTGTAAGTTTATTTTAAAACTAAATTTTATCCATTTTAAATATATCATTCATTTTACGCTAATTGACTTACATACAGAAGAGTCGTATTTACTGATTCGCTTCCTTTGTCAGCTGACCTCACATGTGTTTTTACTTTTTCGTTCCATAGTAACGAAAACTCGTTCTTTTTTTTAGATTGTTGGTCTCAAGTCTATTTTAGAGATGGAATCTGGTGCTTTTTCTAATAGTTATTACGTTTAATTGCTCGAACAATGCTGTCATTTGAAAATAATAAATTGCAATACGCAATCTTTCAGAACATATGAACATTTTCACAATTTGAATGGACTTTAAAATACTGCAACCTAAGTTTTTCCGAACGGGATGAATTTTTTTATGTGACTTTTATGAATATTCTTGATTCTCTGGTTATTTTTGTCATGCTGATTTTTCGTTTTTATCAAGATCAGTATCAGAGTTTTCCTTTCATATTATGATGCCTAAGTTATATTGGTTTCATTAATGTTCACTATTGTCCCATCATCATTATTATCTGTTCATCAAATATGAGAGAGCGAGAGAAATGGTATATGATAAACACAAACAAACTAATGAATTCAAAATCATAAGTTCACAAAAGAGGTTATTAATTTGTTTAAAATGGAAGTCTACATAGATTGGAAAGCATAAAATGTTTGTTCATATTTTGAGAGTATAATGGGCATACATATATGAAACTGGTCAACAAATATTTTGCTGTCACGAAGCTAATAAATGATTTTGGATAATATGAATACGCTGAATCCAAAATACGGTCCATTTCTTTCTGAGTGACAAAACCAGAAAAAAAAGTATTTTTGTCAAAACGAATCAAACTGGTAGTAGCTAAGAATGTTAAATAGAAAACAATTATATCAGAAGAGTTCTGGTCAGGGTTAAGTTTATTCGTTTGGTCAAAGCTTCATTTTATGGATTTTCGCGAGTTGTTACCTGCACGATCACCTTGAAGGCTCCAACAACAACCAGCTATCATATGACTATCCCACCTTCATTCGTACATCTCCTTCATTATTCTTATATCCAGGTGGAATCGTTCTCCTTTCTCGTGGCCACCGTCGCCGTCATCGTGATCGTCTAGGATCTGTAATTAAAACTTTCCATGTAGAGAGGAAAAAGGCGAGTCCGGCATAAAATTTTAACTGGTTTTTATTTGAGAGATATTTTCTCGTCATAATTATAAAGCTTATCCCTTCATTAACTTGGAGAAAGAGGCCAAATTGTTCTTCCTACCTTAGATCTACTTCTTTGCGGGAATAGGAAAGAAGGAGCCATCAACTCGCTATCACTGTTTTAGGAATTAAATTCCCTTTTTCCTTTTTCTGAATTACATCTCGATTTTGCATCTGTGCACCACACTCCCGAAACATGGACTGCCTAAAAAGCTTCTTTCTTTTCTCGTTCCAACGATTGTGATATAATTGCCTCAAATGGGGAATCTGAGCCTGTCACCACGCACCTATTAGATCAGAGATCAGGGAGGAGTCAGAGTTCATGTATGTTTATATTTTTAGTCCGAGATCGAACTTGTTCCCCAGATTTTTGTGTCAAAATTTTGCACTGGTCCACCTCGATACCAAATCCGATATAATCGTTCTTCACATACATACATCCATTATTTAACATGTTGTGCTTTATCCCTGCCGTCCCACGATCACAAAAAAGCAAGGATACTTTATATAACCTAACTGTCGCCCCAATAGAAAGTTCACCATTTTCAAATCTACACAAATTATCCATTCATGCTTTGAGTAACATAATGTATCAAAACTTGTTTCACATTTTGATATTCTTCCTTCATTTTTGTAGAATGTCCAATATGAATGCACGCATAATTGTTGCCGTTATGTAAAAGTGGACATTTTACACTCTTTTTAGAGCTGTCCAAAAAGAGCCGCCATTCTTGTAACACCCATTTTCATAAGGAATTTTTTTAAATATCACTGCAGTACACTAAGTTATCTTCTTCAGTAGAAATGCTAATAAAATTTGCTCTCGATTCAGATGAAGTTATTTTGACGTCATTCTGCAATAAGTTGGGGTTTTTCTTTCAGCCTTGATGCCAGAACCTCTAATGATTCCTTTTAAGGATTCAAGTCTCTTATCAAATCGCTTAGTTTTTCATGATTGAATCACTTTGATCATCCAGTTCTTTATTGTCTATGGGGAGGCTAGGCAAAGTTGTAAACTCGGGTGCGGGTAAATCCTCACTATATGGTATTGGGCTTCGAGCAGATAGAAGATCTCGATACGATATTGACATTCTATTCTTAACGTTTACACTTTTCGAATTGACGTAACAAAAGTAACAGTCATGATAATGTTTTCTTGCTCCTTCCAAACCATTGACACGCCAAATGTTAAACCTTTACGTAAACCTTTAGTCCACTGTCTCAATCCCTATTTGCAGGCTTTGCATACTATTGATGTACCCATGATTTGTTCTGATCTCCAAGCATTACTTCAAAATATGCAAAATAAAATGTGTTTACTAAATCGTCAATTCACAACAAATATAACAGAACACATCAGAGTTATTCAAGCATTTCCGGTTTGATGTTTCCATATTTATTGTACAACTTGTTTCAGCAATAAGAATTATTCTGGTCAGCTGCAAATAACGAATTAAATAGTTTGTTTTTTTAATTATAGAAAAGTAACTTTGCCAATTGGGATCTTAAAGGAAATGTGCATGAAGCTGAAACAACTATATTAACTAGGGAATCAAATGGAAAATATGCCTCGAGTACTAAATAGCTGATCATGCAAATTTAATCACCTGATGAAACTATCTACAGGAATTATGATGACTATTCAATTTAACTTAATATGATTCATATAAGAGTTATCAACTATATTGGAAACAGTAAAAACTTCCTTAAAAGCACATTATACAGTCCTTAAAACGAATCGAGTATCTTGAAATAAGCCAATACATGAAAAAATATACATTTCAAAAGCTATAAACCTGGATCTGATTGCGAAAATGACTTTATATTTGAATTCATCGGCTTAAATTTACCAAAAACCACTTAATTTTTACCAGACAGCAGAGCAACAAAAATAAACTGTTGATCAGTATTAGAAAGACTTTAATATGTTAATCAATCGCAAAAGAGGGAATTTGATGCAAAGTTTTTTGCAAAAAGTTTGGCTTCATCGGATACTTGGGAAATCACCTCTGGTCTATTGATGATCGTTGGGATAAAGGTCACGTATCTGTTCAGTACCCTGTTTATTATTCGCCAAAACTCGTGGGAACCAAGCCTCTGCTCAGCTACCCAAAACCTAACTAATTAGGCAAGCTTCACTCGCGTTTTCTATAACTTTTTTTGTAGTGGCTTTGGTTTCAGAACATCTATTTCGATGAAAGCAATTGTGATCAATAATGGCGGCACATTCTGAGGTGTACCACGGCTAGCTTGCAGTTTAGTTTCTGTTGGAATTTCTTGAGAGGTGTGAAGCTCTCTATAACGAATCAGTTAAATCGGATGTAATACAGGCCACTTTTACTTTTCGAAAATTGAGTGAAGAGGACTTTTTGATATGAAAGATCTGAGGTTGTCTTAGTCAGTCATCGATTCTCGATACACTGTGCGATGGAGAGAGACATCATAGATCTTGTTGCATTTTGTTTTGATATTAATTGAGACAACTGAGTGATCGGAAGGTCCTAGTAGAGACAGAACAGTGGCTGAGCATAGTTCAGGACAAGTTGTCTGGAAAAGATCAAGAAAACTAGCAAAATGTCTGTCAGCATCGGGTTCGCGAGTAGGTTTGTCAACAATATGTTTTAGATCATAAGCAAGAGAATAATCATGACAAAATCTCTCTTAATAAGATATCGTTTGCGTGGACTAACCATCCAACATTTTGAACATTAAAATTCCCACATAATGAATGTCGAAAGAAGGTTGAACAGACAGGGGTCCGATCAATTTTCTCAGATATAATCTCAAAGAAAATAACTCCGTAATTTTGTGAAAACGATAGATGGCAAATATGAATGTGGTGCTGTGCGTAAGTGCTACTTGGAAACATATGTATGGCAATTTATGGGGCTTCTTTTTAAAATGTCCATGCTGCATGGAAAGCCGTCCTTAATGTAGGCACAAATTCCATGTCAATAACGATCTTGGGAATCGGACGGGCCAATACCAATTTCGCACAGGAACAACATGGCGTG